>OY829540.1:69843896-70443896 GCA_963691705.1 Viola odorata
TTTATGTTGCTCTTGCTTGTTTTTCGTTGTTATTGACAGGTTCGCTTATCCAAGTCACCTGTCGCAGATATCTCTCTGGATACAACCTTATATGAAGGTACCTTTCGGTCTACAAAGCTTTTATATTCACTCATTTTTTACTTTTCAAATGAATTAATGCTTTAGATGTACTCATATCTTACATCTTCTTATCCCTTTTCAGTGTCATTCTAAATTTGGGGATGTGATTTTCACGTTGAGTCGTTTCTTCCGAGATGTTGGAAAATTAAGGTCAATGCAAAGCAAAGACATGGGTAAAGTATCTTCTCCTATAGTCCTATGGTTTTCCATAATATTTAGCAGTGTAAAAATCTCCAGGGATTCCTCATTCTTTTATTATGAAGCAACAATAACTCCTGTACGTCAGGAAAAGTATCACTAGTTTTCTGGAAAGATGCCTCAGTATTAGTATGGCATATTGTCCAGGCTTTGTTGTCCAATTTGTTCTTTAGAGGGAATAACGTTTCCTGCAGCTCTTCGTTAATTTTTTTCTGCAGAAAATACCAATGAGGTTACGACCACACAACCCGTGGACAGATACCTGGATAGTTTTGTTAATAGTGTAAGTCAGTGATGGATTTCTGTTCGTGCTCAGTAATTCAGTTGAGGAACATTTTTTATATTCTTTTTGCAATAAACATCTGCAGAGTGTACCAACGGATCAGGGTTCCACTGGGGGTTCATTATCTTCTCTACTTGAAGGAAACAGAGGCAAGATATCAAGGCAATTGAAGGATGTTCTTCCTGCTAATCGCTCATCTCTTACTCCTGTGAAGGATGTCAAACTAAACTTTTCAAGTAGTCTGATCACTAGTGACAAAAAGATGCTAATTCCAGGGAAGAGCAATGTACAGTGTCAAAGTCATGAGATAGTTGATTTGACTAGTGAATCATCATTGGTAGGATGCTCTGCTAAGAAGCGTAAAGTGTTTAATCCAGTTTCTTTAACAGTGGGAAATGAAAATTCTACCAAGCATGCGTCCAGTGCCGAGAGGTCAGAGTCCAATACCATTTGTTGTTTGGTGAAACAAGAGAAACCACAGATTTCTGATAATGCAATCAGGCTAAACTGTGATCAAGCTACCTCAGCATCAGAAAAGGGGAAGAGTGTAGTTGCCACCCAAAAGAACAAAGGTGTTCAGCCTGCTCCTGTAACGTGTGGTGATGAGGAAGCAAGAGGATCAGCATTTTTGACACAGGTGAAATGGTTTTTAGAAATGAATAACTCACTTGAACTAGAATCTTCTTTCATTTTGAATAGGAAATATAAAAAAAGGAACTAGTACTTGGGCAGCTTCTAACTGAACTAAAAAGTTTTGCATTTGTACAAACAAAACAACTTAATGTGTGCTGTGGTGGGTGCTTCATACACTATGTTTTGTTTGTTATTTTGGGTAATCCATTTGATCCCTCTTTTTACATTTTCCTCATAACCATGATTTTCCATGTATTCTTATATTTGTATTTCAAAACTGGTTCTAGTGATTAACTTTCTATCCAAACTGTCATTTGCTTTGCTAGCACTTAAACGATCTACTTTCAGTAATGCCTAATTTCCAGTGTTTTGGCCTTACAGGTCAAGGAGAAACTTAGTGCTACAGAATATAAGGAATTTGTAGAGTTTATGAAGGCACTGAAATCCAAGGCGATCAAGATAGGCCAAGTTCTACAATCCATTGTGAGATTGTTTTCTGGACCAGAGAGGCTTCCTCTCCTTAGAAGGTATGTTATACACAAAACGTTTTCCAACTTTCCTTGTGGATGGAAATTCTTTGAAGACTTAAATTTTATTACATTCCTGCGATTTACTGTTATGATGTTATTGCTGTATGGCCATCATCATGGCATCTCAAGGTTTTATCTGTGTGGTTAGTAATGCAACTATTAGAGCTTCATGTTGCTATATCCAGTCATCTTGAGCCACTGTCATGTCTGGGCATTTGCATCTATACCATTATTTATCACTTACATTTATCAAAGTGAGTACTGATTTGTTAGACATGGATTGTGCACTTCTTGGTTATACTTGTGCGCTCCAAGATGCAATGCCTTTTTTTAATGTGCTTTACACTTGTTGGATCAAGTTCTTTTGTTTCTTAAAATGCTTAGCAAGATGCTTCTCGACTGTTGCTGGTCTCCAAGATGTGCTGTATCACAGAAACATAGCTTCTTTCAACTATCTCATGATTTAGCAGAACTTTTTTTTTCTAGCCATTTTGTCAAATGATACATTGATACTTGAATTTCCTGAAGTCTACTTCATTCCTTTCTGATTAACAATTGAAATCTTTTGTTTTTCATCTTGATGAGAAATAAATTTCATTAATGGCATGTAACGCAAGCTACAAATCTGGAGAATAAGCCAAGCAAGTCTCTTCTGACTATGTTCTGATGAAAGCTAGAAGTATTCCTATTATCAGTTTCATTTGCTTGAAAGGAATTAGATTGCACACAAACTGATGGATTGTCTATATATTGTACAGTGATTTAGACTTGACCAATACAAGTCCATCATACTTATATGGGTACATACTAGACATGATCGTTGCCTCAGTAATGCCATTTACAATGCAGTATTTGACTTTCATGTGTACATGAATCATCTTCTTCCAGCTAGTCTTAGTAAATTGTGTTGCTATGAGCTAGTCGTTGGTCAAAAAAGCTACCAGTTTCATGTGCTTTATGAATGACCTTACCCACATCTCTTACGATTTTGAAAGCAATTCATATTTTTTTTCACCATTTCGGAGTTGCCAGGTATCGCGGAGATTGTTGTGAAATATGTTTATAACTAGGAAAACATTTTAACTGGAAGAAAGCTCTTGAGGCACCGCATTAATGCTGAAGTTTACTGACATGACAGATTCTTTCTCTTGGCATAACCTCTCTCCTGTTCATTGTCAGCAGGTTCAAGGACTTTGTTCCCGCAAAGCATCAATCTCTATATGAGCATTACCTTGAAGCAAATGGCACTGAATAATCAAGAGTGAGGGATTTTGTTCCTGTAATTATATCCATTATGCAAAGTAAGTTTTATCCCTGGTGCCATATTTTTTATTTTTTATTTTTTTGCTATTAGTCTTTAGAACTAGTGTATGGTGTATGATTTAGTTTCTAGGTTGATTGTGTTATTGCATCTAAGAGATTGAAAAACTAGAAGTTGGATACTTAAGTGATAGAAATGATGGAGCTACAACTACCATAGAATTTCTAGATAAAGTCCATTTGAATGAATTCAAATATAGTTTTTTTCCAACAAGAATCGTGCTTGGTTTTATTGCTCGACAAGAATTTGGTAAAGTATAGAAGTTAGAACTATAGATGGCGTTGCTTATTCCTGCTGTTCTGTTTTTTGCTGTAGTTAAAAGTGCATTGATTTCCTACACGCAGGAGCTCATTGGCGGTCTATAGGATCAGAAAACCATTTCCCATCTGGCGTAAAGAAAAGAAGAGGGTTTCGCTATAAGTTGGTAGCTTCTAACTGGGATTACTTCGAGATGTCTGAGCCGAAGTTGACTTTGGTGACAGATTGCTCAAGAACAAAGCTGTGATCATGAGATCAATATCCTGGTTTGCATAGTACATCATTTTTTGGCTACTGCTTATTAAAGGCAAGTAGTCACAATCCTTTGCTATGAAATGAATCTGCAGTCATGTAAATGTTCTAAAAAAGTATAGAGGAAGAAAGGAAACTTGGATGCATAGAAAAGAACTAGCGTCTGTAGAATTTCAAGTTGGAACTTGTGGAAAAGGAAGATAATGTTTGCTAATTAAATTGCATTTTGTTTTTCATTATCAGTGCTCTTACTTCTATGATTGTCTCTCCATATTTTGGCAGAGATTAGTATGATTGCAAGTTTGGTTTCGTCCATGTGCAATTAACAATTTACCTCATGACTTCTTTTTCCCCGCTAAACTGTGTAAATTTTATGCGCTAAACCTAGAATTGACATAGAAATAGATAAACTTTAGAAAAATTATAAGCCGATTTCATATCTACTAAGATTGACCATTCTAGACAAACCGTAAGGAGTTATGATCCCACTACGGGAATAAATTCTAGGTTTATATATGATATAAAATTAGATATGCATGCGCGCATACTCACCATAAACCAGTAGAAGAATACAAATCATAAATTAACGCACAATCTAGGCATATTGCACGCGAGACTTATCCAAATAAAGCCAGAAACACATTCTAACCCTACGTAAATATCTTGATCTTGCACCGCCACATCAATTTATTCATTCATCCATTAATTCAAAAAGAAAGAAACATACAAAAACCAGAACCTTATGTTACATTTTTCATTCTCCTCCTCCTCTCCTTTGCAATTCGAGAATGGCGTGATCTTGCCGGATCATTACTCGAATCCTGACGCAAGCTGACGATGAGATCAACAAATGCAGGTAATATGAACTTGTGTGACTTCTTCTCATTCAAGTTCAAGTAACAAAGCAAAAGCTCGTCCATAAAATCCCAATCAACTTCTCCTTTCACTTGCAATCTTTCTTCCACCATTTCTTGCATGGACCGTCGAAAATCGTTGTACGGGCATGGAGAGTAGGTTATTACCGCAATGGAATCTTCCGGGAGGGCCACGTGCTTCAGGTCATTAGAGTTACTTGTGGCAGAAGAATCATTGAAAGCATTGGTTGAGTTCGAACTTGAGCCCATGGCCTCCGATGTGGCGGTGGTGCGGCTAGCCCGAGCCTCATCGATGAGCGAGCCTGACGAGCCAGGGGCCACGAAGAATCGGTTGGACCCGCGTAGGTGATCAAGCTGTGGTGGATCAAGAAACCTAGGAGAATCAAATAAAATCCCTTTAGGGCTTTGAACATTATGATGATGATCATCTCTCTGATCTTGATGACGTTTCCTTTGATGAGGACCTTGATCTTCGTCGTCATCATCAATGTAAAGCGATCCAAAATTCTCTAAAAGGAAGCGATCGACATCGGAGAGTGTTGCTGCTTCATTTTTGTTGTCTCCTTCATCTTCATCATGACTTTCTTTTTGGTTGCCATCAATGGCAAATGATAGGGTTTTGGGGTGTTTGCACCCTCTTAGTATCCAACTTTTTGAAGATGGAATGGAATAATTAGAAGTGGATTGGCTATTTGGAGTAGGGTTTTTGACCTTGTAGAGGTAGTCTTGGAGAGATTTTTGGAGCTTCTTTGACATTTTCCCCCCCAGTATAATGGAGAAATGGGTTGCTAGGGCTAAGAATGGGGTGAGGGCGGTTTAATTTATAATAATAATAATAATGAATAAATGAGGAAAGTAACATAAAAAAAACATTAATGTGTGAATCATGTCCTTATGTGCGTTAATTAAGAAAAAACGGAGAATTAATTGAATGATAGCTTAATTATATTGTTTGTTTTCATTTTCACTAATTATTTGACTTTTGAAGAAACCGTTTTTTGGTACTTCAAATTTCAAAACTAGGGGCGCGTTTACTTGGAGTATATGTTCAATTTGAAAATTTGCTGTTTTTCTGAATTTCGAAAATTTTATTTTCATTCTGAAAACTGGAAAACGTGTTTACTTCGCACAATTTTCCTGATCAGAAAAACTGGAAAACCTGTTTACTTCGCACGCTGATTTTATTTTCCTGATTTGAAAAACTGAAAAACGCGTTTACTCTGTACTAATTTCCAAATTTTTGAAAAATTCTTCATTTGTTACCTAAACTAATTTCTAGTAGCCATTGATCATATTTAATCTCCCAATTTTTGAAATAGTTCGGTAACTATCACATGTAAATGAAGTGAGAATTAAGTTAATTCCATGTTACATTGTTTTTAAAAATATGAAGAAACCATCAGTTTAGGGGAACTTCCCGTTGACGACGTTGATGTATTCTTGCATGATCTCCAACTCTAGGTAAGTTAAATTGACGGAATTAGCAACTCGAGGATATTAGATTTTGGGGTTTATTATGTTTGGTTTACACATGAAAAATTAGAATACATTCTGCAAAATTGTTATAGAATACATTACATTGCTAACATCTCCAAATCAGAGGTTCGGCAAGTAATCGATTTATGACTATAATCACAACAAAAACAATTGATTACAATTCAGAACATTGAATGTTAGATACTCATCAGTCGGATACAAGAAAGTTGCTACAAAACTGGACGAAGCATTCCTCTCTACTCTGCAAGCAGTGTCGAGTGATGCACCACCATGTCTAGTGTGGTTTCGGAACAAATCCATCCACAACAAAGTTTCGTGTGGCAGCAGGAATAGCTAGTCGGAGCCCGTCCAGTTCCGGCTTCGCAATCACCTGACAACCCAGACGCGAACTGCGATATACCAAACGCAGAACAATCAGCTTCAAAATTGACAAGAAAAGATCATGGGCAAAAAAACTGATAGAACTCATGTCGGTAAGCCCAAAGGCCAGATCCATCAAAAAACCAATCTTGAATCTATAAACGTAGTCTGCATATGTTACCTGCTAGGTAGATGAATAATGCAGAGAGGTGATTTGATGATTAGAGAGTGAAGGAAAAAGGGTGTAAGACATCAGTTTCATTAACTTCAAGTTATATAGTGGATTTACAGGCAAGAAACGACTCGTCAAATTAAATGCGGCTATCATATTTGGAAGTATGAACTGATTTCCAATTCTGCAAAAAAAGTCCATTTATGACTGCTTAAGATTGCAGTTATAGACTTACAGTATAGTGCTAAGACACATTGCAGATTTCTTCTATGCAGTAAATAAAAAGAAATTGACCATATCCTACGAGTCCTTCAAGAGATCCAATAACGAGTATTACTGAAATTGACCAACGATCTGAAGCAAGTCCAGAAAGGAGACCAAAGGCCTTACCAACATCTTTAGCAACAGACAGATTACTAAGCTCTACCTGACTGAGGAGCATTTACATCGTAAATAAAAAATGGGATCTCAAATTTACAATCTTCTAAATGGGAGGGAGGGAGGGAAGAGATGGGCTTAGGTTCGGCCATCACTGTCAGTTTGTCACAAAATGTCATTAGCATGTCTTGGCTACTAGCTCAGGATAAGGACAATGGAGCTGCTACTATCACAATAATGCAAATAATCAACTTTTATCATCTTGTTTTGCAACAATTAAAAATTAGAATCAATAATTGAAGTACCACAAATAGTAAACCTAATTTTCAACCTAATTGTAAAACTAGAACCAGAACCTACTTTTTCTTCCAAACGGGGACCGAGATTTTAAAAGAGAAAGGATGCTAGTCCCTACTAATTGTGGGAAATCAATTCAATAGAAAGAGTAATTGTTTAGAAACGCAGTCAGCAGTCTAATATTCGAATACAAATAGTAAGTTGGATGGTGTTTGAAACGCTAGAAAACAAAAAGCACACAAATGCACAATTTTACACTTTGATTTCATGGTAGATATTTTCTCAAACACTTGATATGCACAACTGTACTTTCACTATTTCATTTCCTTTTCAAATTTGCATCCTAATCCTCTAACAACAGATTCACAGATAGATGACTAAACATAAAACAAGCACTCAACGTATTCATTTTGTTGAATCACAGAAGACAAAATGGTTCCTAAGCAGCTGCACAAACGAATCGAAAGCAAGAAGCCAATGGGCATCCATTCAACCCAACATTTCAACCCAGCTATTCAACCTAAATAGCATTTCTCAATAATCAGTAAACAGAAAAAATAAAAATTACCTCTTCCTTTCCTGCGTTTGGAGACGCAAAAAGCTTTAGAAAGACGAAGCGGAGAATCTCAGGTCTGAAGAAGAAAAGAAGAAAGCTTTCCCCACAATATTGGGCAGCAGCGGCGACGGAGGTGAGGAGCGACTGGAGGTGAGGAGCAACTGGAGGTGAGGAGATGTGCAAGAAGAAGAGGAGCGGCTGCGTAGGTTAGGGCAAGAAAAGAAGAGAAGAAGAAGGATGCAGGGGTAGGATGGTGATTAAGAAAAATTCATTAATCACTCTGTTTGAAAACCGCATGTACTCAAACAGAGTCATCCAAGGCCAAAATAATTAGAAAAATAGAGAACAGCTATTTTGTTGTTTTCAAAATTTGTTCCTCGTTTTTTAAACAGAGTATTTTCGTTTTCAAACAGAAAATAAAAACAACACCAAGTAAACACGTTTTCTGAAAATACTCCCAATTTTTAAAAAACTGGAGAATTTTCGGGAGAATCCTGCGAAGTAAACGCAGCCTAGAATTTTCCATTCCCATGTTTTCTAATATTTACGTACAATATCAAACTCAATGTTCACAATATTATATTAAATCCAAGTCACCATGAGATAATTAAAGAAACAAAATAAAATATTTCTCCAAAAAAGAAACAAAGAAAAATAACATACATAAAAACAAATACTACAAAAGGTTCTAATTTACAAGTGTCCCTGACACGTGTAATTCAGTACAACTTACAAGTTACAAGTGCCCCTGACACGTGTCAAAATTTAGTAGCATGAAAGTTTCAGGTTTCAGGTTTTTCTCTAACAGAAATAACTAAGGCCCTGTTTACCTCAGGGAATTTTCCCGAAAATTCTCCAGTTTTTTAAAAATTGGATTTTTTTTCCGAAAATGTGTTTACTTCGCGTTGTTTTCATTTCGAAAACGAAAATGAAAATTTTCAGAATGAAAACTCATGTGTAAGTTTTGAAAACACCAAAAATCTGTTTTCAAAATTTTCTTTGATTTTGCAAAGCCAGTTTTCATTTTGAAAACTCGGTTATCTGAATAGAGAATTATTCGAAAACGAAAATGAAAATTTTCAGAATGAAAACTTACCAAAAATCTGTTTTCAATTTTTTCTTTGATTTTACAAAGCCAGTTTTCATTTTGAAAACTCGGTTATCTGAATAGAGAATTAAATGAAACTTTTTTTAATACACTTTTACCCCTCACCATTTCTTCACGTTCTTCGTCCTCATTCTTCCTCTTTATCTGCTCACGTTCCTCTTCATCTTCTTCCTCTTCTTGTGTTCCTCTTCTCTTCTCCTCCGACGTCGGCCTTCTTCTCTACTCTCGGCTCCGTCCGACTGCTCTCGGTCTAGGCTGCTCCTCCTCCACCACCCACCGAAACCCTAGGTTCCGGAGCATACTTGCCGAGCTGAGTTGAAGCAAATCAATCATGACGGCCAACCTTGGTTGCGTGATCGTGGCCGTTGATGGCAGCGAAGAAAGCATGTACGCCTTGAAGTGGGCCTTAGACAATCTCAAGCTCCGATCTTCTTCGCTGGACTCCTCTGAAGCTCCCGGCTCCTTCATCATGCTCCACGTCCAATCCCCGCCGTCCATCTCCGCTAGACTCTCTCCCGGAGCCATCCCTCTTGGCGGTCCCAGTTAAGTGCCAATTCACACTTCTCATGAACTTGATTTTAGTGTTTGTTTATTTTCTGCATCTGTACTTTAATTAATTGATCAATTAGTTAGTAAGACACTGAGTGGGTCATTTGGTATGAAATGAAGCTGATATGCACGTGCCTGCCATTACTGCTGCGATCGAAGCATATCAGAATAAGATTACCGAAGCAGTTCTAAAACACGCGTTGCAGATATGCGGCGAGAAAAAGGTGATCGTATAAATGAACATCAGTTAGGTTTCCGTTTTTGCTATTATTTATTGATAGTGTTTGTTGTTACTTTGTTATTATTTTTATGTATAGGCGAATGTGAAAACGGAAGTGGTGGTCGGGGATCCGAAGGATAAAATTTGTGAAGCTGTTGACAGTTTGCAAACCTATTTGCTTGTGATGGGTTGTCGTTTCCCTATTAAAAGGTAGTTATCCACTTGCTTGTAGTTTTTCTATTGATTCGACTAAATATTTCTTTTGTTGAAATTGTGTCCACCTTGAGGGGTGTTGAGTTAGAAAGCATGGTTTGGTGATTATGGTTTATAGTGCTTGTCCCGTAACTGAAAATGTGACAGACTGTTGGAGTATGACTTAATGAGTTCTTCTTGAATTCATACAGTTTTCTTGTGGCAATTTGTTGTTAAATTCTGTGAAAACCTTTGAATGGAATGGAAATTCAACCACTGCTGGCCCAGTTTACTGGGTCATGTCTGCTTTCTTGTTTCTAGTGCACTGCTGGCCTAGTTGTTGTTATTGGGATATCGATGCACTTTTGGGTTTTTTGATTTGTTCTTGTTTGAGTTTTGAATAGTGTGATTTGGAATTGGAGATATGTGTGGTTTCAATTGATGAATTGTAGTTTTGTGGTTATGTTTGGTGGAGAAGGATAATAATCTGGATTGTTTCTTAGCTAAGAGTAATTTACTTTATGCAGAAAGAATAGGCAATTATGTTGAAAAAGTAAAGGAAGCAGTGTCAGTGCTTTAAATTTCTTAGCACATCAAGCAATTTCCTTTAGATTGCGTGCCCTTTATTAGATTTTATATAGCATATGAAGAGTGAATGCAAAAAGTAGTAAGTTGAATCTTTGCTGATGATGGAATGTTCTATAAAAAAGAGAGGTTGCTGCTGTCCATTTAGCTTCTTGGGAAAACTTGAGTGATTGGTTAAAAATGAATATTCTTGTGTACTACCTTGGCAGTGAGATCAGTGGCTGCTCCAGTAGAAGAAGCTGCTGGTTATGAAATGGTTTCTGGAACAAAGCGCAAATATTACATGCTTGGTGGGAAGGGTGGTGTAGGAAAGACTAGTTGCGCTGCTTCCCTTGCTGTGAAATTTGCGAACAATGGGCACCCCACTTTAGTGGTCTCAACTGATCCAGCTCACTCCTTAAGTGATTCTTTTGCACAGGTTTGAGCATAGCCAACAAACTTAACTTTTTTTTTTCCCTTTCCCTTGCAAGTATTAATATCTAACGTATGCATTTTTTGATGCATCTTTGTCTTTGCTTTGACAAAGGATTTGACTGGTGGTATGCTAGTGCCAGTTGATGGGCCTGAAGCCCCACTGTTTGCACTTGAGGTTCAGTGAGAAATTTTCTTATTTTCCCCCCTCCTTGTAAAGTAGCTTGCATATTTTCTTAACGAGATAATAGTGCTGTGATAAAAATAATATAGTGATAATAAATGTGAGTGATTTTAAAGGAATTTTCTTGCTTACATACTCAGATAAATCCTGAAAATGCTAGAGAGGAATTTCGTTCAGCAACTCAGAAAGATGGTGGAACTGGAGTCAAAGATTTCATGGAAGGAATGGCCCTTGGAATGCTTGTTGAACAGGTAATGCCTCGTTGTGTAACTTAATCTCTAGTATTGATGACCAGTTTGAATGCAATTAAGGTGACAACGTGAACTAACATACAAATTCACACTTATTTGGCTCTAATTAGTTGTCATAGTAGCTTAATATTGTCATTGTTTGGTGAATATCATGGCGTTATTGTTATAATCCATAAGAGTATGAAGTGAAATATAATCTGTCAACTAAGGATGTTAGATACAATATCAGGAAACAGAGGATGCCTTATGAAATTCTAGTACAAATAGAGGTTCTTTATTTATTTATTCATTTCCACCCATAGAGAAATCAGGAAAATGGGAATTCACTTTCTGCTTCTGCTTATTTTTAGATGTACTATTTTAGGAATCTGGGGGCAAAGCCTTCCACATTCTTGGTGGTTTCTTTTTCCCGTAGTGTGGAGTTTCCATCACTGTCCATATGTGTACGTATGCTGGCTGCATATACCACTGCATGATAAAGCATCTTTTCAATAACTGTGTTCAGCAAGTAGGGCTAGATGTTTTATTTCTGGAAATTTGGGTGTTGTTTCTCACCATTGACTTCACTATGCTAAGACGTTTGGAATTTGCATATAATCCTTGTGTTGTGGGCTTTTTGAGCAGCGTTTTTTTCTGATTTTTTATCACTATTGCGCTCAACTTGTTGAGTGGTTTTGTGATGCTTGACCAATTCTCCTCTCATTCGATGCGGAACTGCTGTAAACACAACACGGGGAACCTCTCACCAGCTATGTATCGTCACCTCTTTCTTTTATGTTATATGAGTAGTGTGGGAAGAGAAGCTTTCAAGTCCAAGTCATGATGTGTAGTACAGTCTTGTTTGTTGTGCAATTGTTTTTATGTATGTATTCAAGCCACTTTCTGCTCAATGTGCGGTTGTTATGCGGGTTAATTTCAGGGCTAATGTTTGCTTAAGTTGGTAATTTCAGGGCCACTTGATTTACAATAACTGTGGTTGAAGTTCAGAATGCCATGCTTTAAGGGTTGAATATTTTGCCCAGATTCTTTAGTTCTTGCAGATTACAAAAGTCATCTAAATGCGTATCATTTGACATAATTGCTGTTGCTATTGTAAATTTGTAATTCTAGCTAATTTGCGGCTGTAGTGAAGTATTTGGGAGAATCTCGTTGCTAAATAAAATTTAATTTTAATTTCTTTTTCAAAATATTTTCGTTGTTAAGTAAATTGACAATTGATAAAATGTGAGAAAATGTTGCATTACAAATGTACTCCCTCCGTCATTGTTTAATTGTCGTTCTAGCCTAAAAACCATTGCCTTCAATTAATTGACGTTGTTGTCATTTCGGTCCTTCCGCTCCGTTTTTTGTCAAAAATGCCCGTCGAAACCATGCTGAGTTACGCGTCATACAAGGCAAAAAAGGAAAACGGAAAAATTAAAGGACCATATTTGAAATTCTTTGAAAAACATGGAAAAGAAGTTGTCAGCAAAAGCTGTCAAAAAGTTTTCTCTCATCTTTCCTCCTCCGATTTTAAATCAAGAATAAAACATGTTTGGCTGCTCGAAATGGCGCGGCGAGCATATATTCTTGCCGGAAATGACGAGACGATCAGAACAAGAGTGGTTGCTGCCGGAACGGAGGCCGCACGCGCCGGAGCGTGGCGGCGCGTGGGCAGAGACGTGGCTGCTTAGGCGGCGCGTGGAGGCTGTTGGAAGCTCGGAATGGCACCGTTCCACCTGCTCCCGACTCGAGACATCCTTCCGCTCCTTCCCGTGGCGGAGGTGAGAACAAGAAACGATGGTAGATGGAGTATTTTTGACAAACAGCGGGTGAAGGAAAGAAAAGAGAGAGAGAGAGAAAGAAAAGAGAGAAAAAAGGAAGAAGATGCACGAGAGGCTGACACGTGGCGAGGGCCACTGACTCCCACTGACAGCTTGGTCAGTACCCTTGATAACGGTGATTCACTCCCTCGCGTCTGATAAAAAATGACGGAGGGAGTAGTTATGAAACAATCCAAACCACAATATTCTGATAATCTATATACACGATCCGTAACATCAAATGAATTACAATATTTAAATGCAATATTAGAAGATTGATGTTATATTTAATAAGTTTTCCCTTTTTAAAATGACTATTAAATTTTTAAATGATTTCTTCTTTTCATTACAAACATTTTTGGTTTTCCACAAAATGAAAACGCGCGAAGTAAATACGTTTTCCAGTTTTCAGATCAGGAAATTCTTACATTCAGTGTGAAGTAAACGCGTTCTCCAGTTTTTCTGATCAGGAAACAAGTGCGAAGTAAACACGTTTTCCAGTTTTCAGAATGAAAAGAAAATTCTCGAAAATTCTCAAAAACAACAAATTAAAAATTAAAAATTCTCCCAAGTAAACGGCCCTTAAAGTTTAGTTTTTTAATTTGTTGTGAGGTAGGGATATTTTAAATTTTTTAAACTAAAAAATTGATTTTATTAAATTAAAAATTAGATTACAAAGGGATAAGGTTGTCAGATAGAGGATGTGGCACGCTGACATGGCACGCAACCAGTGGATGTCGTGATTACTTTGAGATTATTGCGACAAGAGCTTTGAGATCTTTGGCCGCACTACCATCAGGTCCACTTGCTTTCACCAAAACTTGTTTCAAGACATTGACAGATTCTCTCATCCTCTCCCCTTCTTGAAGCTCAAAAACAGTTTTCAAGCTCTTCAATATCTCATTCTTGGTGATCACATTGCCCTCGACAATCGTCCCGATCCTCAACTCTTGCTCCACCATTTTCGCATTCACGTGATTATCTGCCCAGAATGGCCTGCCTATCATGGGCACCCCACACAAGATGCTCTCGCAAACAGAATTGTACCCACAATGAGTCACATGTACCCCAACAGATGGGTGAGCCAGCACTCGAATTTGGGGTGCCCAAGGCACCATTTTCCCCTGCATTCTTGTCCTGTCAAGAAACCCGTCAGGTAAAACCTGAATCAAGTCATCCTTTAGAACCCAAAGAAATCGAACGCCACTTGCTTCAATCCCTTCAGCTAATGCCAACAGCTCACTGTCGGGAAGGCGGACGGCGGTACCAAAGCAGACGTACGCAACGGATGCTGGTTTTTGACAATCCAACCATTCTGCGCAGCCTGTCTTGTCCTCCTCCGATGAGATTGGCTGCGGTGGAAGGGATATACTAGGTGGCAGTGTTAGGCAGCCCGCAAATAGTAAATTCTTAACCTTGGAAATAGAGTCTGATGTGAAGAGCGTAGGACAAATTTCTTGATAGGAATTCACCACGACAGCAGTAGCTTTGGGTAGCATTGATCCCACGTTTCTAAACCGAGATTTAATCAATTGCATAGCTTCATGATTAGTCTCCGGAGTAAATACTTTGGCCATGTATCCTTCCTCGTCAATGTTGATGAAAACAGATAGCAAACACGGCGCTATCACCCAAAATGAGATCCAGGGGACATCCAATTCAAAACCCAACTTGCCAATGCAATATGAAAATAGTGAATCTGTCAGCAGGAAGCTGATTTTTCTGCCTCTCTCTCCTACCGCAACATCCAGGCCGCGCTTGAAGTTGCCAGGAAGTGTAGCTACGAACATCTCAAACTCCTCAAACTGAAACTGAAACTCGGATGATGACCTATGACCTTCAGGCACCCCATCCGACATATTATAGGATTTAAAGTTAGATGGGATGCCGACGTTTTCTGCTGACAGTAAAGCGCGGTTCGATCTCTCGATGTTGAAGAAAGAAAATTGAATTGCAGGGGCTGCTCTGGCTAATTTACAGACGAGGTTAAAGAGGGCTATTGGGTGGCTGGTGAAAGGAAAAGCAAAGGCGGCGACATGGCCTTCCTGGCTTGCTCTTATCTCTGCCATAGCCGCTGATAATTCGGAAATGTATGATGGAAAAGGGAAAGAGTAATTTCGATCTGCTCTCTTTTTTATTTGATGCCAAGCAATGTATTTATTCTAGAGAAATGCTAGGGAGGTTGAAAGTGGTGGGTTGAAACCAGTGTTTTTGGAACCGGACCAGACAGCGAATCGGAAATGAAAATTTCATAGTTTAACCGGATTCGACCGGGTTCAACCGGACTGAACCTTTATACCGTTTTGAACCGGATACATATCAAACCGTTTAATCTTAGATAATTGAACCGGATTGAACCGACTGGTTTTTTTCCTACTGGGAGTATCATTTTATAATATATCAAGTAGATAAAAAGTTAAAAAAATTTCTAATAAAATTTTTTATTTAAAATTTATTTCAACAAATTTTTTTATCTTCATATTTTACATATTTTTTTTCATATTCTACAATAAATATTTCTAATAAAAAACAATTCCTAAATTATAAGTGTTTATTTATGGCGGCCATCATCATAATTTTCTGGTGTTAAAAATTATTCCTATAAAATTAACAAATCTAATATTTAAAGTATATATCGTATTTCCATAACAAATTAATAATATCGGGATTGGTTAGAGAATAGAAAGAAGATTGAGATGAGATGTGCGGCATTTATGAGCACCAACAACAAATATGCCCACCTTATATCAACTATATTAATTATAATTTTATATCAAAAATATTACATTAGCAATTTGAAATTATAGATTATCCGGCACCATCCACGTCCCTCGGCTTCCTCACCCACTGGGCCACCACTGACCGTCACTCCCTCTTACTCAACGACCACATAAATAGAAGAAGCAAGGTAATTTTTCTACTATTCTTGTTTTTCTTTGTTGTGTTTCTCTTCCTTTTCCTCTCCTAGTCTTCTTTGTTGCTGCTGGTTGTTAGTTGTAGTGTTTTGCAGGAGGATTGGGGAAAGGAGGTGATGAACGGGTTTGATTCGGGTTGTTGTACGGGTTTATTTCGGGAAAGGAGGAGATGAACGGGTTTTGGTTTGATTTGTATGTGTACGGGTACGGAATTGGGTTTGGGTAATTGGAATTTGGAAATTGGAATGGAAATTAGGAATTAGCAATGACTTGTATTTGGTTGGCTTCTGTGAATCAGAAGCAGAAGGAAAGAACGAAGGAAGGATGAAGGCGATGCACAAGAGGAAACGACGTCGTTTTAGTGGGTAATCGAACCAGTCGGGTTGCTATCGAACCGGCAGTTCGCCAGTTGTCAAAAAACCGGCCGGTCCAGACGGTCCAACCCGGGTCACATGCATTTCCGGTCCGATAGCTGAATCAGACCGGAAAGCTCAAAAATGACCGTTGAACCGGCCGGACCGGCCGGTCCGGTCCGGTTCCAAAAACACTGGTTGAAACCATGAGTTGAATGATGTGGCAGCCACATCATTTAAAATAATAATAAAAAAATCCAAACACAAAATCAGCATCTCTTCCTTTCACGACGTCGTTCTCACCTTTCTTCCTCTCTATCTTCCTCTTCCAAGTTCCACGCAAAATCAGCAGTCCTCCACAAATCAACCCACTTTCAATTTCAACCTCCCTAACCTAAATAACCAAGAGATCTCAATAACCAAACCTCCCTAACCTAACATTTCTTCCTTTCCTCCTCAACCCATGGTGGAAACCACTGTCCAAAATTCATTTTCAAAATAACCAGCTGCAATGCCGATTCAGGTCCTGCGCATATGGGCAAACGGTTGCAGAAGACGAATCGGTATCCATCATCATTGAGTCCTGCTCATCGGGTGAGGTTATAAGATGCTGGGAACTTTTCAAGACATCTGTAGAGGTAGAATTAGGTTCCAAGGCCATTGTCTGGGCACAACTTCCTGAGAAACTAGCGCTACTGCAATCGCTTTCCATGTCTACTACCTCCTCCTCACAGGATGAACTCAGATCACGTTGTGAACCTAGTTTCAGCTTCATCAATGTAGCCTCTGCATCCAAGAAAAGGAGAATTAGGTTAACCTTACTATTTGCCGACCGGAAATTCTGAAAATTATGTGAAAATTCATTTTCAAAATTGGTTATTGAGATCTCTTATTTAGGTTAGGGAGGTTGAAATTGAAAGTGGGTTGATTTGTGGAGGAGGACTGCTGATTTTGCGTGGAAGAGGAAGATGGAGAGGAAGAAAGGTGAGAACGACGTCGTGAAAGGAAGAGATGCTGATTTTGTGTTTGAATTTTTTTTTATTATTTTAAATGACGTGGCAGCCGCATCATTCAACTATGGGTTCAACCCACCACTTTCAACCTCCTTAGCATTTCTCTTTATTCTACCATAATTAGTTCTGTTGAAATAGATGGTTCGAATTAACAAAGTTAATAATCAATTGGGTAGAGATACAAAATACAGAAATTGAACTTTTAATTTTACTTCGGAGGATTTTCCCGAAAATTCTCCAAGTTTTTGAAAACTGGGAGAATTTTCAGAAAACGTGTTTACTTGGCGTTGTTTTTATTTTTTAAAAGAAAACGAAAATTTTCTATTGGAAAAACGATGAACAAATTTTGAAAACAACAAAAACCCAGTACTCCATTTTTCCAAATGTTTTTGCCTTGGATGGTTCTGTTTGAAAACACGCGTTTTCTAACAGAGTGATTAATGAAATTTTCAAAATCACCATTCTACCCCTGCATCCTTCTTCTCTTCTTGCCCTAGCCGCTCCTCTTCTTCTCATTCTCTTACGCAGCCGCTGCTCTTCTTCTCCTTCATGTCTCCGTCCGACTCTTCTTCTCCTACGCAGCCGCTGCTCTTCTTCTCCCTCTTCGTCTTCCCCAAACCAAAGAAAGTCACTCCCATTGTTCATCGTTAACGCACAAGCACGGTGGCTGCGTGCAAATTTGTTGAGGTTTTTTCTTAATCGATGTCTCTATGTGTTTGATTTGTATTTTTGGTCATTTTTAACCGTGGATTTTTGGACTCGCTATTCTTTCTACACTGAACTGTGATTTCAACTTCAAGGAGATTCCTCTCTATCTGTCTCTACCTGGTAATCATCTTTGCATAAGTTTCATGGTTGTTTTTTCCTTCTCTTTTCAGAGGATTGGTGTGGTTAGGTATTATGGGTTTTTTGCGGTCTTATTGCGTGTTTTTTTACTTTTGGTTCAACAATACCAAAATTGAAGTCATATAAGAGTCATTAGACATTGCATAGGTTGCAATTAGGCATTTTGTTTCTTCACCATGCTGGATTGCCGCAATTACATGACCTAAAGTTTATTTCCTATTATGCGTTTTCTCAAAATGCTGGCGTTTATGTTGCTGTATGTTCCTTGATGCCTTTTGACTCATTAGAAGATGGTTTGCCCACCTCGTGTTTCATTTCATACCTGTTTTTAGCAGTTAGACATGGCTAATATTGTGGTCCTGTTTTGTCAGAATAATATTGAATGATGTGTAATCTTGTATTTAAATCGGTTCTTTCTTTTCATCCTGTGTAATGTTCGGATATTTTCTTTGCATACGTATGTATATTTAGAGAGAGCAGCACTTCCGATTTTTGCATTTCTCTGCAAGAGTGAAAGTTTTCTCCTCTTAATTATATTATGATAAATGCAGAGGAGTGGGAGATAGTTTTGTTCAATTTGAATGATGCGAAAAGATACAGACGAACTGTGGGATCTATTGGTGGTTCATGCTTAGCGGCTGCTACACCTCTTCTAGCGTCAACGAAGCAAGAAGAATGCTTGGTTGCCCTTGATATAGTTGAGGTAGCTACTTTGCCAAATACTGCTTTTTTGGAGATTACCTGCCAGTGTTGATGTATTAAGACTTAAGAGTTAAGCTGCTGGAATTTAATATGAAACCCAACATGCAAATTTCACCTCTTGCATTTTTTTTGCTGCTCCAACTTGGATCTCCTTATGGTTGTTGGAATTTCATTTAATTTGTCTAATATTTTGTATTAAGTTGTGGTGCTTCGAACTTAATATATTGAAGCCTAAATTAATTGAGGGAAAACGTGAAAGGGGACCCTTAATCTTAGGGTTCTTGTTAAATGACTTCCCTATGATCATGAAAAACACCTTTTCTTTTGCTTTCTGAAAAGCAAAAAACACTTTATTACAAGATACACATTACATGCATACATGTGGGAACTTCTGCATGTCGACGTTGCTTTATTGATAATGGTCATTCTTACATTAAATTATTGTTAAAGAAAAGAATGGCGTTCTTGTACTTCCATTACTTTATGTTATGGACATTTCGCTCCTAATCCAATTTTGTTCACATAGTCAACCTCATGTACTGCATCTTAACAGCAAAACCAAAAGCATGATGTGTTAGATAAAGGAGGCAGTAGTGAAGTTACAAGTCCATTGCGAGAGCCGGACTCTGTTGACTTGTGCATGGATGTGTTAGATAAAATAGATGATGTCTCGGCTGGCGCTTACACCAAGGCATTTGTGCAGTTCGAGAATCTTTACTGGCGCAAAGTGTTCATGAAGATGACGATTCACAGGAGGAAGGAGTGGTTGATGAGCTTGGAGTGATTGCAAATTTCTGCAAATTTTAGAACTTTATTTTAATCTGCAGAATTCTTTTGTTTTAACTTGGCTGTTATTTTGGAATTCTTTTGGTACTTGGCACATTCTTCTTATGCAGCCCGTACACTTCTGTTTGCAGTAGTGTTTGAGATTTTAATGATGATATGCCTGTTTTGGTAGAACTCAGTGACGTGAGGATTAGGGTTGATGACAAACAAAAGACAGCTTTAACTCTGAATAATGGAGTAGTAGAAATTGTTCAAAAATTAAAATTAATTTTCAGACAAATAACTACCAATAAATTAATGAATTTGCTGTATGTAGGAACGTACAGCTACTATCTTTATCCAGCTAATAAATTGCTGGATCTAACTGACACTAGTCTGTAGTTTGGAATTTAAAAGAAAACTGTCCGTACTGATGATTCACTCATAGTCACATGTATGCTACCGTATTTGACCGGCTCTTTCCTTCTTTTTCCACCCTATCTTACACCACAACCACTCTTTAAATACCCTTTTCTACTCCATTCTACACAAAGTTAATCCATTGCTGTCAAAATCAAACCACCAATTCAACCTTCTGCCTCCAGCCAATCTATTATAAATTCATGTTACTAAAAAAACCAATGAAGTTTAAATATTTAAGTTATTCTTTTGTGTTTTTTCCTTATAGAAATGCATAGGTGCAAAGATTGATACCTTTAGTTTGTTGTGCACTGCATAATTTTATTCGAATGGAAGATAGAGCTGATCGATTATTCTCAGAATATGGTATGGATGGTCTAGAGAACTGTGATGGGGACGAAGATGGCGAGCTGCAAGAAGGTATTCAAGTGAATATATCCCAGCAACAACAAATGAATGTTGTTAGAGAAGATATTGCAAATCAATTATGGGCTCATCATAATAATGGCTAGAGTATGAGGAATTAACAACCCACATGGAGTATGATTTTAATGTCATTTTTTTTAATATTTAAGCAATGAATAATAAGACTATTTTATATGTATTTTATTTTCAGGTAGAAACATGAATAATAAGCAATTATTTTTTATTTTTCAAAAATTTGAAAATTAGTGCATAGTAAACGTGTTTTCCAGTTTTTCAAATCAGGAAAATAAAACCAGCGTGCGAAGTAAATAGGTTTTCCAGTTTTTCTGATCAGGAAAATTGTGCGAAGTAAACACGTTTTCCAGTTTTCAGAATGAAAATAAAATTCTCGAAATTCAGAAAAACAGCAAATTTTCAAATTGAACATGTATCCTAAGTAAGGGAAAACTGGATTTTTTTTTTCGAAAACGTGTTTACTTCGCGTTGTTTTCATTTCAAAAATAAAAATGAAAATGAAAATTTTCAGAATAAAAACTCATGTGTAAGTTTTAAAAACACCAAAAACTTGTTTTCAAAATTTCCTTTGATTTTACAAAGCCAATTTTCAAGTTGAAAACTCGATTCTCTTAGCCTATGTATGGGAGGAGGGTTTAGGGTGGAAAGGAAAGGAAAGTAAATTTTTGTGCTTTTCCTTGTATGGGAAAAAAAGAGTAGAAGGGAATGAAAGGGAATGGGAGGGAAATAAATTGTCCTTTCCTCCCAAATGTGGGAGGAAAAGGAAGGAAATTTGCAGCAGCCACATCCGGCGATCTTCACACCAGCGACAACGGCCACGTCTGGCGACCAGGCAAGAAGACCCGGATTGGTTCACTTGTATGCAAGTTCTGGGCACATGAATCAAGCCCATGAGTGTGGTTCCTGGGTACAAAAAAAACGGCATTATATCTTCTGATCTTACAATTTAATTTGATGGGGTTCTTAATTAACAAATCATTTACATTTATTGCTTTGGGGATGCTTGAATTTGTTTTTGTGAAGAACTGTTGTTTGATGATGGTTAGAATCCTTAACGGGACCAGGCAAGAAGACCAGTTTTGGTTGGAAGGAAGCTGTTTGATGAAATGCCTGTGAAGAATGTCGTTTCTTGGGCAACAATGGTTGCTGGGTATGTAAGGCTTGGGCAACAATGGTTGCCGTGGAAGAAGAAGAGAGGAAGAAGAAGAAGAGAGAGAAAAAAAAAAGAAAAAGAAAAAGAAAAAAATAATTTTCTTCCCTTTTATAAAAATGTAGTCATACAAAGGAATTTTTCTACAAATTCCCTTCCTTTCCTTTTCTTTCCTTTCCCTCGTTAAATTTCCCCTCTTTTCCTTCGTACACTTTAGTTCCCATACAAAGCATTAATAGAGAATTAAATGAAACTTTTTTTAATACACTTTTACCCCTCACCATTTCTTCACGTTCTTCGTCCTCATTCTTCCTCTTCATCTTCTTCCTCTTCCTGCGTTCCTCTTCTCTTCTCCCTCCGATATCGGCCTTCTTCTCCACTCTCGGCTTCGTCCGACTGCTCTCGGTCTCGGATGCTCCTCCTCCACCACCCACCGAAACCCTAGGTACTAGTTTTCTTCCTCTCTGTTTATGATTAAATCAGTTTAGGGTTTCTTGAATAATCTACTTTTCTTCCTCTCTGGTTCTTAAAGTAAGGGTGAGTTTAGATTAATGACTCTGTCATGTCTGTGTTTTACCTCACAATGCTCTCTCTATTGGTTTTTTTTATATATGGTTTGTGTTATTTAGGATGATGTTGTTTTGATGATTCAGCTGCAGAAATCATTGACCTCTCCTCCTCCGCCTCTCTCGGCTCCCTCTTCCACCACACCGCCTCCATCACTTCCCTCTCATTCTTCACCCCTCCTTCACTCTCTTTCCCTCGCAACCTCCTCTCTGCCGCAGCTGATGGCACCGTCTCCATATTTGATGCAGACCTATTTCTGCATTTGAAGACTATTTTTGCCCACAAGAAAGACTTGAATGACTGGGCTGTGCATCCATCTGGGAAGCTGGCGTTGACTGTGGGGAGAGATGAGTGCTTAGCAATGTTGAATTTAGTGAGGGGGAGAAGGAGTTTCTATTGCAGGTTGGGTAGAGAAGCGAGCTTGGTGAAGTTTGATGGCAGTGGAGAGAATTTTTTTATGGTTACTGGAGACAAAGTTGGACTACATGAAGCTGAAGATGCAAAATTGGTTTCTGAGTTTGAGTGTCAAAAATGGGTTCTTTGTGTTGCTCCTGGTGAGGTTAGTTTAATCAAAGTCTGAGGCTTTTCACTTTCTAGGTTTGACTTGTTTTGCTGGATTGATGGTTTTGTTAATGCCTTGATTATTGATGTTTGTGAACTATCATTGGTTGAAGTTATTGAGCTTAGAAGGTAAACAATCGTTTATGAATAGAAAATTGTGTGTTTTCTTGTTCTTACTTTTGGGTATAATGTTGCATCATGAATTTTGCTTAAATTATGAGATTGTTAGTGCAATTCATAGGTTCCAACTGTTCATTATGAGAAGATTAGTAAAATAAGAAAACCTAGCCAATATTAGAGCTCACTTATTCCCAATAGAAATGGTTACAGTCTATAGCTTCCTACCATCTATATAGAAACTATTATCTCTTTCATTTTGCTGCCGGCTGATTTCACCAGCTATATACTTCTGTTGCAAGAGATTGGAAACTACTGGATTAGTATGCTTTCTCGCACTAAGATTGATTTTGAGTTAGGGATCTTTTTCAGTTTCCTGTTTCGTTTTGGTAGAAGGAAAGTAAGACACACATACCATTAGAAATGTAGAAAATGCAACCCAAAAGTTAATTAGAATGGAGTTTCTGATTTCAAGTGGGATAACAAACAATTAGCTAATGATTCATCAGGGATGTGTCTGTATGTATTTAGGATCAACAATATAGTATTTTCATGAGTAATTGTTGATCCTAAATGTGTTTGATTGAATTATTATTAGCGAATTCTTTGCATGAATTCTAAAGAAATGGCTTGTATGAAGCTGGGATCCAAGAGTGATGCATTTCAAAAGCAAGGACAGGCCTGGTACGTATCCTTCTTCCTTATTAAAATCCAGTCCTTGAACTTTGAGCTGGGAAGTCCAACAGTAAAGACATTCCTACACTAAGAACATGATCTATATAGTTCATTATTTGTTTGCCTTTGGTGATTAGGGTAGCGACTCAGTTGGCTGATATATGTGTGCTTGTTTTGATTTTGGTTTGCAGGAGATTTTATCAATTTCTATTTTTGACCATAGGTTTTCTCTTATCCAAATTTAAGATTTTATCAATTTCTATTTTTGACCATGTGGCAATTTGAAACTTATTGATAGTAGGATGATTTCCTCTGATATGTAATGCTTGTTTTTCTGCTTGGTGCGTAAATATGTTCTTGATGCTGATGTGTGAACAATATACATCTTGTAAAAGCATTGCAACAATAGTTGAACCTTGCTGTCTGAATATTACTAGGATGCTTTCTAAGACATACGAGACTTATTTTTCTGCTTGGTTCATGGCAATGGGTTGTGTTGTTGGTTGCTCTCAGTTGGAATGTTTTATTGTCATGCTCTGGTGTTTATGAGGAGATGTCATTATTGCTGTCTTTGGAAAAAGCTTCCTATGCATCTCTATACTAGATTCACTTGAATCCTGGCTAGCATTTTGTTCTTAGGCTACATTCATTGAGTTCATAACATTTCCTTCACCTACTTGCCTCTGATAAATGGTTTTTTCTTTTTTCCCGTGTTATTTACTAATTTGTCATATTTTGTCAACAGTAACTCATTAGTTGTTGTTCCTTCGAAGGCTTTGACTGATGAAGTTGCACCAAATCACTGCTTGGGATGAGGCTGCGAGGAATAGGTCTATCAGCCTTCCAGTCTATTATTCTTTTGACCAGAACCAGTTTAATATGTAGGTGGGCTTGCAGTTGCTGCTGCTGCTCTTGTTGGTAAATGTGGAATCCAGCCGACAATGACAAGAAGAGAAGCAGTTCTTATTCTTGGCGTTAGGTAAGTTTCAGCATTTGCTTGTTCACATGTTTATGATCAATTTGGCAATAGTGAAATGTCAGTTCTGCAAATGATGCATTATTGATTACTCTTATGGACTGAGTGCCTTATGACTTGCAACTGAGTTGGCATGGATTTAGGACTCGTATGACAACAGTGCATAAGCTACGCCAGAATGCTTGTGCCATGATATATTGAACTTAACAATTTGATGTTTAACAACGTGTTGGTTATGTTCCCAGATATGTATCAGAACAGCTGGCTGGTTGTCCATGGAGTTCGTGGAATGCTTGATGGTGTAGAGGGAAAAGAGAGGATCAACTTCTTTGTCTGGAATTGGTGGAAAGATTGGAGTGGGTTTGCTGCTATCTCTGTCTGCTCTGATGTGCACTTGATACTGTGAATTCTGCTGATAAAAGTAGGAAAAGCTTGATTGATTAGGAAATAAGTTCAAGAATTTGATTTTATTACTTGACCATTACTGGGTTGTTTTGATAGTTTAATCAATGAAGTTGAGCCATTGTAAATTTGTAATGCAAGATCAATGATAAAACTTGCAACTGAGCAAATGCAGCAGCAAAAAGTTTTTTTCTTTCCTTTTGTTGTGTGTACAAAGGCCGTGTATCAAATCAAGTTGTAATGTGTATGAAATTGTTTCTTGATCAATGAAATGAAAGAGAGTTTATATCCAAGTTGAGGAATCACAACTCTAGCTGTCTAAGGTAGTGCAACTTCCATAATTGTTAGTCGAACTACCGCCGAAACTTTTGTGATTTATATATGTAATGGAAGAGAATTTAATACTGTGATTTATATATGTAATTTTTTTTAAAAATACTCAATATTTAACTTTTTTTTCTTCTAATAAAGTATTATTTCTTGTTATAAATAAATAGGTTAAACAAAAAATGGGTCCTTGTACTATTTGATTATCTTATTTCAGCCCTCTGTTTTTTTCGCGTTTTAAAACCTCCTCCACTTCAATCGAATGATTTATTTCCCTTTTTAAATGCAATATTAGAATATTGATGTTATATTTAATAAATTTTTCCTTTTAAAAATGACTATTAAATTTTCAAATGATTTTTTCTTTTCATTATAAATATTTTCGGTTTTCCACAAAAAAATGAAAACGTGCGAAGTAAACACGTTTTTCAGTTTTCAGATCAGGAAATTCTTACATTCAGTGCGAAGTAAACGCGTTTTTCAATTTTCATAATGAAAATAAAATTCTCGAAAATTCTCAAAAACAGTAAATTAAAAATTAAAAATTCTAACTCTCTTGATCTTGATCCTGATCCTTTTTTCTTTTCCAGAAAAGCCACAAAAGAGAGAGAAAAAAGTTGCAGAGAAGAGGCGGAGAAAAGTAATGGCGAGCGAGGACAAGCAAGCGCGGCGAAGAAGGATCGTGGAGAGAGGGAATGATCGGATGGCTCTGATAACAGGGCAAATCCGAACACTGGGTGCATCACCATCCTTGCCATCTACATCAACAACAGCATCAACGTATCAGCCGCCTCGCCATTTACACTGCGAATCATCCCCATCCATCGTATGGTCACAATTCGATCGTCATCAACCTGAAATTCAAGGTAATTAAACCAATTTTGGGCATTAACTAATTGTCATTGAAAAAAATGCTGGTTCTTGTAAAGATCAATGTCAGAGTTTTTTATGAATAGCAAAAATCTCTTGTTGGGTCACTATGAATTATAAGGGATTTTGCCCTCTCATTAAAAAAATAAAATAATAAACAAGAATGTTTAGGTGTTCTTGATTTGATTACATATTTTTCATTTTGAAGAATGCTTGTTTGTCATCAGTCGTTTATGTTGTTGTTATGGGCTATGGGCTCTTTGTGTTGTGGCACAATTGAGATTTTAGTTGTTCAGAAATTTCAGTTGGCATTTAGTTGGTTAAGAAGCTTCTAGGTTGTATAGGAGCAACACTCAAAATTACGGAATAAAATTAGTCCATTTGTGGTAGAATAGGATTACATCCTAGTTTTTGTTGTTTATTTCTGAATTGTTGGTTTTTAAGAAAATGCAGTCTGAACTAAACCATCTCCTAATGCAATTTGGAGCAACCAGTGTTGTTGTTCTAGAATGACTTTACAGAGAGAAGCTA
This sequence comes from Viola odorata, assembly GCA_963691705.1. Taxonomy (NCBI): domain Eukaryota; kingdom Viridiplantae; phylum Streptophyta; class Magnoliopsida; order Malpighiales; family Violaceae; genus Viola; species Viola odorata. Next base: position 69,870,560 of record OY829540.1, read on the forward strand.
CCATCGCCATTTTGTAAAGTTCTTATCGAACTTTCTGTTTTCCTGTTGTGACTTCATTTTAGCAGTCTTCCTATTCCTTAATGGAAATGTTCATTCACTAATCCATTTAGTGTCACAGCTATTCCTGAAGATGCGGATAACAGCATTGGTTCTAAATTGCTGGACATGAGAAATGAGCTCCCGAGTGGCAAAAACTTCTATCACAGAAACCTGCAGGCTGAACCTCAGTTGCGCAAAACTAACACAAGTTCTGAAACTGCAAGGGGTCCTGCTATTGATGCCATAACCACAGTACAAACTCATGAGGTGAAACCATCAGTTGAAAGAGTGTCTAATAAGTCAAACTTTTTCTCTTCCAAGCAGATAAATTCCTGCATTGTAGCTTCCGAGAGAACCCGCTCTATCTGTTCCCTCACAATAGCATGTATAGTGCTTGTACCTTACATTGTTTCTCCACTAATTGGAATCAACATTGTGAGTTCGGGCAGCATGATTGCGTCCAGGCCTATTTACATGATCCTGCTTACTGATATTACAGTCGTGCTTATCCGATTGTTTCGTGAGATGGGGAATGACTCCGACGGGGGTGGGTGTGAAAGAATGGAACCTGTGGAAGATGCAGCTAACTGGGGCGGAGCTGTCAAGCTCTTGGAGAGAGGCCTGACCGCATATCAGGCGATCCGTGGGATCTTCATTGACTGCAGTATTTATTTAGTTGTGGTCATTTGCGGCTTCTCTCTATTGTTGACACAAGATTGATTGTTTTAGCAATTCTCTGGCGGCAATATCTCTAGCCAATTCAGCCAAAGAAATAAATAATTTTGTTTTCTTTTCGCTCAGTCTCTCTGAGCCAAGTTCAGGTAGTAATTCTTTTGGTGAACACGTGCTTTGCTTCAGATCAATAAACTTCATAAATCTCACATTTTTTATTACTTCCTGCCATGTTCAGTGATTAAAAATGCCTTCTAAGTTAAAATCTTGTTTAACTAGAGGAAATTAGATATGACCTGAAATCGAGTTCATGGTCTAATGTCAGGTTCTGGTGTCATTTGTGTAAAATTCTGTTGAAATTGCAGGAATGAGATGCTGGTTTAACAGTATGCAGTAGCTGATATTGTTTGGTTCACTTCACCAGCAAACTTCAAAACATTACTCAATGTTTAGGTAAAGATTGGTGCAGAGTAACTTACTCTGCCACCATCAATTTTACTTTGATGTGAAGTGGATTCTCAATACCAATGATACTTTTTACAAAAATGTAGGGAGGGCAAAGTTTCGGGTTCGAGTCTTCTTGTCGATAAAAAGAAAGAAAAAAGGTGAGTACCTATGATAGATTGGGACATGACTTCTCATACTAATTGGTGAAGATCAGCTTGTTGGTTGGCTGCACTTTAATGAATTTGGGGACCATTTCTAAGGAACCCTAAAGAAAAGAAATTGTATTATTAAATTACACTATAGTTTAGCTGTCGCTGTTTATCACATGGCAGCCATTTTGCAATGGAGTCAAACAGAAGAAAGGGGTAGTTTTCAAACTAACTACCACTTTACCGTCCAACGCATCATTCTGATTGTTATTTACTTAAGCAGATTTGATTTAGATTGTTAAAAAAGGATTAAAAACAGCTCTTGACCTGAAAATATTCCACCCAACCCAGCAGAAAAAATATAAAAAACAAGGGCCAAATCATGGCAATATATGTTCGCTTCACGTGATTGATTATTAGTTAATGACCCAAATAAAGTGCATTACTGAGATATTAACTTAAAAGCAGTTTGGCTACCGGGAAGTGGTTGAGATGGGTGGTTTCTCATTCTCATTTCTTCAGCAAAAGGTCGTCAGTTCGATCAACTTCGGTACGAACATGAGCTTATGGGTTCTCAAAGTTCAATGCGAATTGATTAGCAGTGTTATTCTTCTGGTGCCATTGCTGTTGATTGATGCAGGCTGCAGGCCAATAATAGAAGAAAAGAACATTAATTGGATAGGCCATGTCCTGCAGAAAGGCTGAGGACTTCTTTTTAGGCCAAACTAATGGGTGCCTAGTCAGGCCTTACTTAGCTTTGGATCAGTTGCATCAGCTACTATTTTATTGAAGCTTTATACCTTTTTTTTCCTTTACAATTTCTAGATTTCATATAAATATTGCCATGCCATTTCAAAAAGACCAATTAAAGGAGAGAATCGGTCAGCACCGTCCTATAGTATAGTGTGTTCAGACTTCAGACTATTTAGGGCTGTACTGTACCTTAGTTTTTAGGGCTGTTTGTTTTGTTTACTATATTCATTAGAGGAATCCTAGGAATGTCTTTAACCCTTAAACAAAACAACTCGTTCCGCTGGTGGCAAACTATTAGCATGGATTCGAGCTCGAGACCCCCTTCCACTTATTAAAAAAAACAACTTGTTCTAGCCATATAACAACAGATCCCAGAAAAGAAGGCATTGTAGATTGATCATCATGAGAGAAAAAAGAGAGAGTTAAGGCCTTTAGTTTTTAATGATAAGTGAATTAATTGAATCCATCACATCTAAGAAACACCAATCCTTAACATCCATAAATTTAAGGGTAGATGTCTAGTGTGTACCCTAAGACATGACCCCAACTGTTTTTGAACAGCTGAAATATGCAGCAGACAGGTTTTAATGAGACAGATATGGGAATGGGACCTTGTTTGTGCAGTAGCAGGATAGGGTTCACAGTCCACAAGAATCCCTTTCTTCTATATGAGTGTTCTTCTTGTTTTCAGACTCGAATTCGATTCTTTACTAGTACTTCATCGTCAGCAGATAACTACGAAACTACATGTGGACGGAAAATTACTAAAACAAGTTGTCTATCAACATTAGGTATTAAAAGCACTTGATCTATTTTTGTTCTGTCACTTCAATTAGTACAGCATAAGTGGATAGATCATTAATTTTGACTAGATCATTGGCAGTCTATCTCTGTATTGTGGCTGGACCACTATACTAACATCATTTTTTTCTCTAATAATTGTATTGGTAAAACAAATCCATGATTAAATAATAATTATACAACTAACACCCTAATCTAAGTTGCTGCTTCTTGGGCATGTGATTAGGAATTAAAAAGCAAATTAATTATTAAGAGTATTGAGTACATGTTGGCTTTAATCATTATATCATTATACTTAATTAATTATAAATTAAGGTCATCATGCTTGTATGATGATGCTAATTATCTAGTAAATCTAAAGGATTAAAGAATAATAACTTGGTTAATTTCAGATTCCTCTTCTTTCTTCTAATGGATTGCTTCAACTTTCTATGAAGAAAAGTCAAGAATGGAGGGGCCATGAATAATCCGAAGGGCATCTTCGATTACTTTTGATCTAAGTTAGTGAAAAAAGAGAATAAGAAGAGAACAAAGAGCATAAAACACAACGTTCAAAGTACAATGTCTCGAAATCATGAATTCAATCAATCCAGTAGAAGCTTCGTCTCGTAAGTGAATAAAAATAATACTTAATATAAAAAAAAAGATTTATGAAATTGTATACCTCTAATACTCCAAAATTCAAAAAATAAGAGTACGTAATCAAAACAAAAATTGGATTCTTTTATTTTTAAATTCAAACTAATTAAGAACAATGATATTGAAGAGTAAATAACATGAATAACTCCATTTTTTTTCTCAAATATATTTCATCAATCTAAACCTATAGGCTACAGCTATGTCTATACTATACCATAACACTAGTACTCTTCTCATCAAAGATCCTGGAGGAGACGGCAAACCTTGCAGAGAAGGATCGGGAGATGTTATCCGGGTCGGACCAAATCGATGAGTCTTGATCGAAATTCTGCGAATAAGTGTAAGGATCATAAGAGAAATGCATGACCTGAGTTGATGATGAACAATTTTCGAACATTTTCTTCTTTTCCTTCTTTATTTTCCTCCACAACAATCTCCACCTTGGTGTGTGCTTGGATTCAGTAGTGCTCATCACCAAGTCGACATTAAAAGAGAGGATCGGATCGTACCCGTTTTTCGAATACCCAGTGGCAGTCGGGTTTTGACATCCAGAGCTGCACCACTTGTTAAGCTCCATGGATTAATTGAAAGAAGCTTGAAGAGTTGATTTGATTTTGTAGTAGAGAGGAGAAGGGGGTAACTAAAGCTAGCTAATAGCTAGCACTCTCTTTGGTTGGTTTTATAAATGTGGTCGCTAAGTCAAATACGCGCGTTTAAATGGTCAAGTGGCGGAATTATTTATGAGCAACTTTTGAGCATGATCAGGATTACGTGGCATAAGTGGACTCTAAATTTGTCATTATAGATTATAGCTGGGCATGGGCGGGATGCCCAATACGGGCTTAGATAAAGCTCAAGTCTGACATGCCCAATACTGGTTTGGGTTTCTATTCTATATGCCAAGGCCCAAGCTGAACGAGGACTCTCACAGGATTAGGCCCGGAGTTAGAGTAGTCCGGCCCAGCCCATCCCTATATACTTAAATGGAAAGGTAATTATAACACATATACAAATACACATCCTTCATTATTATCACAAATTGTATCATATAATTACATATAATTAGAAAAGGTGTCAATTATCACTATACATATATAATATAATTATGTGTAAATATTATATAGATAATTAATGTGGCTGCAACCAAGCGAATAGTATCCTTTCATCAACTAACTTTTCCGCGCTTTATATAACAAAGATCTTCATACCTATGTACAAAGAGGATACTTTCTCAAGAAACAAAAATAAATTAAAAGTATATATAATAATTTTATTTATTTTAAGAATAAAGAGTTTTTTTTTTCATAAGAAGAATAATTCTCCTCACCTCGAATGGATAGCAATTTTGTCGAATAATTGTGTGACTCTTTGTATTTACCTTGACTTCACACGATAATGTTGCCTGTATAGTTGGAATTACCATAAAAAGCACGTTAACTCATCGTTAGTATGTGTATATTTATCTTAAACGATCAAGTGTTAGAAATAGAGGAAACGACCAATTACCATAAAAACCACCTGTAATAAATTTAAAAATTGACTGATGCATCAAATCAATAGTTCACTCATCGTAAAACATTGATTTTCGCCGCTCATCATTTTCAATTAACTGCGATCTTTAACTTACGCAGTAAAAAGTGGAGGCCAAACATGCCCTATATAACAATCTCTAAAAAAAAAGACCTTACAAGTTAAAACCGCAAGCTAGTGACATTGTTCACCGAATGCTTGATTTTCGACCAAAACAAAGCACGTTATTATTACTGTCACTTCGCAAATCGATCATTTTTTTTTTAAGCACTGATCTCGCAATGCTTACCTTGAAAGTCAATCAAGAGATGCACTTCGTAATTAACTTGATAGTTTAAAAGGTTGAATTTACCTACACAACTCACAATTAAGAAATTCACATTTGAATTAAAATAACTAAATCTTATCCATTCAAATTAATTAGATAAAATCCTATTGATGACATTAGTCATTTTAATCCAAAGATGAAAAGGGGTGGTGGCCAAAAATCATTAGAAATAGTTTTTATTTACTACATTGTCAATCATAAAAATTATAAGCGTCTTTATGAAATAAAGTCATGATTTGGATCTATAATTGAGTTATAAATGAAATTTAAGCTTATAGCTTTTGTAATACTAGTTTTTCTTTTCTAGAAGAAAAAATTGGTAAGAAAAAGCAATCATGTATTAATTTTACTTACCTTCAAAGGGATATAAAAGAACAGAAATCCAAGTTGGCCTCTAAATTTGGTAACCGTATCAAAGGGCACTACGCCCTTAGCCAAGTCCTCAAGGAAAGGCACCACCTCACCCAAGATCCTGACCCCGTTGAATTCCAGCTCAGCGTTCACATAAGATGAGCTCAATGGTCTCACGTGACCATGGTTCGACTTCACGTGACCTAGCTGCTTCCCTCTGTACTTGAGAGCCACATCCAACGTGTTCAAGTCCACGGAATACACATCCGTGTTACGTACTCTTATAGTAGCATTGATGTGAATATCAATGCTAACAATAGGGAAAGTACGAACATGTATTTTGCGCAAATGTAGACGTACGATTTGCAACTTAGGATCGCATGGCCAGAAGAAGTAAACGAGACCTAGCAATAATAGGAGGACAATGATGGTGGTGGTGAGAATAGGGTTACACTGGGTGTTGCGGCGGCGGTGGTAGTAGTGGAGAAGAGGAGGGATGACATAAGGGATTCCGCGGTGTGGTACGAGAGGGAGAGGGTAATATTGATGAGTTGAAGATGCTAGTAGTGGTGGTTCCATGGTGGATTCCATGGGAGGTTTCATTTTGTAATGGGGAGTGGGTAGGAGAGGAAGGGAAGTGAGTGCTAATTAAGCAAAAGTGGAGAGGAGTGTTTAGGAAGAAATTGGTTGGAGTTTTGTGGGATTTTTGTTTTGGTGTGTAGGGAAGTTGTGGAGGAGTTTCCTATGGATGTTGTTTTGGTATCTATTTTACAATTTTTTTTAAGGGTTCTATTATTAGTCTACATAATGCTATGTCATGTGAGGGATAAGAGTGATTGAAAATTATATATGGATAATTTTGCGACTACAAGTACACAATTGTATTTTGCTACGAGTATTTTGCTAGAAGCTAAAGTATATATGAAAAGAAAAACGATGGTTACCTTCTATTTAAATTTTTTCTTGATTTTTTTTATAAAGAAATAATTTGATCGATATGAATTTAAATCGAGAAAAGAAAAGAAAATGATGGGCTTGGAGATCGAAAGGATCGTGCTTCCTTGTAAAACGTGGGCCTTTCTTGGGCCTTTTGGTTTATGTCATTAATCATTGTTCATAAAGAAAAAGGTTATGAATAAAATGCTCTTTCATTTGATGATGAATTGTGAAAAAAAATATTAAAAAAATACAGTGATAGGTGAATTATAGACTTTACTAGTAATAAGGAAGTAGCTCAGTTATATTTTTTGACAAATTTATTCGTAAAAAGAATTCACACTATTTTTCGATAGAACTAAAGTCAATTTTTTTCGGTCGAAAATATTTTCAATCGGATATATCCATAAGAAAATCCTCAAACATTTTCTTTTCACACAAAACAAAAGTGTTTGCATTGGAGAAAAACTTGCATATTTAAAGGAACCCATTTCTTTAATCTTGATTGAAAAAACACACACCAAAATAATCAAATAACATGGACGCTGGAAAATGACTCCAAGGTTTTGCTAATTATCTTGATTGTGATTTTAATGATGGTGAATTTACCAGTTGATCAATATTGCTGGTCAGCATGTATGTCAATCTGCGATTTTAGAGACTTTCGCAAGTGTGATGACTTGTATTCACCTCTATCAGCATCAACCTAATCCTTATTATTATTACCAACCTCCACCTGAATTGCAACCTGAAATAATTTGATCGGATTCAGATTCGGATATATTTAATTAGTAATTGATCAATTTCGACAATATTGGTTTGAATTTCAATCTTACATTAAAAAAATCAAATATTTTAAAATTTCGGTTTGAGAGTCAACTAACTCCTCCAGTCACCCAAATAGTGTTATAAGTTTTATGACTGAGTTGGATGGGTTTAATTCACACTCCATTCCTTATTACTCAGATGGACCAAAGAGGTGAAAGAAACTTACTGAGGTAGTTACTGTTGTACTAAGAAGAAAAGCTAACAGTCAAAGTCAAATACTTAGATGCATAACTCAAACCAAACCCACCATTCTTTGATCACTTCTTTACTTCCCTTCTCTTGTTCTTGATTAATTTCTTTGTTGAGCCATAACAGGTTTTGCTTCATTTGTTTCCAACTATTGCCAACTTCCCCTTCTCCTTCAAATTTCAAACACAAAAACACTCTTAGTTCATCAAAAGTGTGGCAATGGCAAGGCCAGGCAACAAGTTCATACAAGCCAAGCTGGTGGCTGTCTTACCTTTTACTTCTTCTTTTCCCTTTTTTCAATCTTGTCTATTTCATAATTTGTTGCCAAAAGTTTGATTTTGAATAAAATGAGAAGTTTAAGTATACAGATGGCTGATGATTCTTGTACCAAATCCTACTACACATGAATATAAACTGCATCAAATTATATTCACATAAGCCATAAAAAGTTTGGTATATGCTCAAACGGGATTAACCTCATGCTAGAAGGGCAGAGAGGATATCCCGAGAGATAGAAAATTTATTTGCTGCTTTCTTTCTTAGGTGCTTTTGGGGGATATGGGAACTGGGAAAACCAGTTTGGTAATAAGATTCGTCAAGGGTCGGTTCTTCGATCACCAGGTATGCATATTGATCACCTCCTGTTTTCTTTAACCAAGATTGTTCCTTTCCTAATCCATTTAACACAGTTCTTAGCTAAGCAGATATGTTTTATGTTCAGGAACCAACTATAGGAGCAGCTTTTTTCACACAGATACTGTCATTGACTGAAGCAACTGTAAAATTTGATATATGGGACACAGCAGGGCAAGAAAGATATCACAGCTTGGCTCCTATGTACTACCGCGGAGCTGCAGCAGCGATAATTGTCTATGATATCTCAAGCATGGTAGCTTATATTTATGTTTCTTCAATTACGCCCATGATTTGATACTTTAATCAGTTTTAAGCTATTCTGATTTTGCCTCTGCAATCATACTACTCATGCGACACAAACCTACTCTAATACTGATAACTTTTGGAATTGGTAACCTTTATAATGGTATATCTCATTCCTGTTTGCTTCAGGATACATTCACCAAGGCCAAGAAATGGGTTCAAGAACTGCAAAGACAAGGTAAAAGTGTCCTCTATTGACTTAGCAGACTTAAGTTGGAATTGAGCTATCATTCCAATCTGCTCATCTTATATTGGAATGTGCTTTTTGAGATAGTTTCTGCAGCAGATTGGTATTTTTCTGCACTTTTTTATCATCAGAATCTATGTGCTTTCTTTTAATTATTCAGCTCCACAGGTGCATCCTAGACTCCTAAGTCCTAATAATGTCTCTGATATCGCCATTTGCAGGAAACCCTGATGTAGTCATGGCATTGGTCGCAAACAAATCCGATCTGGACTCCAGAAGAGAAGTGCAGGGTGAGGTATGTCTAAACCATTCTCTGGGAAAACTGCAGCAGCAAAAAACACATTTGCTGTTTGTCTTGGCTCTAATTTCTTTCGGCCTCTCCGGTTCAGCTATCAGCCCATTTCGGGACTTCTTAGCTCTAATTCCTGTTTACTGATTAAGATGGCTACTATATTTCACTGGAAGACTTTCCAGATCGATCCTAAATTCGTTCCTTTTTCATCATATTTCCCTGCTGATATATTCGCAGGAGGGCCAGCAATTAGCTGAAGAGAGTGGGATGTTCTTCATAGAAACTTCTGCAAAAACTTCTCATAATATTAATGAGCTCTTTTATGGAATAGGTAATTAGACTAAGTCCATTGTCCTATTTTGCCACTGGACATCGGCATCTTCATTTTACAGTCCTCTTTTGGTTTTTATAATAATAACTTCTGCAATTAAGAGTTTTTTTTTTTCTCTATTCATTTTCAGCAAAGAGACTGGCAAGAGCTTTGCCTTCAAGGTCTAGTGGAGTGAACCTAAACAGTGAAACAGAGAACAGAAGAGGAAAACTGTTATGTTGTACTTACTGATATGCCTCAACAAAATGTCAAACTAAACTTTTATGAAAGTGTTATTTCTTATGGTAAAATTGAGATCCCAAACTAACCTGATGCAAACAAGATTAATCGCAGCCCTTTGAGTGTTAAGGATATGTGGTTCGGACCTAAAAACTATAAAGCCAGTTATATTTAGTTAAGCATAAAAAGAATAAAGGTAATCTGTATTTGGTTGGAATGACAAAAATCATGTACTTATTCAATGTTGAAATCCAAATAAATAAATATGAACACTCACTTTCCTGGGCTTGCTCCATACAAAATTCCAGTAGAATTATACATTACCAGCATGAAATACAATAATAAATTATACACATAATTTTTGGTGCTAATTCATTTGCTGGGTATACAAACAAATTATACAAGAACAAACAAACCTCTTATTTTGGGTTTCGGCGTTGTTGTGATATGGACCTCAAATTCTTGTACATTTCTGAAGAAGCTCGAGCAATGTCGGACAAATCCTTGAAGAGCTCAGGCAAGCGAGTTTTCAGACTAGCCAGAGACTTCTCCCTCACCTGGAGACACTGCTTCTTGTAGGCTTCTTCCTCATCTTCCAGTCGCTTCTGCACTGAATCCATGGCGAACTGTCTGACCGTAATAGCATCCTTATATGCAGAATTTTCAGCACTGTCTGCATCTAATTCATCTGGTGTTCTCCGCTGATTATACTTATTGTAACAGTCATCCAATTGCCTTTTCTTTCGTGCTAGCTCCTTTTTTGTATCCTCGCATCTTTCTTTCAACTTCATCTCTTCTTCCTGTTGCTGCAGGATGGTGTGTACCACAGCTGCAAAAGCATTTATAGAATTTCTTGCGACATCATCTGGAAGTCTATCCAAAAATTCAAGCCAAGAGGTCAGAAGTTTCTGAATTGGGGGACTTTGAATCCTTGGTGGAGAAGAAACCTTTTCCTTCAAACTGCTCTCGATGGGGATGAGATTTAGCTTTAACCAATTGTTGAGGGCCTTTATGTACGATTTCTGATTATCTATAAGCTTACAAAATTGCGAATGCCACTCTTGCACAACGACCAATAGTTGGAAGGTCCGGTCGTGGTGGTGTTCACTAGTGTCCATGGGAGCTTGAGAAAAATCCAGAGATCTTATAACATTTACAATCTTAGCCTGGGCCTCATGATGAACCCTCATGGCATCCCACATTGTCGCCATCCTGATTAGTGAAAACATGAACCAAGAATGTTAGGTAGCCAAATACAATCAACAAATAACGCGTCTCGAAATGACAAAAAAGTCTCAGACGAAGTAAATAGTTTAACATGTATGCAGAAAAATAATCTGTGAGTTCACAACATGAGCATACCCGTCAACAAGCTGCACGAGCTTTGGATACAACTGTTCATCACGTAATCGATTTATCTCTGCAACTGTTGAATCCATTGATTGCATGTCTACAATGTATCTTGTGTGCAGATGGCTTACAACAGCTTTTAGTTTCTCCAATGAATCTGGGTTAGCTCCCCGTTTTTTCTGCTTATTCAGGGCATTGACTTTCCTTCCGTACTCAAACTTCATGAGTTCACCTGCCTATCCAATAGCAGCTCCATATAAGGTGCATACATAAGGAATTGCAAGGTTGCTAATAATTTAAAAGAAAAAGAAAAAGAAAAGCTGGCACAGGAATGGAAAATGTAAACAGATTAAGCAAATGCATTTACAACGTTATTGCATGATAGTTGTCTCTGTAAAATGTCAAATCAAAGCAACTGTTCAAACAAATCAGCACACGGAAATAACTGGCACTGATGCCGTGGATCCTGTCACTCAACTCAGGCCATCTATATCATTATTCTATGAAGAACAAGCAGTTATAGATCCTCTACATTATTGCATCTCAATACAAGAACATTTTCTCCAATTTTGTTTGGTTATCCAATTGAACACGTTCATTAAGCAGCGATCCACCGGTAACTTCTAACAACACATAGATTTCTCAATGCTCAGGGACCACGCATGAAAACATAAAACAAACGACTTCTGGTGAAGTAGATACAAGACAAGTTCAGTATTATCAGGCATCCAGTTAAAAATGCACAATACTGTAACTTAGCAATTGCTGCAAGAAGTCCATTCCGATTAAGTAGGGCAACAAGAATGCAAAGACAATGTTGCCACACACTTTTACTCAGCACAAAGCATCATCATATACTTGCACAACTAAGAATTTAAACAATGACGGAGTTAGTAAGCATCCCTAAAATTAGAACAGGAGCATACATGCACAGGTTCACACAATGAAACAAGAAATCTAACAACAAAGGAATGCATAGCAATCAATCTAAAAGAAACAAAGCGGCATACCTTCACTTCATCATATAGTTTTTTCTCCCAGGCAAGCATCTTATCCAACACAGTAGCATGGGTTTCATTCTCCTCTGTATCGAAATCATCCTTCCCATCATCCATATTGGGAATTCCCCGGAATGACCGATTCCAAGTAATCACACGCATCACTCTTGCAGAGTGATCAATATGCCCTAAAACACAAACAGCATCGTCATTCAAAGTATTCACAACCAAAACTACAATAGCCTCACTAGGAAAGCTATAACTTTACAACACAAAACAAGAAAATAACTTAACTTTCTGAAAATCAGGGCAATGCTGACATAATATATAGGTAAGAACTCATCAATCAGTACAGTTGTGGATGGCAAAATGCTTCAAACAAGCAGAGCATATATCAAGTACCATGAACAATTCTATGAAAATGATGAAATAAATAAAAAATATAAGCAAGCACAACCCTTGAACATCTAAAGTAGCCTCCTTTTCTTTGAAAATCATTGCAACTCAAACAAGGAATTGCAAACGGCACTAATCCCAAACCAAATTTGAACAAAGTCAGACTGAAAGGAGCAGAACAACTAAAAATTTACACTACAGAAAATAAAAGAAGACAAAAAGTAAAAGAATTCAAGAAGCAATTACCTCGGTTATCGGCAAAATTAGAGTGGTAATGTAATCTAGTAGCCTCCAACATCTTGGAAACCTCATGAGCACTCTCACTAGCTTTCAAGAAATGATCATCCAAATCCACAAACACTTGCATCAAATTCGCCCCTTTCCCCATTCTCCTTCCCCTCTCCACCTTTCTCTCCACTACTGGCATTGGCGGCAACGGCACGGCCAACGGCACGGCCACCTCCACCTCCACCTTCTTCTCCACCCTCTCCTCCGCCTCCACCTCCTCCTCCTCAACCTTCTCTGCCACCTCCTCCTCCTCCTCTTCCACTGGCTTCTCCACCTCCGTGGGTTCCGCCAATGTGGGCCCCGGTATATTATCCATCCCGAAGAAATAATCCCACGCCGCATCCTGATGGTGCGGCTGCTGTTGTGGGTCCCTCATCACCCGATCATTACTACTACTTCTAATATGGTTTTGATTAAGATCATCTCTTCTAGAAGAACTGGTTCCTCTGTTGCTACTACTCCTCTGCTTCCTCACTAACTTCTCATTCGCGTGAGCCTCAAATTCAATCTCCCCGTCCTCATCCTCCTCGTTTATGGTGGTGGGCCCCGCCATCGCGGCGGCCTTCTTCTGGATCTTTATCTCGGGCATGCTGGCGGCGCGCTGGAGGGGCTGGAAACCGAGGTCGGGAGGGGGCGGGGGGAGAACGGAGGGGAGGGGTGGCGGAGGCGTAAATTCTGTGGCGTCGGGGAGGGGAGGAGGAGGGGCGGGGGCGGTGATGGAGGAGGATGGCGGAGGGCCGTCGGGTGCGCCGCCGGTGGGGTGGTGGTGGGGGAGTTCGGCCTGGGCGTAATCGCTGAGGGCGGCGCCGGTGTTCTTCAACGACATGGCGTAGGAGGAATGGGCGGCGGCGAAAGCGTTCCGGTAAGAGACGGACTCCTTCATGAAGCGCTTGCGCTCCTTGCATCGGGCGACGGCTTCCTCGTTCTCGATCTTTGATTGGTTGCATCCCATAATTGGGATTGGGATTGGTGGTGATGATTTTGTGTTCTTCTGGTGTTTGGTTTGATGTTCTGAGTGAAAGGAAAGAGAAAGACAATGGGAGAGAGAAGACAGAAAGTTGTTTAGTAGTAGCATATATGGAAAGATTAAGGTTAACACTTAAAATAAATAAATAAATAAATATTTTTAAAAATTTTGAACAACCCCACCCGTATGAGATACGGATTTGCTTTATTGAAATATTACTACTAATTTATTTCGTTATTGTCCCAAATTTATGTAATTAATTAATTCTGCCCATTAGTATAAGAATGCATAACTCCATATCGTTCCAATACATTAATTTTTGCTTATTTAATTATCATTTTTTGATTTTTAAAATAATTAACTTTAATAATTTTATAATAAAAAGGGTGGTTTATAGTAATTAATAAAAGTACTTTAGTTAAAAATTATAAATAATTATTATCTAATTATTTTTTTATTCATTTTGAAAACTTAAAAAAATGATAGTTATATAAAAATAGAAAGAGTATATGAGTAGGTATTTAATACGAGCGATATAAAACTACGTTCGAGAAAAAATAATGAGCAAAATTGTCTCAAACAGACTAACCGTGAGTCATCCGGTCTTTTAAATATGCGTATTCAAAATCAAAATAGCGTTTAGGCCGGATGAAATATTTAATTGAGTCTTCTGCAAAAAAAGACAGAGAGAGAGTAAAGATGACAAAAGTTTTGCTTGGAATAAAGATTTATTCTGTTCAGAAAAGAATTAAAAATAATCCACTAATGTTTCTATATTCAATAAGTTTGTTTCATAGCAGAAGGGTCTTTCTGCAAGTATTTTACCTGTTTAAACACTATAATAATCTCATTTGAATAATAGTAGTAACTTATAGTTGTATAGGGGTTCAAATCAAAATTCTCATAATTAAGGGATCTTTTGCAAGTTGGGATAGTTCAGGATCTTCCTACTTATTATTATTACCCTACATATCCTTTTCTGGTGGATAATTGCATACAGACCCTCTTCAGATACTTCGTGAAGAAGGCAAATCCATTGTTGTTCTTTGCAAAGTCTCTCTTGTCTTCTTTCAGGGGTACCTTAGAAAGCTGCTTTGGGACCGACCAGTCGTCCACGTATCTAATTCTTGCACTTTAGATTCTAGACGTCTTTTATTTTATTTCAAGGAGTTCTAACTTTTAACCAAGTGTTTAGGACCTTACATATTGGAATTATAAAAAATAATTTAAATAATTTAGTTATTTCTAGTCACTGTTATCCCAATCCCATTATTACTAATAAAATAAAGCAATGATATTTCAATATATTATTTTCTTCTCTTTTGAAAAGATAATGGCAGTGCCATGAGACAGACACTCAAGATCATAGCAATCCAATGCAATGTAACCTTTCAAACATTAAAATCATAGAACCCATGTTGTAACTGAAATGATCTATCTATTCAAGTTCTGTTGTCAAGTTAGAGCATCTGTGTTCGAACTGAGCAGTTGGAGTTGACACAAATAGAATCATCAAACTAATTGACAACCGAAGTTTTCGTAGCCGATACATAGCCAGTTACTTTCGACACAATTCAGGTTTCCCTTTATCATACATGATCTGCCAGAGTTCTACATCGTTACCTCTTTCATACTCCTTTATGTACTGTGGAACTAGAGACAGATCGATGCATTTTCCCACAAAACAAGGCGTGGATCCACGTTTAGGTTCTGCGTTTACTGCATCATCCATCGCAAAACAATATAAGATTGTATATCATCATTACTGATAGAAGTCAAGAGGGTGATAGTATACATGCACGCAGCAGAAACGTACCTCCCTCCTTCCTAACATAACTTCGGAAACATGAATAACCATTGGCTACAACATCAAGATCATCAAGACTGAAATTGTAGCGCTTTTCCAGTGCCAAGTATAAAACCTTATAAACAAAAAGAAAACTGTCATTTCATTGGTAAATGTAAAAATTAAGGATTCTTACTAGAAACATGAAACAAAGACCATCAGTCAACACTAAGAGCTTAAGATATCAATGGTATGTAGCATGCATGGATTCATATATGTCAGTTTATCATTAAATGCCGACATGAAAAAATCCTTTCAATATTTTGTTTTAAACTTAATTTGGTGCAAGGCCGTCAACATTCATCGATAATTTGAAAAGAAGAAGAAGAGTAAGCACAAAATCCCAAGCATTGAAGATACCTGCTGAAATATGGCAAACATGCAAGAAAAGTGTATAAATATGCGGTTAACCAAAGTTCACACACGTCATGAAATAGTATGCAAATCTCGTTGCTCTCCCCTACTCTTGTATTCCCTATTATTTAATGCTGAATAATTATTCTATGGATGAATACCTTATCTGAACCTAGAGACATTAGTGTCTCTAGAGTGCAGAAAAGAGCATCCGTGAGATCATCACTGTATATTACATCAGCAGCTAAAAGCAAAGTGGCGTTCTCAGCTTCTTCAATTTCTGAGGGTCTCCAAGAATACCTACATAGCACCACAAAGAGTCATTTGTTTCATACAATAAAAGAGAACTGTAATGGAACATCAAGAAATTTATCCGCTGCTCAAAACAAAATCAACTCTATCACATGTCTAAGTTCTAACCTTTTATGGCAAGCAGAATTTCCCAGGCTGATTGATGGTGGCCAGGACTTCATCCAATCAAGTTCCCGTATGTGAATTCCAGCTTGATATTTTAAAACTTTGGAATTGAGCTGAACATTGCTCTCACAGTTCTCCAGGATCGCATCACCATGGTCTATCACATTAAAGACAGAAGGTTTTTTCAAGAGTACGCAAAAGAAAGAAAAACAAAGCTTCTAGAAAACTAAAATAGGCTATGTGAAATGAGCATCTCAGAAACTGCTTGACTTGCAGATACAAAGTTTAACCTCAAAATGAAAGGGTGGAAAGAGGAAAGCATTATCATGATATCGATAAATAGGAAAAAATGCAAAAAGTCTTAGACATCATCAACAGAGGAGAAGATAAAATGCTCTATTTATGAGCCATTAGCTGCTCATATTATTTTACCAGAAGAACAAAACTGCTTTTGGATGGTCTGATGACAATAAAATGTTTTAGACCTTAACTGGCGTATGACAATTCAAACAATTAAGATAATAAAACATACGTGATAGATAATTCTGAAAAGTAGATAACTTTGGATAATTGGTCATTCAAACTTCAAAGGCAAGTGGATTAAATGCCAGGAAACACATGGTTCAACACTACTGCAACCAGACCATACCTGTTAGGAACACTGCTTTGGCAACATGTCCGAGCAACATACCCACTAGTCCTGGTTAAAACAGTGAAATAAAACCCTGTCACAAAAGAAATACTTAGGATTCAGGTTGAGAATTTTTTAGATGGTTCAAGCTAGAAGATAGAAAATCAACATAGATGTTGGTTCATGATCGCAACTGATTCAGTTAACTTTACTAATTGTATTAGATTAAGCCATCAGCAAAACAAAATTTGTCCCTCATCTCGCAGTCACCTTCAAAATAATGACTATACTAAATGATCCTTATTATTGTCTGAGTTTTTGAAGCCTTAAATAGATTAGGAGGTTGTAAGCTAGATCCCAATTCTGATACTTATCAAGAACTTAGCCATCCATAGTAGAGAATGCTGTTTCATAGAATAATTTTATTAGAGAAGATACTACAAGGTTAGAATAATGTAATCGTAGCTTATGAGAAGCTGGAGGTTTAGCCTGATTGCTGAATGAACTAATAAACTGAGTTTGATTCATTGAGATTCAATAAACCAAGACAGTCGACAATGGATATCCAGAGCAACATGAGCTAATAATCTTTCAAACCATCAACAACACAAGGTAGGTAGAATAACAAAAGACATGAGTTGAGAGATCACTCGTATAGATTTCTAACATGTCAAACAATTTTTTTTAGAAAAAAAGAACTATGCAAAAGTTGACCAGTTTTACAATTTCCACCAAAGTTTGTCCAAATTAGTTTATCATTTTGACAGAAATGTGCCGACATAAGTAGACTGATCAAATACCTGTCCCAGCTCCGAGTTCTAATGAAATAACCCCGTCAAATTCAGATGAAGTAAGCATCTTGTGTAACACAAAATCAGACAAAACTAGTGCTGCCTTCCAAACCTAAAAGCACAAAACAGGTTCCAAGTGACCACATAATTTAGGAATTGAACTAAAACTAATGCAGAAGAACAATAATCACCTGCAATCCAACAGTCGGAATAGATGATGTAATATTGTGCTGAATAGTTACAATCAAACTACGACCAGACATATCTACAAGGTAAGAAAAGAAATAATCCTCAGATTTCAGTCTTCCTCACGAAAATAAGTGGAGAACCAAAAAACACAGGAAACATCTTCTAATGGTCAATTGCACGAACAACTTCACAACAAACCTAATTCACATTACCTATAACATAAAAGCAGGCATAAAAACTTTTGTCAACCAGGACAATGAACTAAAAGAGATTTTATTTGATAAAGAATCAACCAACAAAAAAAGAACTATTTTACAGTGTTCCCATACATATGAGAGCCACAGCTAGTTATTGGAAGGCTGATGTTTAATTATCAGAGCACAATTAATGCAGAATCGACAAATTAGTATAAATGAGAATGATAATTAGTTGAGTACTACTCACAAGGACGTCTAGTTAAGACAAGATCACCATCTTCATCTACAGTGAGCGCTTGGCACATGGGAGCTCCCCCCTCCTCCACCTCTTCTTCTTCTTCCTCATCTTTTTCAACTTTTAATAGTTCACAGCATTCGCTCCTACAGTCAATATCTGTACAAATTTACATAAGAGAAAAGAAAAAGGCAACAAAGCTTTATTTATCCATAGAAACAAAGCAAACCCAGATTGTAAACGACGAAAAGTAAGAACTTTGAAAGAGGTTTCAGTGTTATATTACCAGGCGAGATGGAGATGGTGAAACGGGAAATGTGGGGACCAGAAGAACCAGGTGGGCAGCCGAGATGTACTTCACTCATCACTTGATCTTCCTTCGCTTGACCGTCCATAGGCCTTTGGGATTCTTCTTCCTCCTATACAATTGGATATTTGACGGCGGCGGTCGTGGTGGCGGCCGTCGTCCCGTCGTGGAGATTATGATTTATGGTGGTGACGGGTGACTGTGATATCATTCAAAGCTCAACCGCCAGATAAACCCTGACCGGACTGATAAACTCTGTTGCTTATGAATCCAAGTGTTGAAATGAAACGGTGCGTATAATAATACACTAAGATGAGTCGGCTGACTTTGTCTCTTGCTTATCTGATATTTCTCACTATAAATACGCTGTGTCAAACACAAAATCAGCCACCAAACCATAAAAAGATGCATGAGGGACAGGTGTCTCCCTCCATTTTCTCCCTCCGCTTGATAAATAAACCATAATGAACACCCCCCCTTCTACACAAAACACACACTAGAGCAGGAGCTAAGAAAAAAATCTAAACCAGAAGCGAATTGAGTAGAAGCATTGGAGCAGAGAGAATGGGAAAGAGAGGTACTGCTATTTTCTTGTTAGTTCTTGTTGTATGCTGCTATGGAGTGATGATGGCAGCAGCAGAAGAAGGAAGAGGGGAGGAAGAATGGGGAGAGAGGAGGGGAGAAGAAGGAAAAGGGGAAGGATCAGAATGGTTCTTGCTGCAGGAGTCGAAGAGTGTGGTGAAAACGGACGCAGGGGATTTAAGAGTGGTGAGGGGCTTTGGTGGCAGGATTCTAGACAGGCCTATGCATATTGGGTTCCTTACAATGGAGCCTCATACTCTTTTCGTCCCTCAGTACCTTGACACAAGCTTGATCATCTTCATTCGACAAGGTAAAATTAATTGATTGATTGATTCATCAATTTCTTTTGTTGGTGACTCTAGCTTATATACGAATCGGGTTGAATTAATGCAGGGGAAGCTAGGATTGGATTGATCTACAGGGATGAACTAGGAGAGAGGAGATTGCAGGCCGGAGATATCTATAGAATCCCAGCTGGTTCAGCTTTTTACTTGGTCAATCCAAACGAGGGGCAGAGACTTCATGCCATTTGCAGCATTGATCCATCTGAAAGCTTGGGTTTGAGTCTTTTCAGGGTAATATATATGTTTTTCTGATGTTTAGTTGGGTCCAAGTATGGTGTTACAGTCTTACAGATGAACTATCCATTGATTTGCAGCCTTTCTTCATTGGTGGAGGAACTTATCCAACATCTGTTCTTGCTGGGTTTGAACCACGAACACTTGCTACTGCCTTCAATGTAAGATGGTTGCTTTGGTTGTCGATATATACTGGCTTGAATTGATCGATAATGAATTAAAATTGATGATTTGTTTGATCAGGTGACCGTGGATGAAGTGCAAGAGTTGATGAGCATGCAGACGCAGGGCCCGATTATGTTTATAGGAGGAGGCTCACATCCACCAAGCAAGAACATGTGGAACAAGTTTCTCCAACTGAAGGAGCAGGAAAGGCTGCAACACCTCAAGAGGATGATGGAGTTCCAGCAAGAAGCCACCCAACAAGAAGGAGAAGGAGAAGGGGAAGAAGAGGGGGAGGAGCGAACGTGGTCATGGAGGAAACTTTTGAAAGGTGTATTTGGAGAGTTGGAGGAGAACAAGAAAGGGCGAGGAGCCGGTAAATCGCCCGATTCATATAACATCTACAAGAGTCGCCCTGACTTCAAGAACAACTATGGATGGAGCATGGCTCTTGACGATGATGATTACGAGCCTCTCAAGCACTCTGGCATTGGCGTTTATCTTGTCAATCTCACCGCGGTATACATAAATACTTACAGTTACTATTTATTTCTTCCATGTTCAATTTGCATTACAAACTTGTTGATAAAAAAGTGAAAGGTGGGTTAATTTTGATGCAAGTTATATATAGGTTGCTGTCAAGTCTTGAATAATTAATGTTGTTTTTTTTCTTCTGAGCATTGTCTGATTTGGTATCATCATCGGCAGGGAGCAATGATGGCACCCCATGTGAACCCAACAGCGACAGAGTATGGCATTGTGTTGAGGGGGAGCGGCAGGATACAGATTGTGTACCCGAACGGGACCTTGGCAATGAACGCAAGAGTGAGTGAAGGGGACGTGTTCTGGATCCCAAGATACTTCGCATTCTGCCAGATTGCGTCGCGGTCTGGCCCTTTCGAGTTCTTTGGATTCACAACCTCTTCTCGCAAGAATCGGCCTCAGTTCCTGGCAGGGCGCAACTCACTTCTTCACCATCTCAACGGACCTGAGCTTGCTGCCGCTTTCGGGGTGAGCGAGGAGAGGATTAGGAGCCTCGTTGATGCACAGAATGAGGTTGTTATACTGCCTACCCCTACCGCAGCTCCACCAGATGATCTCCACAAGAGGTCGCCCAAGTTGATCAAGAATTTTGGGACTGAGATGGTGATGGGGTTTGATTAGGCCATAGGAGTTGTTTTGGTTCTTTCTTTCTCTTTTTGTTTATAAGTTTTTCTTTTCCGTTTCCTTTTTAGTCGTTAGTGTGTTGTGAAAACCTTCAATTCAGTATGGAGATGGAATAAAATGGATGTTTTCTTTTTTCAAGCGCTGCTCGTATATTAATGATATTAGATGTCTCTTTAACTCAGAATTATGAAGAATCAATAATTTGTGGCCAACTAGATTGTACAGCATGTCAGGAAACTAAATGAAACTACAGCTTGAGATTTAACAGTAAACACATGATCATGTATCGCTATTTCTTTTGTTCCTTTTTAAACATATAAAAAATACTAAATAAGAATTCTATTTCTAGTGTTTTTGTTTTCCTCATCTTCCCCTAAGAGCCGCAACCCGGGCTGCCAAGTCATCATATTCAGGCATATTAGGATGCACATGCCCAGCTCCCAACATTTCTGGCTGCAGGGAAACTGCTCGAGAATGAGTCTTTGTCGTCGTTTTGGTTGGAGTTCCGGATTCTGCTGATCTGCCTGATGAGTTGGGTATTGTCTTCCACCTTGATAATGGTTCAGCAGGATCATCATTTCTTTGCGATGAAGGTGGAGGAGGACCAGGAGGTTTTAGTTCGTAAGGCGATTCTTTCTTGCTGTAATGCATCAAAAGTCCATCTATTGCTTTCTCCTCTTCATCTGTCTGATCATCTGTCTGCCAGATTTTCAAACCCTGCTGCCGAGGCTCTTCATGTTTCACTCGACTTGCAGGGCTAGCGATTCTGACACGACCCGGTGGCAGCTTCAATGTTGTTTCAACACTTCCAGCATCTTCATGACCTGGTGGTGGCTTAAGTGGCTTTTCAACAGTTTCATGCCCTGGTGGTGGCTTCAGTGGTCTTCTCCGGACTGACCGTGGTTTTGGCCTAGTTTCATTAGTCGAATCATCCCCACTATCAGTTTTCTTAGCAGCAGTATCCCCGTTTGATTTTGGGGATTCCTCTGCCTGCTTTTCTTCTTTCGCAGCTTCAGCATTCTGTCTAACGTAAGGAGGGTCTAAATATCGATAGTAAAATGGTTTCTTGTTATCCACTTCATCCTCAGAAACACTCCCCAACGAACTTGTACTAGCCTGTAGGCTATCTTGGTCGGAGCTATCTTTCCTGTTCGATAATACCTCATCTTCGCTGCTGCTTTGATGCTTATGTCCATTGTCAGTCAATTTCTTCCCTTCGCAAGTTGTGAATCCATCCATTTTTGGAAAAGTATACTCCTTCGTGTTGTGCACTTTGTTCCCTGCATCAAAGGTGTCACTTCGTGTAAAAGCATCATCTTGCCTGTCTTTCTTTTGAACATGATGACTATTGCTTCTTCTCCATCTGTATTCATCTTCACCTGTACTGTCTATCAACCCATGCCTCTGTTGGTCCTGCCAAATATAACAGTAATGTTATTATTGTGGCGATCAGTAAACAAACAGATACTTAAACTCACACCATTTTACATCTCAGTGCCCAAGTCTATAAAAAATTACCATATTCAAAGGTAGCAAGTAGTAACAGACAGCGATGCTTACCGTTTCAGGTGGTGGTGGTTGAAAGAGTTTTTGTTCCAAAGACTTGGAATTCCACTCTATGGAGAACTCTTGAGCAATGTCATGCATAAACTGAAGCTTTACCTCCTTTGTAGCCGTCTTAGGCTTCATTTTCTCAACAAACTGCACACCAATACTAAAAACTCAGAAAAAGTTCTTGAAGGGAAGAAAAAAATGATCTTCTAGTGTAGAAGAAGTGTCTCATATCACCTCATTATTCAGAAATGGTTCGAGTGAAGTCCCGTATCTCTCAGCAAGTACAGCACGAAGATCACGTAGTTCTGGGAATTCAGAAAATCTTGCTGCAGCATAAATGAGCGATTGTACAGCGGTTTTGCATTCATCAGGGCATTCCCTGTACCAGAAAATAATGAAGCAGAAGGTAAGTTGCTATTTCAGTAAAACATTTGCCTTTCAAAGTCTAACATCCAGAAACAGATTTGTATTTTTGGTCCAATATGATACCAATCAGGATTGTAAATGCCTTTAGCAGATTGCAAAGTATGAACTACAATGCATTGCACAACGAACGCAATGCACATCAAATTTCAGTTCCTAAAGTCACATTTAAGTAAGATCATTGGCTAGACAACAGCTTGCTGAACTTTAACTACTGCATAAAACCATAAATCCACTGATTATAAACCATGCATATTCCTAGCAAAATTTCGAATTACAAGCTATACATAGTTTGTCCTGACCAAATGTTGCATGCAACTGTAGGTACTATGCAGAAAAATGGGAGAGCAAGCAATTTAATCGATGCAGCAACAACGACAACTATAGTAAATTGTTATATTTTTTCTTCTTTTTCTGAAAAATGGATAGGGAATACATACTTCTGCTTGTCCATGAGCGAAAGATTGGTGGAGATGGATGTGCAGAATTGCTCAATGAAATTGTAACAGGCTAGCATGTCCAGCTCAACCAGCAACCCTTCAGCCTGCATAACCATCCACCCAAGAGAGAAATTAGTAAAGTTGTGTACGGGCATCGGTGGTTCCATGCTCATATCAAGTTGTGACATCAATTACAATCAACTAAATCACATGAAAGGAAGGGAAAAACAGACAGAAGGAAGCAAAGGCATGTGGAAACAATAATGAGACTTTTGGCACTTTTTGCAGCAGAAAGCATGTGAATAAAAAACATGAATTCACAAAAGGCAAATACACAAATGGTTTCCACCAACTTGGCTTATGTCATTCTTATTTTGTCAATAAGGTCACCATATTTGATGCGGATTACCCGGATAGGGCCCGCAAAGCTCTCTTTCTAATCATTATCAAAATTTCCACATAAAAGATGGAAGCAATACAAACAAATGAACTGCATTCCATGACCAAAATGAATTAAGGCAAAAAATGAATCCATAGCAGCAATCACAAATTGGGTCCCTCGAAAGATAATAAGAAATTGAGTTAAATGAAGGGTTGCACGTCAAGAGACAACCATAAAAGCCAGCAACTTGCTGGAAATTGATATTGATAAACAATAAACTATAACAGGCCTCCATCATTAACTACAAACAAAAAAATAATAATAAAATAAACCCAATACTAATTAAAGAAGCAAGACTAAATATTTTTACCACTGTCATTAACAGAATGACATAAGGAATTAAATCAAAGATTAGGGAGAGCTAAACTAACGGCATAGAATAGGTCCAATCAAGATTACAATTTTTTAATGAAAAAATGGGAAAAGAAAGTTTACCCTGCAATATGCATTGTAATCAATGCCTGTCTGAATAAGGTCCCTCATATCATTCTTCAAGTACTTTACAACGGCATCCTTCTTCTTCTTCACCGAATCCAATCTTGTCTTTGTCATCTTCAACAATGATTTGCTGCAATTTAAAAATAGAAACCCATAAAAAGCAACATTAGCATCAGAAATTATACAACTTTTGACGAATAAAAGAACAAAATTGTAGAAAGGTACCATTTTGAGTAAAATCTGGACTTGGTTAATCCAGCAAACATTTTGATCTTTCTACAAAGAAACAGAGCTATATGGGTACAAAAAAACAAAAGAAAGAAGCAATCTTTTTGTCTTTTGGTTTTGTGGGTTTTGTTTTGGTGGGGAGAGGAAGGGGTAATGAATATAACTGATCAAGAAATGGGTATTTTTTGTTTTGTTTTTATCAAGTAACACCAAGAATCTGCATTAATGGAGAGCAATGAAGCAAAGGAAGATGAAACCGTAAATAAAAATAAAAGAAGAAACCCAAATAAGGAGATGGGTATGAATTTAAAAAAGTTTATCTTCTTGAGAAAGGTAACAGATTTAGCTGTATTTTTTCTGCTAATTAAAGAGAGAAGCTTTTTTGTTTTGTTGCTGAGAAGATACAGAGAAAGAAACAGAGCGATTGAGCCGTGTTTTTTATATGTGTGTTGGCAAATGGCACTCTCTGTTGGTGTTTGTGTTTATATGAGAGAGAGAGGTGACTGGTCAATGTTCAAGAATCCTTATGAATTGGCATTTTGACATGGAGAAACACAAGCAAGCAAGGAAGCTCATAAAGTTTCCCTTTTTCTTTTTTGAAAAATATTTGTAGAGTGCTGCCACTTTTGCCACGTTGGATTCTTCCCCTCTCCTCTTAATATTTCGTTATATTGATAAATTTGCGCGCCGTTTCTTTCTGTCGTTTCTGGTGATTAACCATTAATCACATACCTCAGTCGTTTAATAATAGACGTTTTTACTATTTGCACGCATATTAAGAAGACCGAACGATTCACTATTTGAGATAATTTTGCCCCGAATTTTTTCTCGGACGTACGTTAAGTATTTGAGATAATTTTGCCCCGAATTTTTTCTCGGACGTACGTTAATCCTTAACGTACGTTAGAAAAAAAGTACGGAATTTTTTGGGATCAAATAGTGAGTCATCCGGCTTCCTTAAAATACGGACCGGAACAGTACGCGTATATTGAAAAAGGACGGAGTTACTTTCCAAATTACTAATATACCCCCGTGAGATTTCTGGAAAGTGATTAACTCTGGAGTGAAAGTGATTAGATTACTAAAATCTTGAGAATAATGATTGAGTGGTAGTCGAGAGTTAAAAATTATACTCTAATTCTTTTAAATTAGAGTCTGGTGTTTATTAAACATATTTAAATTAATTAATTATGTTTAAACATTTTTAAACATAGTTAAAAATTATAATTAAAAAAAATAATTATAATTAAACATATTTAAATTTGTTTATTAGTATTATAAAAAAACACTAGTGTCTGGTGTTTTTATTTATTTATTTATTTATTTTTAATTTTGGATAAGAATTGTTTTCACTCCCAAAAAAATAGGAGACTAATGCAAATTAATCAATACTTATCCATGGATATCAAAACATGAGTTAAACATGAAACTCCCCTTAAATTTCTTGCCTTGCTAATCGGCCACCATGGATCTACGATCCCCTCTCTCTATATTCTTTTCTTCAATATAAACCTTAAATGAAAAAGAATGTGAGAACTATATTGAGCAATATGCGGCGGCGTAACGTAGACAGAACTCGTTAGATTTCATTTTAAAAAAATTGAGGATCATTTTTTTATTTTTTCTCTGTATTTTTAGATATTCTCTCTGTCCCTTTTCGACTAGAAAATCAATCTCGTTAAAAGAATTTATGGATATATTTAGTCTCCAAGTAAAGTTAATTAGAATGCATTATTGTATTTTTTTTTCTTATAATAATTGTTTGATGTTAAACTTGGTCTTCCAAGAGGCAAGAGTTGGTCCAAGTTGAATGTCTTTTGTATCAAAATAGGGGGTGCACCAAATAACTAATAAAGGTAACTAACAAATTAGGTAAAATAGAACCTACTAGCTTGACTTAAAGTGTTCCAACTAATCAATCAATTAATACTATAGTTAGTACTAGTAGCGCATTAATCTTATTTAAAGCTATAATTACTTCTCAGCCAGCCTAATTTGAAAGATTAGACTTCGGGTATTAGATTAATGGTGTACTTTAACACTTACGTGAATAGGGTATATAGTGCAACGTTTCGTATTAAAAGCACAAGATAGCGGGATGGAGTTTAGAGAGTTTTTGGATTGGTTTGATTAACTTTAGGCTGAAAAGATGGGACCCATTAGGCAATGAAGATCCATGTGTCGCAAGCAACAACAATAATACGTTGCTTATTCTATGCGAAAAAGCAAGAGTGAAAGCAGCTGTGTATATGTTGTGGCCTATAGTTGGATGCACAAAGGCTGTTTTATGCCACAACACAGCTGTGTTGTGCCCAACATATGGCATCTCCCTAAACACTTCCTTTCTTTTTTGTATAGTTTTAAAAACTGAACTGAACAGTAAATCGGAAATGAAAAATTTAACCAGGTTCGATCGGATTAACTTATTAGATCGTTTTGAACTGTTCATATATCGAACAGTTTAATCTTAGATAATTGAATCGGTAAATTTTTATATTTTGATGAATTTGTTTATTTTCACACATTTTGTATGTCTTTTATATAAATTGCCTAACTAGTTTAGTCTTGACCAAAAAAGAGAGGAAAAGAATGAGGTTATATGCTAAAGTGTTTTAAATACTCTTAAAAATTATGATCTAATTTTATGAATTTTATAATTTATATTTCATGACAACTTCAGGCTGCCAATCACTTTAATCCAACTTTAGAAAAAAAGAACATGGGATTTCATCGTTAGTCGTTAGTTGGTTGCTGAGACGGACGGAGAGTACGCAATAGTGATGACGAAACCACACTCGGAAACTATTTGTTTAGAGAACGAAAACGACATCGGTTCAAATTAACTTCGTCGGGTGAAGAATATAGGGTCGAATATTTATCACATCTGCCCTTTGGACTTTGGAGAGACCAGATTCCTTGGACAGAACTACACTTAGTAAAGGCAAAGCTGTCCAATGTACATTGGAATCTTGATTTCACATGGTAAAGAAGAAGAAGAAGAATTTAAGGAGCAGCTGAGCTGGCAATGTATGTGTTGCTTACTTGGTTTAGTTATCAATCAATCAATCAATCAATATATAGAGCTGTCTATAAAGTTGCTTCAAATTGAAGTTGGTGTGCTTATGCGTATCCACTTCTTTGCTTCCCTCTGGAAATTCTTGGACACTCATTTTTATTAATTAAATACTTATTAAACCTTTATCGTTTTTTTATTTGTTGTATTCAATTCATAGATTATATTTTTAAGATAATGACCTTTTCTTCTGACATGACATGCTTTTGGATGACACTCATGTCCGTACTCTCTTCGGAAGATAAATAGCTACTCAATATTTTTAGCTATCACGTAGATTTTGATTGATAGTGTATGATTATACGGTTACGATAACGGTTACGATTATGGTATTATGTCAAAATTATTAAACATATTATAACAAACTCTTGACCCCAATCCAGAGATCTCACTTCTGACAATAATCATAATAAGTAAAAGCCATCCATTGTTTTAAGAACTTGATTTTTCACATTAAGTTGTTGGAGTTTTGAAAGAAATTAAGGCTTGATTAGATTATTAGTGAGGGTGGGGAAGATTTTGGGTTGAGTATTTTTCATATTTGCTTTTTCCACTTTGGAGAGTTCAGATTTCTCGGAGACTATGCAATCAATTACATCATCTCAGTTGTCACTTTTTTTATTTTTCACAATAACTAAGATAATTATTAGATTACAATCATTGTATAATTTTTGACTAAACTACCCTTATTAATTATGAACCTTTTTTTTTATTTTCCTCTAAAAAGAACTTAATTTTAAAATATTTAGGAATAATTTTGTCATGAACTACAAAAAAGTAATCTTAAAAATTGAAATATGACAACTAAACAGAGACAACCATTTTTTAAAAAAACGACAACTAAAAAGTAGTAATCGATAATGATAATTAAATGGTTTAAGGAGTAGATGGGAAGGAGTATTTAGGCTTCCTTTGACATTTCGATTCTAGCTGGAAAAGTGTCGTGTGAAAATCACTTCTGCACAAAAGAGTATTGATAATCCGTTGAACGGGGTGAGGGCTTTTCCGTCAAATGGCACGCCGGAGTGTGGTGATTGAAGCTCCTTGAGCGACCTGCAAAACCGCCGGAGTAATCTCCGGCGGAGAATCTCCGATGCCAAAGTCAGTGTTTGGATAAATGTGTGTAGACCGTCCGGCTATCCTTCGCCCCCCCCCCCCCCCCCCCCCCCCCCCCCCCCCCCCCCCCTTTGAGAGCTTCCGGACCCCCTTCAAGTACTTCCCCCTAGTCCTTTTGTAGGACTAGAGTGGTTAAATCTTCTGACATCTTTTTCCCTTTTTTCTCCAAAGTGGTTTAAAAGTAGGAATTAATAATTGTAACGTGGAGTGAATGCCTTTGGGGGAATAAAGTATTCCCCTTGTCTAGTTGTTAAATGATGAGTTGGTGGGGGCAGGTAAGTCTGTCCCCCACGCGCAACTTTGACTAAATGTATAATGGGAATTATATAAAATATACCTCTGTTTGGAGCTTACTGCTCGTGTCAAATCGGCAGGGTGCCGTTGTGTTGAATCGGTCAGGTGCCGTTCTCACCAATCGGCCTGGTGCGGCTTGGAGGCTGTTGACTTGGTCAACGTATGAAGCGGAGCCGATCCGTTTCCTCATGGCTTGGTGAATGGATCGGCTTTGTGCTGTTTGCTGACAACGGGCCAGACTTGTCCTTTTGCCACTTATTCCCGTTGACTTGGTCAATCGGTCGTGATGCCGTTTTGACTGGTCAACGGTACTTGTGAAGGTACAATGTCTGTTATGCCCTTCTGATAATTTTATGTATTATCAGAGGCCCAACAACAAACGAGCCCGAGTGTTTACCAAGGGCTTGACGTTTCGTGCTTGATACTTGACAATCGGCATGCTACCGTTTGGCTTTATTTCAGTGCAGTTTGTAGAGTTTTTCTCTCAGTCCTGCAAATAAATATTAATCAGTAATAAAAAAGGTTAATGCATTTAAATCATAGTTTTCAGAACCGGACCGGACAGCGAACCGTTTTCGCCAATTTGGTGGTTCAACCGGGTTGAACCGAGTTCGACCGAATTGTAGATGCTGGTCCGTCCGGAACCGTTTACACATTAAACCGGTAAATTTTAGACGAAAAAACTGGATTAAACCGGATTGAACCGGCTGGTTTTTACTGTAGCATTTTATAATATATCAAAAAATATTATTAAAATTGAAAAAGTCCAAAAACGGTGTCGTTTTGGTTGCCTCTCTGATGGGCTGGCCCATGCCTGTAATGGGCCGGCCCATCAAAAAAATTTCTTTTAAAAAAAAAACCAAACTAAAACGGCGTCGTTTTAGTTTGGCTCATCAAACCGGCCGGTTCAACCCGGTTCGCCGGTTACGTAAAAACCGGCTGGTTCGTCCGGTCTGACCCGGGTCAGAAGGCAATCCGGTCCGAAAAGTGAATCGGACCGGAAACATGAAAATGACCGGTTGAACCGGACGGATCGGCCAGTCCGGTCCGGTTCTGAAAACATGGATTTAAATGCATACCATTTGACGTGGCACATCCCCAGTAAAGTGATTGTGATTGCTTCGAGCCTTTTGAGGAGAAAATGTCTTTTCGTTTTCTGAAAAAGTTTGAATTTTGAAATTCAAAGCTTTTGAGAAACGCATGCGCCGTCTGCTTATTTAATGCTCTGCAGCTTTACTGACATGTGTCTGTCTATTCACAATCGGACCTGCCACTTGTCATCGTCCAGCTGGGAATGCTATCAGTTGAAGGGTTATCTCTTTTTAAAAGTGGTTTCTCTTGGAAAACCCTAATTTACTCTCTTTTCTCAGCGCCGCTCTCACTCATCTTCCTCTTCAAAGAATTCTCTTATTTTCTCTCTTGTTTCTACGACCTTCTCTTGCAATTTTGGGCTCCGTTCTTCAAGACATCTGCGTTTTTAGGTATTTAACCATTCCTTTTCCTCTCTGATTTACTGCTTGAGATTTAGGAATGGCACCCAAACGCCCACTTGTTACTGATGAGATCATTGATAGAACCCTCACTAAATTAGATAGTGAAGATAAGCTGCTGGCTGAGATAGAGGCACTAGAAATTGAGTTGACCGATGAATATTCTGCCACTGTTGCTCCTCCAAATGTTCGGTTGAACAGTAGTTTTGAAGATAACACTAGGGTTTTATATTCAAGAATGTTTGAATTCGGATTTAGGCTTCCCCTTGATTCCATGATTAAGACTATGCTGAGTCAACACCTTTTGAACCCAGCCCAGATTACTCCCAACTCCTGGGCTGGAATTTATGCCTTTATCAAGGTCTGTGAGTTGAATGGGATCAAGTCGCCATCTCTATCCCTTTTTAAATTTTTCTTTAATTTGACCAACCGTGGATGCTTGATGATCATTCGCCCCCGTCGGGATTCCCATTTCAATGAGATTTTCCAGAGGTACGATTCTTCTGTCAAAGATTGGAAAGAGCGTTTCTTTCTGGTGTCATCTTCTTCGTCCGAATGGGTTTCTAGATTCAATCGGGAAATGAATGAGAAACACTGGCTCCCGCCAGAGAACCTTGATGAACCTCTTCAATCCCAGGTTGATATGTTGCTGTCGATGAACACGCCGTTTCACACACGGTACCTGGCAATCGGCGTGCCGTTGTCTGATTGTATTCTTGGTGAGCTTTTACTAACTCTGGTCGTGAATATCCCGTTTATTCTTTGTTAGTCTCTGATACGAACTTCATTTTGCAGAGAAAACCAAGAAGAAAAAGGTTGTTCTTGTTCCTGCCTCTTCCATTCGGTTGACATCTGCAACGGCCGAAACTTCTGCTGAAGACAGAATGCAGACTGAGGATCATTCAATTGATGAGTCGGCAGAAGACCAAACGGGGACAGAAGGCCACTTGGCAGATGAAACGGGTGGTGAGGAAACAGTGGCCAAGGAGACCGTTGTTGAGAGTGGTGAGCAATCGGCAAGGCCAGAAACACATTTTGCCTTTGACGAAGAAGAGGAAGATGAAGAACCCCCTCTCATCATCAAACGGCGGCGATCCGGTTCATCATTTCAATATTCCGAGCTGCCGGATCCGGATCCTCATGTTCTCAAGGCTCCCGCAAGGATTCTTAAGAAAAGAAAAAGAGCTGAAGAGAAACGTGCCGCTGATAGGGCGAAACGGACATCTGTCGTTTCAGAATCGGAGGGCAACGCAGATCGGCCTCAAGCCGTTTTGCAGCAAATCGACCTGGATCAGTCAGGTGCCGTTCCTGAGCAAGCCAATCAGACTGCTACCCTGCGCGATGAGACAAGTCGGCGAGATGCCGTTTCTGGGCCAGCTGTTGGTTCTAGTGAACCTATTCTGCCAGTGAAGACTCCTCAGGGTCCTCCCGTTGCTCCTCAAGTTCGTCTTTACTGGGTCGCTGGTCCGCCAATGCCTAGTCCGTTTATTTCGGATGATGTTGCGCTCGCGCCGCCTGCCGATGTTCAAGGTCATCTTTCAAGCCAGGGTCCTAATGGGGAAGCGACTCATGTTGTGAGCATGCAAAACTTTGGGAACATCGGCTGCCGTTCCCTTGGTTTGAATGTTCCTAGCGCTGTCGACAGGCGGTCTGGGCAACTGATTGCTGAAATGCTGGCGAATGACGCTGACCGGGAGCGGTTCCGGGAGTTAGAATTTAGCGCCCAGTTTTCAAATGCCGAGAGCATTGCTTATCGCATGCTATGCAGCATTCGCTACCTTGCCGAGACAACAGATGAGAAAATGGCGTCTCTGAGGAAAGCTCTTGAGCAGTCAGATACTGAGAAGGTTTCCATTCAGAAGGAGATGAAAGCCCTTTCTGCCACTCGGGAAGATGATAAAAAGGCAGTGATGGAAGCTCGCTCAAAGCTTGCCGATAGTCTAAAGGAGAGGGATGGACTTTCGGTGATGGCCAGACAGAAGCAGGCACAGATCGAGGAGCTGACAAAGGATAAGTCTGCTTTGTGCGAATCCGTTACCAAGATTTCTGAAGATAAGGCCTCCTTGATCAATACTGTAGCCAAGCTTACTGAGGAACTAAACGCGGTTCGTTCCGATCTGACAGCCAGAACGGCAGCATTGGAAACAGCTCAGGGTAGCATTGCCGCTAAGGACGCGGAATTGGAGAAAGTCCCTGGGAAGATAAGCTGGTGGCGAAAGAAGATGAAGGATATCATGCTGGAAAGCTATCTCTCCTACTATGGCGATAAGCATTTCTACCCCGATCATCTTTCCCGATATGTTGCCGCTGGAGAAAGGATTGCCGAGGCTAAAGAGTATGCATCTTCTTCCGATTCAGACGAAGATGACAATCCTGTTGGACCTGACATTGCCTCTGGATCTGGGTCGACGGCCTGAGCTTTAGTTTTATTTCTTGATCATTTGCCGATTGGCATATTTTGTAATGAACAGATACTATTCGGAATATAATTTTGCAATTTTTAGTTATTGCAAGTGCTTAAACATTTCTATACTACTCCAGAAAAAATTTAACAAAGATAAAACAATTGTAACTTTGAACTTATCTGTGTTTTTGGCGGTTTGGCCATTTGCCGTTCTGATGATGCCGTTTTGAACCAATCGGGATGGAGCCGATTTGGTTGTTGCTGACTCTTTCATTTTTTGTAACGTGGTTCAGTTTGAAATAACCTACGCCCACACTTCTTGAATTTTGATAACGCGGTTCGGTTTGAAATAACCTACGTCCACGGCTGATTTTTATTTTATGGAATCGGCTGCTTGTCGTTTTGGAGATACTGCCGTTGTTCATTTCACTATCTGGTTTACTAAGACACAGATAGGTTTGAATTTTTCTTTATTTTGTCACCGTCTGATCAGCAGGACCGAAATGGTCTTATGAAGATGTGGTGAAGATATATGCCTCAATAACGGTATATGCCTCAATAACGGTATATGCCTCAATAACGATATACGTCTAGGTGACAATATATGTATCGTTGGCTATATACGTATCGTTGGCGATATATGTCCTGGTAGCGATTTAGATTAATCGGGCTGCTGCCGATTTGGTTGTCGGCATCCCCAGGCAGCGCCTTAGGTAGCCCTGGTAGAAATTTGAACCAATCGGGCTGCGGCCGATTTGGTTGTCGGCATCCCCAGGCAGTGCCCTAGGTTGCCCTGGTAGCTTTAATATCGCCGATTCTTGGATTTTGGTAACATGGTTCGGTTTAAAATAACCTACATCCACAGATTGATTTGATTTCTGTTTTCTCAGGATCTGCAATCACGGGAGAAACAATACTAGCGAATATATATTTTTCATCGCTTCGAAATATTCGATAATTCATGTTATACATAATATTCCAGAAAAATTAACAAAGATAGAACAATTATCAATTGAACTTATCTCTGTTTTGGCGAATCGGCACTAGGCCGTTTTAAAGATACTGCCGTTTCGCTACCTGGCTTAGACAACGGCATGACAGAAAAAATGGTCGACCGATCTGCACATCGGTTTCCTGCCGTTTGCTTCTTCTCTGTCTATTTGTGGGGGGAAGATCCTTTCTTTTGGAAATCGGACTCCTCCCGTTTCTTCCGTTGATAATCTGCTTCCTCCATTCTGGAATACTTTTCTACCTCAACCCGCAAGAGATCCAAGGTTTTAGGAGTGCTTGCAATCAAGGCATTTCCCAATTCTCGATATTTACAGTTTCTTTTCACCGCCTCTGCTGCTAAATTAGGTGCTACATCAGGAAGAGTTGCTAGCTCCGTATTGAATCTAGCCACATACGCAGCCAACGACTCCCCTGACTTTCGCATCATGTCAAACAGAACGGCTAAAGATTTTTCCATCGGAATACATGAGCTGAATCGGCTTCTGAATGCCTTTTCTAGCTGCTCAAAACACTCAACAGATCCGGCTGGTAGCTTCTCAAACCAAGTGTTGGCTATCCCTTTAAGGGTCATCACAAATATTTGGCATAAAGCCTCATCATTTCTAGTAAAAAACTTGACATGTTTCTTTACTAAACTCACATGAACACTTGGATCTGTGATCCCATGATAATGATCAGATGGCAGCTTAACATGCCTGCTTACTTGATGTTTCCGAATCCGAAAGGTCAACGGATTCTTTGGATCATCATCTTGCTCTTCTAGATTTGGTCGAGGAACAGATTTTCTGGACCGGTGTCGTCCACTTTTTGAGCGATTTGTCTCTGAGTGATGCTGGGTCACCGATCTCTCTCGTCTCCTTTTTCCGGCCTGACGAACTCCCCCAGCTTGTGGAACCGTCGGTTGATGGTGGATCTGTTGAGGAATAAGTTGTTGGTTGGGCGGAGGAATTCTCTCCATGATCGTCGCCATTATCACGTCCATCCTTTGGTGTAGGGCAGCAAACTCAAGCATGACTGCTGGTGGGAGTATTGACTCTGGCAGATCTGATTGAGGAGTTGCAGAAAATAGGATTTCTGAAATTTCTGGAGGGTCGAGCTGACAAGCAGTAGCACTTATTTCCACTTGAGAAGATGAAGTTTGTGCTGGTGAAGGGTCATGGTGGCCAGCAGCTTCACCGGTGGGTTGTTTTGATTGAAAGATTGGGTCGGATGCCATTTTTCTGGAAATGAAAACCCCAAGAAAATAGAAGAAGAAGAAAAGCTTTGAATTTCAAGGTGACTCACTTAAAATTCAAAAACTCTCAATGAAAGCACCAAATGATAATCCGTTGAACGGGGTGAGGGCTTTTTCGTCAAATGGCACGCCGGAGTGTGGTGATTGAAGCTCCTTGAGCGACCTGCAAAACCGCCGGAGTAATCTCCGGCAGAGAATCTCCGATGCCAAAGTCAGTGTTTGGATAAATGTGTGTAGACTACTCCGGCGGAGAATCTCCGATGCCAAAGTCAGTGTTTGGATAAATGTGTGTAGACTACTCCGGCGGAGAATCTCCGATGCCAAAGTCAGTGTTTGGATAAATGTGTGTAGACCGTCCGGGTATCCTTCACCCCCCCCCCCCCCCCCCTCCCCCTTTTGAGAGCTTCCGGACCCCCTTCAAGTACTTCCCCCTAGTCCTTTTGTAGGACTAGAGTGGTTAGATCTTCTGACATCTTTTTCCCTTTTTTCTCCAAAGTGGTTTAAAAGTAGGAATTAATAATTGTAACGTGGAGTGAATGCCTTTGGGGGAATAAAGTATTCCCCTTGTCTAGTTGTTAAATGATGAGTTGGTGGGGGCAGGTAAGGCTGTCCCCCACGCCAACTTTGACTAAATGTATAATGGGAATTATATAAAATATACCTCTGTTTGGAGCTTACTGCTCGTGTCAAATCGGCAGGGTGCCGTTGTGTTGAATCGGTCAGGTGCCGTTCTCACCAATCGGCCTGGTGCCGTTTGGAGGCTGTTGACTTGGTCAACGTATGAAGCGGAGCCGATCCGTTTCCTCATGGCTTGGTGAATGGATCGACTTTGTGCTGTTTGCTGACAACGGGTCAGACTTGTCCTTTTGCCACTTATTCCCGTTGACTTGGTCAATCGGTCGTGATGCCGTTTTGACTGGTCAACGGTACTTGTGAAGGTACAATGTCCGTTATGCCCTTCTGATAATTTTATGTATTATCAAGTATGCTGTTTAGTATATATTTATTAAAAGTGCCGTAAAAAATCAGAAGTTGTTTATGGTGTTTGGTAAAATCTGCTGTTAAAACTATAGTTGAATGTAAAATGATTATAAAAGTACATAATTTGTCTGAAGCATTATACTCCCTCTTTGGGGAAATATATGTCGTTCTGGAGGCTCAAGAATTGTGCAAAAATAAATGTCGTCTACCATCTCAAGGCTGGAGATGACCGCCTCTGTTTGCTGTCGAGATGGCTGCTTCGGCTTGGCTTGGCTCAATCTTCGCATCACAGGTACAGAGAAACCTTTACCAGAAGC
Organism: Viola odorata; assembly: GCA_963691705.1. Classification (NCBI taxonomy): domain Eukaryota; kingdom Viridiplantae; phylum Streptophyta; class Magnoliopsida; order Malpighiales; family Violaceae; genus Viola; species Viola odorata. The sequence goes on from OY829540.1 coordinate 69,907,090, forward strand.
TATAGAGATGGTGTCCTTTACTCCGTCAAGCTACAACCGTGATTTGTTAAACGACGCCGCATAACCTCTAACACATCCAAGCCCTCTGCAATAAAAAACACCATCTCCATCATCACCACCAAATACAAAACTCACTCAATTTTTCCAGTCAAACCGTATCGCCTTCACCTTCTTGGATCTGTACACCACCAGCATTAAATCCACCACAACAATCACCTTCATCTCTCCCAGATCTGTTCTCCAACCGACATCCAGATCTCCCCTAGATATGATCGGACACGGACACTGTCCATCCTGGCAGCCACCATCTTCATCTCTCCCAGATCTGATTGGACGCCGTCTACTGCGGCAGTCATCATCATCTTCTCTCTCAGATTTCATTTATGACCGCCACATTTCATCTCGGCGTTTGATTTGCTAATATTAGGAATATGAACTTGTTTGATGTATTAGAGAGAGCGTTGAAGCGATGAAGCAAGTTTGGAAATTGGAAGTGGAGCTGGTGGTGGAGGAGATTAATTTGGTGGTTGTGGCTCTAAGTCCTATTGGGAACGACGTCGTCTCTCCTTCCCAACCAAGCCAAATCTTGGCCACAATTGTCAAGCCCGGCTTCAAGCCAAATGGGCCAAAATAAACCAATGGCAATTTCGAAAATAATGTAAAATATCAGGGCTACAATAGTCATAAAATGCCTCGATTTTTCCGAACCAATCATTAGCTTAATATGTGTGAAAACACCACCCAAAACGACGTTTATTTCCCTCCAGAGGGAGTAATTAATATTTTTTAGTATATATATAGATTATTTAAATCAATCTATTTCTTCAAACAAATAATTAACATTTTATTTTTAACAAGAATTAAAACTTCATTAGGAAAAGAAAAAAAAGTTAAATACTGACCACTATTTTAAAATTTTACATATATAAATTACAATTAAGAAATTACCTATTCAACTGACTAGAAATTTCTTGGATCATTCTGTATGATGTCAAAAAATGCTCACACAAGCAAGTACATTGTAATATGATTCGTAGTTTCTCATGTTAAAATTTCAAAATCCATCACTGCAACAAATCTTTTCGCCAATAGCATCATTAGATTGCCATAATTTTGAGGTTAAGCGTTAATAACATGGAAATAAGGAATGCGACGAAACAAAATGATCTCTCCATTAATGCCATTTGTTCAAAAAAACACTTTGTGCATTAATGCCATATGTGCAAAAATTACATAAACTAGGTCTGTCGTAAGACCAAAAAGCATTTCAATTGTCATATCTAGGTATACAGAGTTTCATAAAAAACTTAACACTAAAAGATGCCATCATTGGCCAATATCCCCTTCTCTTCTCCAGCTGTTAGACTGCAAAAGATAACTCTTCTAGAAAAAATGCGTTACAAATACTAAACATTTAGTAACTTGACTCGTATACCAAGTGATACATTTTTCTTCTCTAAAAAGAACATCTTGTAATTAAAACAACTTATATCAGAATTTTTTGTCCATTTAAAATCTACAACTCCTTTCCGTGCTCTTCTCAAAACCATGGTTTTGGCTCCTTTCTCGAAACCAAAGTTTTCCTTGATTTTGAACTCCAACTTCTTAAAAAGTTGGTTTTGAAAGGTGATTACCAAACACCAATTGAAATTTTTTGGTTTTAGAAACCACCAACTAGAACCACAACCCCAGAGGTAGTTAGCAATCAATCAATATATAGAACTATCAATAAAGTTGCTTCAAATTGAAGTTGGTGTGCTATGCATATCCATTTCTTTGCTTCCTAATCCTACCACCTTCACCAACCACACTACACAGTATTCTATATTTCCTATTTGTATATAAATAGAGACAATGTTTTCATACGTAAACACACAAAATACAATCAATCAAAAGAAAAGAATGGAAACCTGGTTCATCTTCCTCATCTCTCTATCTCTCTGCTTCCTACTCAAATCCCTACTCACCCTCCTTAAACCCACCCAAAATCTCCCTCCTGGTCCACCAACAACTCCCATCATCACCGGTCTTGTCTTCATTCTCAAACCACTCTCCGAAATCGAATCCATCCTCTGCAACCTACGCGACAAATACGGCCCCATCATCACCCTCCGAGTCGGTTCTCGCCCAGCCATCTTCATCGCCGATCATTCCCTTGCCCACGAAGCACTCGTTCGTAACGGTGCCGTCTTCGCCGACCGCCCTTTGCCTCCTCCTACCTCTAAAGTCTCAACCTTTATTGACATCGGCTCTTCCTCTTATGGACCCACTTGGCGTTTGCTCCGCCGCAACCTCACCTCCAAAATCCTTCACCCTTCGCGGGTCAAATCGTATTCACAAGCACGTAAATGGGTTCTTGATATTCTCATCAATAGGATCAAATCAGGGTCTTCGAATTCTTCGATTTCAAAATCTGGGGACCAGCCTGTTCTTGTCAAAGACCATTTTCAGTATGCCATGTTTTGTTTGCTAGTCCTGATGTGTTTTGGAGATAAACTTGATGAGAGCAAAATCAAAGAAGTAGAAGAAGTTCAGCGTAAACTCCTGCTTAGTCATGGTCGGTTCAGTGTACTCAATTTCTGGCCGAGATTGACTAGAATTTTGTTCTGGAAGCTGTGGGAGGAGCTGCGTCAGCTCAGTGGAGAGAAGGACAAGGTGTTGATTCCATTGATAAGAGCGAGGAAGAGCGCAAAGCAAGAAATTTTAAACAAACATGAACAAGACAGGGTGGTTGATCATGATCATGAAAAAGCAGAGCAGAAGGAGTTTGTTGTATCATATGTTGATTCTTTACTGGATTTAGAGCTCCCTGAGCAGAAGAGAAAGCTTGAAGAAAAGGAAATCGTTACTCTCTGCTCCGAATTTCTCGATGCAGGTACCGATACCACATCAACATCCCTGCAATGGATCATGGCGAATTTGGTAAAGAATTCTGACATACAAGAGAAATTATTCATGGAGATAAAAGGGGTTATGGAGGAAGGACAGGAGGAGGTTAAAGAAGAAGATATTCAGAAAATGCCATATCTGAAAGCTGTGATTTTGGAAGGATTAAGGCTTCATCCACCAGGGCATTTCTTGGTGCCACACGTGGTTAGTGAAGACACAGTTCTTAATGGATTTATGATTCCCAAGAACGGGACGGTGAATTTCATGGTGGCGGAAATGGGGAAGGATGAGAAGGTATGGGAGGAGGCGAGGCAGTTCAAGCCAGAGAGGTTTTTGAAGGGTTTAGAGGCAGGGGAAGTGTTTGACATAACAGGGAGCAGGGAGATAAAGATGATGCCTTTTGGGGTAGGAAGAAGGATTTGTCCTGGGCTTGGATTGGCAATTCTGCATTTGGAATATTTCGTTGCGAATTTGGTTTGGAATTTCAAGTGGATAGGTGTTGATGGAGATGAAATTGATATGACTGAGATACAGGAGTTTGCTGTGGTTATGAAGAATCCATTGAAGGCTCGAATTTCTACTAGGAGAACTTGATAATACTAATATTGTATGTTAGTTAATAAGAAATAAATTCTGGATTAGAATTGTAATTCCAATGGGAATAGGAATTCGAATTCTATTTGTCTACTCAAGAATCAGGATTATGTTGTAACCATGCCTTGAAATTAACATGCACACAACGTTTCTAGTCACTATTACCAAATGAAACAACCTCTAAAACCTCAAAATCGCAACCCTGATAAATCAAAAAAGAAGCAAAAACATGTTATTAATCAACCAAAGAGAAAAAGTAGAACAAGCACGGGTAATAATTCTATATCGATCCGAACCGATCCATACGCTCCCATTTTCTATAAAACTTATGAGTGATAGGGTGATAATAATGCACACCTTGTCTTCATTGTATTCTAGCAAAACTGTCTGAGCATAATGATGGAAAATTAGTGGACACCAAATGTTGTGGATTTTCTTAATCTCCTCAACCCTCAATTAGTAAAATGGCTAAACTGAACTCACCGAACCATATTGATGGTTATTAGACTCATCTTCTTAATCTTCTCTAGAACAAGATTGCATGCACAAAACAGGACACCAAGATGATTATTAGCTTGAAAACTTCTTGGCATAATAGCTATTAGTAGTGCTGATCGGCGGCTACCAGAAGCATCTCGTGAAGCCGATGAGGAGATGGAAGAAATAGTTGTCACTATATTCGCGGCGAACCAATCGCTCTAGGTTAAGGTTTCTGGGGAGGAGATTGCTGTAATAGAGTAAGGTTGTGACAGAGGCTGTTGGGTTAGAGATCAATGCGGCAATGAGGCTCCAAACTGACCGCCACATTAATGGGATTAGAGGCTACAAGAACAACAACAACAACTAAAATTGTCTGAAAATTGGTACAAGATTTTGAACCAAATATCAAGAAACTATTTGCAATACCATTAATGAAACCAGACATGAGTTTGTATTGGTAAAAACAAGACATGCAGTCAAAGAAAGACAAACCAAATTGAAAAGTACATTAATTGATCACAAGAACTGAAAACTGCCCAAATCTCCAATTTCTTTTCTTTTTTCTTTTCAACATTGCATTCTTCACCACTAAGCCAATTAAACATGCAAGAACAGAAGAGAAGGAAGAAAAAGGCATACCATGATTGAAAAAAATCCTTGTGATCACTTGGGCATGTACTTGAACTAGGAGGAAATAATCAATGTAAACTTGTTGGAGATGGAGAGATTGAAAGCTGCAAGCACAATAAAATGTCTTAATCTTCCAAATCAACTCAAGCTAGCAATTCTGGCCAACGAGATTAGGGAGAACAGATTGGCAATAGTAAAAAAAGAGAGTAAAAAGTGAGAGAGTGACTGAGAAAACCAGGTTATATAAATAAACAAGTAATTATAAATGCAATTGGAAGTATTGGGCTTAGTTGCTACCGGAAACATTGGGCCAATCGACGAACACCACAGCCGCAAACAAAAAGCTAACAAGCTACTGCACATGGCATCTCAATTAGCCTATGTGTCCTCTCTTTTCTGCATTTGCATGCATTAGCCTTGCTTGCTATTTTTCCTGTGGGCTGACTCTGCAATTACGCCAAAATAAACAAGGGGCTGACTCTGCAATTTCTTTTTCTTTTTCTTTTTTTTCTCAAGATGGGAAAAACCAAGATGGTGTGGTTAAGGGAAATTAAAGGTCTGTTTATAAGTATGAAAAGTGCAAAGCAAGAAAACTAATACTTGTCCGTTAGGCCAGACCAACAAACAAAAAGGAATGAAAAAAAGAGAAAATAAATAAGTAGACGATGGACTTGTGCTCCAAGAAATGCTGTCTGATAAACTTGAGGGACGAAATAATAAATGTGATAATAATATGGGGACATGATTTTGAATGAATTTATTTTTCCGTCATCCCCAAGGCGTTTACTTCCTAAAATCAGTAATCTAGGTCTCTGTATCTTTGAATAAGTTGTCAAAGGTGTCAGCTTATTGAACAATCTGGACCTATAAGACTTGAACAAATCTCCCGAAAATTCATGGAAACAAATATTTAGATTCAGCGCCATTGAGTCTCAGGATACTCAAGATTAGATCTTAACCATGTTGAAGACCATCCTTACCAAAATTGATGTCAATGCCATTGAGTTCCGAAAAGAAGCACAAAGCCAGCTCCGTGGAGGTTCCGCCGACAAGGAGACGACTCAGATTCCGATGAAGATCTAAAACAATTTACATGGGTGATGGGTTTGTATTGCTTATTTTTTTCTTAATATGTTCTAACTAAAATTAACAATATAATGAAAAGATAATTTTACCTAATCCTAGTTCATCATGTAACACCTGATGCTTACCGTCTAACTTTCAAAGATTCGAAAGACATAATACATTATAGTAAAGGATCCACACCCAATAAAACTGGTCGGGTTGGGTTCAATCCATTTTTTTTTGGGTCTAAATTCACTCTCAAAAACCAGCTCTGAATGGGTATACACTGTGCGGTATTTTTTTTTTCAAAAATAAAGATGAGAAATCTGAATTTAATATTCTAATGGTACTTTTAATCCGTTTATGAAATAGGTCATGATTTTTGTGTGTAATAATAATTAATAATATGACCTAGTATTATCAGAACTGGATTGAACTATACCAACTACCATAGATATATAAAATTTGGTACTTATAATATTCAAAATAATTTGCTTCTTAAAAAAGTCATAAACAATTTAGAAAATTGAGGGAAAAAAATTCAGTATTATTTTATTTAAAATTAAAACGACGCTGTTTTAATTAATCAAATAAAAAAACACTGTTTTAGTTAAACGTGGTAATTGATCAACCCGTTAACTGACGGGTCAGTTCAATGTTAAACCGTTTATTAAATGTCATTATAAATCAATCGGATCGACTCATTTTGATATCCTACAGGCTGGTTTGATTTTTTCTTTTTCAAAAACTACCCTTCATGGTCGTCGATCCCACAACCACCAAGCAACATCCAACCACTCCATTGATTTCCCTTCCTCATCGCCATTACCGCCTACATCCTTCCCCTTTTGCCCCTGTTCTCTCCTCAACGGAAGCCTTTGCTTTCCATCCCACCTGCTTTGGATAAACAGGTGAAGTTTCCGGGTACTTTTATTTGCCTTTCAACTTCATTCACTCATCAGAGATACCCTGAATTGATGTGTTAGTTTTGTGATAATTTATTTCGATTGTTTTGCAATTTGATGGTGAATATTGATGCTTGATTAATATTCACGTGAATATGTGTGTATTTATTTATCCCGTAAGCACAATTATATAGTACTTAGTAGATTGGATTATTTAATTGTATTCATATGAAATTATATTAAAAACACTTAAATCCTACCTTTCCCAAGTCTTTAGTCAATAATATAATCAATACAAGTAAAAGTCTTCAGTCAATAAGTCAACACATTGGACAAAAATGTTAAATTATTTTTTGACGTTAAGTTCATTGAACCATATTGTGTGATGAATCATGCAATTACTTAGACCCTTACCCAGGAGATGAGATTAAAGAAAAGTTGATACTCTATCTTGATCTTACAATGGCAAGCTCATGCTGTGTGAGGAATCTCATGATGGTGTGGTTTTCATGCTTCTTACTATTTATGGGGTTTTCATATTCTCAGAGGGAAACGTTACTACAAGGCCAACAGCTCATAAATGGTGGTCAATTACTTTCCCCCTTTGGAGTTTTCAAGTTAGGATTCTTCGACAATGGTTATGTTGGGATATGGTATCATGGAGAGGAATTGTCGGATGGTAGATTTGGAACTTACAACCGTTTCATCCGGAGAGTTTGGGTTGCCAACCTGGGCAATCCAATTGATAAATCTGGTGTTCTTGCAATAGATAATGATGGAAATTTGAAGATTTTTTGCAGTGGAAGAGATCCTATTGCATTAACTTCCGTTAGAGCATCTGGTAATACAAGTGTTACTTTACTTGATACTGGCAATCTTGTGCTTCATGAATTAAAATCAGATGGATCTATAAAGCAGGATTTATGGCAAAGTTTTGATTATCCTACAGATACTCTTCTTCCTGGAATGAAGTTAGGAATCAACCTCCGAACTGGGAATAGTTGGTACCTAAGAAGTAGATCTTTTACCTTTGGGATGGACAACAATGGCACAAATGAATTGATAATCAGGAGAACAGGAGACACATATTGGGCCAGTGGGATTTGGATTAATGGAAGATTCAACTTGTCTAATGAGTTAGGTCTCCTCTTTAAATATGTCTCAAATGAGGATGAGAAGTACTTTACCTACTATAAAGATGATACCGATCGTTTTCCGAAGATGGTAATGAACTATGATGGTTCTCTCTTTGATTCCAGTAGAACCTTGGTAAGTTGTAATCGTTATTATACGGGCTTTTCAGTTGGATGTGCCTATGCGGCATTGCCTTTATGTAGGAAGCATTTTCCTCAGTTCGACTACATACCTGGTACTGTTTCAGGAGATTCATTTAGGTTTAATGAAAGCCAGAAATTTACTCGAGACGACTGCGAAGAAAAGTGTAACAGGAATTGCTCGTGTGTTGCCTATGGGTCCACAAATGTGAGCGATGATACTGGCTGCCAGATTTGGACCAAGGTGAAAATTAGAAGAACATCGGGATACCAAATTGGGCAGGGTATATACATCATTGAATCTGAAGGTAATATTGCTTTACTCTAGAAGTTAATGTTAATATTAATGATTGGAAGAAAGAAAAATGCACTCAGCAACTTAGTACTATACTTGTGCTTTTAAGTTTGATTCCAATGGTGCAATTGCTTTCACTAGAGTCCAACACTAAATAGCAGCTACCAAGCTGAAAATGGTGTTCCAAATGATTTTCCTTGATGGTAAGCATTTTTCTTGATTTATAACTCAGAAAAACTGCTGCAGTTAGAAATTTGGTAGAAAGTGAGTCGTTACTTCATTTTGAACACGTGCACAAGTTTTCTATGTAGGTTAGCTGCTTGGAATTTCAGGGAGAATTTTACATGTAATTTAAGCGATCAACTATGTGCATTCTCAACAGCACCTGTCGTGCTGAGAATGGAGTTTGGGATCATTTTTCTTATTCTGATGTTTTTTTCATGAAAATCTCTTTCATGAAATGATTCTTAAGCTAAAGTCATCTAGACCATATTTGAGAAACAAGTTCTTACTAGTAGCGTTATGTTATGTATCTAAATTTGTTCGTGATTGCAGAAAAAAAGTGGGTGCAGTGGTTAATCATTGCTATTGGAGGAGCTGTGGTGTTCTCTACACTGTGCTTCATAATGTGGAGCAAATATAAGGCATCTGTCTCCAGGCTGTGGAACCCGGAAGTCCTGCTCCGAATATGGAGAAAATGTATGGGAAGTACCAGTCGGTTCTTTCATTCATTGAGCACGACCAATTCTGAGCAAGAGATCCTATTGTCTGAACTGGGTATCAACAGGAAACATAACACTGGCCATGAATTACAGTTTATCAATTTTGAAAACATAGCATTAGCTACAAACAACTTTGCCCCTACAAAAATGCTTGGAGAAGGTGGCTTTGGACCAGTTTATAAGGTAATCTTATTACCCACTTTGCATGGAGGGTATTGCTATGCGTGAGGTTACAAATAAATTTTTGTTTTCAGGGGAAATTACCTGATGGTCAAGAAGTAGCAATAAAAAGACTGTCAACAAACTCCCGCCAAGGATTGGCTGAGTTCAAGAATGAGGTGAAAGTAATTGGCAAACTGCAACACAACAACCTCGTTAGGCTTGTGGGTTGCTGCATCGATAAAGAAGAAAAGATACTAATCTATGAGTACATGCCGAACAAAAGCCTTGATTTCTTCCTCTTTGGTGAGTTGATCCTTTGATATAATAGATAAATGTTAACTTATGAGGATATGCTGGAAAAAAAATGCTTGGTTTCTTCCTTTTTTTATCAGAGTTCCTATGTTGTAAATAAATTGTTTTTCTTGCTAAGATGTAATAAAATGGAGTTCCTGAAAACAGATGATAGGGATCATGGTGTACTGGATTGGAAGAAGCGATTTAACATCATTGAAGGGATTGTGCAAGGGCTTCTTTACCTTCACAAATATTCCAGACTGAAAATAATACATAGAGATTTGAAAGCCAGTAATGTTCTATTAGACAGTGATATGAATCCAAAGATATCAGATTTCGGCATGGCAAAAATATTTGGGGCAGATGAATCTAAAGCGAACACGAACCGAGTTGTTGGCACATTGTATGTATTTTCTTGCACACAAATGTCCTTTACAATTCATAAATGCCACTGATACTGATAACTTTTTTTCTTTCCCTTTCTTATTTTATTGTAGCGGTTACATGTCTCCTGAGTATGCAATTGAGGGTGTTTGCTCAACAAAATCAGATGTCTTCAGCTTTGGAGTGTTGTTGCTGGAAATTGTGAGCGGCAGAAGGAATAATAGTTTTCATCAATATGATGGTCCACTCAATCTTACAGTCTATGTAAGTTGATGATTTATATTCCTTGTCTTTCTGTTTATTTTTTGGGTAGTGGGTCTGGTCAATCAGTTCTTATAATAACTTAAATATTGATCTAGGCATGGGATCTGTGGAGACAAGGTAGAGGTTTAGAGCTGATTGAACCAGAATTACGCGGCACGTATCAGAATGAAGTGTTGAGGTGCTTTCATGTGGGTTTGTTATGCATACAAGAGAACCCGACGGAAAGACCCACCATGCTTGAAGTTGCATCTATGATTTACAGTGACACCGCCGAACTACCTTGTCCAAAACAGCCAGCATTTTGTAACAGGCGGAATGTACAGGCCACCAGGATTGAGGAAGAGTACAATGAGATGTCAATCACTGATATGGAAGGGAGGTGATGGGAAGACATATTTCACTACGAGTCTTAGACAGCAATTTGTGTATTTCGTGTTCATCTTTGTTTCTGTTTGGAACAAAAGTTTAAATCCGTGTCACTGGTCATGTCTATGCTCCTTTTGATATGCTTGTTTTCATGTTCTTCAACAAACTAAATTGATGTCATTCCCTAAATGTGGTAACCAACTTGGTTGGAAAAACAGATTCTTCCCCTTCATGTTAGTTCTGTAATGTTATCTTATAGCCACACTTGTTCATCTTGACTCTGTTACTTTGTAGCTGAAACTGGTGACAAAGGGATCCTACCTATCTCCAGGATTTCACCTTCTAATAACCCTTCTAGTAAAAGATTTCATCTTTCTAGACCCGAAATCAACATCAGAAGAATGTTTCGAAGACATGATACTAATTTTAACAAAGAACGATGCCTAAAGGTTAAAACAGGAATTAACAGCATAACAAGAGCAAGATTGCTAAGCTGAGAAGATAACACAACTGACAGGTAAGGTATGAAAACAGAGCAGACAATGTGCAGAGCAGCAGCAAGAGAAAATAAATAAGAAAGAACAGTCATGTTCAATGTTGATTACCTGATAAGCAATGCCTTCTTGGACATTTTACTAATCATATTCGTAAGGGCCAAATCCATTCATGAGGATGCCATCAGGAACTCCAAACTTCCTGTCTCGACAAAACACACAAAAACAAACTGGTGTTCTTGCAAATTTGATAACTGGTAAGCCAAAAGAGAAGTCCTAACATGCAATGAAAAGAGCAACATAATGAGTAGGGCTTTTGACCATCTGATTAGTTAAGTTCAGGAGATGGTAATACCATATTTAATCAAAAGGTGTAAAGATAGTATTGGAATATTGTGATCTAAACATGGCATGCGCTAACTCTCGTCTAGAACACATATAATCAATCAAGAACTAGAAAGACAGATACAAGATTAGACACATCTTCCAGGAGAGTTTCATAATTTCATTCTTTAGATAGTCTTTGGAGGAGCTGGAGTCATTCTGCTAAAAACAGAGGTAAAAATTAGTTTCAAATGAGATAATGGTTTATACTTTAACGCTGAATTTCAATGAGATAATGGTTTATACTTTAACGCTGAGTGTCAAATGCTTATCAAATTTCTTCATTGTACTATTGATATTAATATTAAATACCATCCCGGTCAAGTAGCTAACTAGATGCCTCTCGAACCAGTTGATTAACCTTCTGCTTATAACTCCATATTTCTACCTCATAAAGACTTTAGGACTTTGGCATTAAGCGATGACAAAATGTGTTACTTATTGCTAATGATTTTTGTGTAGTAAAATTTTCCTCTCTTCATGTTTGCAAATGCGCAGAAACTTTTGCAGAAGATTTTGTAAGGTGATTCTTTGTTGCTTCAAGTTGTGACACAGTCTGCTTTTGGCTGCATAGAGGATTGGACAGCTGAATTCTCACAACTAACTTAAGGTAATGTATTAACCAAGAATGTACAGATATACTTATCTACATGCCGAATCCTGAGCTAGCTAGCACTTAGTCCAAGCTTGGTAGTGGTAGGTCTTCAAGTTCATTACAATTTCCCTTCACCCTTAGGGCTTTGAAAGGTTTATATTGATAAAAGGAAAGGTTTCTTATGTTCTGTGGCATGGCAATTGTAGTCTGATCTGTTCTTATTTGTTTTATGAAAGGGAGGGAATCTCAGAGACTTGTTCTTATTAGAATCTTTTTGCAGAACTAAGGACATCTTTCTTTTATCCACTGTTATATTGAGAGGAAGACTTATGCCAATTGTCGTCTTTTCCATGCATAATTTAGCGTTTGGAATCTTCATGTTAAGTTTACCCAGTAGCATTGAGTAGATCTTTGATGGTGCAACTTGGTTACATGCTTCCTTTCTTACCTAAGGTTTTTTCTAGAGTTAAGTGTAGGGCTGAGTCGAAGTTACTGACTTCCACCTGACACATGATCACTTGTCAATGAGAGGACAGTTTTACAGTGTTTAAGCTGACATACAATACAAGCACCAGAAGGGATCACCAATCACCATGGCTCAAGTGATCATATGCGTAGATTTAGTGATTCCGTACAGTTAATTACTTTCTGAAGTGAGTTTGATGTCCATTTTACTTCTGTGTCTAGGAGTTTAATTGATCTTTGAGAGTGTCAGTAGCCATCTTGTTGTCTTCATTGGTTTTTGAAACTTATTTTTAACTTTGCTTTTAGCTGAATGCCTCCAGGCTCCAGCTCCTCCAAAGACTTATCTGCGGAATGAACTATGAAACTCTGCTGGAAGAGGTAGCTAAGCCTATGTCTCTAATCTTGTATCGGTCATTCTAGTTTAATTATCATGTGTTCTTCTACACAAGTACAAATGACTTTAACAATATTTTTTTTCCCATATATTTTTTCTTTTTCTATTTCTTCGATTATTATTTTTATTTGCATTTTAAATTTTAATTGAACTTTTTTACATTATAATTTATCATATTTCATATTTTAATGTTATAACGTTTTAAAATATAATCATTTGTACCGTGACTATATTTTTATCTTACCTTTAGTAGAATTTTTACTTTATTTTCATCTTTTATTTGTTTTGTACATATAGAAGAGCTATATTAAAAAAAAAATCAATTATTTCATTTTAATTAAATTAGCTATCTTGGTATTTTAAATATCATTTTAGAATTTATTTAACAAATATTTTTACAAATTATTTTCTTTTTTCTTCTTTTATTTCTTTACTTATTTTTTTTTACATATTCTTTATACATAAGTTAAATAATAAAAAATTGGTTCAAGTATTGGTGGGTGACAGTCACAGGAGTTGGTTCTTTGGAGGATTGGATGGAAAGATTGCTCTCAGACATTGATATACCCAGAAGTGATCCGCTTGGAACTTTTCTTGAGCTAGAAGTTCTGCAAGGTTATCTACGCGTGTTCATCTTCTGGTTTAATCTTGAACATCTTCACCACTGTGGAATCAACTATTACTAAGGATGCTATGCTTAGAACTTAAGCTCAAGAGCTCTGCTTCTGACAGCTTCTTTTTGGCAATTTTACCAATTTAAAATTTTCTGACTTATTAACTTATCCAACACATAAATTGAATAAAATATTACTATGTTATTTCCTTATCAGATTAACTCTATAATGTGTATGTGTCATTGTTCTACTTAGCCTTCTTGAGGTGTCTTAGGTGTGCACACAGTACCGAGTTACTGAAAATTGCCAAACAGAAAAGAAAGAAATGCATAAAGGGTGTTCATTTTTTACTTGAAATTGAAATTAGAAAACTCATTTATCTTTATTACAACATTAACTTGAGCCATTCACTTTGGCTATTAACTAACAGGAGTTGCATTATTTCAGCCCTGTCGATACCAAACAAGACCATCGGCATTGATGAAGTGACAAATTGGGTCTTGTCCAGGTTTAGTGTTCAGGGCCTTGAACCCAAAGAAATCTGGGTTCCATCTTGAAGTGTCCTTGTGGCAAAGGCTGATCGCATCGACTCTGGTCCCATCAGCGCCCGCTAATGGAACCACATGAACCTCTGAAGCAGAGAATTCATGGCACATATACACTGCATAACCGTACTTCTCTCTGTGGCATGTCACTGCTCTGTCTCCAATCTTCTTGGTCTGATCTGAAACAACTGTGTACTCTTGTCTCTTGTCATTTGGGGTCGAAATGACCTTAATTCCATTATTACCAAGCCTTAACAAGGTGTAATCAATCAGTGACTCTAAAGATGTTGCACAGAATTTATCTTCTCCATGCACACTTGGGCGCTCACAGCTGGATAATGTGTTCTTGATCATGTCGGCTTGCGGTGAATTGGGTTGTATGGAGAGGACTTGTAGGATTTGTTGGAGTTTCTTGGTTTCAAATGGTACGGACTCTGCTTCTTGGCGAGTCAAGAAACGAACTTTATTACCAGCATTGGACCAAAAGAGGGACATGTTTGTGCCAGGTTTAAGAGAATTGTATCTGAAGAACATATCGGTGTTTGCAAGAGGAGGGTTTTTCAAGTTGAAGTAACTTTCATCGAAGATGACTTCTTTTTCTGCAACTGAAGCATCATTTGCAAAACTGAGTTTGTTGCCTCCCCTGCCTATAGGTTTTATGCAAATAAAGATAGTTGTCAGAAACAGAGGAATAGGGATCAAATTAAGAACTTGTTAAATTAATTAAATAACCATGTGTGGTTTATATTAATTACCAGGTAAAAGCTGTTGCAGGACTGGTGGCATTGGAGTGTTTGGGAGCTTTGAGTGCCAGTAGTCTTCAGGTGCAAGATCAGGCAAGGAAACAACATTTGCTGCAAAAACAGTCTACAACACAACACAAAGATTGAACATAAAAAGATTAGAACTTATAATTTAGTTTCGAGTTATTAGATGTCTACTAAAAATACTAGTTGGACTCATGGACGGATCCAGCCTTGGCAAGAGTAGGCAACCGCCTACCCTTGGCTGGATGAAATTTTGTTTCTATTGGGCTTGGGCTCAAAAAATTTGTTTACATTGCTGCTGAATTTTTCGCTGCTGCTCCTCACTTTCCATTTATACTTGCATTAATATTGAAGTGGCTCACTATATTATCTTCTTATTTCTCTTTTTGTTAAGTTTATTTAAATTTTTGTTCAATTTTTCGTTCAATTCGCTTATTTTCTCTTTAAAATACTCAAAAAAAAAATTCGGGGGCGCTGCCTCCGAACCCCCACCCCCCTTGGAAATAATTCCTGGATCCGTCCCTGGTTGGACTCATGTTGGAGTCTTGTTAATAAAAGAGAAACCAAGCAACAAGACAATGGTGCTTGAAAAAAAATTCAAGAAAATTTAGGAATTTCATAAAGACTCACACATGCTAGGAGAAAGATTGGGAGGAGATGGCACTCCATTGTTTTGTTAATTGCTTGTTAGATATTGGATCAGTTGAGTTGAGTTGAGTTGGTGTGATGCAAATAAGATGCTGAGGCATTGATTTAAATAGAGATTTTGGATTTGTAACGGCTATCTCCACTCAACTCAAAATTCACAAATCATGCAAATCAAGCTATTGTGATGCAGCCACGTTGTTAGCATGCACATGCATGATGCTGCATGCAGCCACACAATGGTAACGGATGCATGCATGCACATCAACCAGTCTAACTCATGCACAGATTTTTTTCAAAAAGTGTTAACTCTTGTGGATGTGCATGTTTTGTAGACTGAATACATTAAAAACATAGTTTTAAAAATTAGGCCCAACCTGCTGATCCTACCTGTAAATCGGCAATCCGGAAACATAGTTTTTTTCTTTCTCGTAGGTTACAAAGTTCAATTTAATCAATTAAAAATACACTAATTTTAGATTAATTAATTTAAAGTGTATATCTATAACCAAATAATCATTACCTTCATCAACGAGAATATGGTTAAAAAGACAACCTTTAATAATTGAAGTTGTAGGTTTTAGCTATTGGAACTTTTATGCAAGGACTAAATTTATCGAAATTTTCGAAAATATTTTCAAAATTTTGCAATATTAAGGCTGCGTTTATTTCGAAAAATTCTCCTGAAAATTCTCCAATTTTTAAAAAACTGAAGGTTTTTTCAGAAAAGGTGTTTACGTTGCGTTATTTTCATTCAAAAAATGAAAATAAAAAATCTCTGTTTAAAAAACGATGACCAAATTTGGAGAACACCAAAATGTTGTTTTTCATTTTTCTAACTTTTTCTTCTCAAATGGAAAACACGCGTTTCCAATTGGAGACTTTAATGAAACTTTCAAAAACCCACATTTGCCCTCATCTTTTCCTCTTCATCTCTTCAGTCTTCTCCATCGCTTTTTCCTGAAAATTTTCCTCTTCATCTCTTCATCTCTTCATCTCTTAAGTCTTTATCGATTTCAATTCACCGCAACCCAAGCAAGGCCGGAAGAACAAAGAATCACCATCTATCTCATCATTTCTCGGTCCTATCTTGTTCATAGGTTCGTTTGTTTCTTCTTTAGATCTGTTCTTTGAGATTTTGGGATGGATTAATTAATGATCATGTATGGATTAATTGATGGTTGCGGTATGAATTAATTGATTGATTATGCTAATTAATTGATTGCTTGGCTGAATTAATCAATTGATTGTGGATTAATTAATTGATGCTTGGCTGAATTAATTGATGTTTTTGGTTGATTTAATCGATTGTTTATCGCCAGAATTAATTGTTGTTTGTGGCCGGAATTAATTGACTGGTTTATCGCCGGGTTATTGCTTGATTTTGCGTCTGTTTTCGCCGACCACCGTCGTTGTTAGATTGTGATGCTGCTGCCGTGGCGCCTGGTCGAAGAAGAAGACGAAGACGCAGCGCTGGTGCCGCCACAGTTGCTGGGTCGTGCCGCTGCTGTTACCGCCTTGCTGCTGCTGCTACCGCGGCGCCTGGTCGAAGGAGAAGAAGACGAGGTCGAGGTTGAAGACGAAGTGGGGAGGGAAAGAAGAGGAGCGGGCTTGGCCCAACTGAGAATTTAAGTAATGGGCCAGGATTGTTTATGGCCCAGCGAGAGAAAGGAATGGAAAAGAGAGGAGCTGGCCTAATTCCAAGTTTTTCAAAAGTTTGAAAATTAGTACGAAGTAAACACGTTTTTCAGTTTTTAAAATTTGGAAAATTTTACATTTAGTGCGAAGTAAACATATTTTTCAGTTTTCTATTTTCAGTTTTCTATTAGAAATGAAAAACCTCTAATTTCAGAAAAATAACAAATTTTCAAACTGAGAAATCTCCCAAGTAAACGCGCCCTAAACTTTCTGGTATATGAAGCGTATACCGAGTGGTCAAAGCTTTCAAAAATATTCTAAATTATATATATTTTATTTTATAATATTAAAATTTTAAAATCAATACTTATTGTTAGGACCACGAGATTTGAGATGTAGGTCATACACTAATCTCAAATCAGTTGAATTATATACTACCTCCGTCCACAATTAGATGTCGCCCGCACTGTAGATACGCATATCGAGGAGGTCGGATGACACTATTTGACCCCAAAAAATTCCGTACTTTTTTTCGAACGTACGTTAATCATTTTCCTACGTCCGAGAAAAAAATTGAAATTTTTTGGGATCAAATAGTGCGTCATCCGGTCTCCTCGATATGCGTATCTACAGTGCAGGCGACATCTAATTGTGGACAGAGGGAGTATAACCTTACGTGCAAGTTTAGTTTTTTTTGTTAGCATGTTAATTAGGTGTATTTTTTGATGTTTTCTAAATAGTGAATCTTATGCTTTTAAAACATACAATTTTATCTTTGTAATTTCAGCTGCAATATTAAAATTTGAGTGGTAAAAATAAGAAAAAAAATGCAAGAAAATATAAATATTTATTAAAAAGTAACAAATATGGTAAAATCTTTGTCAATGTTATCTTTTTATTGGCAAAGGTACCAATAAAGTTATGAATCCAACTTCCGTCTATCTAAAAACACAAAGAAAAACAAATATATCAAAAGAAAAATTCAGGAAAAATACAACAAATGAAACTAAACCAAATACGTGTCTTCGACGACCTCATCGGAGTTGGCCTTCTCTTCAGCGGGCATAACCATTTCTTTATTGGCGACCGCGAGCGAGTCTGGGATGACCATATTATCGTTCTCATCAAACTCACCGCAGCTGTCGTACTGCGAAACCTCAAAATAAATTCCCTCCATATATTGCATGATTTTTGGTTAGTTTTGCAAGAGAATATAGATACGAGAGAGAATGAGAGGTTGGAGAAGATGGAAGTGAGAGGTCTGTAAACTCTATGTCAATGGGTTTAATTGAAATTTTTAATTCGCGCTCCGGACATTCAATGGAATTTCATTTCCCACGCAGCCCTCGAGTGATTTGTAGTTTAGTTGACGAAAGACGCGTCATACGAGGGGCAGGAACGTAATAGCACAGGGGAGACAACACATTCCACAAAGGCGTCAGTTATTCCCGTAGACGCGTTTTTGGGCTAAAACGATAGTCTTTTTTTTTTACGGAGGGAGTAATTGATTGTAGAGCCAGAAAAGAAAACAGCTCCTGCTGCTGTGGACCCAGCATTTAAATAATTAAGGAGCCTTTTCTGGACACTAGACAGTGGTGCGGAGTGCGGACCCAGCATTTACTTTATTCAGGGAAGAAAGAAACCATTAAAGAAAGAAAGAAAGAAAAAGAGAAATCGCCGTCAATTCTCTTATTTCTCTCTTTTTTTTCCATTCAAGCCCAAGGTGGTCAATCACGTTTTCATATCCTATACTTTCTACTTTTTTTTATGTATGCTCATTAACTCTCATCTCATTTTGCGAGTTTTGAAATCAAAATCCTTCCATTGCTAAATCTGCCGTTTGTTCTTTGTTTACCACTCACAATTTCTATTTCAATTTGTTTCCTTTCCTTTGACGAGTTTCCATTTTAGTTTTCCAAAAAAAAAAAATGGTTCTACCGTGCCTTATGAGCGCTTTCAACAGTATTGGTGGGAGCTGTTTCGGGTGGGTTGGGGAGCGCATCAAAACGGAGGCTGCTCTTCTCATTGCCTACGGCGACAACATTGAGAATCTGAGGACACAAGTTCAGAATCTGCGCGATGCGATCAAATCTGTGGAAGATCGAATCCAAGAGGCTGAGAATAATCGAGGGGCGACACGTGTCGATGCTGTTGTCGACAGATTGCTGGAAAGGATGGCTTCTCTCAAAGAAGAGGCTTCTAAACTTATCAGCGATGAAGAACGAGAATCAGATGCCACGTGTCTCATGGGTTTGCGCCCTAATCTGTGGGCCTGCTACCTGGTAAGTAAGCAAATTGACTGTATTATTTGACAATTGAGTCTTTCATGATGTTTTGTTGCTTTTCTGTTATTCCTCTAAGCCTATTTGAAGGCATCCTTGGCTTAAGGAGTAAATATCAAAGTTGTGTACGAAGTGTTTGCTAAAACTACTCTCAGAACAAACTTTCTCTCTAACAATAGTGGTAACGGAGCAGGTTCGATTGTGACTTCAGGCTAGTATTTCATGATTTTAAATAATCTGATCCGCTGTTATTTATATCCATGATTTCGGCAGACAAGCAAATCAGCAAAAAAGGCGATAGATGAGGCTGCTGAGCTGCTGGAGCAGGAAAAAAAACTTGACAGGGCGGTTGCCAATGTTGATTACTCGGAGAGCTTGGGGGTGACGCCCATCCCGGACTTTGAGGAATTTGAATCGAGAGTGCTAGTTTCAAATCAGATCGTAGCGGCGTTGAAAGATCCAAGCGTCAACATGGTAGGGGTGTATGGGATGAGTGGTGCCGGAAAGACCACACTAGCGGAAAAGATCGGTGCAGATCTGCAGCTGGATAGGACATTCAGTTATGTGGTGCTGGCAACTGTGTCCGAAAAGCAAAATCAACTCGAAAACAACTATAAACCCAATCTGTTAAATATTCAGAATCAGATTGCTGGAGGGCTCAAGATACAACTGCAAGGCGAAACTCTCAATGATCGAGCTACACAGCTACGCGAGCAGTTGCAGAAGAAAGACAAAGTACTCATCATTCTGGATGACATTTGGTCCAGATTTGAACTTAAAGATGTGGGAATCCCTGTTGGCAGCACGAAATTCAAAATCTTGATGACGTCTAGGAGTGAATTGGTGCTACAAAATGAAATGGATTCAACAAACAACTTCAGACTTCATTGTTTACCCTTTGATGAGGCACGGAATCTATTTGATAAAATGGTAGGCGGTGATCCTCAGTATTCCAACTGGCCCCTTATTGCTCAGCAAGTGGTAGAACATTGCGGAGGTATTGTAATTCTCATGTAGTCATACTTTTGATCATTACTTTTTACTTGTATATTTTTTACTTTTTTACTAGTTAGAAAGTTCAAAAAAAAAGGTAAAAATTTGATTTTTTTACATAAATTACATGGTGAAAATTTCAACCTTTAAAGTTAGAGGGGCAAGAGGAAAAAAATATAATTAAATTTCATATTTTATTAGTTTAACTAACTATAACTTTTTTTATGAAAGTATGTACTATGAAGTAATTGTATAAATTAATGATAAATTTGTTATTATTATTCTCTATTATCGTTATTATTTATAGTTACATAGATTTTATGGTGTATTCAAGTTTCTTATATTTCAAAAAACAATATTAAATTTTCTAAAAGTATTTTTAGTTTTTTTAAACCTTTTTAAAAAAACAATTATAGGTAGAAGTGTGATTTGGAATTCTATACATTATCGTGCTAGCCAAAGTTTATATTTAAAATTAATTTATTTTGTGTAAAATCGATTATGATTTTAATTTAGTTTATTTAGTTGAAACAATTAAATTAAACCCAAAATTACGTACTCAACATATAATGTTGAGAAGAACATTAAAAAATGTTTGTGTTTCTTAAGAAAAAATAATAATGTTGAAAATATAAGAAAATAAATTAAACATTGTTAGAAGAAAAATATTCCAAAACTGTTATAGATAAAGATGGCAAAAAAAAGGGAAATGAGCATAACAAAAAATTATAGATAAGTACAAGAAACAAATGCAAAATTGTGGATCGAAAATCACTAACAATAATTTATCATTTATTATTGTATGATGTTTCTTTAGGTATCCCGATTTTACTTGCGACCACTGGAAGGGCGTTGCGAAATGCGAATCGGAGTGTTTGGGAGGACGCATTGACCCAACTGAAACAGTTTGACGGGGAAGACTTTGATGAAGAGGCATACAAGAGGATAGAGGTGAGTTTTAAGTTTTTGAAAAATGAGGAGACCAAGAAATTATTTTTACTTTGCGCACAATTGGATCATCGCTCCATTGGATTCGAAGATTTGTTGAGATATACAATGGGTTTGGATTTGTTCAAAGAGCGCAAAAAACTAAAAGAAGTAAGTGGTAGGCTACACAAATACCTTCGCGACCTCAAGGGATGTTGCTTGTTGCAAAATGGTAATGAGGAGGGAATAATAAAAATGCATGATGTCGTCCACAAGTTTGCAACCTTTGTGGCATCCAGAGATCATCATGTGTTCAGTGTAGCAAATGATGGTGAATTAGAAGAATGGCCTTCTAAGGATCAATTTGAAAAATTCACAGCAATCTCTTTTTTCTATTGTCGTCTTCCTTCTGATCATGAGCTCCCCGTAGCGTTTGATAACCCAAAGCTTGAGTCGTTTCTAATGCTTAGGAGCAAGATTGATGCATCTTTCAAAATCCCAGACAACTTCTTTCTGGGAATGAATGGACTCAAACTCATGAATCTAACTAGGATGTCTCTTTCACCAGCACTGGTTTCATCACTCAGTGTTCTTGTAAAGATTCGAACACTGTGTCTTGATTATTGCGAATTGGGTGACATAGCTGTGATTGGAGAGCTACCGATGTTACAAGCTCTCAGCCTAATTGGTTCTTCTATTGTTTCGGTCCCAAAAGAGATAGGGAAATTGGGTAGCACTTTGAAACTACTGGATTTGCGTAAATGTTACAAACTAAAATCGGTAGCATCAGGCGTCATTTCCGATTTGACTTCACTAGAGGACTTGCGTATTGGAAATCGTTTTGGGGCATGGGAGCGATTAGAAGGCAGCGACAAGAGCAACAATAGTGCTGATGAGAAGTACGAGGCAGAGATGGCTAGCCTGGAGGAATTTAAGAATCTACAAAACTTGATCAACTTAGAAATTAGCATCCATGAATATGCAAAGATGTTTCCCAGAGATTTGGTCTTTAAAAAGTTAGAGACATTTAAAATATTTATTGGAAAGCTAGATTGGTATGAAGCTGAATTTGAATCACCAAGAACACTAGCGGTTAATGAATTCTCAATAGTAGTTGAATTTGATAGTGAGGTAACTAAAGCATTGATGACAAGAGCTGAGGGTCTATATTTGAGGAATGTTAAGAGTTCTGTAAGTGTAAGTGAAATGGATCCGAAAGGTTTTCCTGAGTTGAAGCATCTCAAAGTTAAATATGGAGATGGGATTCAATACATTGTAAAGAAGAATTATAATAATTGTATTTTTCCAAAGCTGGAGACCTTGGACCTTTCTCTTTCGGCTAAGTTGAAGAGGATTTGTGATGATCACTATCACCCGCTCCCGGTTGGATCATTTGAAAACTTGAGAGTTATAAATGTGAGTTGCTGTCGTGGATTGAATGGCCTTCTCTCATCCAATTTGGCAAGAGGCCTTTTGCGCCTAAAAGAAATCAGAGTAGAGAAATGTGAGAGCATGGAAAGCATTATTGTTTCAAGAGAGAGTGAAAGTGAAGAAGAAATCAAAATTGGAGTCACTCATCTAATACTACAAGAACTACCAAGTCTCTGCTTCAAGCAGTCAGAGGGGCTTCCAATACGCGCCCCCCCAAGAATCTGGTGTAAAGCATTATGGTCATTCCTACTTCCACCCTTTTTCAATAAAAAGGTACGCTGTGTTTTTGGCAAAATGACTAAAAACAACTCTGAACTTTAATATTTTATTTAAATGGAACCCTGAACTTGTGCACTTTTGTCATTTTACCCCCCTACCGTAACTGAAATCCGATGTGGCACCGTTATGTGCCATGTCAGCTACTATCACGACGCCACGTCAGCGATGATCAGGGGGGTAATTAAATAAAAAAATAAAGTTAAGGGTTGCGATTAATCAAAATATTAAAATTCAAGGTTGTTTTATGTCATTTTGAAGGCTGACGTGTCCTGAAAAGTGATGTGGCACACTAACGTGGCATCGTGAATAGTAGCTGACATGGCACATAACGGTGCCACATCGGATTTCAGTTACGGTAGGGGGTAAAATGACAAAAGTGCACAAGTTCAGGGTGTTAATTAAACAACTTGATAGTTCAGGGTTCCATTTAAATAAAACATTAAAATTCAGGGTTGTTTTTTATCATTTCGCCCTGTGTTTTTCAATAAAAACGTCGGTCTGGTTTCTTTCATAGTATGATTTATTAATCAATTTAATGTTCTTATCTTTCATTCTATTAGGCTTTTTTGTTTGTTTATCTGTCTGTTGTCCAGTTAGAGAACCTTTTGTTCGTGGTCTTAATCTTCAATATATCTTTATTATGTAAACTTAATATATTTTTTATTCTTTCAATCTCAGTACAACTTTTTTAGGCTACCAGCATAACCCACTTAGTTCAATCCCCATATTTTTTACTTTTATTTTTTATTTCATACTCTTTTATTTTGTTATTATCACAATGTTAGTTTTGCAATTTAACATTTGGATGAAACTATTCATACATGCTCAGGCGTAATGCATATTGAGGATTTTTTTCTGAGGTTTATGTTGAACGATAAAATTTAAAAAAAAAGACATACATATATAATTGTTGTAAATCTTTAAAAAATAGGGGAAAAATTAACCGAGGGTGAGCTTGTAAGATGGCCAAATCATACACAAAATTATAATACAACTTATTAGTACATGATTTTTTTTATAAGATAGGTCATTTGATTATATACATGTGAGGAATGTGATTTTTTAGACAAAAATGAAAAATATTTGTCCATTGAAAATAATTAAAGGTTTGGTCCGCGCAGATTGTGTTTCCAAACTTGGAATACTTGTTCTTGCATAAGATGAAAATGGGGAAGATATGGGACGACCATCTTGCAATTGAAGCAGAAGGGACTTGTTTGTTTCAAAATTTAACGAGTTTGACAGTGTCAGAGTGCCACAATTTGAGCTACTTGTTTACTTCCTCTATGTTTGAAAGTCTTGCAAAACTCAAACAACTTCAAGTACATGATTGCGAGTCCATTGTAGAAATAGTTAAGTCGACGGAAAGAGAAATGGCGGGAGAAATATCGTTCCCCAAGCTTCACAACTTACGGCTGACATTTCTTCCAAACCTCGAAAGATTTTGTCGCGCCAACTTACTTGAGACATTTATCAGTACTAATAATCCAAGCCCACCTATCTCAACAATTCTCTTTGGTGAGAAGGTCAGTTTTCTTTTTTTTTCCAAATCGGTTTGTATTTCCTCATTTAAAAACATGTCATTTGGGGATGTATGTGATACAATACTTGAGGAACTTTAGAAATTTCAAATGGGAGGGGAAGTTTTGAGAAACTGAGAATTTTATCGCACGTTGCTGCTGCAGGTTCCATTCCCTGAAATGAAGAATTTGGAGATTGATGATTGTATGACCCTCCTTAGGAATAGTGTTGCCGGGAGGAAATGAAGAAATTGGAGATTGATGG
Source organism: Viola odorata (assembly GCA_963691705.1). NCBI lineage: Eukaryota > Viridiplantae > Streptophyta > Magnoliopsida > Malpighiales > Violaceae > Viola > Viola odorata. Next base: position 69,931,652 of record OY829540.1, read on the forward strand.
TTGTAAGACCCTCCTTGAGAAGTTGAGATCAAATATTGCCAATGAATGAAAGAGAGATGCAGAATTCTTCCCTTTCAAAATCTTCGATCGGTGCTAGTTTCAGAATGTCCAACTCTAACAAGTAATGTCCAACTCTTGTTTCAGAAAATCTTGATCCGGTTCTTGAACAGCTTGAAGTAGGAGATTATGACAAAATTGATTTGTTTGGTTTCAACAACAATACCCAACAACTCAATGATGCATTTGCAGGTATGACCCCCACACCGTTATTTAAATATTTCTTACTCCAGTCTCCATATCATATACATTTCCTTTTTATATCTACATATGTATCTTTATCTACATCTATATTTATACTATACCAACTTTTTATGATTTGTTAGAAATTTTATTCCATGTAACCTTTTGTTGAAATTATTGATATATTTTTTAAAATTCAAATTGGACTTCTGTTTTATAAAAATTCTCAATTGAGGGCCTAGGTAGAGAAATTCTCAAGTTGCACTCTACGTCTGAGAAATTAGCATCAATATTTAAAATTCTAACGAAGAAAAAAAGAATTACCCATATTTATTTTTCCTAATAATAATTTGATAGCGTACCTGTCGAGGGCACGATCAAACAAATTATTACAACTTATCACATGCAACAAAATAAATTGAAGACAGTGGCAAGAGGATCGATCCACAGAGATTGGTGAAGACTTACACTAGACAAAACCAGATTTATAAAATAAAACAATAAAAGAAACAAAATAGAATTCAAGGGCTGGATGGTGAGAGGCTGATCTAAGGTCTTGAATGAATTCGGGGGACAAAAGCACGAAGAGTAACAATCAGGGGGGGGGGGGGGGGGGTTTACTTGACTAAAATAAGTCAGCCAAGATAGATTCGGGAGCTAACAATTTTTATCTAGGAAAGCAGCATTCGGGGTCCCGAATGTCACGTTCGGGGTCTCGAATGATAAACAAAACAAGTTAGCAAATAAATCCAGAAATAATAAAACAGAAGTGAGTTGGGGTCTCGAATGTCACGTTCGAGGTCCCGAATGATAAGACAAGCAAATCAGTGAATAAAGCCAGAATAATAAAATAGAGAGTTGAACAACACAATAAATATGATAGAGAAAGATTCTTAGCAAAAGGTATTCTTGGGTTGCATTCGGGGGCTCGACTGTCATCAGCGCAAGGGTATTCTATTCAAGACATCATAGAAATGACATAGGGACCAGATTCCTCGGATGTCCCCTACTTTTCTCTTGAGAGAAACTACCCCCCGTTTCCACATATGAGGTAGTCTTGACAGTTTGCCATCCCTCTAGGCACGAATGCGGGAGGGCCATACTCAAATTGCCCATGAAGATAAGAAAAGACAGATCTAGAGCAAAAAGTCCCTCAGTTTGTCAGGCTCGTGACCTCGCCCTAATCAATTACCCACCCTATCTATTCGAGACCACTTTGACACAGTCAAGACTAAATAGATACCTACTTGTTCCATGCAATTTTCCTTCCGTATTCATTACAAGGATGGCAGCATCCACACAAAATAACAATCAGTTGATCAGACCTCAAATTAAATCATGCAAAGATGTAATTAAAACGGTAAATAATTGAATATGGCATCAAGAATGTATTAAGCACGTTAAGGCCTCGAATCTGCCCTTGCAACCCTTGAATCACCCTTGCTAAGAATTAAAGATTTAGCTACTCATGCTTGAAGATAAATAAATAACAATTAAAGAAAGCATAACAAGTAAATAAATAGATTAAGAGAAGAAGACTTTGTTACTAAATTCCGTTTGAAGCCCGGCGGCAAGGTTGAAGATGAGCTAACAAGAACTAGAGAGAGAAACTAGAGAGAAGTCTAAGAAATGTAATAAGATGAAGGAATCCTAAGCTAAGGGATGTCCCTAAACTACTCCTTGGATGCCCTTTTATAAGCTAGGGCTCCAAGAACAAAATATCTTCAGTCCAAACTAGGGACAAAACGCATTAAATGAAAGCCTATAAAAATGGATCCATGCTCCTTAAAGCACAAAGCTGAAAAAGCATAAAGTTGTCTGATTTTCCCAGCTTTGGCAGGTCTGGAGTGGGCTCAAGGGCTGAAATGGTCAGAGCGGTAGGTATTTGGTGATCAGTGCAGAGCGTCAGAACAGTGTCAGGGAGACCATGTGGAAGCTCTGGCAAGAGGACACGTGGAATTGCCGCTCTTAACCCTTCGGGGGCCCGAATGGAGAATCCGATTCGGGACCTTGAATGCTGCTTTGGACTCGGGACCTCGACTTTAGGTCTTGAAGCTCGAATTCTCTCAAAATGCACCAAAAACGCATGTTTTTGCATAAACTCCCTTTTTAGGCCTCGATCCGCAATAGTAATGAAAATAAGGGTAAATTAGCAGAATCATGCCTTAAATGGGTGAGAAAATGGAGAGAAAATCATGCATAAAAACATGCTATCATAATTCATGTCTTTCAAAAAAAATAAAATCAATGAATAGTGTTTAATATTGAGTAATTAAAACTGATAGTTGTATTTTTCTATGGGAAAAAGCTGAAAAACAACCATGAATTTTAAAGTTTTATTTAATCGCAACCCTGAACTTTTATTTTGTTTAATTACAACCCCGGTCTTTGCCAGAATTGTTTAAGTACCCCTCTACCGTGACAGAAATCTGACGTGGCATCGTTGACCGACGTTATGTGCCATGTCAGCCCCTGATACATTGCCACGTCAGCTCGCCACGTTTAAAAAATATATAATTTTGTTTAATTACAACCCTGATCTTTTATTTTGTTTAATTATAACCCTGAACTTTAATGTTTTGATTAATCGCAACCCTGGCACGTGGAGTCTGACATGGCAGGTTGCAAATGTGGCGAGCTGATGTGGCACATAACGTCAATCAACGGTGCCACGTCAGATTTCTGTCACGGTAGGGGGTACTTAGACAATTCTGGCGACGACCAGGGTTGTAATTAAATAAAATAAAAGTTTAGGGTTGCGATTAAATAAAACTTTAAAGTTCAGAGTTGTTTTTCAGCTTTTACCCATAAAATAATAATTCCAAGAAATTTTATAGATTCCGTACATTTTAAAATATAGATAGATTATCGCATGATCTCATATGTAGAGCATGTGTAAGAAAAAAATAATATATAAACTCAAAGAATTGCATGGTGTAGAGCTAGAACCGATCTGAAAGTGAAGCGTGTAAAATGGAACCAAATCAATTATGGTTGTTGTTAATAACTCAAGTATGATCCTCCATCGTAATTATTTGGCGAGTCTTTATTAATTGGACCATACAAAATGGAACAAAAACACTTTGGATTGTTGTTAACGACCAAGTTTGATGAAACAAAAATACTATTTAGTTTATTAGTTTTTTTGATTACCGGAAAAAATATTAATAAATATCGAATTCAAATTTGAATTTCATTTATATATTTAAAGATTAAATTTTATAAGTGACCCTTTGGGCTTTACTGAAATAAATCTTCCTCACAAACTATGCCGACCAAGAACCAAAATTAGTGGCATTGTCACACCAACACATAAGGTACCCTGGCCAATCTATTCTCAAATTTTGATACGCTCATGTCTTGTTGAAGACAAATCTATTCTCATATTTAACACATCAGCAAGTCCAAGTGGATGGAATAGTAAATTTATCGAAAAGTAGGGTTAAAACAAGGCACTGTTCTTGAAAATCACAACAATTCCAAAATTTCATTCACCTTGGGCCACAACCCAAATGCAAAAACAGAGCACTCTGTTCTTCAAAATCACAAGAATTCCAGTACACAGGGCATAATAACATTGTTAACATCATTGTTCCTTGCCACCCAAAATACCAATGTAGATTCAACTTTAGTGCCCTCCAATTGTTTCGTTCTCTTCCTCAACTTACAAATTCCACTTTTATTGCATCACACTAACGATTTGTTATCTGATGGTGACAAAGTATGAACGAGACTAGAGATTTGAGTCTCCATCTCCCTGTACGTAAAAAAAACTATGTGAGAGTTTCACATCAAGACACGAACCCTTCTGATCAAAAGTGAGATTAGTGGACACCAAATGTTGTGGATTTTCTTAATCTCCTCAACCCTGAATTAGTAAAATGGCTAAACTAAACTCACCGAACCATATTGATGGTTATTAGACTCATCTTCTTAATCTTCTCTAGAACAAGATTGCATGCACAAAACAGGACACCAAGATGATTATTAGCTTGAAAACTTCTTGGCATAATAGCTATTAGTAGTGCTGATCGGCGGCTACCAGAAGCATCTCGTGAAGCCGATGAGGAGATGGAAGAAATAGTTGTCACTATATTCGCGGCGAACTAATCGCTCTAGGTTAAGGTTTCTGGGGAGGAGATTGCTGTAATAGAGTAAGGTTGTGACAGAGGCTGTTGGGTTAGAGATCAATGCAGCAATGAGGCTCCAAACTGACCGCCACATTAATGTGATTAGAGGCTGCAAGAACAACAACAACAACTAAAATTGTCTGAAAATTGGTACAAAATTTTGAACCAAATATCAAGAGACATACCATTAATGAAACCAGACATGAGTTTGTATTGGTAAAAACAAGACAAGCAGTCAAAGAAAGACAAACCAAATTGAAAAGTACATTAATTGATCACAAGAACTGAAAACTGCCCAAATCTCCAATTTCTTTCCTTTTTTCTTTTCAACATTGCATTCTTCACCACTAAGCCAATTAAACATGCAAGAACAGAATAGAAGGAAGAAAAAGGCATACCATGATTGAAAAAAATCCTTGTGATCACTTGTGCATGTACTTGAACTAGGAGGAAATAATCAATGCAAACATGTTGGAGATGGAGAGATTGTAAGCTGCAAACACAATAAAATGTCTTAATCTTCCAAATCAACTCAAGCTAGCAATTCTTGACTGAGAAAACCAGGTTATATAAATAAACAAGTATGGAAGTATTGGGCTTAGTTGCTACCGGAAACATTGGGCTAATCGACGAACACCACAGCCGCAAACAAAAAGCTAACAAGCTACTGCACATGGCATCTCAATTAGCCTATGTGTCCTCTCTTTTCTGCATTTGCATGCATTAGCCTTGCTTGCTATTTTTTCCTGTGGGCTGACTTTGCAATTTCTTTTTCTTTTTCTTTTTTTCTCAAGATGGGAAAAACTAAATAAATAAATAAATAAGATGGTATGGTTAAGGGAAATTAAAGGTCTGTTTATAAGTATGAAAAGTGCAAAGCAAGAAAACTAATACTTGTCCGTTAGGCCAGACCAACAAACAAAAAAAGAGAAAATAAATAAGTAGACGATGGACTTGTGCTCCAAGAAATGCTGTCTGATAAACTTGAGGGACGAAATAATAAATGTGATAACAATATGGGGACATGATTTTGATTAATTTATTTTTCCGTCTTCCCCAAGGCGCTTACTTCCATAATTAATTTTTTTTGCTATGCCTCTGCGGCAAATCTCCCGAAAATTCATGAAAACAAATCTGCCGCATTATCTAACCTTTAACCATTTGTAAGATTCTTTATTTCTTTAAAAAAAAAATAGAAATTGTTCTTCTATCATAATTTTAACAATATTTTTTTCCTATATATTTTTTTCTTTTCCTATTTCTTCAATTATTATATTTATTTGCATTTTAAATTTTAATTGAATTTTTTTACATTATAACTTTTTAAAATATACTATCATTTGTACTGTGACTATATTTTTATCTTACCATATGACTTCAGACATTGATATACCCAGAAGTGATCCGCTTGTACTTTTCATGAGCTAGAAGTTCTGCAAGGTTATCTACGCGTGTTCATATTCTGGTTTAATCTTGAACATCTTCACCACTGTGGAATCAACTATTGAAGTTTTCTTGTTCCTCCTATTACTAAGGATGCTATGCTTAGAACTTAAGCTCAAGAGCTCTGCTTCTGACAGCTTCTTTTTGGCAATTTTACCAATTTAAAATTTTCTGACTTATTAACTTACACAACACATAAATTGAAAAAAATATTAATTAAGCAACTATGTTATTTCCTTATCAGATTAACTCTATAATGTGTATGTGTCATTGTTCTACTTAGCCTTCTTGAGGTGTCTTAGGTGTGCACACAGTACCGAGTTACTGAAAATTGCCAAACAGAAAAGAAAGAAATGCATAAAGGGTGTTCATTTTTTACTTGAAATTGAAATTAGAAAACTCATTTATCTTTATTACAACATTAACTTGAGCCATTCACTTTGGCTATTAACTAACAGGAGTTGCATTATTTCAGCCCTGTCGATACCAAACAAGACCATCGGCATTGATGAAGTGACAAATTGGGTCTTGTCCTGGTTTAGTGTTCAGGGCCTTGAACCCAAAGAAATCTGGGTTCCATCTTGAAGTGTCCTTGTGGCAAAGGCTGATCGCATCGACTCTGGTCCCATCAGCGCCCGCTAATGGAACCACATGAACCTCTGAGGCAGAGAATTCATGGCACATATACACTGCATAACCGTACTTCTCTCTGTGGCATGTCACTGCTCTGTCTCCAATCTTCTTGGTCTGATCTGAAACAACTGTGTACTCTTGTCTCTTGGCATTTGGGGTCGAAATGACCTTAATTCCATTATTACCAAGCCTTAACAAGGTGTAATCAATCAGTGACTCTAAAGATGTTGCACAGAATTTATCTTCTCCATGCACATTTGGGCGCTCACAGCTGGATAATGTGTTCTTGATCATGTCGGCTTGCGGTGAATTGGGTTGTATGGAGAGGACTTGTAGGATTTGTTGGAGTTTCTTGGTTTCAAATGGTACGGACTCTGCTTCTTGGCGAGTCAAGAAACGAACTTTATTACCAGCATTGGACCAAAAGAGGGACATGTTTGTGCCAGGTTTAAGAGAATTGTATCTGAAGAACATATCGGTGTTTGCAAGAGGAGGGTTTTTCAAGTTGAAGTAACTTTCATCGAAGATGACTTCTTTTTCTGCAACTGAAGCATCATTTGCAAAACTGAGTTTGTTGCCTCCCCTGCCTATAGGTTTTATGCAAATAAAGATAGTTGTCAGAAACAGAGGAATAGGGATCAAATTAAGAACTTGTTAAATTAATTAAATAACCATGTGTGGTTTATATTAATTACCAGGTAAAAGCTGTTGCAGGACTGGTGGCATTGGAGTGTTTGGGAGCTTTGAGTGCCAGTAGTCTTCAGGTGCAAGATCAGGTGAGGAAACAACATTTGCTGCAAAAACAGTCTACAACACAACATAAAAATTGAACATAAAATAATTAGAACTTATAATTTAGTTTCGAGTTATTAGGACTCATGTTGGAGTCTTGTTAATAAAAGAGAAACCAAACAACAAGACAATGGTGCTTGAAAAAAAATTCAAGAAAATTTAGGAATTTAATAAAGACTCACACATGCTAGGAGAAAGATTGGGAGGAGATGACACTCCATTGTTTTGTTAATTGCTTGTTAGATATTGGATCAGTTGAGTTGAGATGGTGTGATGCAAATAAGATGCTGAGGCATTGATTTAAATAGAGATTTTGGATTTGTAACGGCTATCTCCACTCAACTCAAAATTCACAAATCATGCAAATCAAGCTATTGTGATGCAGCCACATTGTTAGCATGCACATGCATGATGGCTGCAGCATCATGCAGCCACACAATGGTAACGGATGCATGCATGCACATCAACCAGTCTAACTCCTGCACAGATTTTTTTCAAAAAGTTTTTAACTCTTGTGCATGTGCATGTTTTGTAGACTGAATACATTAGAAACATAGTTTTAAAAATCAGGCCCAACCTTTACCTGTAAATCGGCAATCCGGACTCACGAATACTCATCCCGAGTGTTTTCCACGAAAAATGGTTGCACTTGAGAAAACAAGTCCAAGTAGAATTTAAGGCTCCGTTTACTTCGCAGAATTTTCAGTTTAAAAATTTGCTGTTTTTCTAAAATTTGCTGTTTTTCTAAAATTTGTAAATAGAATTTTCAAACTGGAAATCGCGTTTACTTCGTCACTTTTCCTGATTTGAAAAACTGGAAAACCTGTTTACTTCGTCACTTTTCCTGATCTGAAAACTGGAAAACCTGTTTACTTCGTCACTTTTCCAAATTATTGCAAAACCAAAAACAATTTTGTTCCAACAACTTGAATTTTCTCATTAAAAAAATCATGTTATTATTTCCTTCTATTTGCAAAGATTAACAAACTAATAAATATATTTGTAGGAAAAAATTGACACTTATTATAATTGAAAAATCTAAAATTGATCATTAATCTACTAATATTCCATTACATATAAATATAGTAATTCATGTTTCTACATGAAAATAAAAAACGTATAAAATAGTCTTATTGTTCAATATGTAAATATAAAAACAGATGATATTCTAATGATTATTATGATGAGCCCATAATTTATTATTATGATTATTAAGATTGGAAATATTATTGTTATTATTATTATAATTTATTATTATGATTATTCTAATTTATTATTGTTCATTACATAATTATTATTATTATTATGTAAATATATTCTAATATATTATTATGATTAACTAGATTGGAAATCTAGCTTTAAATAAATCTTTTCCTTTTCCTTCTTTCTTTCCTCGGCCCGAAAGGCCCACTACCTTTGCTCATCCTTCTTTCTTTCCTCGGCCCGAAAGGCCCACCAGCTTTGCTCATCCCTGACCTTGGGTCGCCGGAGCCACCGGCGACCAAGGTCCGGTCAATTTCAGTTTATCAAAATTCCGAGACGACCAAAATATTCGTAAAATTAATGTCGATCCACCCGTTCGAACCAAAAATCTGATTACTCAACACACAAGATTTAATTTCAAAAATACAGTAATTTGACAAATTAATTCAAAACATGAAATTGGAGCAAACCATTAATCAATTTACGAAATTGAAAGCATGTAATTAATCTAGAGATTAAAGACTAAATATTTCACAACAGATTGATCATCAATTTGTTCTAAAATGCAAGCAATTGAATTAAGTAGAAAATGGACATAAAAAATTATTTGTTCTAAATTTACCATTGTGTCATTATAATTAATTTGGTACAAGTTACTGTTCATCTTCTTCCTCCTATGCCTCCGTTCATCTTCTTCTTCTTCTTCTTCTTCTTCCTCCTCTTCCTCCTCCTCCTCCTCCTCCTCCTCTTCCTCCTCCTCCTCCTCCTCCTCCTCCTCCTCCTCCTCTTGTTCAACTTGTTCGACTTTTGGTTGCAGAAGCTCCTATGGTTGATTTTGTTCTTCTTGCAATGGACTTGGTTCCATCAGGGTCGGAGATGAGGACGAACTCGTTGTTAGAGTTGCTGACTGTGTAAACAGCGGTGCCTACAAGCGATTTCGCCACGTCGTCGGAGCTCAGAGTTGCGGCAGAGGGGGAGGCGGGATTAGGCGGAGAGAGGGACGCGAAGGGTGGAGGGTGGAGGGCGGAGGTGGCAACTGCTAGCACGAGACCGTGTTGCGATGGAGAAGAAGAAGGAACGCAGCGTGAGGAGATGAGGGCAAAATTGGGTTTTAAAAAGATTCATTAATCACTCAAACTGAAAACGCGTGTTTTCAGTTTGAGAAAGTGAAGGCAAAAAAATTTAGAAAAATAGAGAACAACTTTCAGGCTTTTTCAAAATTTGTTCCATCATTTTTCAAATAGAGTATTTTCGTTTTCGTTTTCAAACTGAAAAAACGGCCAAGTAAACACGATTTCCATTTTTCACATCAGTTTTCAGAAAAATGGAGAATTTTCGGGAGAATTCTGCGAAGTAAACGGGGCCTAAACTCTTCTTCCTGTTTTTTTATTTTATAGTGTAATTATGTATTTTTTATATTTTATTAAATTAGCAGTTAAATTTGGATGAAGCCTGTTTGAATCATTAAATCATTCATTTAAGAGCTCAGTGGTTCAATGAAAATAACATTTATAAATTCAAGACACTAAGTAAATTTTCAAGTTCTTTTTGATCATGTTGACCGGCTTATACTCCCTTTATTTTAAAAAGCTGTAGTATTTGGTTAGTTGTCGCATTTACATTTCATAGAAGGTTAGTTTATGTCTTTTAATTATAGTTTTTTTCTTTCTCGTAGATTATAAAGTTCAATTTAATCAATTAAAAATACGCTAATTTTAGATTAATTAATTTAAAGTGTATATCTATAACCAAATAATCATTACCTTCATCAACGAGAATGTGATTAAAAAGACAACCTTTAATAATAGAAATTGTAGGTTTTAGCTATTGGAACTTTTATGGAAGGACCTTTAGTCCTAGAAATTTATCGAAACTTTCGAAAATATTTTCAATTTTTTGCAATATTAACCTTTTTGGTATATGAAGCGTATACCGAGTGGTCAAAGCTTTCAAAAATATTCTAAATTATATATTTTTTATTTTATAATATTAAAATTTGTAAAACCAATACTTATTGTTAAGACCACTAGATTTGAGATGTAAGTCATACACTAATCAGTTGAATTATATATAACATTATGTGTAAGTTTAGTTTTTTTTGCTAGCATGTTAATTAGGTGTATTTTTTTATGTTTTCTAAATAGTGACTCTTATGCTTTTAAAACATACAATTTAATCTTTGTAATTTCAGCTGCAATATTAAAATTTGAGTGGTAAAAATAAGAAAAAAAATGCAAGAAAATATAAATATTTAAAAAATAATAATAAATATGGTAAATTTTTTGTCAATGTTATCTTTTTATTGGCAAAAGTACCAATAAAGTTATGAAAGGAGAAACAAATATATCAAAAGAAAAATTCAGGAAAAATACAACAAATGAAACTAAGGGTTGTTTACCTTCAATTCTCCCGCTTTTAGAAAACTGGAGAATTTTTCGGAAAACGTATTTATTTGGTATAGTTTTCATTTTCTGTTTGAAAACGAAAATTCTACGTTGGAAAATCAATGAACAAATTTAGAGAACGAAAAAAATCAGTTCTTCAGTTTTCCAACCGTTTAAAGAACAATCGGAAAACTCGGTTTTCCACTAGAAAACCTAGTTTTCCACTTAAATGAAATTTTTTTATTACCTTTTTACCCCTAAGGACATTTCTCAGCCATTTCTCACCTTCATCCTCATTCCTCTTCAAACCCTAGAACGCCTCTTCTCACCTTCGTCCTCGCCGTTTCTTCACATTCGCCCGCGCGTTTCTTCACCTCCATCCTCATTTCTTCACCTCCGTCCTCTGTTCGTCCTCTGGTTTTACTCCTCCAGTCCCTCCTCCGTTACCCAAGCCCGAGTCCGGCAGAAAGAACCAAACTGTCGCATCGCCATCGTCCATTTCACTCTCCAAAAATCTCACCCTCTCACTCTCCATCAGCATCGCTCCGCTCAACTGCCACCACCACCGCACCGCTCAAGGCCACCACCACGGACTCTCTCTCTCTCTTCCAAACTTCTCTCTGCCTACTCTTCATTTTCCGCTGCTGCTTCTTCTGTTGTCTTCAAACTCGGTAGGGTTTTTGGCTATACTCAGGTTCAATTTTATTACTTTTATCCAACCAACAACTACCTCCAATTTATTTGATTGCTTAATTATTTGCCTCGGCTTAATTAATTAATTGCATCAATTTTATTTTCAATGTGTTGTTGCTACCTCTGCCAATCAATTGCTGCATTTGTGTCAAATTAATTTTGCTGCCCTACCTCGTTCAATTGCTTGCTGTTTTGATTTAATTTAAAAGCTTTGTTTTAACTAATTTGCTTGTTTTCGTTTGTTAATTGCATGTTGTTTTTTGTTTAATTGAATCGTTGCTTTGGTTGGTTTAACTGCTATGTTTGCTAGGTCTGTTTTGGTCTGTTAATTATCTGTGTTTGTTCACTTGTTGTTGCCCTTGGTCGCCGGCAATGGTGCCGGCAACCCAAGGAAGAAGAAGGAGTACTGTTAAGTCTCTAACTGAACTCTGGTTGGTGGAATGAACTTGTTGGTATGTCTGTTCCGTTCCATTCCGTTAAGCAATTAATAAGCTTTCTGCGGTGATTGCTGGAATGAACTTGTTGGTATACTTGTTCTGTGCCATGCTTCTTGAGTGAAGGAATGTAATAAGCAATTAATAAGCTTTTATGATGCGGCATTATTAAAAATTATGTCTGAGTAATTGGAAGGAGGCTGAAATGAAAGGAATTTCTGGATTGCAAGGGGAAGTGGGTGTAATTTACTGTACATTCCTGATACCTACATTTTTCCTTGACCTCCTTTTGTGTTCTCCATGTATTTTGAATTGACGTTTTTGTTTACAAGGAATTTAATTATGTGATAACTATGGTTAAGGTTTCTCTGTTGTGTTGCTATATAACCTCTTCTCTCTTTTTGGTGCTGCAATTGCTAGTTAGTTAGGAATATTACTAGTATGCTTGTTTTTCAAACGCCAAATATGTGATGGTGAAACTGTATTGCCTTGCTTGCTTGTGAGTTAGTTCATGTATGCATTTCACATGTAGCTTCACTTTTGTACTTATATGTAGATTTAAAGATTTCGTAGTTTACTCATGGCTATAGCTAATATATCTAAAATTCTTTTCTTTTCTAAACAAAATACAGGAGTTCCATCGTAGATACTACCACCCCAGTAACTCCAGGATATGGTTTATTGGGTTTCTTTCTCTTGTTGCTAAGCAGTGGCCTATGAAGCCTCAAATTGCAGCTATTGGATCAGGCATTATCTGTGGTGGTACCAAACATTAAAAGCATTTGATTCCAACAATTTTGACCAAATGCATATATTCTCTCTATTCTATCTTCAGGGTGGATGAAATATATGCGACAATTGGGGAGGAAATGAATGTTAGTCTGTTGTGTATGATTAGCCACCACTTTTGTACCGTAAAAAAGAATTCCTGGCTTGAAATAAAGATTGTAGGAATTGGCTTGAAATATAGAGCTCTCATTACGCTGTTGTCTTCTCATTTTATTAACAGAACATTTCCATGGATATAACTGTTGTTGTCTTCTCATTTTATAAACAAAACATATTAAATTAATCCATGAAAATAATTTAGATTAATAATCCACGGTTATTAATTTAATCCGAATATTGATTAATAACTCCTTTAATAAATTCACACAAACTTATTAATTAATGCAATAAACAATAAGCCAAGTGGTGATATGTATTTTATTTTAATTTAGTAACGTGAATTAGTATATTTATATATAATGGAATATTAGTAGATTGATATATTTTAGTTTTTTTAATTATAATAAATGTAATTTTTTTCCAAGGAACATATTTATTAGTTTATTAATATTCACAAACCGAAGAAAATAATAACATTATGTTTTTATTAAAAAAATAATGTTGGAACAAAAATGTTTTTTGATTTTTAAAAATTTGGAAAATAGTGTTAAGTAAACACGTTTTTCAGTTTTCCAGTTTTCCACGTCAGGAAAATAGTACTCCCTCCGTCCTTAAAATCTTCCTTAAAATCTTCCTTAAAATCTTGTCTTTCTCGCATCTCAATATTCAGTAGGAAACGCATATCGAGGAGGCCGGATGAGGCACTATTTGATCCCAAAAAAATCTGATATTTTTGTGAACGTACGTTAATCCTTAACGTACTTCCCAGAAAAAATTAGGGGCAAAATTGTCTCAAATAGTGAGTCTGCCGGCCGTTTTAAGATACGTGTCGAAACAGTAAAAGCAAAAGCTAAAACGACATCATTTTGAGGACGGAGGGAGTACTAATTAAACAGGTTTTCCTGTTTTTCAGTTTTCCACATCAGAAAAATAGTGCTAAGTAAACACGTTTTTCAGTTTTCTATTGGAAAAGAAAATTCTCTAATTTCAGAAAATCGGCAGATTTTCAAACAGAAAATTCTCCGAAATAAACGCGCCCTAAACCAAAATTTTCACTATCATGGATCAGACTATATTTATTTCATCATAATTTTGTATTTTATCACCATAATTTTGATTTTTTACCTTTTTATCCTAACTAGTTCGTTTTTTTGGGTCAGATAATTACTACTGCTAAAGTTAAAAACACTGATGCTTCTTTTTTGATGTTAAAATTTAGTATTAACCCTATAGAGTCCAGGGGTAATTATGGTGTTTTATATATATTAGCCATTGTTTTTTTCTGATAGACAAAGTAATTTATTAAAGATAGGTAAGGAGCAAAGACGACCACAACCAGAATACAAGATTAGAAGTAATAGTGCTGTGCTGCTCCTAAACCAGCAGAGACAGGAAATATTCTTATGACAGCACCAAAAACTGATGTAGAAATCAAAGCACCAACACCATGCCGTAATCTAATTCACAAAATTAGAAGAGCAAATCCTTTACAACCATCCAACACAATCCCTTCTGTTTCGCTAGCGAATATACTACGCCGTTTGCCTCTGTGTGCGTGAACAGGACAGTGAGGGACAGAGCAGACTTTCCTGGAATTTGGAATGGTATGCCTATGATTGTTGTTTGTGCAATAAGTGTTAGGCTGTTAGGTAATAGCTAGCTAGCTACTCGTCTTGAAGTGTTTTATGTGGGTACAGTTCATTTATTAATCTTTTGTGCTAAGTGATAGATTACTTTTTGGGATCAGGTCAGCAGAAAAATTTCACACCTACCCGAAAATCTCTGAACAGAGAAGAAAGAAATGCATAAAGGCTGTTGCTTTCACTTGAAATTGAAATATGAACAGAAATCCATATCGTTATTACAACATTAACTTAAGCCATTCACTTTGGCTATTAATTCTGTCAATACCATACAAGACCATCGGCATTGATGAAGTGACAAATTGGATCTTGACCTGGTTTAGTGTTCAGGGCCTTGAACCCAAAGAAATCTGGGTTCCATCTTGAAGTGTCCATGTGGCAAAGGCTGATGGCATCGACTCTGGTCCCATCGGCACCCACTAATGGAACCACATGAACCTCTGAAGCAGAGAATTCATGGCACATATACACTGCATAATCGTACTTCTCTCTATGGCATGTCACTGCTCTGTCTCCAATCTTCTTGGTCTGATCTGAAACAACTGTGTACTCTTGTCTCTTGGCATTTGGGGTTGAAATGACCTTAACACCATTCTTACCAAGCCTGAACAAGGGGTAATCAATCAGTGATTCTAAAGATGTTGCACAGAATTTATCTTCTCCATGCACACTTGGGCGCTCACAGCTGGATAATGTGTTCTTGATCATGTCGGCTTGCGGTGAATTGGATTTTATGGAGAGAATTTGTAGGATTTGATGGAGTTTCTTGGTTTCAAATGGTATGGACTCTGCTTCTTGGCGAGTCAAGAAACTAACTTTGTTACCAGCATTTGACCAGAAGAGGGACATTTTTGTGCCAGGTTTAAGAGAATTGTATTTGAAGAACGTATTGGTGTCTGATAGAGGAGGATTTTTCAAGTTGAAGAAACTTTCATCGAAGATGACTTCTTTTTCTGCATCTGCAACATCATTTGCAAAACTGAGTTTGTTGCCTCCCCTGCCTACAGGTTTTATGCAAAAAAGATGTCGTCAGAAACAGCAGGATTATGGAACAAATTAAGAACTTGTTAAATTAGTTAGTTAATTAATTAATTAACCATGTATGGTTGATCCTAATTACCAGATAAAAGCTGTTGCAGAACTGGTGGCATTGGAGTTTTTGGCAGCTTTGAGTGCCAATACTCCTCGGGTGCTAGATCAGGCAAGGAAACAACACTTGCTGCAAAAACAGTCTACAACACAGCACAAAGATTGAATGAACATAAAAGAATTAGTACTTAATTAGTTTTGAGTCATTAGTTGTCTGCTGGAGACAAATATATACTGGTTGGACTCAAATTCGAGTCTTGTTAAAAAAAAAACCAAACAACAAGATAATGGTTCTTCAAAAAATAAATCAAGAAAATTTAGGAATGTAATTAGCACTCACACATGCTAGGAAAAGGAGGGGGACGAGATGACACTCCATTGTTGCTAGTTAGGATCAGCTGAGAGGTTTTGGAAAATTGAGTTGAGTTGGTGTGATGCAAATAAGGTGCTGAGGCATTGATTTAAATAGAGATTTTGGGTTTGTAACGGCTATCTACACTCTAACTTAAAATTCACCAAATTGTTGAACCATGCAAATCAAGCCATTGTAAATTTGTAATGGAGCCACATTGTTAGCATGCACATAATCATGCCCATGCAGCCACACAATTGATAACGGATGCATGCACACTGCACATCAACCTATGTAACGCACCAACAACCATATAGAGATGATAGTTTGCATTTGAATTTTGGTTTGAATTGCGGGTTTAAATTTTGGTCTCGCGTCGCGGGTTTAAATTTTTACGATCCATACAAAAAAAATCATAACACCTTTACTTTTTTACAAAATCGAGTCACTACAAAATCGAGTGATTTTTCAATTCAATTGGGATTTTATGCATTTTCAATCCAATCGGCTGAATCAAACGAGCTTTACGCTCAATTGCTCAATTCACCAATTCTCTGATTCAATTGATGGTTTAGTCTGGTTCTAATAACGAGGTTGTGAAAAAAAATTGAAAGTTGAAAAAATGAACCAAATCAATTAAAGACCGATCCGAACAACCCAAAAGAATTTGGGTACTTCATCCAAAATCTAACCGAAATGCTTTCCGGGTGTTGGGTACTTCATCCAAAAGAATTTGGGTACCCGATTTTTCGAATATAAATTCATTTTAACTAATCCGAAAACCTAAAAAACTCAATGGAAAACTTAAAAACTCGACCCAAACAGACAATTTTTGGTGGATGAAATATACAACTTTTCCAATCAAGTAAATACTGAAGTTTTATTTATTTTTACATATAAAGTTAATTATAAATACTTTTAATGAATTATTTATCAATATTAACACTAATCATATAGTCTACTGTTTTTTTTCCCATTCTAATAGTTATGTTTTTATTTCAATAATTATATTTGTTCCTTGTATGAATTTTATTTATTTATAATTAGACTAAAAAAATTTCGTAGCATACCTAAAAATATATATTTATCAATTTATAATACATTGAATTAACGCTAATTAAGTAAAGCCTTTGTTCTCTTAAGGACAACTAACCGAGTTCGATTTAAAAGCAAAAGAGAATTTTCCCACCAAAATTTGATAGAAAAACAGTGTTTTTTTTTCAAGTTTATTATTCAATCATATAAAAAAAATAGAATTATCAAACTTAGTAGAAGAAATTAATAAAAAAAATTACAAGAAATGAATTGATAAAAATTAATGGCTTGATTAACCAAATTGAACTCAATTATGGAGATAACTTGATTCATTAAACTGATCAGATTCTAAAATACCCGAATTTTCAAACTGAAACTCATATCCAAATACCTGACCGAACTACTCCGATCCAGTACCGAATAGAGGTACTAAATTTGACTGGGTTGAAAAGTCTAACCAAGGCTCAAGCATAAAACAAGTAAAAGCAATGCTCAATTAGTGTATCACTCATCTTTTTTTTACAAAAATCTTTTTAATGAATAGATCCCACCGCAACTTCGAACGCGGAACGACTTTCGCGGCCATAGAACCTTGTTAAATAATTGCAACGCATTAGCTGTCCGCTCTCCTACCCAACCCAACCCAACCCAACCGCCTCCATCTCTGCTTAATTGAAAAAAATCAATAAGGCTTCGTTCACTAACGGAATTATTTCTATTTGGAGTTATTTCTGTTTTACAAAATTTTCCATCTAGAGTTATTTCCGGAATTATTTCTATTTTCCAAAATTCTGTTTCACAGCTATAGTACGTTTTCTATTTTCCAGCCTTCATTTTCCAACTTTAGAAAACTCGAAATCGTATTTACCTAACAACTATTTCTTACTTTTTTGAAAAAAAAACTACTACTATTGTTAAATCAATTTTATTTTAATTAAAAAATAATGCTAATGCTATTTTTTTGTTAAGATTAATAAACTAAATAGTAGCCCATTTTAAGTTTATTAAAGATCAAATATCAGTATGGTAAACATATTCATGTTTAAATTCAAAAGCACAAGCCATTTAAGGGTTGTTTAATTTTTAGAAAATTTTCCAAAAATTGGAAATATTTCCAAAATATGTTTCACAGCAACATTTTTCCAAATGGAAATTTTTTCAATTCTCCAATTACTATTCAGTTTTGGAAATAATTCCAAAATTAACACTACAAATACTCCAACTTTTGGAAACACCATATTTGATGTTTTCCAAAATTTCCTTCACTTTATTTCCAAAGTGGGATCTACAGGTCAACTTTACTCTCTCTCATCATTTTTAATTTTTCTTTCATACAGAAACTCAATCTTCTTATATAATGCTTTGAACAAAATAAATTAAAAGTTACAAAAATATAATCTTCATCTCAACATTAGTAATTATATATCCACTTTTTTTATTTTTCTTAATATTTTATAAATGGGTTTTAAACTTATATTGAATTAATTTAGAAATTTTTTCCCGCCTAAAATACTCCCTTCAAACTAATATTTAAAAAATGGGTCTTATGACGTGGTGGGATGGGATTGGTTTTCCAAATGGAAAATTTTGGAATTAATTTCATTTGGAGAAAAATACTATTATGCAATAGATTTTGGAAATATATCCAGTTTTGGAAAATTTTCAGAAAATTCTCTGTAAGTAAATTCAGAATGGAATTTTCAAAAAATTCTCCGTAATTAAAAAAAAATGAAAAAAAAACTACTACTATTGTTAATTTAATTTTATTGTCAACTCATTTAATTGATTTTTTAAAATTAAAAGTAAATTCATATTTATTAATTTGCAAAATCAAAATGAGAAAAGTGACCGAACATTAGTTAGTTAAATCATAATTAATTAAACCATTGGTGCGCCATGTACCATAAAATTTCTTATAACACGGTTGGTTATTGAATTGTACTCGTATGGTTTTAATTAAGAGTATTAGTTAGTTCAATATCAATTATGAAGTATTTTTATTACAATTTGTGTCAATCTACATATTAATCATCAAAATTACGAGGTAGATATGTCTAAAATAACATTATTATTTTTAGATTAACAATATGAATTTATTGAACTAAAGTAATAAAAAAAAATTTGGAAATGTTTTCCAAATGGAAATATTTCCGAAAATTTGGAAAATGTTTTCTAAATAGAAATATTTCCAAAAATACTACAAATTATTTAATATTAAGAGTGAGTGAGTCCTATGTGTATCTATTAATTTTATTTTTTTAAAATAAAAAATTATTAAATATATTCATTACATTAAAAAAATTATTAAATATATTCATTACATATAAGTGTAACTTTAATATGAGCTCATTTAATTGATTTTTTAAAATTAAAATTGAATTCATATTTATTAATTTGCAAAATCAAAATGAGAAAAGTGACCGAACATTAGTTAGTTAAATCATAATTAATTAAGTCATTGGTGCGCTACGTGCCATAAAATTTCTTATAACACAGTTGGTTATTGAATTTTACTTGTATGATTTTAATTAGGAGTATCAGTTAGTTAAATATCAATTATGAAGTATTTTTATTACAATTTGTATCAATCTACATATTAATTATCAAAATTACGAGAATAGACATGTCTAAAATAAATTTTTTTTTTTTAGATTAACAATATGAAGTTATTGAACTAAAGTAATAAAAAAAAAATTTTAAAATTTGGAAAATGTTTTCCAAATGGAAATATTTCCGAAAATTTTCTTTGTGAAACAGATTTTGGAAATAATTCCAGTTTTGGAAAATTTTCAGAAAATTCTCCGTAACTAAACAGCCCCTAAGTATGGGTTTTCTTCTGAAGAATAAAATGTGTTTGATTACGAGTTGCAATCAAAATAAAAACACTCTCCATGGTGGATGCTGCTGATAAATCAGATTATGGAGCTGCCATGGTGTTTGATGGTGGTGGAGATCCTGGCTACAGGCGAATATACCTGATTAACTGAATTTTCGAACTAAAACTCATATACAAATACCTGATTAATCGAACAATCCGTTCTAGGTCAGTGAGAGTATATACACTTGGCTTGGCACGGGAGAGTGGAGGAGCGTTAATAGTGAGGGTCTTGACGAAATTGAGGATTCTACCATCTCGCTAGATAGGTTTGTGAATGAATCGCTGCATTGGACTTGTTTTGATACCAGTAGAGGAGTGCGTTGCGTATCTCATTGTTTTTTTTCTGATAGACAAAGTAATTTATTAAAGATAGGTATGCTTATGATTGTTGTTTGTGCAATAAGTGTTAGGGTCTGTTTGGCGTTTCGGTTCTGATCCGAAAAGTGCTTTGGAAAAAGTTTTGTGGGAAAAGAACTTCTAAAAAAAGTGCTGTGAGATACCTGAGGTGTTTGGTAAATATTTCTTTAAAAGTGCTGTGGGAAACGAGAAATTGTTTTTGGTGTTTGGTAAACACTGCGGTTAAAATTATGGTTTGAATGTAAAATAATTATAAAAGTCACCGTTTTATTTCAAATATTATTAATATAAATTATTTAAATTAATCTATTTTTAAAACAAATAATTAACAAAAAAATGTAATTAAATGATATAAAACTCATTTCTAAAAATTTAATAAAAATAGGAAAAGTGGATCTAGAATTACTCATCTTGAGATATAGATTATATTTTTATAGTTTTAAATTTATTTCGTTCATTATACCGAGTAAGAAAATTGAATTTATTGAAAAAGAAAAAGAAAAGAGAGAGAGAGGAAGGCCGTTGCTCCTCAGGAAGGAGCAAAATGCTCCGGCCTTCAAAACCAGCATTTTGCTGGTTTTTGTTGATTTTGAGCTTGGGCTTCTCAAGAAGCCCAAGTTTTCCATGCTTGCCAAACACCCATGTTCGGCTTTTGGTTCTGAAACCCCAGTTTCCTGGGCCAGAACCTCCATGCCAAACACCACCTTAGGCTGTTAGGTAATAGCTACTTAGCTAGCTACTCGTCTTGAAGTGTTTTAGGTGGGTACAGTTCCTTTATTAATCTTTTGTGGTAAGTGATAGATTACTTTTTGGGATCAGGTCAGCAGAAAAATTTCACACCTACCTGAAAATCTCTGAACAGAGAAGAAAGAAATGCATAAAGGTTTTTGCTTTCACTTGAAATTGAAATAAGAAAAGAAACCCATATCCTTATTACAACATTAACTTCAGCCATCCACTTTTGGCTATTAATTCTGTCGATACCAAACAAGACCATCGGCATTGATGAAGTGACAAATTGGGTCTTGTCCTGGTTTAGTGTTCAGGGCCTTGAACCCATAGAAATCTGGGTTCCATCTTGAAGTGTCCATGTGGCAAAGGCTGATGGCATCGACTCTGGTCCCATCGGCACCCGCTAATGGAACCACATGAACCTCTGAAGCAGAGAATTCATGGCACATATACACTGCATAACCGTACTTCTCTCTATGGCATGTCACTGCTCTGTCTCCAATCTTCTTGGTCTGATCTGAAACAACTGTGTACTCTTGTCTCTTGGCATTTGGGGTTGAAATGACCTTAACACCATTCTTACCAAGCCTGAACAAGGGGTAATCAATCAGTGATTCTAAAGATGTTGCACAGAATTTATCTTCTCCATGCACACTTGGGCGCTCACAGCTGGATAATGTGTTCTTGATCATGTCGGCTTGCGGTGAATTGGGTTTTATGGAGAGAATTTGTAGGATTTGATGGAGTTTCTTGGTTTCAAATGGTATGGACTCTGCTTCTTGGCGAGTCAAGAAACTAACTTTGTTACCAGCATTGGACCATAAGAGGGACATTTTTGTGCCAGGTTTAAGAGAATTGTATTTGAAGAACGTATTGGTGTCTGATAGAGGAGGATTTTTCAAGTTGAAGTAACTTTCATCGAAGATGACTTCTTTTTCTGCATCTGCAACATCATTTGCAAAACTGAGTTTGTTGCCTCCCCTGCCTACAGGGTTTATGCAAAAAAAATGTCGTCAGAAACAGCAGGATTATGGAACATGGAACAAATTAAGAACTTGGTTAAAATGTATGGTTTATCCTAATTACCAGATAAAAGCTGTTGCAGGACTGGTGGCATTGGAGTTCTTGGCAGCTTTGAGTGCCAATACTCCTCAGGTGCTAGATCAGGCAAGGAAACAACACTTGCTGCAAAAACAGTCTACAACACAACACAAAGAATGATCATAAAAGAATTAGTACTTAATTAGTTTCCTTCAATTTTCAAATTAGTTCTTGAAAAATAAATCGTGAATTAAAACTTACACAGACTAGGAGGAAGATGGGGAGGATATGACATTCCATTGTTTTGTTAATTGCTAGTTTGATGTGGGATCAGTTAAGTGAGAGGTTTGGAAAAGTTGAGTTGGTGTGGTGCAGATAAGGCGTTGAGACATTAATTTAAATAGGGGTTTTGGATTTGTAACGGGTATCTCCACTCAACTCAAAATTAACCAAATGGTTGAACCATGCAAATCAAGCCATTGCAATGGAGCCACCTTGTTAGCATGCACATGCATGATCATTCATGCAGCCACGCATCGGTAACGGATGAATGCATGCATATCAACTAGTGTAACTTACCAGCAATCATAAGAAATGACAGTTTGCATTTGAACTTTGGTTTCAACTAGTATATATTGCTAAATTTATTAAGTTAAGATTAATTCTACTCACATCGGATGAGTCTAACAATTAACTAATAAAATACGCTTATTAGAGTATGGTTTCTACATTTCTCTAATTCATAAAAATGTAGAAAGTAGTATGAAATAATTGACACCCCGTATTATCCAAACAGTATTTCATACTGGATGGGCATAGTATGTGTAATAGCGTTTTAATTTTTAGATCTTTTACTTATAAGATTGAAAACCTTTACCTGATAATTTTAAACTAGTTTTAATCACCACCTATGCTCATACATTTTTATTTAATTACGCTACTAACTACTAACGTGACGAAGAGATAGCATGACATGCCACGTCATGTGTTATCACGTGGCAACTCGCGACATCAACATATGTGATGACGTGACATATGTTATGTCATCGCGTCACATTCTAATGATAATGTGATATGTACTCTATCATTTTATCATGACACGTGACATATAATGTTGTGACATTAATTGTGTTTTTCATGTGACATTCTAGTATTTATATGTTACTTTTTTGAATAAAAAATTAAATGATAGTCATTAATCACGGTAGGGGTTATTAAACAAAACATTATAAATGTATAGGATAATTAACAGACAATTAATATAAGGCTATTTAAACAAAAAAAAATTAAATTTTTATAAGAGTAATTAACAAACAATGAGTATGGTTGTAAAATGTCATTAAAAAACAAATGAAAAATAAAGTTTTTTGCTAGGATCAGAAACCCTACCCCCAATTCGTCAGATATATGTATTGTAATCCGGACACTCTCCCTCGGCTTAGAATTCTTGGAACCGATTAGGGTTTGTTGTGATGCAAGAAATATCATGGTCTCCAATCCATGGCGATGGATGCTGCTGATAAAACGCAAACGCAAACCTAAACGCAACCGCAAATTTGGCAAAAATAATCTAAAGTCTCCAATCCATCGTGGGTTCTGCTGATAAGACGAAGACGCAGACACAATCTCAATTTGCGGAGCTGCCATGTTGTTTGCTGATGGATATCCTGGCAAGATTGCCCTTGAAGACTCTGGTGATGTGCAGTTGCGTTTGTAAAAGCTGGCTTCTTTTATTCTCAGATCCTTCCTTTGTCAAACTCCAGCTTGCAAGATCACCAACCTGCATCTTAGGTAAACGGATTTCAAAAATTAGTGGAAAATTCGAATTTGGGTGGGTTGTGGACGATGGGCGCAGTTTTCGGTTTGAAAAAACTGCGATTAGTGTCCCCATTCCCCCAAAGTGGTGTCTCAATTCTTGCAATGGATTGCTTTGCTTGGAGAGGACGGACAACAAGATTTGGGTGTGCAATCCAATTCTAGGTGAGTGGATAACCATCCCTCCCCCTCCTAATCCAGGACACAAATGTTATTACAATTTATTGTATGCTTTGGGGTTTAGTCCAATTAGTAATGAGTACAAATTGTTGAGCATTCTTGAAGGTAGTGATGAGTGTGAGGCCAGAGTATATACACTCGGCACCGGATAATGGAGAAGCCTTGATAGAAAGGGTCCGGCCAAATATGAGAATTATACTTTATCGTTCCATAGTTTTGTGAATGGATCACTGCATTTGAGATGTTACGATGAGAGTAGAAGAGTGTATTGCATATCCTCTTTTAATTTTGAGAATGAGAGGTTTGGGACTCTTCCCCTGCCTGCCCAACCCTCAAGTCCCATTGCTATTGTGGATTTACAGATAGCAGTTTTAAACAGTTGTCTGTCGGTATTGGAAAAATATGACGGGCACAATGTGAAGGTATGGAGTATGAAGGAGTATGGTGTGGAGAAGTCATGGACCCTAATACTTGTTATTTCGTCTAGGGTCGGATCCGATGACGAGCTCATATTTTCTTGGAATGGCAAGAAGGATATCTTGATGTATTATTCAGACGGTGTGGAATATTTCCACTACAAACCCTTGTTCTCATTGAATCAGGATGAGATTTTGATCATGTGTGTGTCGTCTCGAAAGATTGTTTGTTACAGTACTAAAAGGAGGAGATGTAGGTATCTTGAAATGTTTGGATATGATACTTCTTGGGTAACTGCATATAAGCCAAGCTTTGTTTCACCCATGATATTGCAAAGGAAGAGCAAGTGATGGTCGGATCATGGTATTGATCACTTTATTTGCTATCTCAGCAGGCAGAAATATTGTTGAGAGAAAACTAATGAGGAGCTCTTATTTCCTTGGAATGGCAAGAAGGAAGTCTTGATGTATGAAGACAAATTGAGATATTATGATTACACTCCCCTGTACTCATTGAACCAGGATGACATTTTGATCATGTCTGTGACGTCTCTTGTTTGTTACGATACTAAAAGGAGGAGGAGAAGAAGGTGTATAGAAATGTTTGGAATTGGATTTGATACTTCTTGGCTAATTGCATACAACCCAAGCTTTGTGTCACTCCATGATGTTGCAAATCAAGAACAAGTAATGGTCTAATCATGCTCTTCTGGATCACTCATTTCCTATCTCATCTTTAAATTTTATAAAGTTTCATAAATAATTGAAAGAATTTTACCAACATAATTGGAATAATTGTTACGAAAGAAGGAAAAAAACACCTTAAGTTTTGCGCGTAGGAACGTGCTGATTTGACTTTTCCTTCAAACACAAGTTGACTTTGACTTATTATATTCAGAGATAGTGGACTGAGGAAGGTTTGCAGAAACTAATAATTAAGTGTGAATCATCTTTAGATTCCAGAGGCTAATTTTTCAGACTTGAAAGCTTGTCTCTGCTCATTTTCTATCAATTAATTAAATCTCTCATCATCAATCAAACCACAAAAATGGAAGTCAGAAGAAGAGCTGTTATCCTTTACTGGGTATCAGCAGTCATCGCATTAGTTCTCACAGTTGTTCTTCAAACCAGTATTAGTAAGTAGATGGTTCTCGACTTCTTTGTTCTTCTGATTGCTATTAATTTCTAGTAAGTTTTGAGGTTTTCTTTTATAATATGAATAATCCAATTTTCACTTGTGTTAATTGCCCAACTGGGCTTCAAGAATCATTATTACAGTTGAGAAAAATGAAAATGCCTACAAGATACTGACATTGGTTTCTTAATTGCAGTTGTGTTCATAATACTTGTCATCATCCTTCCACTCTTTGGAATATGGCTTGCAATCATCTATCGTCGGCAGGAAAAACGTAGAAGAGCAGCTGGTACTTTCTGTACTGACGTATACTTGGTTAATTATTGGATAACTATTCTTGTAGACTGGCGAACTAATCCCTGTTTTTCAGAAACTGGAGGAGATAGGGATGAAGAGACAGGAATGGAAATAAGCATATTGGATATAGAAGAACATAGCAATCCCGAACTTCAGTTCTTCACCTACGAAAGAGTAGTGTCAGCAACAAACGATTTTTCGGATGAGAATAAGCTTGGACAGGGAGGCTTTGGACCTGTTTACAAGGTACAGTAAAAGACCTTATCAGTTAGGTGATTGGAGTAAATACTGAGAAAAAGAGATTACCATTATCTGTTTTAATTTCCAGGGAAAATTAGATGATCAAGAGGTAGCACTGAAAAGACTTTCTAGAAATTCTGGACAAGGAGAAGTGGAGTTTATGAATGAGGCTAAACTAATCGCAAAACTACAGCACACTAATCTGGTTAGGCTTATCGGCTGCTGCACTCAAAAGGGAGAGAAGATACTCATCTATGAGTATATGCCAAACAGAAGTCTTGATTGCTTCCTCTTCGGTTAGCAACCAGAACATTTCTGATCTTTTTTCAGTACTTTTGAATGATTTAAAGTGGCACATGAATCTGTTTCAAAAGATTGAATTTCAAATATCACTTGCTTAACAGATTCTGAGAAAAGAAATGCATTAGATTGGAAGAAGCGGTTGAATATCATTGAAGGAATTGCTCAAGGACTGCTATACCTCCACAAATATTCAAGGCTGAAGATAGTTCACAGGGATTTAAAGGCTGGCAACATACTGCTCGACAACGAAATGAATCCAAAAATATCAGATTTTGGTCTTGCTAGGATATACGAGACAAAGGAAAGCCAAGTAAATACGCAGAGGCTGGCAGGAACATTGTGAGTATTGCGTACCTACAAGTCTATGAAATCAAGCTTGCACTGATGTATTACAATTCTGACAGACTTGTGTTTTTTGAACTATTTGAAGTGGATATATGGCTCCCGAGTATGCATTGCGAGGAAATTTCTCACCAAAATCAGATGTTTATAGTTTTGGTGTTTTGTTGCTAGAGATCTTGAGTGGCAGAAGAAGTAACAGTTTTTACCAGCCCAATGACCCAATTAACCTCGTAAAATTTGTAAGCTTTTATGTTACTACTTCCAGTTTCTACCTCAGAATTCAATGTTTGTTAGCTTCCATGTCTCACTGGACATGTTAAATTTCAGGCGTGGAACTTGTGGACAGAAAACAGAGGTTTCGAACTGATAGATCCAGAACTAGATGATTCCTGTCGAAACGTTCAATTGTTGAGGTGCATTCATATCGGTCTCTTGTGCGTGCAAGACTCTGCAAATGATAGACCATCCATCTCAGAAGTCCTGTCTATGATCAATCATGAAGCTTACCAACTACGGATGCCAAAAGAACCAGCATTTTATGATGTCTTGAACATAAATGGAGCAGAAGTTTCACAGCCCATTCCAGAAAATTGTTCATTGAATGAGGTATCTATTTCAGAGATTGAACCAAGGTAAATGCTAAATCAGCTGCTTCTGCAACTTCACTACAGTGGCTACATGGCTCTAGAGTATGCATTGAAAGGCATTGCTTTCAATCAAAATGGATGTTTTCAGCTTCGGGGTCATGCTACTCGAAATTGTTGGGAGAGAAATTCTACCATTTATTAATATTCATAGAATGGAATGAACTCAAACTACCTAAATCTTTTGTTGGCGCCAATTCAGCAATTTTTTTATTCTTGCAAATTCTAGTTGTGAGAAAACTATTGATCAGGGTGTGTTAATTGAATCAAATGGTAGAAATTAAAAGTGTGAATTTGAGCTTTATGAAATCTAGGGTACTGGTTGAGATTATGGAAAATATAAGAATGAAAAACAGCAAGTTTGGGTTAATCCTGTTTGGCTCGGTTCAGGAAAAGGTGAAGTGCAGGTAATTTCTTCATAAAAATGTTACAACAGCAACGTCATGCTTAAAGAATAAGAGTGACGAAAAATCACACCAATAGAGGTGAGGTGATAGTAAACAACCATAGAGGTCATGTTTGAGAGAAATGCATTGGTACACAACCTCAAATTGGAGGGCAGAATTCAAATTCTCTGTATAAGAAGGATGTTTTAAAATCTATTTGGATCAACAGAAAAAGTCTTTTTTCTTTTAAAAAAAAGAAAAATTAAAAAATTTGGAATGACGTACCGCTCATAACCATATTCGTGGAAATAGGTTTCTTGCTGTGGAAGATATATTATAAATTCAAGAACAATTAAAATAAGGCATGCATATAGTTGACTTAGACTTATCTGGTAAGAGATGTTTGCAGAAACTACTGAGAATGCTTCTTCAAATTAATCCAGATGCTAAGTAGTCGTACTTGAAACCAGTTTCCGCTCATTTTTCGATCCGGCACGAACTACCCATCCTTTAAGTCTCTCATCAAAATCTATCTTTCCCAGCTAGTGACTACGTACCATGGAAATCAGCAGAAGAATCGTTATCCTTTTCTGGATATTCATGGCCATCGCGTTAAGTGTCACACCTTCCTTCAGTAAGAGTAAGTAGATATGGTGTTTCTTGAACATCTAACCTGATTGCTATTTTCTTGAAAAGTCAACATTCGTTTCTTGATTGCAGCCTTGTTCATAGTGCTTGTCAGCATCCTTCCATCCATGGGAATGTGGCTTGCAATCATCTATTATTGCAAGAAAGAATGTAAAACAGATGGTATTTTCTGCATTGACTTTTACATATATAAGCAAATTATTCAATAACTATTCTTGTATTCTTTCTTTGTCTGACTCCTATTTTAAAAACCAGAAGGGAATATGAAAATCGATGAAGAGAAAGGAATGGAAAGATACATATTTGGCAGTGAAGAAAATAGCAATCAAGAACTTCAGTTCTTCACTTATGAAAGAGTTGTGGCAGCAACAGATGATTTTTCAAATGTGAATAAGCTTGGACAAGGAGGGTATGGCCCTGTTTATAAGGTATTAGCATAAGTTAAACATTAGGTGATTCGGAAAACTAGACGATCAGAAAATAGATTACCATTAATTATCTGTTTTACCAGGGGAAATTAGACGATCAGGAGGTAGCAGTAAAAAGGCTTTCTATAAGTTCAGGACAAGGAGAAGTAGAGTTTATGAATGAAGCTAAACTAATCGCAAAACTACAACACACTAATCTGGTTAAGCTCATTGGCTGCTGCACTCAAAAGGGAGAGAAGATACTCATCTACGAGTACATGCCGAACAAAAGTCTTGATTTCTTCCTCTTTGGTTAGCAAACAGAAAATTTCTAATCCTTTTTCATGTCTTTTGAATAAATTGAAGTTGCAAATGCATCTGTTTAAGGCACTTACTTTCAAAGATCACTTGGTAAACAGACTCTGAGAAAAGAAACGCAATAGATTGGACTAAGCGCTTGAATATCATCGATGGAATTGTTCAAGGACTGCTCTACCTGCACAAATATTCACGGCTGAAGATAATTCACAGGGATTTAAAGGCTAGCAACATATTACTTGACAGCGAAATGAATCCAAAAATATCAGATTTCGGTCTTGCTAGGATATATGAAACGAAGGAAAGCCAAGCGAATACACAGAGGGTGGTTGGAACATAGTCAGTATTTCATACTAACAAGTCTATACATACCATTATCATTACAATTCTACTACCTTGTGCTTATTTGGACTATTTGCAGTGGATATATGGCTCCTGAGTATGCAATGGAGGGAATTTTCTCGCCAAAATCAGACGTATATAGTTTTGGTGTCTTGTTGCTAGAGATCTTGAGTGGCAGAAAAAACAACAGTTTTTACCATCCTGATGGCCCGATTAACCTAATAAAATATGTAAGCTTTTGTGTCCAATTACTTCTAGTTTCAATGTCATAAGTCGATGTTGGTTAGCTTCCATAGCTGACTGAGGCTTGTTAAATTTCAGGCGTGGAACTTGTGGACAGAAAACAGAGGTTCTGAACTGTCAGATCCAATTATACTAGGTGATTCCTATGAAAGCAATCAATTTTTGAGGTACATTCATATTGGTCTCTTGTGCGTACAAAACTGTGCAACTGATAGACCATCGACGTCCGAAATCCTATCTATGATCAATAATGAAGGTTATCAACTACGGATGCCAAAAGAACCAGCCTATTATAAAGCCATGGACCTAAATGGAGGAGAAGTTTCATATCCCATCGCAGAAGGTTGTTCAATGAATGAGGCATCTATTTCAGAGATTGCAGCAAGGTGAATATACTTAATTCGTCCAACCAAGAAAGATCTGTAGCTCCTTCAAAAAAAAAAAAAAAAAAAGATCTGTAGCGAACCGTGCCATGCGTCAAAGCTTCTTACCAACATTTCTGCTCCTTAGTTAGAACTGTTGAATCCTACCAAATGATTGCACCTTGTATTCTTCTCCCTTGGCAACATCAGGGAGTGAAACAAAGCTTGGGTTATCTATGTATCTGTCCCTTTGATCAGGAATCCTACATATGCTTGTTTTTATATTATAACGGAACGTCGTTCTATCAGCGCTACACATCATCACGATCTCATCATCCTCGTTCAATGAGAACAAGAGCCTGTTGTAAGAAATTTCATCTTGTGCAACGATAGAATGCATGACAACAAACATCAGGGTCTATGACTTCTCGACACCACACTCCTTCAGACTCCATATCTTCATATTTTTCTCTTCATCCACAGATGCCGAAAGACAGCCACTAAGAACTGCTAAGTTCAAATCGGATTGGTGACGAGGGAACTGTCCCAAACTCTCATTCTCAAAATCGAAAGCAATGCGATGCAGTGATCCATTCAAAAATTATTGAATGAGTTGCGTCATGACACAATCAAGAGTTTTACGCCCTTTGATGAACCCATGTTGAGCATTGTCCATCACCGAATGCATCACAGAAACTAACTTGAAGAAACAAAATTTATCTATATTAGAAAACATTTTTAGAATTTATATTGTTAATTTTAAAACTATAGAAGCGCAATAATAATTAGTTGGAAAAGCATGTTCTCATAATTTTAAATAATCCAATAAGAATAATTGTTTTTTTATTATAGCAGAATAATTCAATAAGAATAATAGTAGGATACTATTACAAACTTTATCAAGAAATTAGTTTTGAGAAAATCTGCGGCTAATACTGATCACGTGAGGCGCACGTGCAACTACCGTCTTCATAAATAAGTACATATTATCTTCCTCATTATCAAAAGCACCAGCAATAATTTCCTCGAGCTAGCTAGGGTTAGGCTTTCCTCTCTGTCCTACATCCTTGTACCATCCTTCAATCGAGCCCTAACCCTAACCCTCAACCATGTCGAAACAAGGTTCGTGTCCATAATCATATGAATTTTTGGTATTTGATTTTTTTGAATACTGTAAGTGATTGGGTTCTTCTTTCTGTTGCTTTGTTTTAGGTGGAAAGGCAAAGCCTTTGAAGCAACCCAAGTCAGAAAAGAAAGAGTATGATGAGGTATTTTTGTTTTTCTTTCTTTGTTTTTTTTATTCGATTGAGATTTGATGAGAGTTTGGTTTTTTGATTCGATTATGATTTGATGAGAGTTTTTTTTAACAATAAGAAGTATGTGGTATTTTGCTGATAAAGAGCGATTGCAACAATTTTCTTATGATTGTTAGGGTAAAGCATATCTTAGATCGTTGTAAAAATCGTTATTGGTTTTGATTTGTTTTTTGGAATTGAGTCCTGGCTTGACTTGTTAAGGAAATACAAAGGTTCATTGTTTACGGTAGATTTAAGAGTTCGTTCCCTTTAGTGTCTCTAGCTTGTTATAGTTTTTTCTTTCCTTTTGTGTTCTTCTTGTTATTTTTTTTGGCTAATTGGTTTGTTTAGTAGGATTGATGTCTTGGTATGAGCAGTAAGTAACCTATTGTGATTGTTCAATTTTTGATATGATTATGGATTCTTTTCTGCTCGTGTGGGAAGGAAATTCTATTATTCATCATTTTTTGGGGGGTCTGTTTTGAGAACTTATTATGTACTCATGGTGGTATCTCTGCATTTTTGTCGTTGATAAGTATGAAGTACCTAAGGTTCTTATGATTTTGTTTGTACGGGGCCTTGTTAGTCATTTAGCTCAGGCCTTAATGAGAGGAAACTCTCTTGCCACTTCGTGATCTTTATGTTGTGTCACTTCTGTGCAGACTGATTTGGCCAACATACAAAAGAAAAAGGATGAAGAAAAGGTAGATGCGCAAGTCTCTTGACATTATCTTCTCTCTTTTGTATTGGTTTTATGTGAGTGACAAACGGCTAATTTTGGATTTAATTCATGTGATGACCAGGCCCTTAAGGAACTCAAAGCCAAGGCACAACAGAAGGGATCTTTTGGCGGTGCTGGGCTCAAAAAGAGCGGCAAGAAATGAGGTTCTCGAATCTGAATTCAAGCAGAATCCATGGATTCTTATCATGTGATGGCAAAATTATTGTACTTATGATTTGTCTTTTATTTGGTGTAGTGGTTGATGACATCCTTTTACTTTTTGTAATGATCCACATTCATTCTAAATGCTTCTGAACCATCAGTCTTACTTGCTGTGTGAAACCAAATAAATCTCGCGAGCTGTTTAACTATTTCCCGTGCCATTATTTCTGTATGCGTTTGCTTCAAGTTATCGTCTGGTAAGTGGCTTAGTTGGAATGTCTTTGGCTTCAATTTCATCGGCCTATCGTTTCACGTCTATCCCGCGATTTCTTTGGTTTTTATCAGGTGGTCTCTAGTTTATAGCTCATCTAAATCTGAGTTTACCATCTGAGCTGAGTTAGTTTATTCGTTTCACGATGTCTGAAAATGATGCCTCTTCCTCCCGTTGTTGTTTGATCGCTCAAGATAGAATTCTCTGAGTTCACCAAAACTTCCTAAACAGGTTAGTGCAGGTTCATTATCTTCTCCAAAAAAGCGCGGCTCGGAGCTTATAGTTGTCTTGTCAATGGTGGTGGTGATGTCTTTAGCACTGGAGTTTTATGTTACGTCACTCCACACAAAATAAACGTGCCATGAATTCAACAGAAGTCTTTTCTATGACATGTACGATTCCACCAAAGCCCATTTACTTCCCATATATTTACAGCCACCTGTCCCTAATTTCCCTTTTCTTTATGACTAACAATACCAAAAATCTGAATTGAAGTTATGCTGATGACGGTGGCTGCTAATTTGCTTTGACTCTTTCATTAGATTCATTACCACATCATACCATCGTGTGCCAAATCTGAGTATACAATTGAAACTTGGAAAAGTAGAAAAAGTTGATAATAAATATATAGTTTGTTGATTATTTGACTGTAGTTAAATTCAGGTACGAATCTCATTCTCGTTTATTAAAATTTAAAATTTTTAAAAAATAAAAACAAAAAGATTCTTACTTTCTTATAATGGTTTTCTTTTGCTTTTCTAAAAAAAGTATAAATTATGTAATTTGAATTCGAATCATTATCCTTTCTATTTTATAGAAATTTTTACAATGTGGTTTGATTTTTTTTCATAGAAAATTAGGAAACTCTAAATTCTATGAATGAATTTATTAGCCAAAACAATTTTCCCTATTAGGTAATCACTTTTATTGAATATAACATTCTATTTTAATCAAATTATGACATGAAAAATCAATCATTGTATGTGATTAGGAAAGTGATTTCACCTAGTAATGACATACTCATCAGTTGGCATTATTATCCCACCACGTCACAACCACCAAAAATCACTTCAATTGGGGCAACGTTGGTTAACACAAGGCCCAAAGCACTCAACAGCTTCCTGCACCACATGTAACATTTCTATTGTCCTGAGAACTTTCATTTGGCAGTTTCCTCCTAAAGCTGCACACCACAACAAAATAGCTGCCGGTGCCTTCTGTTTCCTTACCTTTTTTATTACGTTTCAGTCCCTTCATTGTCCCTGCGAGGAAGAAACTAACACCAAACCAAAACTCTTGGTCCTTCTTCATTTTAGGCTCTTACTAGCATTTCTCTCCTTTTTCTCACCTCATTCTCTCCTCCTCCTCTTTCTCAGGAAAGGGAGACAAAAAGAGCATAAACTTTCCGTTGATATTTTTTATTCTGATTGAAGAGATCTGAGTCTCATGATTTGAAAAAGAGAGGAAAAAATATTGGGTAGACAGGGAATTTATGAGAGATTATTGCTTTCTTATAAGGCATGCATGTGAAACTTGGAAAGAGTAAAAGTTTGGGTCTTTGATTGAGAAATGAGAAGTTTCCAGTTTTGGCAAGCAGAATAGATTATAAGGGTTTTTAGAGATTAGCTGCTGGGTGTATATATTAGAGAGGAGAAACTGCAACTGGGTTGGTGTTAATTAGCTACAACTTGAGTGTTTTAGGTGATGAGAGTGTGAGATCATTCAAAGATTCTTGCGTTGAATAAAGAATGGATTTCTGGCCAGAGTTTCTTGCCAGTAGTTGGGGTAAGGAATTTGTGGCTGGTGGGTTTGGTGGAATGGCAGGTATTGTTTCTGGATATCCACTTGATACTCTGCGTATCCGGCAACAGCAGCACTACAATTCTGGGTCTGCCTTCACCATTCTTCGACAGATAGTTGCCACTCAAGGCCCTGGCGGACTCTACAGAGGAATGGGGGCACCTCTTGCATCAGTCACCTTTCAGGTAATTGGAACAATTTTTTTTCCATATTTTTATCATATTCCTTTTGGTTGTTACAGGTTTTGTATGATATTCTTGATTTCTTATGATTTCATCAAGTTGCAGGGAATTTAAGATGATCCTGTGGAGGATTGTGATCTTATCTTGTTTGGTCCCAAGAGAGTTTTGTTTGTACTTTTGTTCTGATTTTTTAAATTTATATATTCAACTTCTTTTGTGGCAAAGATTGAGTGATTAAATAGAGCTTGTGTTGTGGGGACTAGAATGTTGAAATATTTGTGATGGTTTGCCTATTTCTTTTGGGTCATGAATTCAAACTTTTATTTAACTGATGGAATCTAGTTAGGTGTGATCTTTGAATGAATGTCACAAGTCAGGGATTTTCTTTCTTTTCTTCCAGAAACAGAACAAATAAATTATGTGCCTCTTATACCAACAAATACAAAAAACACTGCCAGA
This sequence comes from Viola odorata, assembly GCA_963691705.1. Taxonomy (NCBI): domain Eukaryota; kingdom Viridiplantae; phylum Streptophyta; class Magnoliopsida; order Malpighiales; family Violaceae; genus Viola; species Viola odorata. The sequence goes on from OY829540.1 coordinate 69,966,587, forward strand.
GTTTGGTGACCTTTCTTATCTGTCTTCAAACACCAGCGCAGAAAGCTTGTGATTGAGCTAAGCCTTCACATCTATTGTTAACAAGAAAAGAAAGCTTATGATATGAGCTATATTGGTAACTATTGTTTATTTTTGTTGTCTTGATAAATTTGTTGTAGTAGCAAAGTAGGCAATGGTTTCATCGTACTCATCTAACAAAACATAACCAGAAACAATGCCGGTTTAAAAATGAACTTGCAGCAGTTTAGTTTATGGAAGTAGGTATATTATCTATGATTATGTGTTTGACACCTGCTGCGACAGTTTCAGTATTTACTGCAATGTTTCACCATTTCTTATTGAGACAGAACAATTAACTATAAGTTTCCATATGCAGAATGCCATGGTTTTCCAAATTTACGCTATCCTCTCTCGTGCATTTTGTAATTCCACTTCGGCTAACGATCCTCCTTCCTACAAAGGCGTCTTCATAGGAGGAGTTGGTACAGGGGCAGTGCAGAGCATAATCCTCGCTCCTGTAGAACTGGTGAAGATACGCCTGCAGTTACAAAATAAATCGCAGGTAAAACCCCGACATGTAAATGATCACAGAGGTCCAATGAGTTTGGTTAAAAGTATAATGAGAAGAGAAGGGCTAAAAGGAATGTATCGAGGGTTTATAGCAACTGCCATCAGGGATGCACCTGCGCATGGTGTCTACTTCTGGACATATGAGTACGTGAGAGAGCAGCTACACCCTGGATGCAGAAAGAATGGCCAGGAAACCTTAGCAACCATGTTGACAGCAGGAGGATTAGCAGGAGTTGCAAGCTGGGTCTGCTGCTATCCCGTAGATGTTCTAAAAACAAGACTACAAGCACAAACACCATCTTCCGCTCTAAAGTACGATGGTATTCTAGACTGCTTGCACAAGAGCATTAAACAAGAAGGTTACGGTGTCCTCTGGAGAGGTCTGGGAACTGCAGTTTCAAGAGCCTTTGTGGTGAATGGTGCTGTATTTGCTGCTTATGAACTATCATTGAGGTGTCTATTCAGCAATGGAAGCATTCAAACAGAAAGCACTATCTAGGACCAATGGGACATCCCAGGCCGACCGTGTCATCGTATGCATCTGCATAGATCATTTGAATAAAAACTTAAAAGCAAAGTGTTGCTATGAGAACTAGATTGTTATATCCTGGCAACTTGAGCCTCTTTTTGTTTCCACTTAGTTGGGTTGGTCTGCACCAAATGACATTACAATAGAAAGCAGACATGCAGTTCTCCAGTTTGTATCACTGCACATTACTGCTGGCGGCCACAAAACAAAAGCACAATTGAATATCTAATTTCCTGTTACCATTTATGCAGTTATTTTTCTTTTGGGTTTTTGGTTAAGATTTCTCCTTTGATTCAACGGTCAGTACAGTATAGTTTTTATTGCAATCCCTTTTCTTGTTTTCCTTTCAGTCTCCATCAATGTGATCAATTTTACACCAAATGCAGGAATCTGTGGCCAGTATGAGTTGGGGAATACCATCCTAATAAGAGTGAATCAAATGCAATCCTATTGATTCAAAAACTTAAAACTTGAAGAATTGGCTAACAAAAATGAAATTTCCATTCCAGTACATTAACTGTGTTTCACCTCAAAGAGATGTGGCATACAACGTCCAGAATACATCTTTTATCAACTGTAACAAAATCAATACAACAGCAAGAAGACACAAGTATATAACTACTATAACCAAGGAAAACAGACCCAGACCTTCAAATGACATACAGAGAAGTCACATTACTTGCATTCAATCCATTAATCGCCGCGACCAAACTCTTCTATTCTATCCCCACTGACATTGAGCTCTGCCATTGAATCCTCCAACCCAGAGCTACACTCCACCAACACATGAGGATCATTATAATGCCTAACAGCCTGCACTATTCCCCTCACTCGCTTATACGGATCAGCACAGTCAAACACCTCATTCCCCACAAAAATCCCATCACAACCCAACTGCATCATCAAAGCTGCATCTGCAGGAGTCACAATTCCTCCAGCAGCAAATTGCACAACTGGCAACCTCCCCATTTGCTTAGCTTGCGCCACAAGATCATAAGGGGCGGCGATCTTCTTAGCGAACGCAAACACCTCATCCTCATCCATGTTGTTCAAAACCCTAATCTCCTTCATCACATTCCTCACATTCTTCACTGTCTCAACAATGTTCCCCTCACCCCATTTCTCCCCTTGAGTCCTAATCATCGCCGCACCTTCTCTCACTCTCCTCAAAGCCTCTCCCAAAGTCTCACACCCGCACACAAATGGAGAACTAAAATTATGCTTATTGATGAAATTATCCTCATCAGCTACAGCAAGAACCTCACTTTCATCAATATAATCAACACCAAGAGCTTCCAATACCTGGGCTTCCACGAAATGGCCGACGCGAGCTCTACCCATTACAGGGACAGAAACGGCGCGTTTTACTTCTTTGGTGAGAGATGGTTCCGGCATTCTTCGAATCCCTCCGCAACTCCGCTCAGATACAATGACAGAACACGCCCCTGCTTCCTCAGCTAGCTTTGCTTGACGAGCATTGCTGACTTCAATAATTGCTCCGCCGCGAAGCATCTGAGCTAAACCCACCTTGATCGAAAATGGGTTCTTCTTAGAATCTGTAATGGCGTTGCTATTGTAGAGCGTGACAGCTCCGTCCTCTTCCATTGCCGGCAAAGTGTTTGAAATAAAATTTCTTTCTTGATTTTTCAAAGAAAACAATGAATTGGCGAAAGGGGTAGTTTACGATTCTGGTTCTTTTCGATGTAGAATATGGTATAAGAGAATTAATAGAGGGCGAGAGCGATTTCGAGAAGGTTCGATGGAGTTTCCGGGGTAGATGTTGGGTTTAGTCGGTGGAGAAAGGAAAAATGTGGAAACTTCGGTTACATTCTCAAACTTGATTCAGTAACAGTGCAGTGCCACCAACTGCCAATTACTAGAAGTGAAATCTTAGTGGCAGAGTTGCTGGGCCTCGGCCCCGTAATTATGGGCTCATAGTTTGAAACTTAACTCATTAAATCTAGGCCCAACTCAAATTAGCAACAATTAAGGACTAATACATGCCATTAATCTAACCATGATTGGTGGTGAGAGGCGTAAAATTTATGGTGTGAAACGATGTTAACTTCTAATTGATCAATAGTTTTAGTATTGGGTTTGGGAATTTATAACCATTAAATTCAATTTTAAGTGTTTATTTTTACATAATTTTTTACCTATTTTTATAATTTTTCTATCATTAACAGAGATCAAATACAGTAAAATTTTGAAAATGTAACTTATGATAGCACTAATTCACAGAGAAACATAACAAAAAAGAGTTGGCATGTTCTTAAAATAAACAAACAATTAGATGTCATTAACCTAAAATTAACCAAAAACAACAACGACGACGACAGAGCATCTAAAAGAAGAAGGTGAAGCCAACAAAATTTGCTGTACACAATACACATGGCACCTTAAAAAACGTGCAATTGATGTATAAATACATGATCCAAAAGATAAAAAGTTATTTAATTCATCAAAACCAACCAATTCTGGGAAAGATCCAGAATTGGTTGGTTTAATCTCTTGCAAAGCATTTTGGCAAGGGAAGATGAAAATGACGATGATGCGAAAGTTGAGCGTGGTGCTGATCATTTACTTGGTCATGCTTCTGGTTTTCAATATGGAAAACGGCGTCGCTGCTCAAGAAGATACGGTCAAGAAAGGCGGCGATCACGACGGTTTGAGTCAGGAATTGAAGGAAGCGCATCCCATTTGTTGTTTTACCATGTACTGGTTCATTAAAATTGGTACCTGTTGTGATTGATCCATTTTAAATTGTTCCTTTTCCTGAATGGAATAATATTGATCGAGAATGTTCTGTATATGATTTTTTTTCCAATCAAGAATGTTCTGTATTATATGGTTTGAAAATCTCTTGAAGAATGAAATAACGTATTCCGATTTTGACCTTCTAAATCATTCTTTTTCGTTTAAAAAATGCATTTTTTATATTTTCATTAATTAAATATTAATAATAAATTCACTTTTATCATTTTTTTTCTCTTCAAGTTAAACTCGTTATCATACATGAAAAAAAGTATACAATTTTCTTTTGAGTGGTGTTATTTTCATTCACACCTCAAATTACTACTCTTTAATATTTCTTATACATCTTACTTCCTTCGGGTCAAAATAATTGATCCAGAGAGCCTTTTTACACATATTAAAAAATATGTGTAAAATATTAAATAAAATAGTTTTTTATCAGGGCGGGCAGCAAGGGGCAGACGGACAGCTGACAACGCTAGAAAAAACTACTTTTTTACACACTTTTTGTTAGGGCGTTAATTTAAAACGTACCAATATTTTTGGGCCAAAACATCAATTATTTTAACCCAGAGGAAATATGATATAACTTTTAGTATAGAGTTAGTATAGTAAATTTATATCAAAGAGTGTGAAGGCAATAAACCGAGTAACTAAATACCACCACCCTTTTCTTTTTTGTCCCTTCCATAGTGAATTTTCATTTTCTTTGCTTTATGCCAACTCCTATAACACAGAACTACTGTTAGTAAAAAAATGTGGCTCAATTGATTATTGCATATTGTTTCCATAGGGTTACGAATTTTATTTTTTATTTTGTAATAGTAATTAATAATATAACCAATTTAAAAATTAGTGAATTGGAGTTTAGAAAAAAAAAACAAAATTACGCGTATTTTGTAATTGAATTATATTAAAGTAGATAGTAAATGAAAATGTATACGTAAACAAATTAAAATTGAACCCAAATTAACTCTAATTCAATATAAATTCAAATACTATTAATAATAGAAACAAATTACAATATTTTATCATTAAAAAAGCTTGAAAATAATAAAAAAGTGAAATACCAAACTGAACCACAATATTTTTTTATTATATAAAAAACCCGAAATATTTTAGTTCTAATTTAAAAAGATATGGAAAAAAATTGAACCGAAATTTATTAAATATTAACCGAACGTAATAAATAGTTACCGATTTTATTTAGTTATCAGTAGAGAGTTAAATTCAGATTTAATTTTTATTTTGGTAAAAAATATGATACTTTTTTTGTGGTTAAATGCCAATAATACCTTACACGTTATTGACCCGAAAAAAAAAATACCTTACACATATATTTTTGTTTGTTTGTTTGAGAATGTACCTAACACATTACAATTTTCCCAAATAAGCACATGGCGTGGTTATTTTCTAGTGGTGGGGGCACCGCGGTCGTGGGTGGACTGACTGGTCTGAATGCGTAAGCAGAAAATCTACGCCCATGATCTCACTTCTAACGTACTGTTTTTAAATTCAACCGTACGATCCCACACGTGGGGTCACCATGTCACCTAACTCAGTTCACGACACGTGTCTGATCAAGAGCGCATCCCTCCAATCTACGAAATTTAAATCACAGCAGAAAATAATACAGACAGATACAGGTCACGAAAATATAATAATGAGTGGGCCCCATACCCATGTGACTTCGTTGATGTTAAGTGTTCTGATTGGACAATTTCCGCAAGTGGGCCCATTAACCATCGTCGTTTTGTTTGGTTTCCCAAAACTCTGTTTTTGAAATTGAACCAAATTCCACAAGCATGCCAATCTTATGCCAAATTATATTCAAATTTTCATAAATAGCAATGAACTCATAGTAGTTAAATTGATCTCATCAAATTGTTTAGAGAAATCATTGAGTTATTCAATCAAGATTTATCTTAAATATAATAAAATACAAATTGAATAGTAGCAAAATTAAAAAAAATTAGTCGAGACTCGAGACTACTCCAATAAAAAAATAATTAATTTTGATAAAAGAATATATTTTTTCCTTCTAACAACAAAACTAGATCAAACGCACGTGACTTGCACATGCCCCTGCCTTTTCCCCTCTCCTTCAAAAATTCAAAAAAAAGCTTCACCACTTCTTCATTTTCACTCCAGAGACGCTCTCCCCCATCGCCATTTTCACCTCTTCCATTCTACTTAACAACTAATCTCCCCTCTTTCTAACCCTAACCCACCTTTAATTCAAATCCACCCATTAAACAAAACCTTCACCCTCACTCCACCTCTTCACTCCACACCCATCCCATCCACATAAAATCAAACCCAACAAGAGAACTCTCTTCAAGATTATGAACAACGGGATGGGGAGACAAAGATCTGGTGTATCCTCTTCAATCCACCACCAACGCCAGTACTCCTCTGATAACTTCCTCGAAACCACCACCACCACCACCTCTTCCTCCTCCAACGGCCGGTGGCTCCAGTCTGCGGGGCTTCAACATCTCCAGAACACCAGCACCGGCATCCCCCCGCTACAGGTTTGCTCATGTCTTACTTACTTCATTTCCCAGTCTTTCTGCCTCATCTGCTTCCAGATCTGATGGTTACTGATGTTTTTTGTTGGTGGTAGGATTATAATTTCTACGGCGGAGGGAATGGTAGGAGTTACAGAAATGTGCAGCAGTTGTATGCGGAGCCCGCTACTCCTCCAGTGAGTTCACGGCCGTCGAGTCAGAGGAAGAATCATGGAGAAGAATCTCCCCCTAATGAGTTTAGCCCTGGGCTGTTAGATCTGCATTCTTTTGATACGGAGCTGCTTCCTGAGGTTTGGCCTGTCCCGATTTATCTGTTAATTTTCTTTTACATGCGCCTGCTTTGTACTTAGATACCGTAATGTTAGGATTTAGTTTGTTAGCTGGGGTTAAATACGTGAAGGTGATTTTTTCCCCCATTGATGCGTTATTTTTTAATGTAAATGTTAACGATCGTTTAGGCTTTTGCAAAAGTTTTTTTTTTCTCCTTAGAATGGGTGTGTGTGATCGGTTCATATAGGTGAAAGTTGTTCTGTTTTCTGTTGTACTAAATAATAGGCATTTCTGAAATGTGTGGTTGGTGGTTATAGGCATTTGGCATTTCCCTAGTTAGCAAAACTAAATTGCATTTCAGTAGTATGTGATAATGCGGCGTCCCTCATGTATCCAAGGTTCATCTAGCATTTTGTAAACTAGTAAAGAATCTAGTTATGCCTGTAGCAGTAAGATATAGTATGAGTGATTTCAGTAGTATGCTTGTTAAAAGAAATATCAGGGGTCTCTTTTATGATTTGACATGTTCTCATAATCACAGTGTAGTAACAATGAATTACCAAATGTGATAGCATGTGGTGTGTTTGAACTTTGAATGATTGTTGCTTTTGATGCAACTGTAGATGCAAGTTCCGGGTTTGTATGATGGCTCATCCTTGTTTCATCCGGTTCGAGGGAGGAGTTTTGATGACTTAGAAGCATACGGGGTGAATAGCAAGCAAACTGGTAGAGGAGCTGGTTTGCCGGATAACAATTTGTTGAAAAGCTTTGCTGTGGACAAAGAGAAGAATAGTTCAGTTGCAAAAATAAAAGTTGTGGTATGATTTGTTTTCAATGTTTTGTACTTAGAAAGTGCAACAGTGATGACAAATGTGGAGCTTTTAGATTTCTTGTAAGTACCTATGTATAAGTGTCTGAATCATCAATGCAGGTGAGGAAGAGACCATTGAACAAAAAGGAGTTGGCAAAAAATGAAGAGGACATAATAGAGACGCAATCCAATTGTGTCACAGTTCATGAGACTAAACTTAAGGTAACTGTCAATAGAAACTCCTTTCACTGTTACTGTGGATCAAGTTTCAAAATGTTACAGAAATGTAATAAAATAACTGATTAAAACTCTGATAGCAAATCATAGATCCCAATCTCTGTATGTTTGTTGAGAAAATGAATCATGGAATGTGAATGAAAAGATTAGGACAATGTTTCTTGAACATAATTTGAATGGGCAGATTTTGTGTATGAATATGCAATGAGTTGCAAGACTTACTTTCCTGAAATGATGGGAGGTTCGAGTGTAATTTAATGATTCCGCTAATGCCTGAGGATTATTTGAGCTTTTATCTGCAAGAAGCTTCACCAGTTTGTTATCCTTAGGACATTCCAATGGTTACCTGTTTGCCAAATTCCAATGGTTTTTAAATGTCCATTGTTCTTCCATGAAGAACCTGTTTCTAATAGCAGTCTCATGCAGGTTGACCTCACTGAATACATGGAGAAGCATGAATTTGTCTTTGATGCTGTGCTAAATGAAGAGGTCTCCAATGATGAGGTGAGTTCATTAGTTTGTTAAATTCCTTTTTTCTTTTCCTTTTTGCTTTAAATGTCCTTCACATCTTGTCATGTTCTTCCCATATGCTGAATTGCTTTGTTTCTGCAGGTGTATCGTGAGACAGTGGAGCCCATAGTTCCCATCATTTTTCAGCGAACAAAAGCAACTTGCTTTGCATATGGGCAAACAGGTAAATTGAGCAGTGGACCATTCAGCTACAATCTATGTTTCCTCTCACCAATAGCCTGACTTAAATTGACTGACATCTGTTTTTAATACTCTATCCTATTTAGTAGCTTAGACACATTAAAGAGATGGTTTAGAAACCATTGACGTTGAAACCTGCAGATACTTCTTTTTATGTTAGCACTTCTATGTGTGAGTTTGATTTCCACATGTTGGGAGAGACATCAAGTCTGTAATATGAGAAGAAAAAAACTAATCTATGTCGTCTCTTCCAGGAAGTGGGAAAACCTACACAATGAAACCCTTACCCATCAAAGCATCACGAGATATTTTGAGGTTGATGCATCATACCTACAGGAATCAAGGTTTTCAGCTATTTGTCAGTTTCTTTGAAATATATGGAGGAAAACTATATGATCTTCTCAGTGATCGAAAGTAAGTTGGGCGCTCTACTTTACAGCTTATATTTACTGCTCTAAATTCATTAAAATTGCAAAATTGCACTAGTGCTCTGAACCACTAAAAATGAAAAGATGGGCTTCTGCAGGAAACTTTGCATGAGAGAGGACGGTAAGCAGCAAGTTTGCATTGTGGGTTTGCAAGAGTACAAAGTGTCTGATGTAGAGACAATTAAGGATCTCATTGAGAGAGGAAGCTCAAGTAGAAGTACTGGCACGACAGGTGCAAATGAAGAATCCTCCCGATCTCATGCAATTCTTCAGCTTGCAATCAAGAAGTCTATTGATAGCAGTGAATCTAAGCCTCCACGTCTAGTTGGCAAGCTCTCCTTTATAGATCTTGCAGGGAGTGAACGTGGTGCTGATACCACAGACAATGACAAGCAAACAAGGTATTTCTTAGCCAAAAGATTCCTGTTCGATGTGATCACTAGGGATACGCTATGATAAGTATTATAACTAGCATAGATTTTTATTTAAATGCTGGACAAAGATAATTTTGTCTACTTGCCGCTTTGCATTAATCTAAAATTTGCTGAAATTGATATTTTTCAGCATTCAGTTAAATGATTAGAACATCAAGTGCCCGCTTTAGTTTCTTGTTTTAGTTATTATTTTTTGTCCCTGTGGTGGTAGTGTTTGTTTATTTTAGCCCTTGTGGTGATTTTGTGATCGATGCAGTCGGTGTGGTCATAATTTTCAATTAATTTGGTCCCTTTAGTGAGATGTTTGACTAATCTAATCCTTGTGGTGTAATTCTTTGTTTAATTTGGTCCTTGATTAATGTTATCATGATAGGACTAAATGAACCACAAATGTCCTTACAGGGGCTGCATTAATCAAAACACCAGCAGATGAACCAAATTAAATAAATGTTGTCATCTTGGGGACCATATTAGTCTGAAAATCACTATAGGGACAAAGCTAAACTAGACTTACCGCTACAGGGACCAGAAGTGTCATTTAACCTTTCTGGAATGTATATACTAAATTCTTTAATTGGATTACAACCTCTTTATGTGTATCTATTTGAGATCAATAACTTAACCCAACAACCTGTAAGCGTGAATGCAAAATCATTTCAAATTGTATGTTAATTTGGTTCCCTTGTGTATGATAAAGGATGGAAGGTGCAGAGATCAACAAGAGTTTACTTGCATTGAAGGAGTGCATAAGGGCTCTTGACAATGACAAAAGTCACATCCCTTTCAGAGGAAGTAAATTAACTGAAGTTCTAAGGGATTCTTTTGTTGGCAATTCACGCACTGTGATGATATCATGCATTTCACCTAGCTCAGGCTCATGTGAACATACTCTCAACACCTTAAGATACGCTGACAGGTGAGTTAAAATATTTCAATTTTTTGTGTTTCCGGCATCGATTTTACTTCATTATGATACAGCATTCTGAATTTTCTGACACGTTGGAAACCACATTCCAGAGTGAAGAGCCTTTCCAAAGGGAATGCTAAGAAGGATATATTATCTTCAACCATGAACCTGAAGGAGTCCACAACTATGCCCCTATCATCTGCTCTACCTGCTGCATCTGCATATGAGGATGATGTAGCTGATGCGTGGGCAGAACAGGATGAAAGAGATGAGGCATCAGACGACTCTTATGAACCGGAGAAACCAGTATGGAAAGAGAATGGGAAGGTGGAGCCATACAATGCTCCTATTACTGAAAGTAGAATACCAAAAGCCAATGGTCAGACAAAATGGAAAGAGATGCCAAAATCTAATCTTAAGTACACACGTTCTGATGATGATTTGAACGCCCTCCTACAGGTAGGGAAAATAGTTGAATATGTGTATGCCTATATGAATGCAGAGACTTGAAATCTGTTGACAATTAATTTTTTTTATAAACTGTCAGGAAGAAGAGGATCTTGTAAATGCTCACAGAAAGCAAGTCGAGGACACTATGAACATTGTTAGAGAGGTATGTGATGGGATTTGGTCGAACCATTCTTCAGATTAGTTATATACAATAGTTCTGAGTCTTAAGCTTACAAGTTCGGATTGACTGACCAAAATGCTTGTAACTTGTAAGTATATAAAACATTCAACTGGAGGTGATCTTTACTGATATTAAATCTTGGCTACTACTTGTGTAGAGTTTCAAAGGGAGAAACCACACTATTTTTGATTTATGCTTGCATTTCTTGCGATAAGATTAAGGGGCTCATGCACTTGCTTATTTGTTCGAGTGATTACGGCATTTGCAGGAAATGAACTTGTTGGTGGAGGCTGACCAACCAGGGAATCAGCTGGATGATTATGTAACTAAACTGAATGGCATTCTTTCTCAGAAGGCTGCTGGTATACTGCAATTACAAAACCGTTTGGCAAATTTCCAGAAGCGTTTGAAGGAGCACAATGTTTTAGTATCTTCTTCTGCCTACTAATCTCATACAGAAGCATGGATACTTAAGTTATGGATTTGTTTGTGGTACTGTAATTATAGCTGTAGCATATTTGCTGATTCAGGATCTCATCGTGCTGCAGTTAAGCTGCATGATTCACTGGCCATTATGCTATGAATCTCTTGTATTGTTTATTTGGTTTGAGGGGTTGGAGATTGATCAAGATTCCTTTTTCTTTTCATTTTTGTTAACAAGTTATAGGCAAGCCTTGGATTTGAATGCCATTTCGGCATGCCATTTGTAAAGTCATGCAGCACTGTAATCTGATTCCTTAATGAGTAATCCGTGTTTGTTACTACCATTTGGTTACTCAGGTAAACTTTATTGGATATCTTGGTTAAATTAAACTGATCCTCCTTCATGCCATGCTTATTGCTTGGAACTTGCTTTCTTGCAACTATTTTAGTATGTTTATGTTTAGTCCCATGCCATGCTTCATTAGTTAAACCGACTAATTTTTTTCACTTAATAGGCTGAGTGGTTTTATACTCTTAAAATCTTATTTCTTAAGAAAGAGATCGCTAATTTGATCTTGGTGTATGGAAAAATTACATACTTCACGGAGTTAACCTTTTATTGAGCAACATGTTTAAAATTTAGAGGAAAAAAATAATAAGTCATTTTGCAAAATATAAAATTCAACATTTTTTTCCTTCTTAAAATATGATAATAGAATATGTGATTGTTCCTCTCCACTTCTCCAAAAGTGATTTGGATTGTCCCATCTCCAACCCGTTTGAAAGCCAAAAAATATACGTCGTGAACCCTCGTATACATCATTAGCTCTCTCCCTTATGAGCACTAAGTGATTGTCTCAAGATCATAATCGTCTCCCATGGAGACAATTTTGATGGCCTTGTCATTACGGATGAAAACATGATCATATAGAATTCTAGCACTGTTTTTGCGTCTCCAATCTCGAATGGAGCTACCTCGTGCAACACTGAGACCAGGTTTCATTCATTTGGAACCTATTTATGATGATTATACAAGAATCCTATTTGATATTTTTAGATTTAATTAAAAATCGAACAAGATTAGTCGAAAGTGAGGGGATACAAGAAGAGATAAAAATAAATGAAAAAATATTTATCGACCTCACGCGTTCCACTGATCCAACAACCATCTTGAAGACACGAACCATCTAGAATGGTTTCAATACAATCCTGTCCTTTCACTCTCCTCATCGCCGCCATAAGAGATTCTCAAACTGATTAACGGCCAGGATAAAGCTCACACCAGTCTACTCCCAGAAACTGATTTCAGAGTCTTTCTTTGCAGATCCCTACTTTCCTCATTGGATGAGCCAGGACTGGACATGGCCTATGAGGGACCAGGAGTAGATTTTGAGACATTGTAGTATCAGAGTCTTCTGCAAAGCAAAGGGATTCTCATAAGCAGCTGGTGGCTGGGGATGGAACTGGTATTTGGGTCAGAGCTTATGTTTCAGATATTTCTTTGTTTTCGCACAGACTTTGTCCTAGCCATGATGAAGCTCTCAAATCTCGGAGTCTTGACAGGAAAGATGGGCCAAATGCGCCGTAATTGTTCAAAGAAGAAGAACAATATCACATGTTCAACTTAGCTTAAGCTGCTTCTCGACTTTTTTGTTCCTTTTAGGTTCAATCTTACTCTGAATGTAGTTTCTTACGGTTACAAATTCGGATCCTGACATTTCACATTTGCAAATGTAGCGTCCAGATTGCAAGACATGATATTTTTGAATGAATTCCATATGTGAAATTGACTTTTGTTGGCAATTCATTGATCTTATTGATTAGGACTAATCACAGCTGTATGTAAAGGACTGATTACAGTCAAGAAATTGTATATGTAAATTCTTAGTAACAAGACAAGCTCAGACAAATCACTAAACATAAGGGAAAAAAGTATAACAAGGAGACTGCAAATCTGCTAGTAAATACACACCAGGAAGAATATAGAAGGAATATTGGAAGGAACAGATCCATATATGCACAATTTAGAACTCACAAGGATTTTGGCATCTAAAACCTAATAGACCCGAGTCTTCGCTTCGAATTGTTGATGCTAGCAGAGGGTCGTGGAATAGAGAATTCTGAATACATGTTGGTGAAGAAATCATCAACAATGTCAAGATAGACGGGGCTTTTAAGACGCGAGTAGTAGTGAAGTGCCTCTTCCACATCAAGTACATGTTCTACATCACTCACATCTATCATTTCCAGCTCCTTCATCTTCTTTGCCAATGCATAACCTGCTCCTGCTCCTGCTTCTGCTCCATTCATGCTCTTTGAACATTGCTCTCCCTTCTTTAATGCTGAAGTACTTTTCTTGTTCTTCACTTCCTTTCCTCCTCCACCGGACTCCAATTCTTTCTTCTTCACCGGACTGTTTTCGAGTCTCATGGAACTCTCATTGCTCACATCTTCCACACATGCGTTCTTCCTCTGCATCACCTTTTCGAGATCGCATTCCCATTCGTTGCAGAACTCAGTGTAGTAATGATCTCCTTGGTGATAACTCCTCATGTTTCTTCTGCAGCTTCCACATGAGAAAGGGTTGCAAGGAGTTGGGGTTTGCAGCTTTTGGTACCCACCAAAAGCCATGGATTTAAGCTTTTGGACAGATTTGTGGAATAGGGTGTTGGTCTTTTGAATGGACTCTTTTAGCTGCATCTGTATTTGTAGTACTGTTTATCTCTCTAATCAAGAAACAAAAGACAAGTCTCCAATTTTGTATAGAATGGTTTCTTCTCCAACTGTGTAGTCTGATATACAAGTTGGGAAAAGATGGAGACACTTGAATGGTTCCTTAGGTTACCAGGAGACAAAGGCAGTGGAAAGTAAAGAGAAGGTTTCTTACTGTTTAGGCTTTCATTTTCTTTCCACACTGACAACACTTATTCAACGCTATCGGGCCTTAATGGGATAACTCTAACAACACTTTAATACACTTTAATACGATGCAAGAGTACTGTAGAGTGAGGAATTCCCTCCTTCATTTGAAAATGGAGACATTCCTTCAATCTGTGATTTAACATTAAGAAAAAAGAAAGCCTAATCATCATGAATATATTGCATTTTGACTCTTTGCTGCTTAAGGTGTAGCTGTATTCATTAAGATGCAAAGCAAAAGACAAAAAAAGTGGTGAATTGTTAAACAAGAAAAGATTTGTTCTGTTAATCCTTTTATCAAACTGATACCGGTGACAATTATTCCCTTTCTGATACCTTCTTAAAAGCAGTAATGAATTCTTGCCATTCTAGCTATATCAGAAGTAAAAATATTTCACATACGAATGCTTCTTACCATAATGTTATATATTAAGGAGTGGAGCGAAATCTAAATTACATAAATTATTCAGAATTGACACATCGGTAGGAATAAAAAATTTAAATACTCATATCAGAAATCCATTTTCCTTCATTGATGTTTAATGTTTAATTAATTTGTGTTGAAAAAATGCCAAAAGGAATTTGGTGGCAAAAGAAATAAAAAGAAAGAAAGTCTACAATTGCATTAATATGGGAGAGATGTATATAACGTAATGGACCCATATGGGCTGTGATGTTGGTGCACAAGACCACTGGCTAGTTATTGTCAAGATAAGGTGGCATTTAGATTGGTGTGCAGCCAAGTCACTTTCTAATAGTTGCCCTATAGTTAAAAGCTTAAAACCCTCCCACCAACCTAGCATTAAGACCACCAACATCACTTTGTTTAATACTAACGAGTAAATAGATACTATTTCACACATGATATTTTAAGAACATTTGATATATTGAAGTAAAAAAACTAAAATAAATTACTAAAATTCATCATAAATCGATCCGCCGTGTGAATCTCTAAAATAAGTTGTTAAAGCAATCGACGTAGTAAAGAAACTATGGCAAACTAGCATTCAATACTCATTTATACCCTCATAAATATGAAAATGTGGTAAAAGTAAATGCTACTGATTCACAAGAAAATGCAGAAGATAGTAATTAGAGAAGAGAATTCAGTACAAGACAACTTTGGAGGCTTGCCATTATACAACCCTGAAAACTTCAATGAAACAATACGGCATCTTTAATTTTAGCTCGTTTTTAAGTCTATTTTCAGTTCTCATGTGCATGTCAGCACCAATTATGCATCTTCAGTTATTGAGCCCATGCAATGCAATAGTGAAAGTTTATCATTTTAAACAAAATATAAATAAAAATGGTTCTTCTTAAAACAAGAAATTAATGCTGGTCGAGGTAGGAATATGTTCATATATCCTTTATCATAAATAATAATAATTGACAAATTAACTTAAAATAATTAAAACCAAAAAAAAAACTGTCTTAGCTCTTTGATGAATAAGAAAAAATGTTTGTTTTAAAAAAAATAAAAATAATGTAAGTATACACATAAGTTACTAATTGATATAAATGGTTCAACATTAACATTCTTTAAATAATACGACAAATTCGAAGCCCATATATGCAGAAATTACTTGTTGGGAATACTTACGAACATGAGATTATTAGTTGGAATCATCTGATTTTGAAGTAGTTTTTTAACTTCGAAGATGGGCCGGTGGCCACTGAACATGTGCTAATGGGCCGGTCCATGTTTTAAGCCCACATTTGTAGGCCACTTTGAACCTCTTCATGTGTGCCCGTTTTTAGTATCTACAAATATATAATCAAAAATACCTCTTAATTTCTTGCCATTAATCTTCTTTAATAATATTCATTACTTATTAATTTTAATTTTTAGTAAATTATTTTTAATTAAGTATTTTTAAATTACCAAACCCAGAAAAGGAAAAAAAGAAGACCCGAAACAAAACAACGTAACAATCAGCCATCCAACTAACAGTCCTCTCCTTCTCCTCTACGTTGAATCAATCAATAATGTGAATTAAATCTTGTCGACCCCTCCATTTCTACGCGTTTCACGTCTTGATCATCCTTCCTTCATCTCTTCTTATCATGATTTTGATTCATTTCTTTCTCTCCTTCAATTAAGTGAGTAGACACAGATTTTGGGAGGAAGGAGGAACCATGAGTAGCAGCACCCAAAAGGGAGTGAGCGTCAGAGACTTGGTTGAAGAAGCCAAGAAAAGGATTGTCATCGTGGTCATATGTGTTGTGGGTTTATCCCACCTCATGTCTTGTAAGTTATATATTCTCCATTTCATTCCTTGCACTAATCTGTTCTTCGGATTGAGCTGTTATGATTTCATTAAGCTCACTATGTGATTTTTTGTGGATTGGTTTCATTAACTATTGAATACTGTAGGGTTTAGTTTAGTTGGGTATGTGTGGAGAATTTAGCATTGGGTGCAATTAGTTGTGGGTTGTTGGCATTGGAAGGTAATTAGAGGATCGCAGTGGTTTTGGAAGTGAGTGGGGTTTGTAGAATTGACGCACCCTTTTGGGTTTGGTTGGTGAATTTAGGAAAATGTGACAAAACTAAACCTGGTGTTTGAAAAAGATTTGGAAGTCTGTGGTCTGAAGTTTGACACAAATCATTCATTAAGTTGTTGATTATTACTAATGGAGAAGGAGCTTGATTTATAGTTAGGCTGCTGTGTATGAGCAGTTTCAACTGCAAAATCATAATAGGGTTTATGGTGGGAGGTTGATATAAGCAATGTCTAGATAATGTCAATGTTTTCGTGATTGTTTACACCCTGTAAAAGAGTTATGAAATTCCTAGAGCAAAAAATTTGCTAGAGCAAACTTTATGTATTTTATTCATTTATTTGGCTTTGTTTACGGATGGAACATGAAGAAAAACTTTGAAAAGCAACAGTTGATTGCAAAATGTGGCCTACATGGCAAAAGACCAACAGACTGATTGAGGAATGACAAATAGTTGAGCTCCACCTATCCTAGCAATATATGTGGCTATGTTGGTTTGGTCCTAACATGGAGTAGGCTGATGGCCGTGGTATCCTACGATGGTAATAGGACATGAATTGATTAATGATGTGGAATTGCAACTGCCTCATCATGTAAAAAGATGTTATTTAATAAGTTTCCTGCATGAAGAGAGATGATAAGGCTCTTGGAGAAATTACAACTGTGATACCATGTTGTGTACTTCATATTTGTGACGACCAGGATAAGCAGCGTATTACTGTAGAGACTAGGTAGACGAAGAACGTTTAACAGCTTCTGTCCAAATTTTGTTCATATAGTATGTATGAAATCTCATGCGAGGAAGAAAGAGCCTTAGGAAAGTTCTTTTGTTTCTATGCAGAACTTATGAAGAATAGCAGAGACAAGAGTCTTGCTCCATTCATGGATTTTTCTAGAGCATCTGATGCATATAGGTTACTCACCTTAGAATTTGGTTAATTATGTTAGTTTGTTGGATTGGATATTAAAATGTACACCAAATTTCATCTTTGTTGTTGTTTTGGTTTAATATCAACTTACTCTTTGTTTATCTCCTTTCAGTAACAAGCTCCTCCGTTTGGGTGAACCTACCTGCTGCTGCCTCCTTAATTGTTCTTCTTCGTTATTTCTCCCTAGATTACGAAATGCGAAGGAAATCTCTGACATATAATAGCAAGCCTTCATCAGAGAATACATCATCCCTAAAAAAACCTCTTGAATCAAAAAAGGCTGCTCAAAAGTTAGATTGGAGGAGGAAAGTGAACTCCCCTGTTGTTGAGGATGCAATAGATCACTTCACTAGACGTATAGTTTCTGAGTGGGTGACAGATCTGTGGTACTCTCGCATAACACCTGATAAAGAAGGTCCAGAGGAACTAGTGCAGATAATGAATGGTGTTCTTGGTGAGTTATCAAGTCGCATGAGAAATATAAATATCATTGATCTTCTAACAAGGTTAGTCTTATATATCATAGTTGCCTCTTGTTTTAGTTTTATTCTATTTTTATTTTGTGGTTATTTACTCAGTAACTAATTGATGGCACAGGGATCTTATTCATCTTATTTGCACGCACTTGGAGCTTTTTCGTGCCTGTCAAGCAAAGCTTGAAAAGCAACAGTCGTCCCTTTCCATCGAACAACGAGACAAAGAACTGAGGCTTGTTCTTGCTGATGAGGACAAATTACACCCTGCATTATTTTCTGCTGATGCTGAGCACAAGGTTGTTTTGTTTAAGTCTAATATATAGATTCCACCCTTGAAGTGAAATTTAGAATTGTGATGACGATGCTCTCAACCATTTATTCTCAGGTTTTGCAGCATCTGATGGATGGTCTAATTTCTTTCACATTCAAGCCAGCAGATTTGCAGTGTTCTTTCTTCCGCTATGTGACTCGGGAGCTTCTTGCTTGTGTTGTAATTCGACCCGTCTTAAACTTAGTTAATCCAAGGTATATATGCCTTCTATTTTCCATTTTATCTTTTATCATTTGTTGAGATATGGAAACAAATAGATATTTAATTTCCAGTTATGTAGTTTCTATTTACGTATATATAGGAATTAATTAGATTGATATGGAATTAATTTCAGTATCCTATTTAAGGATATACACTTTGTATATATAGATATATTCTGGTGGAATAGAAAATCAAGCCTTATCAATTTCTTTCATGGTAGCGGAGCTCTAGGTTTCTTAACCTAAAAATAATTCTCTCTCCCAAACCAAAAGATAAACATGTCCAGCCTCAAAAACACCAATGACACCTCAGATTCTGGCAAGCCCAGAACTGAGGAAGAACCCAATACCCAGAGAGTAGGAGACTTTCAGAGTGTTAGGGTTTCCTATAGATTGAATGGAAAAAATTACCTCAAGTGGTCCCAAGTGATTCAGACATATCTAAAGGGCAAAGGGAGATACAACCACCTTCTCAGCAATGGACCAGCAGAGACTGATCCAAAGTTTGCAGCATGGGAGGAGGACGACTCCATGATCATGTCCTGGCTTTGGGAGTCCATGGAACCAGCAATCAGCGACACTTGCATGTTCTTTAAGAACTCGAAGGAGGTTTGGGACTTCATTAAAGCGACTTATTCCAAGGCTCGTGACACTGCACAAGTGTACGAAATAAAGACCAAGACTGCAGGAACCAAGCAAGGTGATAGATCGGTCACAGAATATGCAAATCAGCTCCAAAGTCTGTGGCAGGAGCTAGATCATTACAGGGCCTTTAAAATGAAATGCCCGGCAGATGCAGAAACTCTAAAGAAGTTCATAGAGAAGGACAGAACCTATGACTTTTTGGCTGGATTGAATCCAGAATTCGATCAGGCTAGAATTCAGGTGCTAGCTAAGGAGGAGACTCCATCTCTGGAAGAAACAATCTCCCTAATCAGATCTGAAGAAAGTAGGAGGGCTGTGATGCTAGACTCTCAGACTAAATATGAGTCTGCCTTGGTAACAAGACCACAGACTCAGTTACCGACGAGTAGCAGACAGGGGTACCAGGATAAGGTGAAGGAACAAGGGAATCAGTTCAGGACACTTGGCAAAGAAGGCCAGTGGAAGAAGGACAGGGACAACCTTTGGTGTACTTATTGTAAGAAAACTAGGCACACTAAAGAAGAATGCTGGAAACTGCAGAATAAGACAAATGGCAGGGAGGCTGGAAACAGAGGGGGATGGCAAAGACCCCAAGCTAAGATGGCACAAGGAACTACCACAGGTCTTGATGAAGAAGAAGTGGAAAAGTTGAGACAATTGCTGGGATCACTAGATACAAAACAGTCTCCAGGAATGACAGCAACCTCCTCCCCAGACCTAGCAGGTATAACTTCATTCTCCACCTGTTTAAATGTTCAATCACTTTGTTATGAGAATACTTGGTTGTTAGATTCAGGTGCCTCACACCACATGACCTACACATCTAAACATTTTTCCACCTACACACCATGTTCAAGTAACAAGAAAGTCATGGTTGCAGATGGCTCTCTAGTAACTGTAGCAGGCACTGGTAACATTCAAATTACACCTGATATCACTCTAAAGAATGTTCTTCATGTACCCAAACTTTCAGCCAACCTCATATCTGTTCAAAGATTTACCAAAGATACTAATTGCCTTGCTATCTTTTTCCCAACTCACTGTATTTTTCAGGACAGAAAAATGAGGAGGAGGATTGGACAAGCTAAGGAGAATAATGGCCTGTATCAACTCTCAATCACTCAGGGCCTTACGAATAAAACTTCTGTAGCTTTAGTGAGTCTCTCGAATAAGGAAACCATTTGGTTACACCATCTACGCCTAGGTCATCCTTCTTTTAAAGTCTTGAGAATTATGTTTCCTCATTTATTCCTAGAAATTGATACTGAGTTATTCCATTGTGATGTATGTGAACTTGCAAAACACACTCGTGTCTCTTCTCCTATTAGCAATAAAAGATATTCTCAACCATTTCAACTGATTCACAGTGATATATGGGGTCCCTCTACAATTCCAAACATATCTGGTTCCCGTTGGTTTGTAACTCTCATTGATGATTGTACTAGAGTCACATGGGTTTTCCTACTTAAACAAAAATCTGAAGTTAGTGCCATTATACCCAATTTCCATTCCATGATTCAAAACCAATTCGGAGTAAGAATAAAAAGCTTTAGAACAGACAATGCTAAAGACTACTTTAACAACACCCTATCTTCATTTTTTCAATCACAAGGGATTATTCATGAATCATCTTGTGTATATACCCCTCAACAGAATGGGATTGCTGAACGGAAGAATAGACATATCCTTAATTCAGCTAGAGCTTTATTGTTTCAAGGCAATGTTCCAAAGTCTTATTGGGGAGAAGCAGTACTTACTGCTACACACTTGATTAACAGGTTACCAACTCCTGTTCTAGAAAACAAAAGCCCTATGTCTGTCCTAAACACTTTCTATCCTAATTTCAGAACTGAAAATGGTCTCACTCCTAGGGTGTTTGGGTGCACTGCTTATGTACATGTCCATCAACCTCTTAGAAGCAAGCTAGAACCCAGAGCAGTCAGATGTGTGTTTCTAGGATATTCCTCCACTCAAAAGGGGTATAAGTGTTATGATCCAACCACTAGGAAAGTAATCATTTCTATGGATGTCACCTTCTCAGAAAGTACCCCTTTCTTCAAAAAAACCTCATCCCACGAGGAACAACTTTCCTTTGAACCGACACAGACTTTCCTCCAGCCACTTGAACTACCTCAAATTCCTAAAATCACATCTAATATTCCATGTCTAGAAACTCCTAAGAGTACAGATGCATCCAGATTTTCACAGGTTTACTCAAGGAGAAAACCTATCCCGGAGTTGACGCAAGGCCAAGAGTCCAATCCCCCTCCTCAAGAAGAAACCACTGTAAGTCCACCAAACTCACCAGTCAATCT
Organism: Viola odorata; assembly: GCA_963691705.1. Lineage (NCBI taxonomy): Eukaryota > Viridiplantae > Streptophyta > Magnoliopsida > Malpighiales > Violaceae > Viola > Viola odorata. Next base: position 69,988,140 of record OY829540.1, read on the forward strand.
AAACACAGATCCAACAGATGATCCTATTGATGTTAATGATCTCCCCATTGCGGTCAGAAAAGGAACCCGACAATGCACAAAGAAACCCTTATACCCTCTATCCAACTATATTTCTCTCCAGCACCTTTCAAACCCACATAAGAGGTTCATCCTGAGTCTAAATACTATTAGTATTCCTAACAATGTTTTTGAAGCATTAAGACAGGAGGAATGGAGAAATGCAATGAAGGAAGAGATGAATGCATTGGAGAAGAACAACACTTGGGAGATTGTGAAGAAACCTACTGGAGTAAACATCGTAGGATGTAAGTGGGTGTTTACTGTCAAATACAGGGCAGATGGATCACTAGAGAGGTACAAGGCCAGACTAGTAGCCAAGGGGTACACTCAGTCATATGGAGTAGACTATCAGGAGACCTTTGCCCCAGTCGCAAAGATGAATACAGTAAGAATTCTTCTAGCACTTGCAGCCCAGTTTGGTTGGAACCTTCACCAGTTTGATGTGAAAAATGCTTTCCTTCATGGAGACTTGGAGGAAGAGATTTATATGACTGTCCCACCAGGTTTTGATGAAGAGAAAAGGGACAAGGTGTGCAGGTTGAGGAAAGCATTGTACGGCCTGAAGCAATCACCAAGAGCGTGGTTTGGGAAGTTTTCCAAGGCCATGAAGGGGTTTGGATACAAACAGAGTCAAGGAGACCACACCCTGTTCATCAAGCACTCTTCCACTAGAAGTATCACTGCCTTACTTGTGTATGTAGACGACATAATAGTGACAGGAAATGATGAAAAAGAGAAGGAGGAATTAAAAAGGAAGCTGTTAACAGAGTTTGAGCTGAAAGAGTTAGGGAAACTCAAATACTTTCTTGGTATTGAGGTGGCTTACTCATCCCAAGGAACCTTCATTTCCCAACAGAAGTATGTCATTGACTTACTCAAGGAGACAGGGAAACTTGGGTGCAAACCAGCAGCTACACCCATAGAAGTCAATCATAAACTAGGAGAAGCGAAGGAGGAACCAGCTGTTGACAAGAAGATGTATCAACAACTGGTTGGAAAATTGATCTATTTATCTCATACGAGGCCCGACATAGCTTACTCAGTAAGCGTCATCAGTCAGTTTATGCATGACCCGCGGGAACCTCACTTACAGGCAGCGTATAGGGTACTGCACTACTTGAAAGGGAGTCCAGGCAGAGGGATATTGTACAAGAAAGGCAACGAATTCATTGTGGAAGGATACACAGATGCCGACTATGCTGGGTCTCAGATAGACAGAAGGTCTACTACAGGTTATTGCACCTTTCTAGGAGGCAATCTCATAACTTGGAGGAGTAAGAAACAAGGTGTAGTTGCTAGATCATCTGCTGAATCAGAGTTTAGAGCACTTGCTCAGGGGCTGTGTGAGTTACTGTGGGTAAAGATCATCCTAGATGACTTAGGAATCAAGCTGGAGGGTCCTATGAGAATCTACTGTGACAACAAATCAGCAATAAACATCGCACACAATCCGGTGCAACATGACAGGACAAAACACATAGAGGTGGATAGACACTTCATTAAAGAGAAGTTAGAAGAAGGATTAATATGCATGTCCTATGTGCCTTCTATGTCTCAACTGGCAGATGTCTTGACAAAGGGCTTATCCAATACGGTGTTTCATGGTCTGATTTCCAAGCTGGGAATGGAAAACATCTATTCCTCAGCTTGAGAGGGGGTGTTGAGATATGGAAACAAATAGATATTTAATTTCCAGTTATGTAGTTTCTATTTACGTATATATAGGAATTAATTAGATTGATATGGAATTAATTTCAGTATCCTATTTAAGGATATACACTTTGTATATATAGATATATTCTGGTGGAATAGAAAATCAAGCCTTATCAATTTCTTTCAATTTTGTTGTTGTTGTCATTTTTCAAAAATATATTTTGCAGGTTTATTAATGAAAGGATTGAAATTTTTGTCATTTCTAAAGCTCCTAAAGGTGTTGCTGCTTCAGAAGAGGCATCTCAGTCAAAACCAAATGGATCTTCAAAGATTTCTTCTGACCATTTTTCCAGAATTCTAGATCCTACTGGCACTGGTGTTGAACTTATGCAATTAAAAAGTGATCAGCCCAGAAATGGGGCAGTTGCACCCGAAACAGATAATTTCCATGGAATCCAAACCTCAAAAGACCCATTGCTTGCTATGGATACCAGATCTACGCGTTTGTGGAACTCGTGTCCTGTGAATTCGCCAAGTAGTAAAGAGGAAGGGCATCATTTGGGGGGAGAATGGGGTGAGATGTTAGATGTCATTTCTCGCAGAAAGACTGCAGTACTTGCTCCTGAAAATTTTGAGAATATGTGGGCGAAAGGGAGAAACTACAAAAAGAAAGAGCGTGATAATGAGGTAATCAAGCAAGCTCGACAGGGTTCTTCAGTGATTAAGTCTGTCACAGTAGACCATTCAAAGAATATGTCTAAACCGGTGAAGGATGGTGTAACAAGACTTGATCTCCCTCTTGCCCACAGTCGTCGGCCTTTAGTTAACAATCAGAACATGTCAAATCACTCACTATCTACTTCATACCATGATGATGATGAAAAGAGCCTTGTGCTCATGGATGAAGCTGAATCGGGCAGCAGTAGTTCCTTTACATCTGGAGAGGATGATCCAACCAGTGTGACTGGTCTTGATTCTCCCGTAACAAAAGTTTGGGATGGTAAAACTAATAGAAATCTGGCTGTTGCTCGCTTTCATCATCCACTTGAAAATCCTGAAGGCCATAATGCGAAGAAGGCTCACAGAGGACATGCTCACTATCTAAGATTGCCTAGATCTCATTCTGGTCGGAAAAGGTTAAGATCAAGCACTCAGAAGTTGCATGTATGGCAAGAGACAGAGAGAACTAGCTTCTTGTCTGGAGATGGGCAGGATATCCTTAGTTTAAAAGGGCATAACAAAGCTGATGATTCCAGTGATGCTTCTGAGACTGAAAGTTTGGGTAGATTTTACAGTGCAGCAACTGCTAGTTCGTCTGAACTATCTATTCATCATCCAGAAAGTTCTAGTTTGGCTGATAATTCCCTGAAGAACTCATTGATGGTAGATAAGTTTTTCAAGTTGCGATGCGAGGTACTTACTTTTGTAGTTCAGTACTGTCTTGGTTACTTAACCCTTAATTGTGTATGTAGAGGGTGTAACTGTAGTTGCTGTTGCAGGTATTGGGTGCAAATATTGTGAAGAGTGGCTCCAGGACATTTGCAGTCTATTCCATATCTGTTACTGATGTAAATAATAATAGTTGGTCAATCAAAAGAAGGTTTGTGTGCCGACATTCTTGTTTCTACTTATAATATCCTTCCTAGGTTTAGTAAAATGCCTTTCTTGGATATTTATTTTGGACAAAAAATGAACTTATGTTAAAGTTATAAAATTTTGTGTGACTTAAACATTATTACCAACAGGTTTCGGCATTTTGAGGAGTTACATAGGCGTCTCAAAGAATATCGAGAGTATAATCTTCATTTGCCACCAAAGCATTTTCTCTCTACAGGTTTAGACTTGCCTGTTATTCAAGAGCGGTGTATATTGCTTGACGAATACCTAAAGGTTAACCACATATACTTGTTCTTCTGGAGAGAATTGATTGGATGTCAGTTTTGGCTCTGTGTTATACTTAAATTTTGCTCATGCTGGATATATTTTCCTTCTCGAGATTTTTACTTCATAATTTTGTAGTGGTGCTTGGCTGTTAAGTACCATGTGCTGCCGTACCAAATATCTGCTAATGATATCATAGTTAGTTGAATAACAATTTTCTGACTTCTGTCTTGCTGATACTAAGTTCTACTGAATACTCCTACTAACTAGAGATGTCTCATTTTGTGTTCCATTTTACAAATCTATTTCTCTACTGGTTTGCAATATCTTTATGGCATGCCTCCAATTTTTCATAAATCTTTCTTCTTTTCTTTTTCTTAGAAGCTCCTGCAACTCCCTACCATTTCAGGATCTATCGAAGTTTGGGACTTTCTTAGTGTTGATTCTCAGGTTTCATATTTTCTACTGGCCCTGTTAATAGTTTTTTTCGTTTTACCCTTGCACACACACCTGCCGACACTTATTTCTCTGTGACTTATTGTTATTATTGCCTTTGCAGACATATGTGTTCTCAAATTCATTTTCCATAATCGAAACATTATCAGGTGGAGCACATTACATTCATAATATTTACACGTATGCATTTTTTCCCCAATTTTTTGACAATTCTTTTCTGTTCTTGTCGCCCTTCCAGTTGACCTCAACAACAAACCATGTGAAATGAGCAGAAAGGTCCCAAATTTTACTGGCGCCATGATCAATTCTTCAACCACCAGGAGGGAACAGCAAGGCATGGACCACAAGGAATTTACATTGCAGACGAAGCATAATGTTGGGGTAGAAGGGCCAAGGCCGAGCACTAAAGGCAGGACTCATACATCAGTGGAAAAAATCAGCACAGAATATGGGAAGTCATTGGAGGATCCTTTGAGTACTTCAGGTACACAGAAAAATGCTTCATCTGGCAGAAATGTAGGGAAGATGGCTAAAGAAAGAGAGAGTAATGGTTTAGAGCAGACCTCAGAGTCTCTTCTTGATACAGCTTCTGATTTGACCATTCCATCAGAGGTAATGAATGGTTTAATGGTGTCTAAACTAGTCTAGGTTCAGTTTTATCTGTGACTATTTCTAGTTTCTCAGAAAATAAGTGAATCTTCTGGTTATGGGTTAAGTGACACTCCCTCATCATATCATCTTTAAGTGACACTCCCCCATCAATATGGCTAACATGGGTGAACCATCAGAGCTAATTGTAGGTGTGGCTTCATAATTATAACAAGTGTAACTTCCTCATCGTGTTCATTACTTTCTTGCAGTGGGTGCCACCAAATTTAACTGTCCCCATACTGGATCTGGTAGATGTCATTTTCCAGCTACAGGATGGTGGTTGGATCAGGTACTAACTACATGATTACGTAGAGATGGCTTATTCTTTTGCACAGTTATTCCTTACCATGGCAGTTCCACAAGATCATATACGAGCATTCAGATAGAATTGTTTCCAACTGTTACTTGTGGACGCATGGTACCCAACTCTGATCTTTTCTTCAAGTACAGGAGGAAAGCTTTTTGGGTGGCCAAACAGCTACTACACCTTGGAATGGGTGATGCTTTGGATGATTGGTTGATGGAGAAAATTCAGCTTCTGCATAGGGGTTCAGTGATTGCTTCAGTTATCAAGCGAGTTGAGCAGGTGACACTTAGTCTCTTTTCAACTTCCAGGGAGTTTAGTGTTTTATATATCTTACGTCAGGGTTGATTACTGTTTATAGATTTGCCTTACAAATTTAGATTCAATTGCACATTTAATAGGAAATACAATACTATGAGTAACATTTATGCTAGAATCTTCCACTTTGGCTATTGTATGCCCTCTGAGATTGGAATAGAAGAGCCATAAACGTGACGGTATTATTGTAACATGTGACACTATATCATTGTAACATACGCAGCATGGGCAAAAAATTGGATTGCACAGAGATTTTTTATGTTTGTTATTTTAAGCTTCTCCCCTGACCAGTGGTCCTCTGGGCTCAGCTAACCAATTTGAGGATGTGCTTAAGGGGTTTAACTTTCCTTTTTGGAAATTTGTGCTTCTTTGGTAAGAAGGCATCAAGAAGGTTTACATCATTGCTAATCAGTCCTGACGTGACCTCCTTTCTGATTTGAGTAGATACTTTGGCCTGATGGAATATTCATAACCAAACACCCAAACAGACGGCCACCATCTAACGTCAGCTCAGCTAAAACTTCACCTCACGCTCAGCAACCTACAGATATATCTTCACCTAATTCTTGTTCACCTAATGGCCAGCAACCACCTGAAATATCCTCACCTAGACTGGCTGATGAGCAACAACTGGAAGCAGCACGGCGTGCTAAATTTGTGTATGAGTTAATGATTGGTAAGTTTCCTTGTCATTGCATTGAACAGAATTCATTATTTTATTGAAATTCTAGTGGCCAATGTGCTAATGAACCTATGATGTCAATGCAGACAATGCGCCAAGTACTATTGTTGGACTAGTTGGTAGAAAGGAGTATGAACAATGTGCTAAAGATCTATATTTCTTTCTTCAGGTGATTCTCTTCTGTGCACCGAGATGCAGATTTCTTTTGGTTTTTAGTTTAATGTAATTTTTAGTTGATTTTATGGTGTTTTTTCAACATTCTGGAAATGGACGACAACAAGGCTGTCCTTAACTTAGTGTTGCAGTTTTTTCCTTCGGAACGTAAAATGAAATAACCACTCACACATGCACCTCTTTTCCTTGAGAAAAAATTGAAAAATACCACTGCGCTTTTGGCAATTCCATAAAATAAAATAAAAGGCAAAGAAATGTAGAATTGTCTTCTGCCCCTCTACCCATAATAGATTGCTTTGGAGATGAGGGTTGGTGTTCCGTTCTTCTATTCTGTCTGTGGCTCTCTTTACTTAGTGGAGCATTTTGAACTTATTCTGACGGTCTTTTCCTTCTTTCCTTGCTCAGTCCTCGGTTTGTTTGAAGCAACTGGCTTTTGATCTCCTTGAGTTGCTGCTTCTACCTGCTTTTCCTGAAATGGATTACATTTTCAGGCAGTTGCATGAAGAAAAGCATAAATTTGGTGAGTTTCAACCAGACTAATTGAACATAATCTCCGGGTTTAAATGCAGAGATCCAAGTGCATGTAGTTTTTTCCCTCCGGTTTTACTACAGCTATAGGAATATTCGGTCCAGTTTTGTGGTTTGACTGATAGAGTTAGAAATTCATACAATTGATACACAGGTGCATTATGTAGTTAGTTCTTGGTTTGGCATTTGGAGGGAATTGTATGTAAATGAGGCCGGTTATAAATTTTCAATGAACATCTCAGTTTCGTTTCATCCGCTATTCTGACTCAGCCTGACCGATGTTTTCCGGACAGGATGGTCATATTATTGCCTGAATCGTTCCTAAAGTTTTCTGATGCTATAGAGCCACAGTCGTGCAAATCTTCACGCACTGTTCTTACAATTTGCTGCTTAAATTATAAATCTGGACTCGTGGTTGCTTAAGTTCTATGTACAGAGTTCTTGAGCTAAAAAATGATGCACTCCCCTATTACAAGTGTGTGGGTCTTGTTCCTCCTCTTACCAAAACTCCCTGTTCCCTTTCCCTAAAGTAGCACACAATAACACAGAAATCAGTAGACGGATCAAGTAAGGAAGATGAAATGAAAGATATAATACAATTTTTCTTTCCAGTCAAATCAATGATATATTAGAGGAAGAACGACCACAGGTAGTTCACCCACTCCGACTCCAACTCCGAGCGTGCTTCCACCTTCACGAGTTCTACCACCTCCCCGAGTTCTTCCTCCGACTCCGACTCCGAGAGTGCTTCCTCTCCTACAAAATCATCTAAACGTATCCCTCGATCAGCACCATCCTTAGCACGTTGGTGGTCGTGTGACCCTCTGTTAACAATCTCAGCTAACTGATGCTCCTTCAAAAAAAAAGTTTTTTTTTTTTTGCTTTTGCAATTTGGATAAGTACATTTGTAGTAACGTTCATAGATGCCATTCTTGTTAGATTTGTATCCACAAGGACGCCATCTGTTGCGATCATCAATGGCAGGATGAGTTTGGTTTCTCCTTTCTGGAACAGAGAACTCTGAATCTTCCAACAGGGATTGTATAAGATCTAAAGTGGAAGGTGTTTCCTGCTGCGGCAAGGCCTCATCCGAAGTAACCGAGACATCGAAGTAACCCGTGTGGCGAGAGGCATATGAATCTGATGGGACGGGGTGGTTAGTGCAGCTTTAGCCATCACTTGATCATTGCAACTCTACATGAAGATGGTAACAAATATATGAATAACTGCTAGTCATAGCTTGAAAATAAGTCACACAAGCTCAGTATACCACACAGATCGATGACTTACTTTACAACAAAAATAATATGCTAGGAACAAATTATTAAAGCAGTATTCTTTTATTGTTATTGGAATGAAAAGAGAATAAGGAAACTCACCTTACTCAAGGGGTCTGTTTCACCTACTCCAGGATTACCAGAAGCTTCATCAATCAACTCTGCCCGACCACCCCCACAATACTGTGCGTAATCAGCATTTTCATTGCAGTCTGCAAGAGTAACGGATAACGGGAGCTTTTCTTCCAAAATTCTAAACTTTTTCATGATCATGGCGTTAATTTTTGTGTAAATAAGACTGTCCCAAGATGAAGGTGTTATCCCGTTAACCTTCATTACTTGGGAAACTTTGCGAGCACAATTCTGTAGGCCAAATGAACATTTGCAAGGTTGACTCAGAACTCGAATTGCATATTTCCTCAACACTGGAAGATGTTTCCCGCAATATTCCCACCATATACCTGCATTTAACGTGGTACCAAAGAGATTAATCAATACACATTATTTTACAAAGAAAAAGAAACACTAATACTGTAACAAGGAAAAGAGAATGTAGTATGCGTATATGCTGATGTAATTAAACTTACTAGGGTGACTAGTTTCCAACATTTTATGTCCTACTGAAGTGAACAACTTCGATACTTTACGGCGATAAAGTCGCACCTCCTCCATGAAACTATTCTTTTCTTCAGCACCCACCAAAGTGTTCAACATGAACTCTATGCCTCATCTCATCATCCTCTTCAAAGTTCACACGCGACATGTTAGCAGGGTTCAAGAAAGCTGCTGCTGCATGTATTGGGTGGATGATTCTTTCACTTTGCATTTCAACCATCTCAACGTATTGGAGCGCCTTGTCTCCGCCCAGCCATCCGTCACCGAATGGAAGTTCCTGATGGCGAGGCTGTGGAATGAAATGGGTAAAACCCAGAATGCACGCAACCTGTTTGAAGAAATTCTTGCTGCAAATCCTTTATCGTTTGAGGCATTGTTTGATAACGCCCTGCTAATGGACCGGTGTGGGGAAGCGGAGGCTGTTATTGCGAGGCTGGAAGAGGCTTAGCTAATTGCAGAAGAGGAAAAGAAAGCAAAGGAAGCGAGGGATGTGAGGCTGATCATGGCACAGATACACTCTTGCAAAAGAATGTGGATGAGGCATTGAAGAGTTATCAAGATTTGTCCAAGGAGGCCCCCTCTGATGCCGTATTTCTGCAGAGGGATGATATATAGTTTACTTGATAGGAATGAGTTTGCAAAGAAGTTCGAGGTTGAGGGATATTTGAGAACACCATTGTCAAGGATGAAGTTGTTTGGGACTAATGAGACGAACTAGGTCTCTGGTTTTCAAGTTCGGCTAATAATTGATCCCTCACTCCTGATGGAGGGATGTTCCGGGTAAACCTCTGCCCCTTTTTGTTTAGTTATATCGTTTGCTGTCTGTTTTTCTTAGTTATAGTGATGTCTTGACCTGTATGAGGAAACATTGTTGAAAATGGGAGGTTTACTGAGGATATAAATTCATAGAAATAAGAAAAGACCAAACTTTTGTTCGACGTATATTTATGTCAAATGCGTATATATTTCTACCAAACTTTCGCGATCCGACCATAGATCAAAACAACTGTTACTTTACTATTGTGCTTACATCTACATTTGTTTAGCACAATGATCATAGTATATGAAAGAGTGAACACATGAAACAAAGAAGAAACCTTTTATCCGTTTCGTTTCATTGAGAGGTCGTCGTCAATTGATTTGTTGACAAGTTGAGAGGCACCCATGCATATGATGTAAGTGAGGGATACTAGTGACATTTTGATGGGATTTTCTTTGTGCTGCAGCGAATAAATATACCCAACAGTTGTGGAAACTAACTGACCAATAGCACAAACTAAGCTGAAGGCATCAAGCCAAGTAAAGAATGGCCTGTTATCTAACAGTAGGTGTAGAGGTGTGTATCTCATGCCATTCCACTTCAAAGTGATATTTCGAAGCCGTCCCCTATAAACAAGCTCACCTAAAAAAAACCATCATGGCTGACAAAGCGACTACTAGGGTTATCAGTCTGTAGAGAGGCTTTTGAGCTGACCCAATTTGATCCAGAGTTACCAGCACGATCTCCAAAACCATGGCTGTGAGTGGAAAAACCAAGTTTAAAACAACCTACGTTCGAGAGACAAAAATAGTAAGTTTTTAGTGCTCTGCAACTGCAACTAAGAAGATTGATCAAATTTATGTAAAATAATGTATGACTTACCTTGGGTGGAATCTGAGGTGACCATCCGAAAACACTTCTCTTGTTCCCATCAATAATGGAATAAGCCATTTCTTTTAATAAATCATGCATTTCTATCTTGTTGGATTGGATGAATACAAGAGACTTGTCAACAAGTTTATGCAGTTCTGAACGAATCATCATGTGTACAACCAAAATAGAAAGTTGGAATTGCTTCACACGTTGAGCGTATTGAAACTTTATTACGCCTAGATTCACCTGATCTTCGTGTTGTGGGAATATACAGGCATGACGGTGTTGGTAAAACAACTATTGCTAAAGCTGTGATGGAGCATATTTCTGCTGTGTTCTACTTCGATAATAACAATAAGTTTCCCCAAATAGTTATTGAAAAAGTTCAACGTAAAAAGATTCTTATTGTCCTTGATGACTTTGTTAAACTGGATTTGGAAGCCACTCTAACTCGTTGTCGATTACTTCCTGGGGTTAGTAAAATACTTGTAATAAGGAGAAATGCGGAAATGCTTCAGAGTTTAGCTGATGATACATACAAAGTTGTGGGTTTAAACAAAGATGATGCTCGTCAACTATTCTGCTTGAATGCATACGACCAAAATAATGAACCAATAGAGAATCGCGTACAATTGTCAGAAAGTGTGTTGGAAATAGTTGGCAATCCATTGACTCTAGTTGTTCTGGGTTGTGCCTTATTCGGTATGAGTACTGAAAAAGAAAGAAGAGTGGCTTCATGTGTGCAATCGGTTAACGGTGAAACTTTTTTTTCACACATGGAAGCCACTCTTCTTTTTCAGTACCGAATAAGGCACAACACAGAACAACTAGAGCCAATGGATTGCCAACTACTTCCAACACACTTTCCGACAATTGTATGCAATTCTTTGTTGGTTCATTATTTTGGTTGTATGCATTCAAGCAGAAGAGTTGACGAGCATTATCTTTGTTTAAAACCACAACTTTGTATGTATCATCAGCTAAACTCTGAAGCATTTCCGCATCTCTCATTATTACAAGTATTTTACTAACCCCAGGAAGTAAACGACAACGAGGTAGAGTGGCTTCCAAATCCAGTTTAACAAAATCATCAAGGACAATAAGAATCTTTTTACGTTGACCTTTTTCCCATAACTATTTGGGAAAGTTTATTGTTGTTATCGAAGTAGAACGCATAAAAAATAGCAGAAATATGCTCCATCATAACTTTAACAATAGTTGTTTTGCCAACACCAACAAGCCCGTATATTCCCACAACACAAAGATCAGGCGAATCTAGGCGTAATAAAGTTTCAATACGCTCAACGTGTGAAACAATTCCAACTAGACTAGCCGGATGATTCCAATTCAATCTCACTTATTCTTTATGTCTACTACAATACTTTCGATAAGTCCCGACTTATCCCTAGCAGCAAGCACAGACAAGGGAAACAATTTACACCCAACTACAGTGTTCTTGAGACAAACTACAGAACACAAGAATGAAGGAGAGGAATGTTACCTGAGAGAGGATTGCCACCCGGCTATGCTACCCACTTCTTTCAAGTTAAATACAATCTCGTCTAAGTCCATCGTCTATTCTTCCCTCAAACGGTCTTTAAGTCTAGCATGAGCAGCCTCAAACTTTCCAGTCTCATTTCTCACATCTGATGGATCAACTCCGTAGAACACAGGTATAACTAGGGGTGGGCAATTTCGGATAATTCTCCTAAATTCAAACCCGCCAAAATTTAAAACCTGACGAAATTTAAAATCCGTCAAAATCCACTCTCAAATTACCAAACATCCAGCAGCCAATACAAAGGGTATTACCAACAAGCATTACAACAACATCCAACACTCTAAGTTCAACATACAAATTAGACATACAAATTAGAATCCACTACTGCCATTGCCAAGCAACAACAACAATGATACACATATGAAATTCCCAGTCAACAACATAAGCAAACAAAATGGCACTTTGCTTATCACTTTTTAACTTCAATGATTACCGAATTGGTAATAAGAAGTCATTATGATTCTGCATTGCGGGTATAAATATTTCCAATTACTCCAGCAATGCTAACTATTACTGCTAATGCTAACATCATCCATGACAAGAATTTCTCTACAACACTTAAACCCTCCCCTTCCTTACTTAACTTCAAGGCAATAAGGGATGGAAATATAAATCCCAATGAAACTGCTGTCGTTGCCCCAGTAAACTTGAAAGCAGTCCAAATATTTGGAATCATAGTAGAACCAAAATAAATCAAAGCCAATAACACTGCTGTTAAGGCCAAAGACCTTTTCTTGCTCTCAGCAAGTGGAGCTGATCCCTCAAACACCAATTCATCTACTGTTTTCCTTAAAGAGAAATGAACGACAGGAAAAACAAGAATCAAATGAAGAATATACCCCACCCTAACAATATAATCCAATGCAGAACTAAAAGCAATGCCCAGGTCCGCGTCAAAATTCATCAATATATCAGCTTCAGTATCCTTCCCGAAAAGTAAATAACCCGATACTGCAGTTGAAGCATAAACCACAATGCAGAGAACAGTTGTGATCCTGCTCACCCGGTTCATTTTCTGCGGGGATCGTCCCTTAAGTTCATTATATATTGGCTGAATATTAAAATGACAGACGTATGAGTTCGTCATGATGGGAATCACCACAAGCAAATCCAACATAGCAGTCTCTGAGCTAAAATCAGGACCCATCCTAGGGGCTTCAATTTTCCCTTCAACAAGCTTTATGTGCGCAACAATAAAACATACCACCACAAACACAACGGCCAAAGCCACAGAAGCAGCTGAAGTGAGCATCTTAATCAACCCATATACTCATTTTTAAGGTCAAGCAGTAAAAAGTGAGCATCTTAATCAACCATTTTACTACTAGTTTTATGCGTTAACTTAACTTTATAGCTTCATTAGCCCCTCTTTCTCATCCAAATCCACATGAAGCATTTCAACTGAACAGAAAAGTGAAACAACATGTACCAAATTGAATATTTGACACGATATTAATGCCAACATGTACCCAGTTCACACTTTCCTTCTTGGTTCCTCGTCAAAATCCTCGGAAGCATTTCAAATGAAAACGAAAACGAAAAAATCTGCTAAAATTGAATACTTCACATAATTCAAACACCAACCCAGTTAATTAAACTTACCCAAATCTCCAATTCCACCGCTTCACGTCCACCAATAAGCAACCGCGTCACCACTTTCGGATCCGTTTCAAATCGCGCCGCCTCGAATTCCTTCCTCGCGTTCTCCCTCAATATTTCCCTCCCTCAAAACAGTAGCAGCACGAGGAGGAGGAAGCGAGGAAACCCACGACAGTTGATTGACAGGGGCCGTCGGATGACTGTGGTTAGGGTCGTGCCGATCGAGAGAGAGAGAAGAGAGTGAGAGAGTGAGACTGTGAGACTGTGAGACTGTGAGAGAGAGAGATCGTGTGTTCTGTGTTGTAGGGGTGAGCTCGCATCGGAGGATCCGACCGATCCGATCCGAACTCACCCATCCGATCCGATCCGTACCATTTTCGGATCCGGTTCGGATGAGGCAGTCGGAATCCGATCAGTTTCGGATTCCGACGGTCGGATTATCGGAATCCGTCGGAGTCCGATAATCCAAATGCTTAAATGATTTGTTGTCCCAAGTCCGACCCAACCCTAATCCCCAACCCGCAAACGCAGCCGCCCGCTGTCCTGTCCCCAACCCAACCCTAATTCCTAAATCCCTAATTTCTAATTTTCTAATTCCTAAATAGGACGAAGGCAATTCAAGCATGATGCCGCCACCACCCTTTATGAGAACAAATCTCAAGCCATGAACAAAAGAAAACAAAAACATCAGAAGCGAAGTTAGGTGAATTGAACCTGAGGGACCTGGATGGGCTGATTGAGCTCACCAGGCTTAATGTCCTCAACCTCCGATTGCTCTTTTGTCAGCTTCACGTATCAAGATTGGGCGTTTCCTTCCGCCATCTGATCTGTTTGTCAACTATGAACACGCTACGAGAGAATTTAGAAGCGATCGATTGCGCTAATCAAATGGATCTGAGTAGAGCCGTAGTAGTAGCAGCAGGAGTGAGCAAGCTGGGTGCCGAATTTGGAAATTGGAGAGGAGACGACGATTTTATCTCTCGTACATTGTCTAAGGCCCAAGGATTGCGGGAACGGCGAGGAAACGACGGGTCAACGTCCCAGTCTAAACGCCTTCCACGTTTTGTTTAATCGCCTCGGTTTCTTGGTATTAAAAATCCAAAGACCAAGACCCAGCAAGCGACGTCCGTACGTAATGGGCTCAATTTTCATGGGCCTTGTATCCATGATCCATCCAACTTCATCACATGTGACCCAGTGAGCCCTTGAGTGGCCGAGCAATTAGTGTCCGTTAAGAATTGTTTTCCACTTTTTCCTGATCACTAGTGAAATTTATTAATTCACTTTTTTTAAATTTATTAAAAAGAATTAATTAATTTTTTTCCTTTTTCTTTTTAAATAATTATTTGAGAAAAAATCTATTTGATATCAAACTTTTTTTCCAGTGTAAAATTTACTCATAATAATTTGATATCCAATTTTTATTCTGTTACTCATTGGTGATAAAGTACTAACAGAAACTGAATTTCGAAGGAGTAGTACACCCACGGTCCGAAATGTGAGATAGAATTACAAATTTACAATTACGATCGAAAATTCAAAAAAAATTCGAAAATCCGACCGAACCGATCCGAAACCGAAGATGTCGGATTGGTTTCGGATTCCCTGTCAAAAAATCTGAAAAAATCCGATTCGAACTCATCGGATTCCGATCCGAAATCCGAACGCACACCCCTACTGTGTTGTGTTGTTGTCCAAATGTGGAAACTAACCCTAAACTAAAGCATGGGTATTTCGGAAAATCAGACCTGATTTTCCCAAAACTCATTCCGAATCGAACCCAAAATAATTTCAAGTATTACATACCCGAACTCGAATTTTCCGATACCCGAAATATCCAAACCGAAATTCGAAAAATTCGAGTCGGAAAATTCAGAATTCAGAAACTTCAGAAAATGCCCACCCCTAGGTATAACTATCTGCCCCTTGCGCTGGCATTCCAGGATTTCTCCAAGTTCCATCAAACACCACTTTGATCCAGCGTAGTCTTCAGAGAAAATAGTTACAGAGATAGAAGATCCATCGATTGCTCGGAGGCTCGAAGAAGAAATGTTGACCTTTGCGCTAATTTCATCAAAGAAAGTTGAGATGCGCTTGCTGGATAAAGCAGCAACGAGGCGTCTTACGAAAGTGTGGCTGGTATCCTCCCCTCTGAAACTGATGAACACATTATAATGTTTTGCTGGAGCTTGATGGGAGGAAGGTGGTTTGCTGCTAGCTGCGAAGAGGAGATTCATCCGCTAGCAGGTAGTTCAGGGAAGTGTGAGTATTGTGTTTATTCAAGAGACTAAGAGGAGTACTATGGATGATTTTTTTGTGAAATCCATTTGGAAGAGCAATAAGATAGATTGGCTGGTTGCTCCCGCGACTGGCAGGTCGGGAGGTCTCCTTGCTGTGTGGAACACTGATGACTTCATCATGTCTAGGAGCGGGATTGGGGATCGGTTCTTGTGGTTGGAAGGCAAGTATGTCCCAGCTAACTTCTATTGTACAGTGATAAGTTTATATGCGTACTCCACGGCGGTGGAAAGGGGTGATTTATGGAGGCAACTAGTTGAGGTTATTACGCAGGCCAGATCTCCTGTTTTGGTTGCGGGGGATTTTAATGAAATTTTAGAGCCCACAGAGCGTCTTCATGGGTCGGAGGTCACTAGTGGGATGAGGGAATTCAGGAGTTTTATCGATGAGTGTAGGCTTTCAGAATTCCAGCTCTCTGGGCGTCGGTTCACGTGGGCTAATTCTAGCAGCGGCAGTAAGATCGATCGCATCTTCGCTCAGGTTGGGTGGTTCTCCTCATGGCCGCAGCTATCCTTGGTGGCTTTAAGCAAAAACCATTCTGATCACACTCCTCTTTTACTGAGATCCGAAGGTCGGGATTGGGGGCCCAAGCCTTTCCGTGACCTTGCGGTGTGGTGGGATTCGTTCGAGTTTAAGGATAAGGTGAGGGGTTGGTGGGATAAACTTAGTGGTGAATTACCTGGAGATTTTCTGATTATAAAAAGGTTTAGGGAGCTAAAGAAGTACCTGATTCAGTGGAATAAAGAGGTCTTTGGTAATGTGGAGCATGTTCTTTTGACGATGCAGAACAGACTGGATTGGTTGGACAATCAAGGAGACTCGCGTTCCTTATCGGGATCTGAATTAGAAGAGAAAAACCATCTTGAAACTTCCATCTGGGTTAAGCAAGGGCAACTTAGTAGGATTTGGCAGCAGAAGGCTAGAGTGAGATGGAACAAGGATGGTGATCGCAATACCAAGTACTTCCACCGTGTAGCGAAAAATTGTATGCATCGCAATAATATTGGGGAGTTGATTACCAGTCATGGTAGATTAACCTCGCCCGAGGCAATCAAAGAGGAGGCTTGGAGATATTTCGGCGATTTTTTCAAAGCGGATCTGTGGGACATGCCTAAGTTGCAGAACTTGGGCTTCTCTTGTTTATCTGCTGTCCAAGTGGAGTACTTGGATAGAGAGGTGACGGACGTGGAAGTTTGGGATGCTGTCAACCAGTGTGGTAGCGACAAAGCTCCTGGTCCTGATGGGTATTCTATGTTTTTCATCCAGCATGCCTGGGATATAATCGGGAAGGATATGTGCAGTCTGGTCAAGAACTTTTTCAGGTTAGGTCGATTCCCTCATGGAGCAAATACTTCCTTCATCACCCTTATCGCAAAAAAATCAAGGGCTTGCAAGCTCCAAGATTATCGCCCCATTAGCTTGGTTAGCAGCTATTATAAAATCGTTTCCAAGGTTCTTGCTGGGAGATTAGGAAATGTGATTTCTTCTCTGATTAGTGACAATCAACATGGTTTCATTAAGGGGAGGCAAGCCTTGGATTGTGTTCTCACTGCCAATGAGGTGGTTCACACCCTCAAAGCTTCGAAGAGGAAAGGATTCCTATTCAAAGTGGATTTCGAGAAGGCCTATGATTCGGTGGACTGGGGCTATCTAGCGGATGTCATGAGGCATATGGGGTTCAGTATTAAATGGAGAGGATGGGTGCAGCAGTGTTTAAAAACAGCGATGGTCTCTGTTTTAATTAATGGCTCCCCGTCTAAGCAATTTCCTGTGGGTCGTGGTCTCCGACAAGGCTGCCCTCTCTCTCCCTTCTTATTCAACATTGCGGCAGAGGGTTTAAACAGGTTGTTCAGCCACGCATTGGAGGAGGGGGTTTTAAAAGGAGTTAGAGGGAATGGTTGGCTTATTAATCATCTGCACTTTGCGGACGATACCTTGGTCTTTGTTAATAGCGAGGAAGATGAGATTCAGGCTGTTAAAGGTATTCTCAGGTGGTTCGATGCTTTCTCTGGGCTCAAGGTTAATTTCCATAAGAGCTCGCTTGTGGGGATAAATGTATTCACGACGGATGGGGAAACTCTAGCAAGGAGAGCGGGATGTAAGTTTGAGGTTACTCCGTTTAAATATCTTGGGTCTTGTGTTGGGATTAATCCCAAACGTCTGTCTAACTGGGAAGGTCTGCTGTCCGCGGTTAGAAGGAGGTTAGCGTCTTGGAAAGGTGCTCTTCTTTCGTTGGGGGGTAGGGCAACCTTAATTAAGTCTGTCTTGATGAGCTTACCTGTTTACAACATGTCCATCTTCAGAATTCCTTTGGGGGTTGTGCGTCAATGTGAAAAGATTATGCGTAAATTTCTTTGGGGTGGTGATGATAACCACAGGGGTTTGCCGAAAGTTCAGTGGGGAAAAGTCACCAAAAGCAAGGAAGATGGAGGTCTTGGGTTAGGATGCTTGCGGACCAGAAATGAAGCCTTGCTATTGAAACGATTTTGGGGAGTTGTGACAGGGAAGCAGGGAACTTGGGAGAGGATTATAAAGACTGAATACGGGATCCATTCTATTGGGGATGTGTGGCGTTCGGAGAAAGTGGCGGCCTCCTCAATGTGGGCGGATATGCTAGCAGTTTGTGGTAGGAATGGATCGACGTTTGATATATGGACTACTCAGGTGACGACCAAGATCGGGAATGGAGCTCAAGTGAAGGTGTGGTGGGACCCTTGGGTTGATAGAATTCCCCTGGCCATTAAACATCCCCGGCTGTACCAACTAGCGACGAATAAGTTGGGAACGATTAGAGAGATCGGCTCTTGGTCAGAAGGGGTTTGGGAGTGGGATTTCAGATGGCACAGAGCTTTGTTCGAATGGGAGTTGGATGAGGTTAGTGATATGCAGCGTCAGTTATCTCAACCGCTAGTTGGCGAATCCGTGGATAAGATTTTGTGGAATCTTGATGTTTCTGGTAAGTATACGGTTGGTTCCTTTTGCAGAGAGAAAGCGAGGTGTAATGGGTTGATCAATGGGGACAAGTATCTGCAGCAATGTTGGAAGGCGAAGGTTCCTTACAGGGCACAAATTTTTACTTGGCTAGCCTTGAACAATGGGATAGCTACTAGAGACTTCCTGCGGCACAGGGCCATTATTAATTCAGATAGCGATAGGTGCCCTCTGTGTGGGGAAAGCGAGGAAACGGTTGATCATCTTCTACTTCGCTGTAAGTTTACCCTTCAAATATGGACGACGATTATGAGATGGGGGGGTATTCAGTGGGTGACTCCAAAGTCTATGTTAGTTCACTAGGATAGTTGGTCATCGCTGCTGATTTGTAACAAAAGGGTAGTCTGTGATTCCTGGTCGATTCTCCTGTATGCCGGGTGTTACTCAATTTGGCTACAGCGGAATACAGTGGTCTTTAAAGAAGGTAGATGTAGCTCTTTTGGTTGCCTTAATCTAATCTTTAGTACTTGGCAGCAGTGGTTGCTGACATTGGACCCTCGTTTTCCCTATTCCCAGTCTCAGATGATCCTAGGGCCTGATTGGCTTTATGGACTAGGATGATTGGGTTGTCAGTCATTTCTACTCGGTTGTTTCGTAGCTGCTTCTGTTGTTGAGTAGCTAGGTGGTTAGTTTTGAGTGTGAGTTGGCTTTTTCTGTGCAGGCAGCTTGTCTACCTGCTCTGTCCCTCTCTGTTTTGGTTCGTGATCTCTTTGGTCATTTGTAATGACCTTTTATTTTTTATATTAATATATTCCAGCTTATTAAAAAAAAAAGGAAGGAGAAGAAGAAGAAGCCATATTCGACAGAGAGAGGATAATCAAAAGCAAATGAGGGATCAAAAGTTTAAAATAGAGTTGTTCAATTTAAAGAGTGAGGGGGAAAAGAAAAAAAAGGAAGCAACTAAGAAGCTACAACTCACCCTGTCACAGTCACACTTGGATCAAGAGGTTAGCTGTCAAAATCAATCTGTAACAACTTCCTTGGCAAGTTATTAGAAATCAATTGATTAGTTACAATTTAGTTAATTGTTAGTAGTTAATTAGCATTCCAATTCCGAGTAAGTATAATGAGGAGAAATAAAGAAATAAGTGATATTTTTTTGCCATTTGTGAACACTCAAATTGTTCAATGAACAGCAGTTAGCATTCAATGAATTCCCTAATCCTTCCTATTGCAATTATGCCTATCTACCCTTCTTTTCCCATTGCTTCCGCTGCTTCCTTCTCCCTCCATTGCTTCAGTTTCCTTTGAAGAGTACATCACACAGTACTGTTCTCATCTTCTTCTTCCCCCTGTATACGATTGTGTCCAGGTTCTCCTCTTGAGCCCGTGATACCCTTTTGCTGCATAACGAAAAAAAAGGGGGGACCAAAACATGTTCACACGTTTTCTTTTCTTAATAATTTACTATTTGCTATAAAGTATATTATATATTATTCTTTAACATAAAGTATTAATTTGCCATGTTTAACTGAGTCAATTATAACCAAAATATATTTTAATTCTAAAATGATGATATGCACAATTACAACTCACTCAAAACTTTTTTAGTACTGCTTGAGATTGTTTCTTAAGAGATTTTATTTTTTCTACTACTAATTCAATGGTTAAAATTGTTTTTAATGTTTCTTCTAGAAGAGGTTTTGGCCATTAAATTATTGGTGGGAAAGAATAAAATCTACTAGAAAGCAACCTCAAACATACCCAGGGACGAATCCCGCCCATGATCAGGATGGGCTACCGCCCCCCTAGCCCAATAAAAAAAATTTAATTGGGCTTGGCCACGCAGCCCACCGTCTCTTCTCGCTTGGGCCAGCCAAGAAGCCCATCTACCAAAACAAAGACAACCCAAAATTCAAATAAAACCAACGGCCCTCTCCTGCGCAGTCTTCTTCTTCGTTGGTTCGCTGGCGCTACTGCCGGCGACCAAGGTCCGACCAAAGGTGACTAAAACAAGAAATTTTGTGATCAAAAGAAGCGCAATGAACACAGAAATTTAATTTCAAGAAAACAATGCTTAATTAAATAAAAACGAATTAAATTTTAATTGAACAAAAACTTGAAATTCGCTCAAATTGTTTAGCAATTCGACGAAGCAAAGCGACGAGATTAATTTAGAACAGCACTAGAGATTATTTGAAAGCAAAATAGCAATTAATTTCTTCAAAACAACGAACGATTATTCTTTGGAAAATATTACCGAAAATGTTTAAAAATGAAAATTTAAATAGGTTGAAACAAGCTTCAACTATTGAAAGATGGTAACTTTAGAGAGAGCTTGTGAGTGATTTTTCGTTTGTAAATTGGTGAGGAAGAGAGTGTGAGGAGGCAGCTATTTATAGCCATTTGAGGTGGTGGGGGTGAGGATGACGTCGGAACATGATGAGTGATGAGGGATGGATTGCATTAAATGTGGTGAGGGAGAAGGTGAGGCATTAGGTGAAACTTGGAGGCCAAGGGTGGAAGGAGATGGTCCTTGGATGTGTTGAAAAAGAAATTTTTGATAGTGTAGAGAATGAGAGAATCATACAAGGATATCAAAAAATAAAAACTCATAGAGAACAATTGTAAAAAGTACGTATATTGTATGAATTTTTTTCTATATTGTCTTCTTATTTATCTTTTTGTTAAGTTTATCTAAATATTTGTTATTTAGTAATGGATACAAATACTCTTAAACATTTTTTAAAATTTTCTTTCAGTTCGCTTGTCTTCCCTTTAAAATACTAAAAATAAAATAAAATGGGAGCCGCTGCTCCCGAACCCCTGCACCCCTGAATACAAATTCTGTATCCGTCACTGGCCACAAGAATACTCTATCTTCACATAAGCTATATTCTGCATCATAAATTTCCCTAAGAACTGACAAATTAATGACTGGGATGCTAAATGGGGAAGCTCGCGTATGGTGACCGACGGTGATGGGGTTGATGGTGCCGTGTGTGTGGTGGTGGAAAGTAGACCTGTAAACCATTTCAGAGTTGTCACTACTCCTCCACTACCAGTCGTCCTCGCACAGCTTAATCGTTACCGGAAATGGTTTTTAAGTTATGGTGATGCTAAAAAGGAAGTGACAATGCAGAGACGAGTTGTTTTGTTGTAAAAGTAAATGAAAAAAAAAAGAGGAAAAGAAAAGCATTGTCTTGCTGCTTGTGCAAGGGAATAAAATAAATTTTATTTTTATTTTAGAATTTTCTATCGTAAAAACTAACATGTGGGGTTCACTAACGACAATAAATTGTCAGACCCCTCCAGACCAGGGGTAACGTGTGGGAGAGTTCTTCCAAATAATCCTCAACATTGATCACCACCTCCAATTGGATCATGGTTACCATCCTTAGCATGTTGGTGCTCGTGCGACCCTCTCTGAACAATCTATAGTAACGTTCATAGATTATGATTCAATGGCGGAATTTTGATGGGATCAAATGGCAATTCATGAACCTTTATCCTTGGAGGCTAAAGCTTGTTTACTTATGCTTCTCATACCAATCAGTCTAATGGATGCAGAATTCAAATTGAAAATTGAAAATGCATTTGGATGGAAAAGATTCCATATATAACTCATTCTTGATTTTTTACCAGAATCAAAATGTTGTCTCACCGAAATGGATTTAATTACAACCATTGCAATTATTTTGGCAACAATCAAACAGCATGCATCTTCTTCTTCTTTTATCAATAATATTTATCATGATCCACAAATTTTACACAGATAATCCTCTTTTTCTTTATAAAAAGAGAAAAACACAAGAAAAAAGGAAGAAAAAAAAAGGAGGAGAAGAGAAGGGAATAGTTTACCAGGGCAACATGGAGACCAAAGCATAAGCCTCTCTGCCATTTCTCAGACTCATCAATCTCATCCCACCACTCCACTGCCACTCCCTTCACATAATTCCCCAACTCATACTGATACTCATCTCCTCCCCCTAATCCCACAAAACTTTTCCTTCTCAAATTCCATTCCATTACTACTAATAATTTCTCTTCCTCAAGAAAATGAAAAAAAGAACCCCCAGATCAAGAACGTGTAAAATGAGTCGAAAGAGAAGTGTGTTTGACACGTGGCTAGTGTCGAGAGAGATACACGTGGATCATGGGCTGCTGCCACGTACCTGTCAACTTTGTTAGTGAGTTGATAACGCAGAGAGTTTTTGTTTTTCTCTCCTTAATTACTGAGGAGAGGAGAGGGAGATGTGGTGGCATATTCGTTAATTTCGCAACAAACATGCTTTGCTTGTCTTATTAATTACTACTACTCGGCATGAGATTACCATGTTGCCCATCTCCACTCCAGCCTGCTTACCTCGTAAACCCTCTGACTTGACTAAGTAGTTTTTTTCTTTTTTCTTTTTCTTTTTCTTTTTTAAATCCTTGACAATTGAAAAAAAGAAGTACGATTAAACTTCAAAGAGATTAGGGTAAATATTTTATTTTATTTTACGTTAAAATCTCATATTTTTAAGTTCATTAGATTAGAATTAATCTTGTTCGCATCGGGTTGAGTAAGCCCATTTAGAGTAAAAGGTAACATATTCCTAACAAATAATTTTTTCATACATAACAATTAACTCGAACATATAACTTAAAATTCTATCAGGCTAGATGAACATAGAACCATTGACACTATTGTGTTATTAGAGGATGACGGCCCGATACAATTCGATCTTTAGTTGAATAGCAAACCTTTAAAAATCTTCTATACTCCTTCCGTCAAATTGATTGTCATTTTTTGAAATAAAGTCTTGGTTCAATTTAAACTGTTTTACTATATTCTAAGTAATTTATAAATTGTGTTACTTCTTTAATAAAACATTCTTGATGCAATCAATTAAAGTTATATAAAGTGAAGAGAAGAAATAGATATTTAATATAAAAATGTATTTAAAAATCGTAATTAATTACTTCCTCCAGTTTTTAATAAATAATTTTTTAAAACAGTAACATTTAGTAGGAAAACGTCATTTATTGAAAACCGAAGGGAGACTAGGGAGTATTATATTGGGCTGTGAGAAATTGCAAAAACATTATTTAAATAATTTTTTTACTTTTTTTTGACGGAAAAGTAAGAGATTAAGTTGACATGAAGCAGTCAAATTAGAATCACAATTATGCACTCCAGTGAAGTACAATATCATTATTACAATTCTATCCAAAATAATAAATTATACTACAAATTATACAAACACTATCTAATCAAATCCAATCCGCTTAAAAAAAGATCAGATATGTTTGTCTACAGTAAGCAATCGAAAACCCTACTTCAATGTTTTATCACACTATTTGCTAAATCAGTTATTAGATATATAAATATACAGAAACCACGTGAAGTTAGGACCTTCATTTTATCTACAGGTGAGTCAGTAGCGCGGAACTTCACTGGAATGCTATTGACATGAATGTCTCATCCAAAAACGAGTCAATATCAACAAGCTCCTCCTCACTGTAGCTAGTTTCTCAAGGACTGCTCATAACCATATCCGATCCCTGAAACCAATACAAGAATGAATGTCATTTAATCGGACCCCCAATCTTTTTGATCTAATGCCTAAACCCAACTAAGTTTAGGACAAAACGGTCACGGTTACCTTTGTCTCTCGAAACACTTCACAGACTGTTAGCAGTCTTCCGTATTGTGCTCGTCCTTCTGGATGGTGATACATGGATTTCGCTCTACTAAGAGCTATTTGTGTCCTCAACTCGTTCTGTTTTCTTACTTCCTTTAGAAAATCATAATCATCCTCTTTTGGGGGCAAACATTGTGGACTGGAATCCATGGTGATTGTATCACAGCGGAATCCTCGTAGTCCACTTCTTTTACGCCTCCAACACAAAATAATCTTCTCCAGAATTCCAACTGACCACGTAATTGTTCTTTATTGTTTCCTCACCTGGTGTCCCCTTACATGGGCCTTCACATGATTGGAGCGAAAAAGTCAGTACTGAAAGTTCAGTTAAAAGAAACACTACGAAACCAAATGACAGGAAACACCAACAAGGAGACTCTTTTTATCTCTCATAATGACTAAACATAGGATCTCAAATGTAAAAGTTGCATGGTGAAAGCTAACTACTCATTGATTTGGGGCCAACCGAAACCTATATAGTCAATCAACTGAAGATGAACAAATCTGGAACCACAATTAAGACTATTCTTTTTAGGTGCAACATAAAAAGCCTCAATTCCATCCCTACTCCATTGTTTTCAGCAGGCAAACTTATTATACAATCAGATCATTAGCTCTCTTACTCCCTCATAGGTTTTACAGTGGAATCACTTTCAATTCATAATCAAATGAAGGACGAATGGTCTCACTCTAATTTTCATCAAAGAGGATAAGAAAATAAAGGGAAAGTAAAAACCTAAAGGTCCAAAGGAAAAAAAAACAAAAATAGAAGACAACACAAACCTGGATTTTCAATATTCGTTGCCGGATTATGAGGAATTCCTTTCTCTTCTTCCAACCGCGGAACTTTTTCTGGTTTTGGGTAGCAGCAGCATTAGCTGTTCCAGCAGACTTCCATGCCTTGGCAGCTACAATTGAAAGAGCATGCTCATCCGACACACCAAAAGAATCATCACCAGAGTCATCTAACTTTTTCCCCCGGAATGATTGAATCCTAAATACTTGATATATGGGTGAGGCAGCTTGAGTGGCATTGCATACGGCAGTAAGTGAATCCTTCATTGAGAGTGCATCCGGTGCATCACCATAACTCAAAGGTGTAGCTGTCCGTTCTGAAATTGTTTGCACAACTTTTGTTCCTGAATCTACTGTACCATGTTCATTTTGATCACTAACATTAGGAGATGAAAGATAGGTGGTCAAATTAGTCAAGGGGAGGTTTCTGTTTTTCGAGTATAGTTCAGGGGTTTTTATACTATTACTGTTTAAGTAGTGAGACAGTTCTTCCAAACAATCTCCTCCAATACCATCTAAACATATCCCATAATCAGCACCTCCAATTGGATCACTGTTACCATCCTTAGCACGTTGGTGGTCGTGCGACCCTCTCTGAACAATATGAGTCCTTTCTCGAACAGAGAACTCTGAATCTTCCAACAGGGATTGTATAAGATCTAAAGAGGAAGGTGTTTCCTGCTGCGGCAAGGCGTCATCCGAAGTAACCGATATAACGAGAGGCATCGAAGTAATCCGTGTGGCGAGAGGCATATGAATCTGATGGGACGGGGTGGCTAGTGCAGCTTTAGCCATCACTTGATCATTGCAACTCTACATGAAGATGGTAACAAATATATGAATAACTGCTAGTCATAGCTTGAAAATAAGTCACACAGGATCAGTATACCACACAGATCGATGACTTACTTTACAACAAAAATAATATGCTAGGAACAAATTATTAAAGCAGTATTCTTTTATTGTTACTGGAATGAAAAGAGAATAAGGACACTCACCTTACTCAAGGGGTCTGTTTCACCTACTCCACGATTACCAGAAGCTTCATCAATCAACTCTGCCAGACCACCCCCACAATACTGTACGTAATCAGTATTTTCATTGCAGTCTGCAAGAGTAATGGGTAACGGGAGCTTTTCTTCCAAAATTCTAAACTTTTCCATGATCATGGCGTTAATTTTTGTGTAAATAAGACTGTCCCAAGATGAAGGTGTTATCCCGTTAACCTTCATTACTTGGGAAACTTTGCGAGCACAATACTGTAGGCCAAATGAACATTTGCAAGGTTGACTCAAAACTCGAATTGCATATTTCCTCAACACTGGAAGATGTTTCCCACAATAGTCCCACCATATACCTGCATTTAACAAGGTACCAAAGAGATTAATCAATACACATTATTTTACAAAGAAAAAGAAACACTAAAACTGTAACAAGGAAAAGAGAATGTAGTATGCGTATATGCTGATGTAATTAAACTTACTAGGGTGACTAGTTTCCAACATTTTATGTCCTACTGAAGTGAACAATTCGATACTTTACGGCGATAAAGTTGCACCTCCTCCATGAAACTATTCTTTTCCTCAGCACCCACCAAAGTGTTCAACATGAACTCTATGCCTTGCTTCATCTCATCATCCTCTTCAAAGTTCACACGCGACATGATAGCAGGGTTCAAGAAAGCCGCTGCTGCATGTATTGGGTGGATGATTCTTTCACTTCGCATTTCAACCATCTGAATTACATTTTCACTGTCAATACTAAACGACCTCGTTGCTTGTTTAGCCATTTTCATTTCTTCATATAAGTACCCTGAGGTGCATCTATCATCTTCCACCAATCGAAGAACCCGAACAAATTGCTCCATGAAATTCAGGACCTGTCGTATAGGATCCCAGAACTCATTGCCTTTGATAATGTCAGCAATTGCTTCCTTTTTCTCAAAATTTAGCAAACACCAACTATCAGACGCCACAAGTTGCTCCAATTCATTCCTGTTGTCAAATAAAGATTTGAGCATCTGATAATTGGATGCAAATGTAGACTTGCATGGATACTTCAGTTCCTTGTTGTTTGTGTACTGTCTCATGAGGGATGAAACATTATCATGGGTGTATATGAAGCTGACAATCAATTTTGCATCTTGAATAACTTCTTCTATCCATAGAAATTCACTAATTGTTTCCTCCAATAGATAATCAATCTCATGAGCAACACATCGAACCACAAACATCTTTGGAAACTTGCTAGGAAGCATGGATTCAACAAAGTGAAAAATTGCGGCATCATTTGTGATAAACTGCACAACATGATCGATCCCTATTTCTTCAATTATAGAAGGAAGGATGTCCTCAATGATATCTACACTCTGACGCTTTGAAACTTCAACTGATCTCATAAAAATGGCTCCTTCCAAAGAATATGCCATAATATTGATGAAGTTATGACACGAATCAAGCATTATTGTGCAACCAGCTTTTTTCCATGAGTCCCTCACATTGGATATGTACTTTTCAACTTCTGACTGAACCTGAGGAAGAAACTTCCTGTGCAACACAGAAGAACTTGGTAACTTATACTCAACACCAAATTCAGCTACATACCTCACAAAGTCAGCAAAAGATGGTGCTTCAACCACATCAAATCCTATGTTGTTGGAGACCAGGAACTTGGCAAGTCTTTCATCTACCATGGAATTATCCTTTTCAAGTGTTTCTGGGGTAAAATTTCCATGCAAACCTCTTGAGAAATACTGGGAGGAGCCTTCACTTCTTTCCCTATCCTCAGCATCAGTTGAAGTATCAGTGGTTCTAGCTCTCTTGCTAGGATTTGTAAGTTCTGAATCTCCCAGTAGCCTAACATTGCCAGGATTTTCAATTTCTAGCTTTGCTAGCTGTCTAACTTGGTCACTAACTTTTTCGCATGCAACAATTCCACGGCCTTTAATACCAGACAAATGTGATTTGATCCTTGGAATAGCTCCAGGAAAGTTAAGTTCACAAAACTTGCACCGAAAGCGTTCGGGTTTAGAATTTAGTTCTTCTGCATAATTCCAAAATGGATTTCTTCCCCTTACCATGATAGCTTTCTACTGCAGAGAATAACGAATCAAAACAAATTGAAAACCTGCAATTCAACAAAAAATCTAACCTGGCTAAAAATAAATACTTCAGAGGAAAAAAGTCAAGGATTTGAAAAAAAAAAAACAAGTCTAAGATATTAGACATATACTGCTCAACTTCCAGGCATACAAAAACATAATCATTAGATCGCACTTATACCTCCTTAATAGTAGAGCATCTACTAAATAGTTTGCCACTTAACGACACAAGTAGTCCTCATATGACACTCAATGAAGTAAGACAATCAAAATCAGTATTCTGGTAAGTTATACTAGCAACAAGAGACAATAGACATATTAAATGATGTGAACTGCTGATTGTTTTCCTTCAAACGACCTTGTCTTACAAATTGTTCTTGATTGTTATACATAATATTAGGGATACGCTTCTTCTTATTACAACCAACTAACTTAACAGAGAGGGCAACCTTAATGTTGGTTCCTAAATACCAAAATTGAAGCAAGAATGATGCAAATCATTTGTAACACTAAAAATATGGTCAAAATGATCAATTATCAAGAATTAAGAAAGAACCCAGAAACATCAAGAAGACAAGAACATATCCTCGCTAAATTGATCAGTTTTGACATCTTTCGCACAAGATTAAGAGATCACAAACATGGTTAAATTTCTTTAATTGAGTTAACTAGCTAGCTAGAGCACACTACACTAAACGTAGCAACTAATTAGTAATTTTACAGAAATGAGAAATAAATCAAGAAGGTGAAAAGAAGATACCTGCAATAAGGAGAGGAACAGCAGAAGCGACTTCTTCTCTTCTTTTGAGTACAGAGAAAGAAGCTGCTAACAGAAATGCTGCTGGTTCTCACTTCTTAATTTGTCTGTTGGTTTTATAAAGCTCGAGGGAAAATATGGTCAACATCCTTAAGTGCGATCAACGTCCCTTAAGTATTGCAGACGTCCCTTACGTTCGTGCTTTTGATGGAAATCTTTTCACGCGCTTTGCTTTTTATTAAAAAGGAAAAGAAAATCCCTATTAAGAAAGAAAAAAAACCAAGGGTTCGAGTAAAAAATTAGAGATAAAAAGACACTTTTACCACAAACTTTTACCCCCGGAACAATTTATCCACCAATTTTTGACAAAACCTAAAATTACTACCAATATTTGATAATTTGCGCTATTAAATAATTTACATACTAACTTTTTCTCTGTTAAATAATTTTATCATCAAACCACCTACTTTTTAAAAACCATTTTATGGCCCACTAAAGACGTTAACTATTCATTCAATTGAAGAAACTCGGAAAAAACTGTCATTTTAATATTACTTTTTCTACATCATTACAGAATGCGAAAGATGTTTAAAACTTTTAAAAAAAAATTAGAATAACAAGCAAAAAATAGAATAATTTTAAAAACCGATAATATTTTTAATAACAAAAAATGGATAAAAATGCCAAAAAACTCTTAACTTTTTGGATTATCATTGAAGGAATCATAGTTTTACCATTAAACTATACCCGATATGATGTAATTATTGTATAGAAATGAATCTTTTGTTAAGTAAAATAACGGGACATGATCCTGGTAAGATTATAAAAGAATGACGGAAAGTATAGTGTGGATATTATATTTCTTTTGATATTGTATCCCTTCATGGACCCAATGAAATTATGAGAAAATGACTAGTTGACTTTATATCATTTTATCTAAAAATAAAAAGAAAAATCATTAATTCTTATGATAAAATGAATATTTTTATGATAAATCTAGGCAGTGCATACTGCATATGCTTACAACACAAAAAAGAAAATTAATAGCTTAACAATTAACATGCACCAAAATGAAGCTATCTTCACATAAGCTATCTTCTGCATCATAAATTACCCTAAGAACTCAATTTGCCGACGATGAACAAATTAATGACGGGATGCTAAATGGGGAACTGTAAATGCATTCCTCTTAGGAATTAGGATCCCAAGACTTCCCATCATTGTGCACAACTTCTTTCTTTGAAGGCACAATGACCACAGTTGAAACCGGAGAAACTTTATTACTCCTGCACACCACTGGTGACTTAGGCGGTGGAGGTTGAGATGGACCCGGGTATCCAACGGAGCTTCAATTTTGTCAAAACCCTAGGACCATTGTTTGAAACTGCAACCATCCTTGAAAAAAAAAGAACAAAAACCAAATTAGAGAAACAAATAAGATCCAGAAAATAGAACATGAAATTGTAAATTAAGCGAAAAGAATTGTTGACTAACCGGTGTTGGACCAGAAGGGCAACAATAGAACTTCTTGCACGGTTGTACCTGGTCGAGGTTCGTGGCTTACTGAATCAACCATGACAACCCATGAAACGCTTGTTTATTTTTCTAGTAAATCCAAAATAAAGTGGCTGATACCTTGAGTAGGCGACACACACCTTCTAACTACCTGCAATTAAACGTTGTTGGGGTTTGAAGTTGTAAAAGATCTTTATCAAGATTATCCTGACTTCAGCATGATATGGAAGCTTACTTCCCAACACCCTCTATCGACTATTTCAGCAACAAGAAGGTTTCCTTTGTAAAAGAAATATGTTATGCATTCCTCGTTGCTCATTACGACAGTCGATCATTTGGGGATCTCATTATGGAGGATTAGATGGACATTTTGGGAAAGATAAGACAACAACCCTTGTGAATGAGAACTTCTATTGGCCCAAGCTGGAACAAGACGCCATTCAACACGTACAATGGTGTCATAGCCACTAGTACTACCTGTACCAAAGTCTCCTTGGGAAGTGTCGTATGGATTTTCTTGGAATTGCCAAAAAATCAAAGACAAAAAGACTCCGTGATGGTTGTTGTTGATAGGTTCTCTAAGATGGCTCATTTTCATGCCTCCCACATTGTTGGTTTGTAATTCTGAGAGATCGTGCGACTTCATGGGATTCCAAAGACTATCGCATCGGACTTGGATGTAAAGTTTGTAAGTCACTTTTGGCCGCCGCTTTGAAAAAAAAGATGGGAACTCATTTGCAGTTCAACTCAGCTAACCATCCTCAATCAGATGGTCAAACTATAATGGTGAATAAGAGTTTGGAGAATTTCTTGAGAAGCTTTGTGGGCAAGAACGTTTGTCAATGAGATATCGTTCTACCACAAGTTGAGTTCTCATACAACAACTCAGTGAGCCAGACTAGTAGGAAATGCCAATTGAAGTGGTGTACGGAAGAAGTCCTATTAGCCCATTAGACCTTTAACCATCATCAACAGGGCACTATTTTAGTGCCGATGCAGCAAAACGTGCCCCACAAATCAAGAAAATACAAGAGGAGGTTCGTGAAAAAAATTCTCTAGCAGAATGAAAGGTACCAGAATCAAGCTAACAAGCATCGCCGAACTATTAGCTTTAAGGAAAAAGGACTTGGTTTGGATCCACCTAAGGAAAGAAAAGGTTCCCGATTTAATTTTATGATTAGTAAGATGATTTTCTTTCTTCAGGTGATTCTCTTCTGTGCATCGAGATGCAGATTTCTTTTGGCTTTTTTCAACATTCTGGAAACGGACGACAACAAGGCTACCCGTAATAGATTGCTTTGGAGATGAGGTATCTTTAGGGTTGGCGTTCCGTTCTTCTATTATGTCTGTGGTTCTCTTTACTTAGTGGAAGCATTTTGAACTTATTCTGACGGTTTGACTGATGGAGGTAGAAATTCATACAATTGATACAAAGGTGTACTGTGTAGTTAGTTCTTGGTTTGGCATTTGGAGGGAATTGTATGTAAATGAGGCCGGTTATAATTTTTCAATGAAAATCCAAGTTTCATCCTGACCCATGTTTTCCCAACGGATGGATATTATTGCCCGAATCGTTCCTAAAGTTTTCTGATATAGAGCCACAGCCGTGCAAATCATCACGCACTATTCTTACAATTTGCTGCTTAAATTATAAATGTGGACTCGTGGTTGTGTTACGTTCTATGTTCAGAGTTATTGAGCTAAAAATTAACGCACTCCCCTAGAAATTTTGTGATCCAGTCCAATATTCTTTATGAACTTCACAATGTTTGATGAATCATCGCCACACCACTATGGCCTTGCGGGACTTCCTTTCATAACTTTCCCCATTTCAATTCATGCCTTGAGATTTTTAATGATTGGTCGTGTAAATCAATCAGATAACCATCTACCAGTTGACGACGGTGCATAAAGAACAGCCAACCCTAAAAGAAAAGGGCAAAACCGAGCACAGATATAGACATGACGATACTATTGTAGACATCAAGTTGGATTCTATTGCGTCCGATGTCAGAAAGGCAAACATGATGACCTAAGAAACTACAGTAATCCCACCATGAAGCCTGGCGCCACTTTAGGGCGCACAACCATTCACGGACGTACCTATATCCAACATGATGCACATTTCACTGATTCACCATGATCCATAAACAATCAAACCAAGCTGGTGAAAAAAGGATTCAGACTCTCAAACCAGCTTGTAAATAATGCGCAAAAACAATGGTCTTGATTTTTTCCTCATTCAAAATCATAGCAGTTGATACATGGTAATAAAAACTAAATAACTAGTAATGTCGAAAGCAAGTAGCAACCATCAAATGTTCTACGACAAAAAACTGGTTCTCATACATGGGTAATTCTACGTTGCAGTTCACAGCTTAAGCAGATGCAGCTGCTGCTCCCTTCTTCCTGGGTGCAGCTTGGGTGCCTGATCGAAGAGATGAAAGTACGATAAAAAACAAATAATTCATATTCCTTTTGACCAAGAAATGAGATATTCTGCAAAACCAAAGGAAAGTGTGTGCTTGTATACCTTCTCGGAAACCACTCTTGAACCTGCGAGGGACATGACGGAGATACCTCATCCTTCCAGTTCCGGTTGTCTTCCTTCGGATTGCCTTCTCACTCCAGTTGTCTACAATGCAGAAGATAAAGAAACACAATCACAAACTTTTTCTACAAAGCTGGACAGTTGCAAATTTGCATATGCATTTAAACAACACCACAATAGTAACAAAAAGAAAAACTACACATGTTGAATCCTAGTCAATTAGACAAATATGCACAGCTGACAGTACTCAATGACGTTACCAGACTACAAGTTAAGAATCTTCTGTTAGCTATACATGGGCAAAATGCAAGATAAACAGGGTGGAGGATGACTTCCGCTTCTAGCACACAGAATGTAAGTTGAGATTCAATATGGCATGTCCATACAAAACACATATCCAATAGTACATCCTGCTACCCAGAACAGAAATAATAAAATGAAATCCAAATACCAATTCCACTCAAACAATCAATAAACATGATTAGAACAAATATGCAAGAAGTGCACACTAATGCTTATACTCACGTGAGTAAGGAAGCAAAACAAATGGAAAGGAACATTTGCTAGAGAGTAAATACATCATATCTTTTGCCATTGTAGATAAATTCCAACACAGAAGAATGGAACCCTCTATGGCATAGAAAAGAATTTGAGCAACGAGGTTCAAACACAAAGATGTATGGCCAGTATACTGATAGGCAACACAACACGTGTAAAAGCTGAATATCCCAATCGATGCAGTTCATTCATGTCAATAAGCCTCTACAACCAACAACCGGGCACCAACAAACACCAAAATGCATACAGAAATTCAAAGCCCACATGACCAAGTTATCTAGCACAATTAACCATAATATAGAAAATGATTAAAAACCAAAATGCATACATACACTTTCTCAAGCGGGCAGCAGGGTAAGCACAAGCGGAGCACCGACTCTTCTGGAGATGGAAACTGCGGCGGCCACACCTCACACAAAGTGTGTGGGTCTTGTTCCTCCTCTTACCAAAACTCCCTGTTCCCTTTCCCTAAAGTAACACACAAAAACACAGAAATCAGTAGACGGATCAAGTAAGGAAGATGAAATGAGAAACGACCGAAGGCAGCTGTAATGAAAGAAAACGAGAAAAAATGGGTTTACCATTGCAAGTTAGATGCGGAGAAGCAGAAAGTGTGGAGGTCTTTCTCTAGGTGTTGAAGAAGAAGAGAGCGGCGTCAGCTGAGAAGATATATAGTAAGTAGGGTTTAGGGTTAAGCGGGGCGAGAGAAGGGTGAGGATTGGATGCGGCAAGATCTATAGGTGATGGGTATCGTGCAGGTGTTGATTGGGTGCCATATGACCCGAAGTTACCAAAAAGCCCAGCCATAAAGCCTATTTTCTTATACTACAATTTTAGTTAAAACGATATTTTCTTTAGGAATGAAGGAGTAGTAGTTTTAAAAACAATTGTGGGGTACTTATTTACTTGTTTATTTTGCAATATAAGATACTAATATCAATCATGACCCATTTTATGGGGTCTTATTCTATTTAATATGTATTATATAGGATTTAGTTGAATCAAATTTACAAATATGGAAGAAATATAAGATTTTATAATTGTAGTGTTTGATTGAAAAAAATTTACGAACATATAGACTAAATTAATCAGATTGAAAATCTTTTACGAATATGAAGACTAAATTAATCATATATATGTTTAGTTAGAAGTTTTTACGAACACATTAACTAAATTAATCAATACAAACACCGAAAAAAATGAGATTCCATAAATATAGGGATTTGATTAAAAACAAATTATGAACTCATGGACTATATTAATTAGATTGGAAATATTTTTACGAATATGGAGATTAAGTTTAATCATAAAAATATTTGATAGAAAATATTTTACAAACACATGGACTAAATCAATCATAAATAATGGAATTGTAAAATAAAATAAAGAAGACATCCTTTCCCACCCCTTTTCCCTTTCTATATATTAAGGGTAAAGTATATAAAACAACCCTATAATTTATAAAATGTTTCACTTAACCTACTATACTCTAAACGCATGCAATGTAAACCCTATAATTTTGTAAAAGTTACGATCTTAATTTTTTTAGTAATTAAAAAATTCAAACTAAATGGTCAAATAATTCAAAAAATTATGAAAATTTGAGATAAAATGTAACAAATATGGAAGAGTTCACTCCGTTAAGATATTAAAAAAAGTAATGTGATTTTTAAAAAAATATATAAACTAAAAAATAAATTGTAAATTATTATTTGATTTCTTTTTATTGTATTAAACTCTTCTATATTATTTACATTTTTTATCCAAATTTTATAAATTTTTCAAATTTTTACTATTTATTTTGGTTTTTTAAGTAATTTTAAAAAAATTATAAGGTTCATATTACATGCGTTTAAACTATAAGGGGTTAAATAGAATTTGTAAATTATAAATTATAAATTTTTATGCAAACGGTAATAAGTGGGGATAGTTGAATATCTAAAGACTTAATTAATTTAATGAAATAACATTTAAATTATGAAAAAAAATGATATATTTTTTCATCCGATGTCCCCAAAGGGATGATATGCTTAAAGGAGAAGGTATGAATTTACATAGTTTTTACTATCTTAATAAGTTTTTTCTTCTTTGTATTTAAAAATTATGTAGAGAAGTCTAATTTTATAATTACAAACAAAACCATGGTATTGAATTTCTATGTTGAATTACAATTTTTTTCGTTTTGGTGCTTGTAATTAGTTGTGTTGAGTAGCTTGGCGTTGGGCACAACACATGTAGCAACATCTCCATCGAATGACATGTCGCGTTCTTGAAGAACGTCTAGTCATCGTCCTGAAATCCCTTCTCCCTCTCTTTCCTTAAACCCTGCTCCCTCTCTTTTGCTTCCCGCGGAAACGAAACAAAAGCCTCCACAGGCTGCACTAGCATAAAAGTATGCATAAGCTTAGGAGACAGTCACCATAAACAAGCAAAATCAAAGGAAAAAGTGAGAAACCAAGTTTCTGTTTTCTCCGTTTTAGCAATGGTAAGCTCTAAAAATGACCCAACATTTCCTGGATTTCCATATGAACCCTACTCTATCCAGCTCGATTTCATGAAAGCCCTTTATCACTCCTTGGATCGAGGTGGCATCTCCATGCTCGAAAGCCCTACCGGTTAGTTTCTCGCTCTTGAACACATTGTTGTGTGTATGTACATTATGTTTTTAGTATTTGATTGAGTTGTCAAAAAGGGTTAATTGCTTTCTAGTTAAATGGAAATTGTGATGTGGGTTTTGTCGCAAATGTGAAAAGATAAACTAAAATAAATGGGTTAAAGATAAAGTGATAAGATGAGGCTTAAGTGGATATAAAGTAAAATTATGAAGTGGGTATTGCAATATGTGGAGTAAATTGTTGGGTTCCTGGATCTTGTTTCAGTGTCTTTTTTTTTGTACTAGTAAATGCATCTGATTTGTTGTTGCTTTTCTTGAACTGTATTCGTTTTTTCCTTCTTGTGCTCAATGTTGATGTCCTTGTGTGATAATAGGGACGGGGAAGACACTGAGTATGATATGCAGTGCTTTGCAATGGGTGTTTGATCAGAAGCAAAAAGAGGAGGTGAAAGAAGAACTTGAATGTAGTGAGGGAAAGGTGGATAGTACGGTTGGGTCAGATGATGAGCCAGATTGGATTAAAAACTTTGTTGTGAGTACAGATAACCAGAAACAGGAGAAGAGAAGCAAGAAAAAGGAGTTTGGTTTAAGAGGATTAAATAAGAATAGGAATCGAGAAGGATTTAAAGAATTGTTTTCACTTGATTTGGAGGAGAAGGAGGGGGATTCTCGAGGATTAAAAGAACGTGCAAACTTGGGGAAGAAAAGTGATGGAGTGGACTTGAATGCTGATGAATTCTTGTTGGAAGAATATGAAAGTGAAGAGGAAAGAGGTGTTAGAGGTGGGAAACCAAAGAGAAAGAGTGGTGGTGTTTCTATTAGTTCATCCAGCGATGAGGAAGGGTCAGAAGATGGATTCAGTGATGATGAGGAGGAGGAAAAGCAGTTGAAGATCTACTTTTGCAGTCGGACTCACTCGCAGCTCTCGCAATTCATAAAGGAATTGAAGAAAACTCCTTTTTCCAATGAAATCAATGTTGTTTGTTTGGGCTCAAGGAAAAATTTCTGCATCAATAAAGGTGTAACTATGTTTGCAATTTAATTAATAAGTTGCTATAGACTGTCTACTAACTTCACTTCTGGGTGTTTGTGCTCCAGAGGTTCTGAAACTTGGGAACTCCACGCGCATTAATGAACGATGCTTGGAGTTACAAAAGAGCAAGAAAAATGAAGTCTCCAAAATTAAGGTATCAAAGATCTGTGGCAGTTTAAATATTTGATTTGATTGGTGTTTTTCATTTGTTGGTAAGCTCTTGACATATCTAGAGATAGTTGAACTGGAAAACATAGGTTCATTACTTCATTGCAATTATCTTTATGGGAGTACTAGTTCTCGGCTCCACAATGCTGCCTCGGATTTAAGTAAGATGAAGGTAGATCCTGCTAAGATGATATTAGACAGGAAATGAT
Organism: Viola odorata; assembly: GCA_963691705.1. Lineage (NCBI taxonomy): Eukaryota > Viridiplantae > Streptophyta > Magnoliopsida > Malpighiales > Violaceae > Viola > Viola odorata. The sequence goes on from OY829540.1 coordinate 70,025,748, forward strand.
ACATATGATTTTATATATGCAATCATCAATTCAAAAGCATAGTTGGATTTTAGATTTGAGAATGGGTTCTCTAAGAGTTGAAAAATTATACTAACTTCTGGTCGACCTTCACCCTACTCAAGACTTGAGAAACTGTACCACACCTTAAACAAATGTCTTTTTTTGTTTTGCATAAAGGTAGTCCATGTCATTTCTCTAAGATCATATCTTACTATTAGTTTTCAACTTTTTTCAGATTGGTAAAACTTGGTTGTGTAGCTGTGAACTAAGATTTCACAATAATATTATTATTGTAAATTATGTTCATGGAGTACGTGGTGTCTAGTTGGTGATACTAGCAATGAGTTATAGGCTGGGACCTTATCTAATGACAAATTGTATTCAGAAGGTCAATCATTGCTAGCAATTCAATGGTGGACACTGGACATCCTAGTTCGGCCATGTCTTGTTTGGCAGGTTGGAAGTGTTCAAATTGAGCAATCTTTCCTTTAACACTGTTTTCCCCGGTAATCTTTCCTAGAGAGGTTTGGAAATAAAACTAATAGATATTTGTGGAAAAACAGGACACGTTCACTCCCTTGATTAATTTTCTGGGACCGAGTTATATTTTCCTCTGGTTGGAGGTTTCTAGAACTGGCATCCATTTATTACTATTTTTTCCTCTCGCAGGAACTGTGTTGATTGGATTTGAGGTTTTTCCCTGACTAATGTCAGATTATTTGCAGAATCGAGGGGTAGAGGGAAGAGTGCGTCGCACCAAGGATTCTCGTGGATGCCCAATGCTTAAAAAACATAGTCTGCAAAAGCGATTTAGTAGAGAAATTTCTCAACATGGAGCAGTGGATATTGAAGATCTCGTTCAATTTGGAAGAACTATGGGAACCTGTCCATATTATGGTTCCCGAAGCATGGTCCCAGCAGCTGATCTTGTAGTTCTCCCCTATCAATCTCTTCTGTCAAAATCATCACGTGAATCGCTTGGACTCAATCTGAAGAATAATATTGTTATAATAGATGAGGCTCACAATTTAGCTGACTCCCTTACCAGCATGTACGATGCAAAAATTTCTTTTTCACAGGTGCGTTAACTATAATCCAAGTTTTCTGTAACTTCTTTCCATTTTTTCTTGAATGTTAGTCTACAAGATCAGTGTTTTTATGTTTTCTTCTTAGAATGTCCTCTAAGGACCGATTAAAAGAATTTGTATCAAAGTGGTTGAGGTGTTGCCAACCTAAACCCACCTGGTGTTTTTGGCACAGTTAGAAGCTTAAAAAACACTAAATTTTGAGACAACTAACCTTGTTATAATTTTTTTGTGATGGCATTCATAAGGATTTGATAACAATGTCTGTTTCCTCAGTTGGAAAACGTGCATTATCACATAGAGAAGTACTTTGCAAGATTTCGCCTGTGCTTAGGACCGGGTAATCGAAGATACATCCAAACTCTGACAGTCCTCACTCAAGCACTCATGCAAGCTTTAAGTGATGAGAAGGATTTCTGTCATGCAAATACTTGCGAAGTTGAAGAACAAGTTGCTGAAGTCAAACCTGTCCTTTATTCTTCCATGGCCATCAATGATTTTCTGTTTTCACTCAATATAGACAACATAAATTTGTTCAAATTGCTACAGTACATAAAGGAAAGCAATATTATTCACAAGGTAATGCCTGTATTATGTTCTGCATTACTTTGCAATCTTGTGCATATACTTTCATTTTTCGTTTCCCATTTTAAGGTTATAATGATTTGGCTCTCAGGTCAGTGGTTATGGAGAAAAGATAGACAGTTTGCAAGAAAGTTTGGTTTTCAATGGCAGTGGAGAATTCGGTGAATGGTGTAGTACTCTTTCAAGTTTCCGTGCATTAGTGGATATATTAGTATCCCTAACAAATAATGATGGTGATGGACGGATAATTATCTCAAAGACAAGATCAGCATGCTCTGGAAGACATGGAGGATTATTAAAATATGTTATGCTCACTGGGCAAAAGATATTTTCAGAGGTTTGTCAAGAACTTTTTTTGGGATTCCTCTGCATCTAAAAGAGTTCAGGAAGTAGAGCCATCATAAATCCATACAGTACATATGAACTTTTGCATTATTATTGTATGAACATACAATGACTGTTCCTTTCTCCTGTATATTTTCTTCTAAACCAGGACTGTACATGCCTGCTGCCTGGATCCAATAGTTTTGTGTGTTCATGCTCTGATAATGAACTTTTGCCTTAAATCTCTGTAGATTGTGGATGAGGCACATGCTGTCATACTTGCAGGGGGTACCTTGCAACCAATAGAAGAGACAAGGGAACGGCTTTTCCCGTGGTTGGCATCAAACCAGCTGCAGTTTTTCTCATGTAATCATATTGTTCCACCTGACAGTATCTTGCCAGTTGCAGTTTCCCATGGGCCTTCTGGCCAATCTTTTGATTTTAGCTACAGTTCAAGAAGCTCATCAACTATGGTAAGTATGATACATCTTTCACTCATCTTTTCCTCCCAAGTTGCTGCCATGATATTGCTAGTCCTCTAAATTTCAAGCATCTTGAGGCAATGAGGTTTTAGTTTTTCCTCCTAACAAAAGAACTAAAAAATTATGTATACTGAATAGGAAACATGGTTGCAAGGCGAAAACCCACGTCATGATCAATGAAATGCTTTTGTGTATCATCAAACTTGTCTTCCGAGAAGCCTCAGCTGAATAAATCTGTTTGATGGTTTTATGTTGACAGATAGAGGAGCTAGGGCTCTTGCTTTGCAATTTGGTGGCAGCTGTCCCTGAGGGGATCGTTGTGTTCTTCTCCTCATTTGAATATGAAGGACAAGTCCATGATGCATGGAAAAAATCTGGCATTCTTCAAAGAATTATGAAGAAAAAGCGTCTCTTCAGGGAGCCCAGGAGAGCTTCTGATGTGGAAGTGGTTCTCAAAGAGTACAAAGAAACAATTGATAGCGTGTCCAGTGGCCTAACTGGAGATACAAGTGCAGCACCTTATAATGGTGCATTACTCCTAGCTGTAGTTGGTGGAAAGATATCAGAAGGAATCAACTTCAGTGATGGAATGGGTCGATGTATTGTTATGGTTGGTCTGCCTTACCCAAGCCCGTCTGATGTTGAGTTGATGGAGAGGGTGAAGTATATTGAAAGTTTGGGAGAGTCAAATTGTGCTAAATCCGCAAAAGGTTTGGGCAAAGTTGAGAATCGCCATGCGGATATTCAGGCAGCATTTGCTGTGCTAAGAAGTTGCAAGCGCAGAGGAAAAGAATATTATGAAAATCTCTGCATGAAAGCTGTAAACCAATCGATCGGTGAGTTCCATCACCTATTCTGTACACTAAAATGAAAGCTGAATTAATTGATTTCCAAATAACCTCGTCATACTTAAATTACTCTGAAAATCAAAGTGTTCTATTTCATGCAAAGATACTAATGTGTGCTCTATTTTTCTCTTGGCTTATCTGGTTCAGGTCGAGCAATACGGCACATAAATGACTACGCAGCGATTTTGTTGGTTGATGCCCGGTACGCATCTGATCCTACAAAAAGAAGCTCTTCCCATCCAGTCAATAAGCTTCCCCAGTGGATAAAAGATAGCCTTGTTCCTGCAACTCGTAACTATGGGGAAGTCCATAAACTGCTGCATCATTTCTTCAAATCCAAAAGGAACAGAGTTCCATAGATGCTTCTGCCCGAGAGGGACGAAGCCGGACATTATGAAGATGCAAGTCGTGAGGAGGTTGCGACGAAAAGCCTAGACGTGTGTGCGCGTGTGGGTGCAGTCCAAGTGATATCCCTCCTGCTCCTGCTGAATCATTATTACATATAAACTTTCTGATCACCCTCCAACACCGATATACTTTCTGAGTTGATTCCAATTCTTGCAAACCACACAGCACCGCATCTGATCGATCATGGGAGTTCTCGCTGCAAGTGCTGCCAGAAAATCTTCATGGATGTCACCCCAAAAACAAGAAGAATCATAACTGCTCATCGCCGGAGCTGCAAGGTTACGGAGCCGGAGTACTAGTGAAGGTTGTTTGTGGCGTACGGACTGAGTTACAAGGGTTTATCAATTTATATAGTCTGCCTAATATTCCCCCCGCAGTGCATCGCTAATCTGTTTAGCTAAATTCACCAGATCGATATGGGTGTGCATATCCAATTTGATAACATAAAGTAAAGGTTCTTTTCCAATTAGACATCCGAGTCCAACTTTAATTTGGCCATTGTGTAAATATTATTGCGGTTTACATCCAAGTGTTTTTTTCCGGTTGAAGCAATTTAACCCAAACTGCATGATTTAATCATTTTTAAGATTACTAAATTCAAGAAAATGGGCAAATTATCGAACCGGCATCAAGAAGAATGTGACCTAGATTATTCAATCCAGAAACAAGGTTGTTCTGCGTTATTAAAAATATCAAATCCAACCCTAATTCTACATGGAACTGCCCTATTCGTTCAACAGTTCAACTCATCACACCGAGTTGGAATTCATCCACGCAAGAGAAAGGAAAACGCTACAATTTCCAAATGAATTTCATTAGATTGTGAGATTACTTGTGTCAAAATGTAGAACAGATACATAGAACGAGTCATCTTCAACTACACTTATCACCAAAGTGATAGCATTGCAGAGTGTTAACCAACTAGCAATTACTACTAACATGAGGGTTTGTTTTGGCTGCAGAAAATAAATTAGCAACGACAAACAAGTGTCTATGGTCGCATAATCTAATGCTAGACACTGCCCAGATGAGCCTTATCCAGCACGAATACCAGAACAACAAGACCGCAAAACACACAATTGAAGGAAAATAGAGGAGTCATCCAATAGTAATGAACAACTGGAAATTTCTTAAGAAATCATGAATTGAGCAAAAGAGCAAGAAAGGCATACAATGTGAAGAAAAAGGTTGTCCATTTCCTAAACCCTAAACCACTGGGTTTTTTCTGCTTAGACTACAATAGCCACTACAGCGCAGCACTTTCAGCAATTTACACATCTATAAAAACTCCATAGATAATGTTAATAATTACGTATACCAGCAGAAATTCAAGGGTAATGTGGTGTTCACCAGTAATCTCCACAAGAGCACTTGCCATCTTTGAAATGATGGAACCGCTTGTTATCCCTAACAATCAATTCCCTCCCAACGATCTTGGACATAATCTTGATGGCATTATGACAATCACCACACACTCGAAGATTCTTGATAATCCTCAGGGGAGTCCTCGCTGGAGTGCTGATGAGGCCATATGCGATTGCCAATCGCTCACTGTGATATAGCAAAGCTTGCTCCTTTGCCTCCTGATCAATGTCGTGAAGAACATATCTAGTGTCTGGTACATAGCCTGTTTCTTTCATCCTGCTCAGTGCCTTTAACTTCTCGTCATCCTTGTAAAGGGTAGGATTACGGAACTCAGAAATTCTGTTCTTTCCCTCAAGCATGCTGATCAGAGGATACTTTGTTGGTGGTGGTGTCTTGTTCTTTTCAACAACGGCCTTTGACGGATCAACAGCAACAATCAACTCCTGAGCATGGTCTTCAAGATCAACATTTCCATGAATCCGAGCATAGTACTTCAATGCCTCCCAAATTTCCACTGTGGGCTCAAATGGGAGTTTCTCAATATACTCTTGAAGTTCATTAAGATATCCTGACTTTCCAAGGACATCAATAAACCCCAAATAGTGTTTAAGCTCTGGAGCAATCCCATACTCTTTACTCATTGACTCAAAGTGGATAAATCCTTCCTCTATCGCCTCAGCACTTGCACAAGCTGACAAAACTGCGCAAAATGTTTCCGCTGTAGGCGTCAACTCTAACTCCCTCATATTGTCAAACAAAGCCAGCCCTTCATCACCTAGGTTGTTATCTGCATACCCATTAATCATTAAATGCCAGGTATCCATATCCCTATTCAACATGTGATCGAAAACCCTCCTTGCATCTGTCATACTCCCACAATTTCCAAACATTCCAATCACCAAATTAGTCAAGCTCAAATCACCCCTAAATTTGGACTGCAAAAAGTAATCATGCACTTTCTTTGCATCCTCAAGCACTTTCTTCTCTGCACACGCACGAAACAGATGGTAGAAACAATCCCCATCAGCCTTGACCTCCCTTTTCTCCATCAATTCAATAGCCTCCTTCACCTTCCCCTCGGTGCATAATCGCAATAAATCTGCAACCACATCCACACTCTTTTGGGACTGAACTTGATTAGCGGCAAACACATTCCCATCCCCTTGGCTGTTGACATTTTGATTAGGGTGTCCCATGTTCTGATTGTTTCCAACCCACTGATTCTGGTTCGGGATTCTTTGGTTTTGATAATGGAACTGATTAGGGGTGGGGTTTCCTTGGTTTTGATAATGGAACTGATTAGGGGTGGGGTTTCCCTGGTTTTGATAATGGAACTGATTAGGGGTAGGGTTTCCCTGGAACTGATTAGGGGTAGGGTTTCCCTGGAACTGATTAGGAGTAGGGTTTCCTTGGTTTTGATAATGGAACTGATTAGGAGTAGGATTTTGATTTCCTTGGTTCTGATGATAGAACTGATTAGGACCAGCATTAGCATTCTGACTAGGCCATTGATTCCGACTATTGTTATAGTTCCCACCCTGTTGGCCCCACTGATCAGACCCCTGGTTAGGGTTTCTCTGGTGGTGTTGCTGGTATTGTTGTTCTTGTTGGGGGTGAGGGTACTGTTGCTGTGGTGGGGCCCACTGGTTGTGATTGGGGTTAGAGACTCTGTGGTCTTGGTGATGGGGATGATAAAGTGGGGATGAATCATTTGGGACGGCGGAGGAGGTGCTTAGGGTTTTAGAGTAGCTGATGTTGGTGATGAAAAAAGTGGAACTATTAGGAATGGATTGAAGAGAGCGTACCTTGAAGAGGAACTGCTGTGAGCGGTGGCGTGAGGAGAGGATGATGGACATGAGAGACGAAGACATGGTGTTTGATGACGATGGTGATGGAAATGGCGGAACAGTGTTGCAGATTGCGGAACTAGAACCCTTTCTGGTAAAACCCAACCGAACGGGTATCATCTTTACGGGCGGAGTGAGAGGTAATGGGCGTGATGGGTTTGTCACTGTGTGGGCTGGGCCTGATGGTTCAATTTGTCCAAATAGTTTATTTTTTTGAAAAATTGTCAAAATAGTTTTAAATGAGAAATAAAATGTAAAATCCTCTGAAATAACAGAAAAAATATTAAATTTAAATTTTCAATTACTGAAAAAAATTGAATGTTATTTACGTGAATATAATTTCACAAAAATACAAATGTTATTATTTTTATAATTTAATGTATATTTAAATTTAATATTATACTAATCGATTATACATTTAAATTTAAGGTTTTATGAAAGAAGAAAATTATATCGAAGGAATCGTTATATTATTTAAAACTTTACGGTTAAAAAAAAAATTCATACAAGAATCTATGACGGCCACATATATTTAACATTCACAGAATCACAGTAGTACAAACAACGAATTAAAGAATCTTCTAATTAACCGAAACTAATAATCATAGCCATATTAATTAATTAATAAACTAACTAATCATCAAAAATAGGAACATCACGTGTGGGAGTACTTGATCCCCTCCCTGGCGAAGAAGACGACGGTGACGGCTCACCACCTGGTGGCAAATCGGAGATGGCGGCCAAGATGCGGCGAATGCTGACGGAACGAGCCGGCTTGAAGCTGAACGATCTTTGGGTCTTCTTCTTGGAAAAGATGTTTGAAGAGTTCGAAAGAATGGCGTAAACTAAAACTTGAACAAGAACAAACACACCAATCTTGATCAAAGTATCAACAAATGATGATGCTGGTGCCTGATCTACCTCCATTATTGTTGATTCAATCAATTTGCAAGCAAACCCAATTTGAAATTTCCAATCAAAGTGTTTAAATGCCAAGTGTATCCACAAAGTTGTGATGGGTGCTGATATATATAGAGAGAAGGATCTTGGCAAGTGGATCAGGTCAAGCCGCCGTGCAACATTGACTTACTTTTAATACTATGTATGACTCCGCCGTAACTTTTAAATTAGAGATTATTGGTTTGATTATTATGCATTAATAGTAAAATAAAATTATAATCGAAATTAATTTTGATCAAGTCATTTTGAACCCTAGAGGATGGTGACCCTCTTATTATAAGTTTCATCATTTTCAATACTCTAACTCGAAACCTTATAATTAAAAGTAGACAAATCGTTTACCACTTGACACTAATTAGCTATCGTAAGTTTAAAAATACATATAATTTAAATATTAAAAATATTATGCGGGGACGCCAAGTAAGATGGTGTTAGCAAAGAATCCTCGACTTTGGGTATTTTATTTCTTTACGAAAGGAAAAGGTCATGGTCATATGCATGCATAATCGCGTTTATAATGTTCTATAACATCCAAAAACTCACGACTTGTATGACAACACTCTCGCACCTAAAGATGCTTTTGCCAAGTCTTCAAAGCCTTTTTTTTAAAAGTCGAACATTTTCAAGCTCTCGTTTCCATATTTGGCCTCCTCAAAACATTCTCCATTGTCTACCAAAAATAAAATTATTTTCTCTTAAATTTGATAAGTAGTTCAAAATGTTGGTTCATGCGATTAGTTGAACTATTTGGCTCAAATGGAATTGATGTAGAATTTAATGTGGATGAGGTGCTTCATCTCATCTTTGCTCGCTTATGGGTTTTGCTTAAGGATTGGAAATCGAGCTTTCCTTATTCCGGATAGGAGTTAATGATTTCACCTACTTGTATTATAATTTGGTCTAATTAAATTTTCTGATTTGAGGTCCGCCTGTGATTTTAATTTAGATGAAATTTTTAAAGCGTTTGGTTTTAGTTCGGTGCACACTTCGCGTATCTTGAATTAATATAAAATTTTCAACTTATTAGGAAAACAAATCTTTCACTACTAACTTATATACAAATTTGAGTATTTTGTACTAAGAAGTAAGAACAACATGAGGTAATATGCATAGAATACCGTACCCTTATTTTTTCTCATACCCTACTCTTACCTTCTTCTTCTTTTCTTCAACCATTTTTAACAATTGCTTCTCTTATTTTACATCTTTTACTACTCACATTATGCCTAAAAAACATTTTTAAAATTTAGAATTTTTTAATTAAAAATATATATTTAAACAATTTTATAATAAACATTCACAAGCTATATACACATCCATTACAAGACAAAAAATCATAAATTTAAATTAGCATTAATAACGTCATGAATGATGCGTCATTAAGGATCAAAAAGTTGTCAACGGCTACCAATATAAGGCACCTATACATTTTGTAGCATATCAATGCATAATACTCCTGCTACGATCCTGCTATTATAATAATAAATAATAATATAATTATTTTTGCTCCTTTAATAACGGAACGGCATACTTATCTTAAGGAAACGCACAAATCTTAGATGATGCGATGTCGTTTTACCATTCAACTAATCAGACCCACAGGCCCACCACACTCTACATTCCGCACTTCTTCCTTTTCTTTTTTTCAGTTCAGACAACGAATTGAAAAAATCATAACAATAAATTATTCGGACAAACACGTCTCTCCGCCGAAGTCCGCGGCCAACTCCACCTCTCCTCCGCCGATGTCGGAAACCAACTCCACTTCTCCTCCGCCGCCGCCTTTGAAGCCGCGAGGTCTTCAGCCAGGGGCGATGAAGGGTCTAATTGCGGGGACAGTCCTGGGAGGAACGATTGTGTTGATTGGCGTGTGCGTTTTCTTCGTTTTTTATAGGAAGAAGAAGAGAAAGGAAGCAGAAGCAGCAGGGCTACTTGGTGGCCCACCAATGGCAAAAGGTTTATTTTTAGCTGTGTTGCCTTTGTACTTTGGATAAATGTGTTTGCGTTAAATTCTAGTATAAAGTTTCTTTCTTTGTGAGGTATGTGTTGACCTTAGTAGTAGTAGTAGTAGTAGTAGTAAAAGTCAAGTGTAGGCAAATGGATAAATACCCATTTGGAATTCGAGAATTTGAACGTTTAGTGCTACTAGATTCTGTGCTTTAAAGTGTTATCAGTTATTAGTATACCTAAACGGCCATTGTTAACTAATGAGGCCAATGGTGGGGGTTTCAGTTATTTTACAGGTTGAAATTCTGGTGATCTTTTGCATTTATTATGTGCATTAGTTGCATCATAACTTGTAGTTTTAATCTGTTATTGCGTTCAACTTGCTTGTGTGGAATTTTATTTCATTTGTTGAAGTAGTAGTACAATTGATTGCTGCAGCTCATTTTCTCCAGAGGAGATAGAATGTGAAGAAAATATCGATTCATTTGTAGAGGTAGGGGCTTCAATTAAGCAAGAGTAGGGCTAGAGGCTCGAAAGATGGGAAAGGATCTTCAACTTATACATATTTATTAGTATTTTATTGTGTTTTTGATAAAATCATAGTTCCTTTATTGTTGATGATCTATAATATCTGGCTGGAATTACTGTTGAGAGTGTTTAGATGTTGGTTTCTGTACTCAGTGGACTTATTTTATATGTTTATTTTCCCCTTATGGAACATTTGCAGATGATATATACTGATTGGGTGCATAATCTCTTTCACTTTTCCAATGATGTTAATCAGTTTAGTATTCCGTGGAACTATAATGCTTGAACATTGCTACTTGAAACTGTTTTTTCGTCTCAAATTGATAATTTTTTTTCTGCGCTCCTAGTTTCTCAGCATAACCAAGTGCCTCAACATTGGCAACATAATGCTCCCCCACCCGCAGAATTTAGAATGACATTGCCATCCCAGCGGTCATCAGGGCTTGGTTCCGGTTCTGGTGAATCTCAGAATGTTTTTACTTATGAAGAATTAGCCATGGCAACGGAAGGTTTCTCTGATGCCAACCTCATTGGTCAGGGTGGTTTTGGTTATGTCCACAAGGGAGTACTTCCAAATGGCAAAGTGGTTGCAATTAAGCAGCTTAAAGTTGGAAGTGGGCAGGGAGAGCGTGAATTTCAGGCAGAGATTGAGATCATTAGCCGTATTCATCATCGCCATCTTGTTTCCCTGGTTGGATACTGCATTACTGGAGACCAGAGGATGCTTGTTTATGAGTTCGTTCCAAACAATACTATGGAATTCCATTTACATGGTGAGTCATTTCCTTGTGATAAAATTTCTTTGGCCTGTTTGAGTCGATATAAAATGAAGAGGCAATGAAGGTGAACTGTCATTGCTTGTTTAGCTGCATGGATATGCTAATACCCTAAACTACTGAATTTTAAATGAAAATAAATTAATGTACATTGGATGTGAATTAGTTGGAGAGTATGTGGTACAGTGAGTTTCTCTACTGTCTTCTCCTCCAACTTCTATTGTAATGAAGATCAAGCACTGGGAAGTCCATTTCTCACAGTTGGCTTTTGTGTATTGAGGCACCTAGCATTTGGCTTGGAAGCATTGGTTAATATTGTAAAAGGTTTAGTAACTTTAGTTGTCCTATCATAAATAGGAAAGGATAAACTGACTTATTATATGTAGTAACTGATTTGAGATTTCGTTGAGCTTAGATAGTGAGGTAACCTACTGACCTCGGAGCTGCAACTGGAAGGAGATAAAGAGGTTATGGCATAATATCAAGGATATATCATCCCATTACTTCAAGTAGGATTATGTTATTTGTTCTGCTAATAAATATGATACGTTAGTCTTATTCAAGGGTACATATCATTGCAGGAAAGGAGAGACCAACCTTGAACTGGGCTACACGAATGAAAATCGCCATAGGCTCTGCAAAAGGACTGGCATATCTGCACGAAGACTGTGAGTATAGTCGACACACTATGTTTAGGTTACTGAATTTTTGGTGTTTTAAGAGATTAATCCTCTTAATTTTACTCTTCTGTTGGGTTATTTGTACCCTTAGGTCAACCCAAGGTCATACACCGAGATATCAAGTCATCTAATATTCTTCTTGATGATAGCTTTGAAGCAAGGGTAAGAGTTGGAACGGGTAGAAATTTTCACCTTTTCACCTCAATCTGAGGAATGCCTTACTTTTAAATGTAAAATATTTATGAATTTTGTTGTAGCTTCACTATGTTCCTTATCCTCGTAGCTACCAATTCATGGCCATGCATGAGCTGCTTATATATCCCTTTTGTAAAAGTATTTCAACATGTAAACTTATCCTTAAACAGTTTAATGGCACGAAATGCTAGTTCGTAGTTAAGGTGAGACCATGACTTGTACGCTAAATTTGCATTTTTTATAGGCTTTGTGAAAGTTTATATCCTTATTTAGTTTCTATGTAAGTAGATTCACTAGGGTATGCTTTACTGCCTTTGAATTTGATGTTATGATATTACTTGTATATTTCATTCATGTTTACCTGCTTATTTAGATTCCTATATAAGTAATTTAGCTGTGCTATGTCTTACTGTCTCTGATCTTATATGATACTAGCATCTTTTCATTCAGGTTGCAGATTTTGGACTTGCCAAGCATTCATTAGATACGGATACACACGTCTCAACTCGAGTAATGGGAACCTTTGGGTAAGTTAAACTTGATATGTATAAATTAAACATAATTAATTGATTTTCTGTGGTAATTGCCACCGAAGGGAGTTTCTTGTTCTTTAGTCCTTTATTTTCTTTGGTTTTCCCCTTGGTTTTTCTTCACTACGGTAAAGTTTCAGAACATGTACCCTCACATGATCTCTTTAATTGCAGTTACATGGCTCCAGAATATGCCTCATCTGGGAAGCTGACCGACAAGTCAGATGTCTTTTCCTTCGGTGTTGTGTTGCTGGAGTTGATTACTGGCCGCCGGCCTGTTGATAGAACTCGAGCCTTCCTTGATGATAGCATAGTTGATTGGGTATTGGCTCTTCCTTGGCATTAGTTTCCATTTTTTGTTTATATATATATAGTCAGCTATTGGGTCCTGTGGGGTGGATAGAAACTGAGAAATTCATGAATTTTCAGGCAAGGCCCTTGCTCAAAGAAGCTTTGGAAGATGGTAACTATGATGCTGTTGTCGACCCAAAATTGAACAAGGACTATGATACTAGTGAAATGAATAGAATGATTGCTTGTGCTGCAGCTTGTGTACGTCATTTAGCACGGCTTCGGCCACGAATAAGCCAGGTAATCATGTAATTGGTTAGGGGATCTCTTAAGAGGTCAGATGTTATAATAAGCTTATTAGAAAAAGGTAATTATATAATCCATGATCATCCTATTCTTTGATTAGGTATATTTTCTTTCTCTATTCCATACTGATTTGAAGGCTACAGTGGCCTTAGTTTCATCTGAGTATTGGTATTTGCCATAACCTGGCCACTAGCTTTGCTGTTCACTCATAGGTCAGCACGTCAGTCATTGTTATTTCTAGTTCACTAAAAGAGTCTAAAGTGATTTTTTTCATGGTTTTTTAGCTTGAATTCATATAAATTCAGGGTAATTAGGAATTGCGCCAAACACATTTCTTAGTTCAGTTTTGAAGAGTCTTCACATTTTTGTTCTAATTACAACAACTCTACTCTGAAAGATACCAAAAAATGAAGCTATTTATTCCACTTAAAATATCATAGCTCGTTTCTTTCGGAAGTAAATGGGAAACTCAAGATATTAGTGGAGGAAGGAGACTCTCCTTTTATTCCTAACAGCCCAAGTTAACCAATCATGATATCAAGTTGACCTCAGTCACTCAACAATTAATAATTAGTTTTTGGTCTAAAATGCTAGAACTTGAACTCTATATTAGCATGTAACCCTTCTGCATTTTTATTCAAACCAGATAGTCAGAGCTTTGGAAGGCAATTTGTCTCTTGGTGATCTGAATGAGGGGATTGTTCCTGGCCACAGCACAGTCTACAGTTACGGAAATTCTGATTATAGTTCTAAGCAATATGAGGAAGACATGAAGAAGTTCAGAAAGATGGCACTAGAGAATGATGATACAGTGAACACTCCAACGAATTTGGTCAGCCAAGAAGAGCACAGTGGACCTTCCAGCGAATTCGGTCAGCAGCCATCCAGCTCAAGCACTGAAGGCCACCAAACACAGGAGATGGAATTACAAAAAGTGGATAAAGACACCAAAGTTTCCGACGTAAGCCAATGACAATGGATTTGAGTTTGTCTCCTTCCCACGAAGAACATTGTATACCACTATAAAAACCATTAATGCAATTCATTGTCCTGTTTGGCAGGCTGACTTTCCAGTAAAATCTTCTTAGGTGAGGTAGAATTTCAATTAGACAGGAAGAATTGGACATGAAATCCAGTTATTTGCCACTTTGATGTTGTAGAGGTTTGAGCTGTTTATAGAGGAAGTGGACTGGCTGGGATTATATTATCTGATATCTTAGTTGTGGATGCAAGTTTTGTACATTTCTTTTGCTTTGTTGTACATATACAATTGAGATTTTAAACAACTTGAAATCCTTAGGTTCCTGTTTAAGCTAATAAAGAGCTTTCCTCAAATGAATGCCAGAGGAGGCTGTTTTTCATAATCGGTTCAATTCTTGTTTCAAAGGCTAGATGGCCTGTCTTCTTTCGCAACTGCTAGATGTGCTCAAGTTCCTTCTTAAATACATCGTTTCAACTATTTGGAACAATGCTGACCTAATTATGCCTGATCATTTTAGCTCTATCGTGCTGGAATTGATGGATTTGCAAGTTGATCTTTTTCTTGAACTAAAATAAATCAGTTTGAATCTGAGGGAAACTTGGAACATAATTAAAACTCTACCATGACATTGCCATATGATTCTTCTACTTCTACATTGCCATATTGACATTACCAGAGTATGAGAACATGAAGATTACCTTGTTATTTTTTACTTTTATTTTTGTATGGTTGGTCATAGAATATAGATAAAAGAGTATATGAAGGTATTGAGTAGAGTCCAGATATTAGTTATGATTTCCATGTGCATGACTGACAAGATGGGCTGGTTTGATGATGTTTCTCTGCATTGATTTGTATGGCTCTGGTTGTGGTGGTGAGAAATTCTTGTGAAAATGACAACTCGTTATCTATATTTTACTCGTGTAAACGACTGAGTCCTCACCTAGTGTAAGGTTGTTGTATACCATTACTTACTGGACTAGAATATAACGTGTAAGTTAACAGTAGCGATAAGGATAAGCACATTTGACTAAAGTTGAACGTTTACCTAACTTGGCGGGGTCAAGGGGGCAGTGTGTCAATCTAGCAGTTAATTATTATTTTGTTGAGAGGACTAAAATGCGAAAAAGGAGGAAATGAGAAAATGGCAAATGCTATGGCATCCAATTTTTGGTGGCAGTAGGGACCAAAAGCAAAAGAAAATGAGGGTGTCTCACAGTCATTGTCATTGAGGAACGTGGCATGTCTTGTGAACATAACAAAAGAAACTATAATATATACATCTCTCAATCTCAAGAACGCAAATGCATATGGCAAGGGAAGAGACGGGGGAGGAGGAGGAGAAATGAGGGAAAGATGGGGTGGTGGAGGAAGTTTTTGGAATGGGTGGACCGGGAAGAAGAGAATCCGAACGAGAATTCAAACACTCGCATCTCTTCTTTCCGATGCCACCCATTCCTCTGACTTCCTCTGCTTTCCTTCCTTTCCCTTCCTAATTTTCTCAAAACGTATGCTTGTCATCACCTTTCTTGTACCATGTCTTTTCCAGGTTTGAATCTGATGTCATATGTTGTGCTAGTGCTATGTTATGCTAATTTCCAAAACTGGTCTCATAGCTAGATCAGCAAATTATTGGAAAGATCCATGATGAACTAAGCTGATCTAAACTCTCATGTTTTTGTTGTATTGATTTCATCTCTTTTTTTCTTCCCTAACAAAATTTGTAATCTATCACTTTTACGGTGAGAGTGGTTCTATACTTTTTACAAATCTTGAACCACAATTTATTAAAAGAACAATATATGACACCTGCTGCTGGAAAAATATCGGACCAGACCTAGATCTCCAGATTTCATACCCCCCAACAATATGTTCCTTAATATGCCTCAAGCAAGCAGTGAAATCAAACTAACCCAAACTCTAAAAACCTAATGGTATATGAAAAGAAAGAAGAGTAAATAATAAGTGAATAACATGCATATATACCAAAACATTGAGGGAGTAATTAGCAGAACTGAAAATTAGATGAGACGAGCTTAATTTTGTTAAACTCTGTAAAAATTGAAGCAGACCGGATTTTAAAAGAACCAATTTTTACATGACTCAAATTCGATCATTTTATCAAACGGGTTTGGCTGGCCCATTTGATTTTCTGTAATTAGAGGAATGATAATTTCTGTATATTAACTAGATATCTTTAATCAAAAATTTCAGAACTAATCAATTCAATATTTTTTCTGTTTAATTAATTAATTCAGTTGTTGATAATTCCAGCTCTTCCTACTCCCATTCCACGTACAAAAGTGCAAATTGCAGCTTTATTACCACTCCTCACACAGCTGGCACTATAAGTTATGCTCGAATAATTGTGTGGTGCGGGCCGTGAGCCTAGGCTCAACCTTTTAACAGTGATGGACTAGCTTGGACCAGATTTAAAATTTGGTGACCTTAACCTATACATGTAGAATAGGTCCAAATCAATCTTACGAGCAGCCCGGTTAATTAACGGGTCTAATAATTAGAGAGGAAGTAAATTAATTTATATAAAAATATTGTTTAAAAATCACCTTTATTAAGATAATGATTGTTTTCTACTTTCTAACTAACTACTCTATTAGTTTATTCAATGCACCTCACAGCTTTCATTGGATAAGAAATTACTTACTAAACATACCTATAAATTAAGGATAAGACATTTTATAGTTGACTTAAATGATAAGACATTTCGTTACAACATAGTAATTAATTAGGTTATAATTGGACACATCACACATATGAAATCTATCTTTTCCTAATGACGACACGTGTTTTGTTTTAGAACTTACGATCGATAAAAAACCTCAATTACAAACATATAACACATTATTGTGTCGGCAACATTTCCTTTTCAATGTTTTCTTTCCATAAAAATCAATGTTACTTTCTATTAATTATCCATATTTGACCCCTCAAAACATTTCGCATCATACTTTTCTAATTTTAAAAAACTCAACATTACCGACTTTGAGGAGTAATGCACCGGGTCCCAAACATTTGACGTTTCATTTTAGTGAGTCCCAATTATATTTTTAATATTTTTCGGTCCCAACCATTATATTTATTAGTTTGTTTGAGTTTCAAGGTGACAAAAATTGTAAATATTTTGCACACCGTGACGAGAATAGAAAACCTTAGTTTGGACTAAAAAGGAGAAAGAATTTAGAAGCACCCAAAGGTTGACGGGTAATCTTAGGGATTGTTTTCACAAAGAGTAATGCTATTGCTGGGTTGAGGAGCATTAAACGGTGGCATTTTTGTAAATAACGCGTAACGTGGGAATGACACCACCGATGACAGTGCTTGCTTGTGGTGGTAATGGTACACGACGGCGGAGAGCCATTTACTTAGCTTGTTTTTATTTTGTCTTTTTTTAAAATAGAAAAAAGGTTTTTCTTATTTTTCTTGATTTGTTTTTTCAATCTTTTATATTTATCTAATTTTTGTAATTATTAAAAGGCATTTTGTTTTTTAGAATTATTTTCTTACCTATTTGATATTTCTAGAAATTTTGATTAATTTTTTAGATTTTTTTCCAAATACTTGAATTACATATTTTTTTAGTTTATTAAAAACTATATAAATTTTTTTTTTCTCTTTTAAGGGATTTTTTTTAGTATGATTAATTTTTATTTTTTTCATTAATAATTTCTAACGTGTCATGCCAATGTCGACCACTTTGTTAGAAAAAATAATATAATATTTAATTTTATTGGAGTTTATTTCTGTTAGATATTTTTATCACAATTGGGATACAAACAAATTAGAATATATAATGTTTGAGAGTTCGATTTTTAAAAATGGAAAAAATCGTTACGAGAAAATCATCTCTTTTTTAAACCCTATATTACTCAAAACTGATTAATCGATTGAAAAAAAACAGAAAAAGTCACGAACAAAACAGAAAAAATCCCAATTTCTGTTTGATATTTTATAAAACCGCCCAAACACAAAACAAACAATTTCATCTCATTTTATTCTCTTTGATTTATTTCATTTTCACAATTCACTATCCAATTTCCTAATCCCATGGCTTCTTCTCGTCGACGCATGCTCTTAAAAGTCATCATCCTCGGTGACAGCGGGTACCTTTCCCAATCCTTTCTTCTCCTTTTTGCTCCTTCTTCTACTTCTAAACTTTCACTCTTTTAATTTAAAGAATAGATAAACAATTTTTAATGAAATTGATTTTTATTCCACCATTTTTGCAGGGTAGGCAAGACATCTCTGATGAATCAGTAATTCTACACAGAACCCAGATCTTGATTTTCGTGTTTTATGTTTTTCTTTTCAGTTTTTTTTGGTATGCTAATTTCTATGAATTTGTGTGTTTAAAAATGTGATCATTGGGCATTTATAGGTATGTGAATCGAAAGTTCAGTAATCAATATAAGGCAACCATAGGAGCTGATTTCTTGACAAAAGAAGTTCAATTTGAAGATAGGTTGTTCACATTGCAGGTATTTTATGGTTTTCGTAAGGTTGTTTCACTTATCATTTCCTGTGATTGTCAATGTATCATTGAAATCTTTCGGTATCAGTTATTCTATATATCTTTGTGGTGGAACTATGAAGAAAAGAATGGAAAACCAATATGGCTTGTAGCTTGATATGCCGATAGGCATTTAAAGTGGAATGTGGCACTCTTCTGATAACTACTTATAGATTCTATGCTCGTGAAAGAGAATGTTGAATAGTTTCTTGGAGTTCTTGGATTAAGGGATTATAAGTTGGAATGCTAGAATTATTGTGCTTTGTGAGTTTGAAGAAACAATTAAGGGTGATCTTGTGTTCTGTAGTTGAACCCTTAGGTATGCCCTGAATTTGGACTTGACGAAAGTTTGTTAAAAATCTTTAGTTTTGTTGGCTTTGTAGCAAATAAAGAAGTTATCGGAATATAATTTGAGAGCAAGTCCTGTAGTTTCTTTGGCAGGATAATAATTTTTTTAGTGTGTTATCTGTTATTAGTTTGATACCGCATGAAACAATGGTACTTAGCATGAGTACTTCTTGGATGTTGTTACCCCCAATACCATGGCCTGATTTCTGTGAATTATACCTTCTGCAACTATGCAATCCATCATTTTTATATATTTTTTTGCATACTTGAGATGAAATTCCTGGTTGTTGTGAACTAAGTAATATTGTTCCGTCTTGTGCTTATACGTTCAGATATGGGATACTGCTGGACAAGAAAGGTTTCAGAGTCTTGGGGTTGCCTTTTACCGTGGTGCAGACTGCTGTGTTCTTGTTTATGATGTGAATGTCACGAAGTCATTTGAGAACCTTAACAATTGGCGAGAAGAGTTTCTGATTCAGGTTGTTATTAGTCAAATGGATGAATATATGAAATTGACATGTCACTTCACAGCCTATTACCAATTACTGATAGCTAAATTTTGTGAATTTATCTGCAGGCTAGCCCACATGATCCTGAAAATTTCCCATTTGTTGTGCTGGGGAACAAGATAGATGTTGATGGTGGCAATAGTCGGGTGGTAAGATGTTTTACTTTTGTAAAATGTTTTTTCTCTTAGAATTCCAATTCTCCCAAGATTTCTGGGGAAAGAATCCCCTCGTATTTACAAGTATCCTTTATTGGTGTCTTTAAGATGTATACCAATTTGTTTTCACTAATTGTGGCTGGATATTGTTCCTTTCTGCTATTGGTTTTAGGTTTCTGAGAAGAAAGCAAAGGCATGGTGTGCCTCTAAGGGAAATATACCTTATTTTGAGACTTCAGCAAAGGAAGGATTCAATGTGGATGCTGCTTTTCAGTGCATAGCCAAAAATGCACTCAAGAATGAACCTGAAGAAGAAGCGTAAGCATACAAAATATGAACTTCATCAAGCAATTTATTTTCGTTGAATTTTGATTTGCTTATTAGAAAGGTGTCCTGATGCTTATATAGTTGTTAGATAGCACTTTGCTAATTTTTGGTTCTGTCATCTCCGTGAGCTTAGCTAATGATAGGTTTGCATAAGCGCTTCATCTGATCATATCATTGTTGAGTATGCTGATTGTTTTCATTCCTTCTTTGTCGGTAATGACAGATATCTCCCGGACACTATTGACGTTGCTGGAGGGCAGCAGCAAAGATCTACTGGGTGCGAATGCTGAAATGGGTTTCTGGACAGGTGTTGTTTGTTCTTTCATGTGGAAACAAAACCATAATTGATACTTTCCATTTAGTATGTGGAAGTAATTAAGTCCAATTGAAAATTATATCGCCTTTTTGGAAACACAGCTCTGTTGATCTTGTTCTGTTTTATTTAGAAATAAAAGGTTATGTTGGGCATATTGGGTTCATTACAATTCATTATACAATGGTTAATCGGGATCACCTAGTCGGGTTTTCGAATCATTTGCTCTGGTTCGGGTTTACTTATATGGTGTGCAAGCAGTAGCACTTAATTTTATGCAAAGCTTTTTGTTTGTTTCATTATGTCAAGCTCAAGCATTATCTATATTTTAGTGCAGCCAGCGACCCACCCAAGAATAAGTGTTTATGTCCCCAAGCAATGAATCCAGGAGTAACCGAGGAGTAAGTAGTTCAGTGGTATTTGTTGCAAAGTAATTAGATTTCAAGTTTGAGTCTCCTAACTTGCGGTTCTTATCTTAGATTAACCACTCTTAACGCATGTGCTGATTTCAAATATGGATATTTTTTCATATCTCGAGAATGTTCAAACGAGATTAATCTTAAGGCATAAATAAAATGGTAGTTCCCCATTAAAGAAGCATGAAACATGAATTTAGGAAAATCCTGAACCATAGTGGATCCATACCGTAAGTATAGTCTGGATGCGGGTAGCGGGTTCACTTAAGATTCAAAGTCTCGATTCAATTTTGTGATGGAAACTTTTGAATTAGATAGTGTTGATTGCAGTATAAATAGCAGACTATTGTTTGGAATAATGCAAACATGATGATATACTACGATTACATCAGAGCTAGGACAAATAATAAGAAGAGAATGAACTAATATATGGAGCAGCTGAATTGAGGAGGCTCAATCCAAATCCTAGTGTTTCTTGAAAAAACATGCAGCCTATAATAGTTTCTGGGAATCTTGAGGTAAGCTTCAAAAGCTGAGCTGACAAGATGATGATGATCAATGATAATACATAAAATTATCAGAAGGGCATAATGGACTTTGCACCTTCACAAAGTACTGTTGACCAGCCAAAACGGCATCGCGACCGTTTGACCAAGTCAACAGGAATAAGTGACCAAAGGACAAGTCTAGCCCGATTGTCTCAAATCGGGACAAGGCCGATCCATCCGCCCAAGCATGAGGAAACGGATCGGCACCGTTATATACCCTGGCCTGGTCAATGTGTCACCAAACGGCACCCAGCCGATTTTACACAACGGCAGCCTGCCGATTCCACCCCAACGGCATCGTACTGATTGGGCACAGATATTAAGCTCCCCTCACAGATATTATTTATATAATACCCCATAGTCAGTATACATTTAGTCAAGGTTGGCAGGGAGGATAACCTGCTCCCATCAATTCATCATCTGACAACTGGACAAGGGGACGACTCTATTCCCCTAAAGTAAGGTCTCCACCCCACGTTATAATGATGAACCCCTACTCCTAGACCACCTGCTGCGGAAAAAGGGGAAGGGATGTCAGAAGATCTAACCACGCAACATTTCCTTTTCATTTGGTGCTTTCATTGAGAGCTTTTGAGTTTTTGAGTGAGCAACCTTGAAATTCAAAGCTCTTCTTTTTTCAATCTTATTGGGGTTTTATCATTTCCAAAAATGGCATCCGATCCAAACTTTCAATCAAATCAACCTACCAGTGGTGCTGCTGGTCAGTATGAAACTCCACCTCCTCACGTCTCATCTTCCCGTGTGGAAATGAACGCCGCAGCCCGCCGGCTTAATTTCCCAGAAATTCCAGAAGTGTTACTTCCCAGCACTCCACAACCTGCACCGTCTACAGCAGCAGTCATCCCACCAGCAGTCATGCATGAGTTCGCCGCCTTGCATCGACGGATGGATATGATGATGCAAACGTTTATGGGAAGGATCCCTCCGCCCGTTCACCAGCAAATCCTCCCCCAGCAGATCCTCTCCCAACAGATCATTCCTCAGCATATCCATGATCAACCTGCGGTGACTCCACCTTTAGTGCCTCCGCCCATGGCACTCCAGCCAGTCAGATCTGTCCACCAGCACGTCAGTCAGCCAGCTCAACGGGAAAATCCCTCGAATGCAGTGTTTTTGGAACCGGACCGGACAGCGAACCAGAAATGAAAATTTCATGGTTCGACCGGGTTCAACCGGAAAAAATCGGATTGAACCATTGGACCGTTTTGAACCGGACACATATCGAACCGTTCAATCTTAGATAATTTAACCGGATTGAAGTGGATTGAACCGGCTGGTTTTTTAGTTCTGATGGGCTGACCCATGCCTGTAATGGGCCGGCCCATCAAATTCTCAAAAAAAAAAATTAAAAAAAAATAACCAAAACCAAAACGGCGTCGTTTTGGCTATATAATTTTTTCCATGTTTTAAAAAAAAATTAAAAATAAATAAAAATAAAAATAAAAAATATTTAAAAATCAAAACGACGCCGTTTTGGATTTTGGGTTCAAAACGGCGTCGTTTTGCATTGAACCAGCCGGGTTGATATCGAACCGGCCGGTTAGCCGGTTGTCAGAAAATCGGCCGGTTCGTCCGGTCCAACCCGGGCCACGTGCATTTCGGTCCGATAGGTCGAATCAGACCGGAAACCCAAAAAATCCGGTTGAACCGGACCGAACCGGCCGGTCTGGTCCGGTTCCAAAAACACTGCTCGAATGAACTCCGGCTACCCCGTCAGAGTGAAAATTCGATTAGAGGGGAAGGATACCTGGACACACATGGAAGAGGCTAATAGTCGGGCAGTCCAGCGTAGCCCAAGAAGGAGCCAGAGGCAGTCAGTAGAAGGAAGATCCGAGAGAGGAAGAGGTCGAGAGAGGTCAATGGATCGGCCTCAGTCGGGAAGGGATCGCGAGAGGGCTGATCTGAACGCTTCCAGAGGCTCTGCCTCCCTACGAGCTCGTGAAGAGCAAGATGATGATCCAAAGAATCCTTTAACCTTTCGGGTTAGGAAGCATCGGGTGAGCAGACACGTCAAATTGCCAACCGATTCCTACATGGGGACGACAGATCCGACAGTTCATGTGAGTTTAGTAAAAAAACATGTTAAGTTTTTTACTAGAAAGGATGAGGCGCTGTGCCAAATATTCGTGATGACTCTGAAGGGAATCGCCAACACCTGGTTTGAGAAATTGCCAGCCGGATCTGTCGACAGTTTTGAGCAGTTGGCAAAAGTTTTCACAAGCCGATTTAGCTCTTGTATTCCTGTGGAAAAGTCTCCAGCGATTCTGTTTGATATGGTGCGAAAGTCAGGGGAATCCTTAACTGTGTATGTTGCCAGATTCAATGCTGAGTTGGAGACTCTGCCCGACGTGGCGCCAAACTTTGCAGCTGAGGCTTTGAGGAGGAACTGCAGGTATCGGGAGTTGGAGAATGCTCTAATTGCGAGCACACCAAAGACCTTGGACCTCTTGCGGATCGAGGTGGACAAATATGCGAGGATGGAAGAAGCAGACTTCCAGCGGAAGAAACGGGAGGAGTCCGATCCCCCTAAGAAAGAAACGGCTGTCCGCAAGCAGGGAGAAAAGAAGCAAACGGCTGGAGGCCGACAGGCGGATCGCCTCGCGGACTTCTCCACGTTGCAGCTAACTAAGCCGGTGGCGGAGATCTTCGCCATCATAGAAGAACGGAGATTGCCGATTCAGTATCCCAAGCGCAAACCTAGCGTCGTTATGGGACCGCATAAGGATTCCTACTGCCGTTTCCATAAGGCAAAAGGGCATGACACTGAGGATTGTTTCTCTCTGAAAAAGGCTATTGAAAAGTTGATTGAAGAGGGCTATTTGGGCGAATTTGCGGCCAAGGCTCGAAATAGGGCCAGGGAGGATCGAACTGACGGCAACAGGAGAGAAGCGGAAGCCGATCCCAATGCAACCGGAACCAGTGTCCAGAGAGACAGAGGAAAGCAGCAGGTGTTGACAACCTCTCTCGATGAGTTCCCCATGATCAATTTGATAGCGGGAGGAACCCAGCAGGACGAATCGGAGGATGTACCGATTGGGGAAAAGAGAAAGCGGAATGATCTCGTTGGGGAAAAAACAGGTCTATCGGAGCTGGACCGAATGGCCATAACATTTTCAGAGGAGGATGAGATCGGAGTGACATATCCTCAGAGTGAAGCATTAGTGGTAACAGCCATCATCGCCGATTGCGGAGTCAGGCGGACACTGGTGGACAACGGAAGTGCTGTGAACCTCATTTCTGCCAACGCCTTTAACCGTTTGCAAGGACCTAAGCCAGACTTGAAGCCTTGCCGACGGCCGATCATTGGGGTAAACGACGTTCCCATTCCTGTTGTAGGCTTAACTTTTCTGTCAATCTTTTTTGTGGAAGACAGCTCCCGCAGAAAGGAGCAGCAACTATTTCTGGTGGTGGACTTAAACCTGCCATATAATGTGATCTTGGGGCGTCCGTTTTTAAATGCTTTCGGTGTGGTAATATCGCAAAGGCATTTGAAGATGAAATACCCTTCCTGGGATGGCGTGGTTACGATCCGAGGAGATCAGAAGGTAGCTGCTGAATGCTACATCACAATGGTTGATGGTTGCTGTGATCGCTATGTTTGCGTAGCGGACGATTCATTAGAAGATGATGAGGAGCAGCGTACGCAGCCATTGGAGAGAATGGCCCAAGTGTCGGTGGCTGATCTGCCCACTGAGCATTTTTTAATAAGCGAGAAGCTGAGGAAGGGAGAGTGTGACCAGCTTGCGTTTCTGTTAAACAAGTGCAGAGGAGAATTCGCCTAGGTCCCGACGGACATACCGGGCCTTTCGAGGGAAACGGCAGAGCACCGATTGAATGTGTACCCGAATGCCAGGCCAGTGCGACAGAAACGGCGAGCCTTCTCCAAAGAAAAAGCAGATGCAATTGAGAAAGAAGTGGACAAGCTCTTAAAGGCTAACTTCATCCGAGAGGTTCAGTATCCGCCATGGTTAGCTAATCCAGTGATAGTGAGAAAGCCAAGCGGGGAGTGGAGGATGTGTATTGATTTCACCGACTTGAACGAGGCATGCCCCAAGGACTGTTATCCGCTGCCACGGATAGAGCAATTGGTGGATCAAACGGCTGGGTATGAGTATCTAAGTTCGCTTGATGCCAATTCTGGGTATCATCAGATACCGATGGCGATCGAAGACGAGGAGAAAACGGCTTTCATCACGCCGAAGGCCACCTACTGCTATCGGGCTATGCCGTTTGGTCTGAAGAATGCTGGAGCAACAATTCAAAGAACGGCCAATAAGATTTTCGAGCCGTTAATCGGAAAAAATCTGAAGGTGTACGTGGATGATATGCTGGTGAAAAGCAGAAATTTTGAGGCGAATCTGCGAGACCTTGAGGAAGTATTTGGGATAATGCGAAAATTCGGAATGAAGTTAAATCCCAAAAAATGCATGTTTGCGTTCCAAACTGGGAAATTCCTTGGTTATGTTGTCAGCAGAAAAGGAATTCAGCAAAATCCCGCCAAGCTGAAGGCAATCAAGGACATGGTCTCGCCGAAGAGTGTGAAGGAGGTTCAGCGACTCACAGGAAGAATAATTGCTTTGAGCCGATTCATCTCCAAGCAGGGCGAGAAATGCCTCCCGTTCTTCAAAGTCATTCGGAAGAAGGCACAATTCGGATGGGATGACGATTGTGAAAAGGCTTTTCACGACTTGAAGCAGTATCTGTCATCTGAATTGTTGCTAACTCGACCCGAAGAGGGGGACACCCTTTTTCTTTATTTGGGGGCGGCCGATGAGGTGGTCAGTGCCGTCTTGGTTCGGGATGAAAACGGCATGCATCGGCCGATTCATTTTATTAGCCGGATCTTGAAGGATGCTGAGCTGAGGTACTCTCAAATTGAAAAAACTACTTTCGCTCTGTTGCAAGTTGCTAGAAAGATGGCCCGGTATTTCCAAGCTCATCCGGTGGTCGTGCTGACAGACCAGCCTCTAAGAAGGATTTTCAGAAGACCTGAGTCGTCTGGCCGAATGGTCATTTGGGCCATCGAATTGGAGCAATATGGATTGCAATATCAGTCCAGACCCGCCATCAAAGGCCAGGCGCTGGCCGATTTTATTGCTGAATGCACGTTTGTCCAGAAGCTGATTCCTTCGCTAGAAAGCAAAGAAGAAGCCTGCTTACCGCTTCCCGATATGAACGGAGATCGGTGGACAATCTTTGTGGATGGCGCCAAGAATCAAATCGAAGCAGGAGCCGGCGCTATCATTTTAGGTCCGGTAGGGATTAAAATGAGGTACGACTTAAAAATCTCAAGGCCGTTATCAAATAATGCGGCCAAATATGAAGCTCTATTGGCAGGATTGCACATCGGAGGGAATCTGATCGGTAATGCACAATCGGCCAGCGTCCGTTTGGTCATCTACGGAGATTCAAAATTGATTATTGATCAAGCCAACGGCGATTCTCAGGCTAGAGAGCCGATTATGATTCAGTACTTGAAGAAAGTACAGAAGGAGCTAGCCGAAATTAAAAATATGGGAATTCATGCTGAAATCAGCCATATCCCAAGAGAGAAAAATGCAGAGGCCGATGAGATTGCCAAGCTGGCAGCAAACTCCGAGGCAATGATGCCACCCGATGTGACGGTAGAGGAAATCTCCATTCCTTCTTTTATGGAAGAGCAACAAGTGCTATGTGTGTTAGAGGCAGCCAAGGACTGGCGCATTCCAGTGATTGATTATCTCAAGCATGGCAAGCTGCCAGAAAATGCAAGTGAGAAGTTGAAGATCCTCAAAAGAGCGGCTAGATGCACTTACCACGATGGTGTACTTCTTCGCCGTTGTCTTACTTACCCGGCGGCAAAATGTATAACGGAAGAAGAAGGCCTGTATACGCTCAGGGAGATCCACGAGGGAATATGCGGAATGCATGCCTCAGGAAACACCATGGCTGCTCAAGTTCTCCGAACAGGGTTTTATTGGCCAACAATTAGAAGAGATTCGGATAACTTTGTAAAATCTTGCCATAAATGCCAAGAATTTGCAAAGGAACCACAACGGCCAGCAACTGAATTGTCAAGTATGTTGAGTCCATGCCCATTTGCAAAATGGGGAATTGATATCTTGGGACCTTTCCCAATCGCCAAAAGTCAGCTCCAATATGTTATTGTTGCTGTCGATTATTTCACAAAGTGGGCTGAGGCAGAAGCTGTGGCAAAGATAACGGCAGACAACACTTGGAGGTTTTTTATGAACAGCGTTATCATGAGATTCGGGTTCCCAAGAATTCTCGTGAACGATAACGGCACCCAATTCACCAGTGCTTACTTCAAAAAGAAATGCTCAGAATACTCAATTGAACAACGGTTCTCCTCCGTTGCGCATCCACAAACAAACGGGAAAACGGAAGTCACCAACAGAGCAATCCTTAACGAGATTAAGAAAAATCTTGAGGGCAAGCCGACAAAGTGGCCAGAGGAGTTGCCGTTTGTCATGTGGGCCTATCGGATGACCACTAAAACCAGCACTGGCATGACACCGTTTGCCATGGCGTATGGGGTCGAAGCTGTTTCTCCAGTAGAGATCGACGCAATTAGCCTTCGGGTTGAGTACTTCAACGAAGAGCAAAATGAAGGAAGATTAAGGGAGCAGCTGGATCTTTTGCCAGAGATGAGAGAAGAAGCCATTCTCAAAACATTGCACTACAAGCGCAAAATGGCGAAATACCATAATCGGCGCGTCAAAGAACGGCTACTCAAAGCAGGAGATTTAGTCCTGCGCAAGGTAACAGCAACGGGTCGAGAGAAGAAAAAGCTCACGCCGAATTGGGAAGGACCATATCGCGTTACCAGGGTCATCGGCAAAGGTGCATATCACCTGGAAACAATGAACGGTACTCCGATACCCAACTCTTGGAATATTTGCAATTTAAAGCTATATCACTCCAGAGTGAATATGTTGTTTTCACTTGCCGAATAAATGATAAAAATATTGTGAGGGCAAATCATTTGCAACTAATAATGTTTAAAGTATATATTTGCCCGTATTGTGCTTATCATATGGTTGCAGATTTAAAAGAATCCTGGATGTAGGTTACTTTAAATCGAACCACGTTACCAAAACCCAAGAAATGACGATATTATCTCTACCAAGGCTACCTAAGGCGCTGCCTGGGGATGCCGACAACCAAATCGGCAGCAACCCGATTAATTCAAAACACTACCAGGGCATATATTGCCAACGATACATATATCGCCAACGATACATATATCGCCAACGATACATATATTGTCGCCAAGACATATATCGCTATTGAGGCGTATATCGTTATTGAGGCGTATATCGTTATTGAGGCATTTATCGCTATTGAGACACATATCGTCATCACATCGTCATAAGACCATTTCGGTCCTGCTGATCAGACGGTGACAAAATAAAGAAAAACTCAAACCTATCTGTGTCTTAGTAAACCAGATAGAAGTACCTGTGTCTTCGTAAACCAGGTAATAAAGACTCAAACCTATCTGTGTCTTAGTAAACCAGATAGAGAAACAACAACGCAAAAACAATGTCTCCAAAACGGCCCAGTGCCGAAAGGTCGAAACGGCCACCTCAAGCGAATGGAAACAGATTCCTCAAACGGCAACTTGCCGATTTGCCAAAATAAAGATAAGTTCAAGTTACAATTGTTTTATCTTTTTTCTTTTTCTTTTTTTTAATTTAATTTTTCTGGAGTAATATATATATAACAGAAATGGTTAAGCATTTGCAATAACTTAAAATTGCAAAATTATATATATTCCGAATAAAAAATATTGTTCTTTACAAAATATGTTAAGATCGGCAATAGTCAAAAAGCAGAAAAGACAAGTCTAAGCAAAAGACAGCTCTATGGTTCATCTTCTGAAGAGGATTGATACTCCTTTGCCTCAGCCTCTCTTTCCAAGGAGTCAACATATACGCCAATCTTTGTGGCATCAAAGTTAATCTCCCCATAGAACTCCATATAGCTGTCGATCATGATGTCCTTTGTCTTCTGTCGCCACCAGCCGATCTTACCCGGAACCTTCTCCAACTCAGCATCCTTCTCTGCGATGCTGCTCCGAGCCGTCTCTAACTCTGCCGTTTTGGTCTCCAAATCGGCACGGACCGCTTCCAACTCGGCAGTAAGCTTGGCCACATTACCAATCAGGGCGGCTTTATCTTCACAAAGCTTGTTAACGGAATCGCACAAGGCAGATTTATCCGATAACAACTCCCCGATCCGATCCTGCTCTTCCCTAATCTTCGCGGAAAGGCCATCTCTTTCATTAAGACTATCAGTCAGCCTCTTGCGCGCCTCAATAACGGCCTTTTTGTCCGATTCCCGAGAGGCCACTAGAGTCTCCTTCTCTTTCTTAAGGGAAGCATTTTCAGCAGTGGATCGCTGAAGGGCCTCCCTAGACTCCTCAAACTTCGCATCCACGACTTCTGCAGCATATCGGGAAGTGCATAGACCGCTGTACATAACGCTTTGCAGGTTGGCGAAGTGAGAGCTAAGCTCCAAACAGCGGTAGCTTTCTCTGTCGGCTTGATTGGCAAATATTTCTCCCATCAGGTGACCGGTCCGATAGTCATTGCAAGCCGGCATTTTCAAGCCAAGGGAACGGCCGCAGCTCTCTCCAAGGTTATTCAAACTGGTGACGTGAGTAACCTCCCCGTCAGGGCCTTTGCTGGAAAGATAGCCTTTGAAATCAGAAGGGGGAGGAACTGCATGATCATCCGAAATAAACGGATCATTGGGCACACGAGGACCGGCAACCCAGTAAAGCACGGCAGGATCAGAACTGGAAGAATCGGCAAAAGGAGCATCCGCTGAAGTGGTTGCTTGCCCTTCCGGACGAGGAACAGACGAGCCCTCACCAACAATCGGCTCAGTAGCTGCATTTGACAGATCGGCGTCAGGACTATCTAAGTCGGCACAAGTCCGATTAAGGTCAATCGGCTCAGAAGTGGTGTCAGGCCGATTAATTTGATCGGGCTGAGGAGGAACGGCAGCAGATGGACCAGCTTCCTCTGAAACGGCTCCAGGCCGATCTTCCACATTTTCTGCCAAAACGGCGGCAACCCGTTTTGCCGCAGCAGCTTTCTCCCTTTTCTCCGCAGCTCTCTTCCTCTTCAAAAGAACCCGTTTCGCCGCCTCAATAATCTGCGGATCAGGATTTTTCAAGGGGAAAGACTCAAATGTATCTCGGCCGACCTTCTTTCGTCTAAAGACTGACGGGGCCGAGAATTCCTCATCGTCAGCAGGCTGATCAACCTCTGGGTCCTCAGAGCGATTCGCATTATCGGCTACTTCTTCCTCATCGGAATCGACGATACGAGAACGGACCAAGGACGGTCCTGCAGCAACGGCCGCTCTAATTGGTCATCCTTCTCCTGCATAAAAGTCAAGTCAGAATTTTACGAAAAAGATTCGGGCAACATTCACAAAATCTGGTAAATTACCATCAAGGGCGCACTCCTCTAATGGCAGCCCCATCGCCATCTTCTGCACATGAAATCTTGTGTCGAAGGCAAGCAGGATGATTGCATCGCATTTCATCATGTTTTATTGTCCATTTTCTAGTTATTTTGGACAGTAATTCTATTGATATTCCCTTTCTTTTCCCACATTTGATCAGGTCTGGTTTGGAGGCTGAATGAGAAGAGTTCACGAATTTTAGAGTTGAAGCTGTTTATTCGAGTCTAGGCCTGGATCTTGGCCTAGACAAGATCGTATCTGACGCAGTGCGCTAACCAGAATCGTCTTGGCCTAGACTTCGGCCAAGACTCCTTTGCGATCAGACTGCAGCTTGGAGCGATTGAAGTATTTTCGGAGATGGACTCTCACAGCTGGCACGTGGCAGCTGTTCCGCTATTTTAGAGGGATCTGAAGACAATCTTATGTAGAATCCCGAATGGGATCTCCCTCTCTATTATTTAGCGATTTAGTTTATGAACAATTAAATTGTAATTATCTTTTAGGATATTTTAGGAGTTTGAGTTGGATTGGGACAGAGGTTCTTATGGCTATTTTAGCTGAACATTATTCTCCTCTGTCCGGATCCAATCTCTGAACCAAATAGCTACGCAATCCTTCTTTCTTATTGTTAAAAAACCTTGCTCCGAATTTATTTCGGATTTAAGATATTTATGCAAATTAATTTCTTCATCTTTTATCCATGAGTATGAGTAACTAAAAACCCCATTCTTGGTAAGGGTGATGAGCTGAAGTTCTTAATGCAATCGTGAGACACAATCCGTTCTTCACAATCTCTTTCTTTGTATTTATTTATTCTTGAACGTAATCCATCGCTTACTCGCTAGAGCCAAGGTTTGATCATCCTTGTTCTCTAGGAGAGAAGAGTTGTAACCAGCCTAGAAGGAGAGGGAGTACCCGCCGGCTAGACGGAGTAGGTGACTAGTCTCGAGCAGACTAGAAGAATAGGTAAAATAGGTAGAGACCAGATTGACAACCTAGGAACTTAGCCTAGGTACTGTCTTCCCCTGTGCCATTGAAGAGGTGAGCAACCATTCAAGACAGCAGTCAAACGGATAAACCCTTTAACCAGCAAGGTGTCCCTTGGCTAGGATTATCAGGAGAGGGAGTACCCGCCAGATAGTTTGAAGAGGAGGGAAGATAGGAGGGAAAAGGAGTTCCTCCCCTCTATAGCAGTACTATGAAGAAGAGATGAACATACTTCAGTCTATGATCAATGCATAAGAACGCAAGCTCACCCATCGCCCTTACCTGGAATTCCGCATCACAAGACTTTTTCCCAATCTAGCCCGCAGTCTTGGCCTAGACTTCGGCCAATACTATTTTATATTTTAAACTGTTTTCATTATTTTCTGTTTTGTCTTTAGTTTCAGATAACACCCAACCAAAACTCAGTGACGAGGAAGTCAAACTCAAGAACTACGTTTCCTAGAGGTCTCTGTGGACGATCCTCTTACCATCATCTACAAACCATTGTAGACAGTGATAAGTTGTATTTCTACCCCCAATTCCATACTTATTTCACCCTTATATTTGACGTGTTCGACGCGCGGTCAAATTTTGGCGCCGTTGCCGGGGATCTCTAACGGTATTTGTAGTTTTTGTTTTATTTTATTTTATGACAGTTGATGACCAGGTCCTCAAGTAGAGAACAAGATTTGCTACCTATCAATCCCAATCTCACTAGGACCGAAGCACAGCTAAGGAAGCAAGCTCGACTAAGAGCAGCCCAAGAAGAAAGCGGATCGGAAGGTTCTAACCCCGAATCAGAATATAGTCTAGACCACGGTCTTGGCCTAGATTCAGACCAAGACATGGCTGACCAGCAACCGGAACCGACAATGAGGGAGCTGAATAAAACAGCTGAGCAGGAGACCTTTTCCTGCATCAATCTCCCTCCAGTAGCTAATGATTGGTCCATCAAGACCAACATGGTGGCCAACCTCCCCAAGTTTTACGGCCATTCCAACGAAAACCCGTTCAAACACTTAAGAAACTTACATGTTCAGTGCGACATCATGAAACCCACTATTGTAACCATGGAGAGGGCGAAGCTGAAGGCCTTTCCAAGCTCTCTAGAAGGGGGAGCTCAGAACTGGTTTTACAGTCTGCCTCATAATACCATCAACACATGGGCGGAGATGTCCACCATGTTCCTCAACAAGTACTGGAATGCCACGAAGGCTGGCATAGCTAGGAAAGATATGGCCGCGATACAACAAAGAAGCGGAGAAAGCTTCTCCGAATATCATCAAAGGTTCAGAGATTTGCAAGAAGTCTGCCCCACTCATGGCGTAGCAGACAACACTATGATACAATATTTCTATGATGGGATGCTCCCAAGTTGCAAGGAAAAAGTTGATTCCGCCGCGAGCGGGGCATTACAAGATTTAACCGTCACAAGAGCAAAGATGTTGCTCCAGACATTGGCAGACAACTGCCAAAATAATACCATTTCGGATAGAAATGCCTCTCCTTCTTCTCTAAATTCAATTAATGTTGAACAAAAATTAGATGATTTAACCGATATGATTAAAACCATTTCTGTTAATATTTCAGGTTCAATGACTTCAGGAAATCAAGAGCAAGTAGCCTCTGTTTGTGGGATATGCCAGCAACAAGACCATCAGACCAACAACTGTTATATGGTCCAGCATCCAGAAGAGGTAACTCAAGTTAACGCCGCATATCCACAAAACCAAGGTAGCATGCTAAACTATCCTCAAGGAAGCAACCAATATGCATGGAGATCACACCCAAACTTCAGATGGAAAGACCCAGTCCCTCCAAATCAGAACCAGAATCAAGGTGTACCCCAGCAGCAACAACAACCTCCTATCAACTTCCAACATTTCGTGCCGCGACCTCCAAATCAGAATCTTGGCCCGAATCTAGGCCAAGCTCCAAGCCAACCTCCTTTACCTCAACTACCACCTGCCCCTAGGCCTTTGCAGCTTACTGGCCCTTCAGTAGAGGACACGCTCAAGCAACTGATGGAGCTGCAGAAAAATCACATGCAATCCACACAGACCAGCTTGGCGGAGCTACAAAAGCAAATCACTCAAATAGCAAATCAAGGGAAGTTACCACCAACCACGGTAAATAATCCAGCCCATAATGTGAGTGCTATAAGTTTGAGGAGTGGAGCGGTGTTGCCAGAAAGGAAAGGAGCGAAGACAGATGAGGAAATAAAGAAAATCGTTTCAGAAGATGTGGAAGAGGATGAACAAGAAGAAGCTGAAGCAGAAGTAGTCTTGACCAAGACCCCGGCCAAGACTACCGTTACCGCAGAACCAGAGAAAAAAGAGCCTGTCTTGGCCAAGCCGCAGGTCAAGCCCGACCAAAAGGAGGAGGTTATAGAAATCATTCCACCATTTCCCCCGAGATCTTCGAAAGAAAAAAAGACAAGATGAAATGAGGGATTTCATGACTGTTTTTGGAAAAATAGCCGTGAATATTCCAATGTTGGATTTAATTGCAAAAGTCCCTTCTTATGCTAAATTCCTTAAAGAATTGTGCACTAATAAAAAGAAAATTGCAGGTGTAGAAAGGGTAAATTTATCCAACAACGTTTCAGCAGTACAACAACTCCCAGAGAAGTGCAAGGATCAAGGAACCTTCACAATTCCATGCCAAATAGGGAACAAAACCATTGAGAAAGCCCTCTGTGATTTAGGGGCTGGTATCAATGTAATGTCTCTAAGTGAATTCGAGACCTTGAAGATTGGAACCATGAAGGAGACTGACTTGGTGATACAGTTAGCTGATCGAACAATCATCCGACCTAAAGGAGTAGTGACTGATGTCCTGGTAATGGTAAATGATTTTATCTATCCAGTTGATTTTTATATAGTTGAGATGAATGTTCAATTGCCATCTTGTACCACTGACATTTTATTAGGAAGACCTTTCCTAAGAACCTCAAAAGCAAAGATAGATTGCTTCGAAGGAAGCATAATTCTGGAATTTTGTGGAAGGACAATTAAGTTCAGCATTTCAGATGCTTTAAAACACCCAAACGACTTGCATTGTGTTAGTTTTTTGGATGTTTTGGATCCAATTACAGAAGAAATAGCTGACATTTATCATAACGATCCCCTTGAGTATGTTTTGACCAGGGGAATTTCCACTCAAACACTGCCAGAGCTAGAAGACCGCACTGGAGATCAGGAGGAACTCCAACAAATGGTGGACAGTTTGGCCGAACAAGAAGAAGAAGACTTAGTCTTGGCCTCGATCTTGGCCAAGACGCCGGCCAAGACTGCCAACAATAGAAGAAAAGTAGTTAATTGTCAATATGTGCAATCAACGAGTCCTAAATTCTTACCTTCTGTCGTGCAGGCACCACAGTTAGAATTGAAATCCCTACCAGGTCACTTGAAGTACGTCTATCTAGGCCTAGATGACACACTACCCGTCATAATTTCAGCCAAGCTATCAAGAGTGGAAGAAGATAAATTGATAGCTGTCTTGAAGGAACACAAGGAGGCGATTGGCTGGACGATGGCAGACATCAAGGGGATATCATCTAACATCTGTACCCACAAAATACATGTGGAAGAGGATAAGAAACCCATTCGGCAACCCCAGAGGAGATTAAACCCTCCTATGATGGAAGTTGTTAAGAAAGAAATAATTAAGTTGTTAGATTCGGGTGTTATTTATCCTATCTCAGATAGTAATTGGGTATCTCCTGTGCAGGTAGTCCCTAAGAAGACTGGAACAACAGTGATCGAAGGAGAAGATGGCGCTCAAAGAACAGCCAGAATTCAAAACGGATGGAGGGTATGCATTGACTACCGAAGGCTGAATCAAGTCACTCGGAAGGACCACTTCCCGCTGCCTTTCATCGATCAAATGGTAGAGAGACTTACTGGAAAGTCTCACTACTGTTTCCTAGATGGATACTCGGGGTTTCACCAAATCCCCGTTGCTCCCGAAGATCAACAAAAGACAACGTTCACTTGTCCATTTGGAACGTTTGCCTATAGGCGCATGCCGTTTGGGCTTTGTAATGCGCCAGCCACCTTTCAAAGGTGCATGGTAAGCATATTTTCTGAGTATGTTGAGAGAAGTATCGAAGTGTTTATGGACGACTTTACCGTGTATGGTAATGACTTCGACCAATGCTTACATAACTTAGAAAATATTTTAAAAAGATGTGTTGATACATGTTTAGTTTTAAACTTTGAAAAGTGCCATTTTATGGTAGATCAAGGGATTGTCCTTGGACATGTAGTCTCTAAGAAAGGCATTGAGGTTGATCAAGCCAAAATTGACATTATCAAGAACTTGCCTTACCCCTCATGCTTGCGTGAGGTTCGTAGTTTTCTTGGTCATGCAGGTTTCTACCGTAGGTTCATTAAGGACTTCTCAAAGGTGGCTGAACCGATGTGCAAGTTACTACAAAAAGAGGTGGAGTTCGACTTCAATGAAGCGTGCAAGAAGTCCTTCGAAGAGCTGAAGGAACGACTGACCACAGCACCAATCATCCAACCACCAGACTGGAGCTTGCCGTTCGAGCTGATGTGCGATGCGAGTGATGCTGCTGTTGGCGCGGTTCTTGGCCAAAAGAAAGGGAAAGACCCCCACGTCGTCTACTATGCATCGAAGATGCTAGATGATGCCCAACGGAATTATACCACAACTGAAAAAGAACTCTTTGCAATAGTTTTTGCCCTGGAAAAATTTAGATCTTATTTATTGGGCACTAAAATTATTGTATTTTCAGATCATTCCGCATTGAAATATCATTTGGTTAAGCATGATGCTAAACCAAGATTAATCCGTTGGATTCTTCTTATGCAGGAGCACAATCTGGAAATTAAGGACAAGAGTGGAAGGGAAAATCTTGTAGCAGATCATCTAAGCCGTTGCCTAGCAAAGGGAGACACAAACGAGATCAAAGCAGAATTTCCAGACGAGAAGCTGTTTTCTGTCGCACTGTCTAGCCAGGAGTCTAGGCCTAGACTCCAGCCAAACCCGCGACCATGGTACGCTGAAATAGCAAATTACCTAGCAACAGGTAAATACTATGGTGACATGACTACCTATGAGAAGGTAAAGGTCAAGCATGACAGTAAGTATTATGTTTGGGATGACCCATATTTATGGAAGATAGGGTCCGATCAATTGCTAAGGAGATGTATACCTAAGGATGAAACCAAGTCTATACTAGAATTCTGTCACTCCAAAGCATGCGGAGGCCATTTTGGAGCTAGAAGGACAGCCCTAAAAATCTTAGAGGCTGGTTTCTATTGGCCGACAATTTTTCAGGATAGTGCTCTATTTTGTAAAACTTGTTCGGCATGTCAAAAAGTGGGAAACATTAGTTCTCGAAACGAAATGCCTATGAATTTTATTCTTTCTTGCGAAATATTTGATATATGGGGCATAGATTTTATGGGACCTTTTCCTACTTCTTTTGGCAACAAATATATTATTTTAGCTGTGGATTATGTATCAAAATGGATAGAGGTGAAAGCCACTAAAAATGATGATGCTAGAACTGTTATTTCCTTTATTAAAACTAATATCTTAAACAGATTTGGGATTCCTCGAGGGATCATTAGTGATCGAGGAACCCACTTCTGCAACAAGATTTTAACTTCTCTTTTCAGGAAATATGGCATCACACATAGGGTATCCACAGCCTATCACCCTCAAACAAACGGCCAGGCCGAAGTGTCAAATAGAGAGGTGAAGTCAGTCTTGGCCAAGACAGTAGGCCTAGACAGACGCGATTGGAGCCAGCGGTTAGATGACGCATTGTGGGCCTGTAGAACGGCCTACAAAGGACCAATCGGGATGACACCATACAAGCTTGTCTATGGGAAGACATGTCACTTGCCAGTAGGATTGCAACACAAAGCGTATTGGGCAATACGAAAATGCAACCTAAGTTATGATGAGGCTGGCCAAGAAAGAAAATTACAACTCCACGAGCTAGAGGAGTTGAGGGACCTAGCCTATGACAATCAGTTGATTGTCAAGGTCAGAATGAAAGCTTACCACGACAAGAGAATTATTGGAAAACCTCTCCACACAGGGGAGAAAGTTCTTCTTTATAATTCCCGTTTTAAATTATTTCCTGGAAAATTACAAACTCGTTGGGAAGGCCCTTTTGTTATTACTAACATTTACCCGCATGGTGCAGTAGATATTAGGAATGAGAAAACAGGTGCCGAGCTCAAGGTGAACGGCCAGAGAGTGAAGCCGTTCTTTGAAAATTTTCAGGAAGAAAAAGTTTCAGAAAAGGTGGACGAGCCGCCTCAAAACAACTGAAGAAAAATTGAGAGTCAAGCCTAGGACTTAAAATAAGGGCGCTGCAAGGGAGGCAACCCTTGTGTCTTTTAAAATTTTAGGATGTAAATACTTGTTTTTGTCACATTTAATTTCCGGGTAGTTTTCGTTTTTGTGCAGGAAATTTAGTGTGGGGAAAATTGAAGTAGTCGTGGCCAAGATCTTGGCCAAGACTGAGAGCTAGACTGGCTAGCGTGTGAAGAGCCTCTTTTAAATAGTGAGACACGTGTCAGCTCAGCCTAATTAAGTCATTTAATTGCTTTTGGAACGGACAGCTCCAAAAATCAATTAAATTGAATTAATTAGGCAGCGTGGGAATTAAAACCACCACCTCTGCACATTCTCTCCCACTCTGACACGATCTTCCCACGACCAATACAAATCAAACCTCTCCCACCTGAGATAAAAGCATAATACCTTTCTCCTTCTTCTTCCCAAATCAAAATCGCGCAGTACACGAAAAGCCCAAACATCCGAAAATCCTTTCAGCTTCTTCTCCATCTCCAACAATGACTGCACCCAGCCGTCCTTCGCCTTCAACCGTCCCTGCGGAGAGCGACGACCTCCGTGGAGCTGCGCCGACTGGAATGCCGACCAACTCCACCGCCGCCGCACGTCGCCTGCTGGAGGCGCTGGAAGACGACGATTCTATGTCCTCCGAAGACGATTTACCTGAGGAATCAGAGGAAAGTGTCCAGGGAGCCGACCGAGCGGTGGTCGTTTCTGATGAGGACTCCGATGAAGTCCCTCTCGCGAAGAGGATGAAGACCTCTGCCCCGCCGACGACTGGAGACAGAGAAGCCCGTCGAGCCAGCAGGCATGCAAAGAAGATGGCAGCTGCCGGAGCCTCTAACCCAGCTCCGACCACCGCTGCAAAGAAGAAACCCACTCCCGCTTCTGCCGTTGACGACACCATTACCACACCACCACCGCCACCTCCGGCGAAGAAGAAATCAGCCACTGCGCCGCCCAAGAAGTCCGGGCGAGTCAAGCAGGTGGCTCACAAAAAGACACCGACTAAGAAGCCGGCGAAAACCCCAAATGCAGCTCGGTCCCCACCTCCGCCGAACCCTAATTCAGGCAAGACCACTGCCGCTCCTTCCACTGCCAAGAGCAAAGGGAAACAGAAGGCGGTCGTGGAGGATTCAGATGAGGACGACGAAAACGATTTAGTCTTGGCCAAAACTGCGGCCAAGACTCCAAAGGTACGATCTCTTCCTCCTCTGCACACACTCAAGGGGTGGTTAACATTTGATACCCCCGACCATAAATCTAAGTTGCGTGATATGCATACCTGTGATATTCCTGCTTATGCTCGTTTGGAGTTTGATTTCTTGAATGAGATGGCTTTAGGGAATAAAATTAGGGAATATGTGTATGCTCTTGGTTGGGTACCTTTTATGTCTCTTGAGTGTGATGCTTATGTTGAGTTGTGTCTTGAGTTCCACACAACCTTTTGGTTTGATGAACCTGCCTTGTATGTTAGGGGTAGAGACAAACCTGATTTTGCAGCCCCCGAAATTGTTAATTTTAGGTTGTGTGACAAATGGAGCCACTTGTCTATTGATGCCTTTAATTCTCTGCTTGGATTTGCCTTTGGTGATGAGGCTATATTTGATTATCCCACTGATTGGGATAATAATGTAGCTTTTAGGGAAATTACGGGGGATCAAAATGCAAAATTTGATAGGAATTCTAAGGCACACGCCATACTAAACCCTGCGCTTAGAATGCTCCATAGGGTCTTGTCTATCAACCTCTCGGGGAAGACAAAGGTCTCTGGAAATTTAGCCAAGTCTGAATTGTTTCTGTTGTGGTGCATTTTGCACAAGAAAAAGGTCAACTTAGGCTTGTATTTGGTTGAAGTATTGCATGCCCGTGAGTCCAAAACAAAACTGATCTTTGGGTCTTTGATAACTTGGCTTGCTATGCAAACTGCTAGTTTAGATCCTATTGCTTCTGATTTACATTCATGGTGTTCCCCGAAAATCCTTGGTTTTAGATCCTTCGACCAAATGGGACATTTCCATTTGGAAGGAGAGTTTGTTGCATGTAATACAGGATTTACGCCGGTTTCGGAGCACATTTTCTCGAAGAAGAATGGAGGGAAGTACAAGCTACGACCCATTATCATTCCAGGAGAAGAAGCAGAGGGCAATCTTGCCCAGGATCTAGGCCAAGACGCTGGTCAAGACACCCCCATTCCTGATGCTGCAGATGATCTAGGCCAAGACACCCGTCAAGATCCTCCTACCAGTAGCACCAGTGAGCCTCCAGCGTGGGCCAAGGAATTCCAAGCACGACAGCTGCTCATTCTTGAGCAGCAGAAGATAATCCTTGAGCGTCTAGACCAAGGCAAGAATCAAGACCAGCCTCCCGCATCCAGCAGTGCAGAAGTGACGCCTCAATGGGCCCAATGTCTTAATGACAGGCAGGATGTCCTCCTTGAGCAGATGAAGCTCACCAGGACAAACGTCCTCCACGTATACCAGCACCTCCAGGCCCACTTCAAACTCCTCAAAGACCTTCACGACAATCTGAGCTCAGACTCCGAGTCATCCGATGAGGAGGAAGCACCAGAACCATCATTACAGCCAGCAAAGTCACCACACCAATCAATGCGCCCTCCAGCTCCGAGAGATCCAAAGCCGAAGGACTCTCCTGCCTCTGATCTAGGCCAAGCCTCTGGCCAAGATCCCAAGAGCCAAGCAACATGAGTTGCTTCTGCCCCCAGGTCGTGCTTTTCCTTTATTTTACTTCTCTGTTTAGTTTTTCTTTTGTTTCTCTCCACACAATGAGGACATTGTGACTATTAAGTGTGGGGAGGGTGTTAGTATGTCTTGTGTTTTTGTGAATATTGAATGTTTAATTGTGTGTTTTGCGTCTGTTTTTGTGAGTCAAATTAGTGTGTTTTAATTTTTTATTTTTATATCAGTATGTCCAGTATAGAGTCAGTCATTTGCATGATTTTTATTGGTATTTTTATGCATGTTTTGAGTTTGTTTTGTTGTGAACATCCGAATCCCTGTTTTCTTGCTTAGATTGTTTAGTCTTTTAGTGGGATTGCATGTAGACACTTTTCTAGGGAATACAATGCTTTAGTAACAGGGATGCGAATGAGCGTAAATGATCAATGCCTAAGGGGCATTTAATCTGATGTTTCCCGAACGTTAGCCATCCATATGGTCGTAAGGACACCTAGCTAGGACCTTAATTCTTATTAGGATGATGAGGTTTGCTGCCCGGATTTGAGTGTGTCGTTCTATCTGTTGTAGTGTGAGACAAATAAAGGTGTTGGAATGTCATAGGACAGACATAGCAAAGGTGGAAGTCCCCGCTGAAAAGGACAAGCTCTGTCTATGTGCCGTGTCTATAAAAGAAAAAAATTTATCATAGAAAAGACACTTGAATTGTCAGAAAAAAATTGCTAAAGACATAAAAGAAAATAAAAGAAGAAAAATTTCTGTCAAAGTGATTTAAATGGCACCAGTCTTTAGGCACTTTTTGATAGACGACACTTGGTGGGACTCAAATCCTTGGTGAACCTTGTTGCCCTATACTCTATCATCTAATCTAGTAGGGTGTCTTGATACCATGTGGAAGGTGTATGTCCGGGGTATTGATCATTCCTTGTTAGTCTTGCATTGGGTACTCTAGTGAAGTGTCTTGGCAGTTCCAGTAGAGGGGTAAGCAATCTGAAATTGAGAAAGTCCGGGGGATTCATGATGTCTATTTTGTTTTGAAGTGTTTTTAATTTTTATTGAGTCTTTGAGTCTATATGCTTGGGGGCAAGCATTGTTTAAGTGTGGGGAGTTTGATTGCATCGCATTTCATCATGTTTTATTGTCCATTTTCTAGTTATTTTGGACAGTAATTCTATTGATATTCCCTTTCTTTTCCCACATTTGATCAGGTCTGGTTTGGAGGCTGAATGAGAAGAGTTCACGAATTTTAGAGTTGAAGCTGTTTATTCGAGTCTAGGCCTGGATCTTGGCCTAGACAAGATCGTATCTGACGCAGTGCGCTAACCAGAATCGTCTTGGCCTAGACTTCGGCCAAGACTCCTTTGCGATCAGACTGCAGCTTGGAGCGATTGAAGTATTTTCGGAGATGGACTCTCACAGCTGGCACGTGGCAGCTGTTCCGCTATTTTAGAGGGATCTGAAGACAATCTTATGTAGAATCCCGAATGGGATCTCCCTCTCTATTATTTAGCGATTTAGTTTATGAACAATTAAATTGTAATTATCTTTTAGGATATTTTAGGAGTTTGAGTTGGATTGGGACAGAGGTTCTTATGGCTATTTTAGCTGAACATTATTCTCCTCTGTCCGGATCCAATCTCTGAACCAAATAGCTACGCAATCCTTCTTTCTTATTGTTAAAAAACCTTGCTCCGAATTTATTTCGGATTTAAGATATTTATGCAAATTAATTTCTTCATCTTTTATCCATGAGTATGAGTAACTAAAAACCCCATTCTTGGTAAGGGTGATGAGCTGAAGTTCTTAATGCAATCGTGAGACACAATCCGTTCTTCACAATCTCTTTCTTTGTATTTATTTATTCTTGAACGTAATCCATCGCTTACTCGCTAGAGCCAAGGTTTGATCATCCTTGTTCTCTAGGAGAGAAGAGTTGTAACCAGCCTAGAAGGAGAGGGAGTACCCGCCGGCTAGACGGAGTAGGTGACTAGTCTCGAGCAGACTAGAAGAATAGGTAAAATAGGTAGAGACCAGATTGACAACCTAGGAACTTAGCCTAGGTACTGTCTTCCCCTGTGCCATTGAAGAGGTGAGCAACCATTCAAGACAGCAGTCAAACGGATAAACCCTTTAACCAGCAAGGTGTCCCTTGGCTAGGATTATCAGGAGAGGGAGTACCCGCCAGATAGTTTGAAGAGGAGGGAAGATAGGAGGGAAAAGGAGTTCCTCCCCTCTATAGCAGTACTATGAAGAAGAG
This sequence comes from Viola odorata, assembly GCA_963691705.1. Lineage (NCBI taxonomy): Eukaryota > Viridiplantae > Streptophyta > Magnoliopsida > Malpighiales > Violaceae > Viola > Viola odorata. The sequence continues at coordinate 70,068,814 of OY829540.1, forward strand.
ATGAACATACTTCAGTCTATGATCAATGCATAAGAACGCAAGCTCACCCATCGCCCTTACCTGGAATTCCGCATCACAAGACTTTTTCCCAATCTAGCCCGCAGTCTTGGCCTAGACTTCGGCCAATACTATTTTATATTTTAAACTGTTTTCATTATTTTCTGTTTTGTCTTTAGTTTCAGATAACACCCAACCAAAACTCAGTGACGAGGAAGTCAAACTCAAGAACTACGTTTCCTAGAGGTCTCTGTGGACGATCCTCTTACCATCATCTACAAACCATTGTAGACAGTGATAAGTTGTATTTCTACCCCCAATTCCATACTTATTTCACCCTTATATTTGACGTGTTCGACGCGCGGTCACAGGATATCGATCTGGGCTTGCAACGGACCAGAAGGTTCCTCCGGTCTTATCCACTGAAGCTCGTTTATCGCTGGATTAAACCCAGAAATCCAGAGGGGCTTGGTGGTGGAAGACAACAGGAAGAAATGGTCTTTCCATCCCTTGATGGAAGATTCATACTTGTCAAAATTCTTTAAAAAAGGTTGAAGCTCTTCATCCTTACGAGGACGGAGAGTAACCAGACTGCTTCGGGTACTCAAATGAAAGAAATATCTAAAGAGCTGGAGTGGAGGCTCTTGGATTTTTAAAAGGGAGCAGACATTAATAAAAGCATAAATTGAAGCCCAGGAATTGGGAGTAATCTGGGCTGGGTTCAAGACATGCTGCACTAACAGATTTTTCACCATGGTTTTCAAAGGAAAGTGAAAACCGTAGGTAAACATCTTGGAGTATAAAACTCTATGGTTATCAGTCAAGGAACTATTCAACCTAACGTTTGGGGCAGCTACAATGGCCTTATATTTTATCGGCAACTCAATCCCATACTTCTGCAACTCTAGATCTAACTCTTCTGCAGTCCTAAGTTTGGTAGCAGTTCTCTCAAGTTGTTCGTCAGTGGTAACAACAGGACGCTTAGGAGCCATTTTTTCAACCACAAGCAACACAAAGAAGAAGAAAAGGTTGAGAAATACCAGGTACTGCAGAAATCCTTGACGAATCAAGCCCAAACGTCGAAGAAGGAAGCGGCAGAAGCGAGAGAGAATCTGGGTTAAGAAGATGAAGTGAAGCGACTGAGAAAGGAAAATGAATTAGGTTTCCAAGGGAGAACCACTTTTAAAAGAAACATCTCTCTAACCGTCAGCGTGCCCAATCGGTTGCTGACACGTGGCTCATCTGTTCTGAAAAGTAGCAAGTTGTCAATAAAGCTGAGCGGCGCATTTAAAGAGGAACAGCCCACACGCTTCCTAAAGGATTTTTGAATTTCAAAATTCAAAAAACCTTACCAGTGAAGAGACGTTCCTCCTCAAAAGTAACAAGCAGTTATAAACACTTGGCCATTACAACGCCACGTCACAGGTATACTTTAAGTTAAATTTGACTTTATTGCAAACTAAGTTTTTATTTGCAGGAATGAAGAAAAACTTTTCAAATACTTGGAAATAAATCAAAACGGCAACATGCCGATTGTCAGACATCAAGAGGGAAACGGCAAGCCCTTGGTAAACACTCGGGCTCGTTTGTTGTTGGGCCTCTGATAATACATAAAATTATCAGAAGGGCATAATGGACTTTGCACCTTCACAAAGTACTGTTGACCAGCCAAAACGGCATCGCGACCGTTTGACCAAGTCAACAGGAATAAGTGACCAAAGGACAAGTCTAGCCCGATTGTCTCAAATCGGGACAAGGCCGATCCATCCGCCCAAGCATGAGGAAACGGATCGGCACCGTTATATACCCTGGCCTGGTCAATGTGTCACCAAACGGCACCCAGCCGATTCTACACAACGGCAGCCTGCCGATTCCACCCCAACGGCATCGTACTGATTGGGCACAGATATTAAGCTCCCCTCACAGATATTATTTATATAATACCCCATAGTCAGTATACATTTAGTCAAGGTTGGCAGGGAGGATAACCTGCTCCCATCAATTCATCATCTGACAACTGGACAAGGGGACGACTCTATTCCCCTAAAGTAAGGTCTCCACCCCACGTTATAATGATGAACCCCTACTCCTAGACCACCTGCTGCGGAAAAAGGGGAAGGGATGTCAGAAGATCTAATCACTCTAGCCCAGCCTAAGGACTAGAGGGAGGTATATAAAGGAAGTTTCTTCTTTTACTCAAACACACACTGAAAAATACACACATTTTCCCTACACTTAACCAGAACACTGACTTTGGCATTGGAGCTTTTAGGCCGGAAAACACTTCCGGCCCTGTGCAGGTCCCTCACGGAGCTCCAGCTACCACCCTCCAGCGTGCCACTTTACCAAAAACCCCTCACTCCGTTCAACGGATTATCAATCAACTGAACCAGTATTGCATAATTTGTAAGAATAACAGCAAGTTCCCTCTCCGGCTCGGTGAACGGAGGAAACGTAGTGACTGTCCCAGCAAGTTCCCTCACCGGCGCGGGTATTGCAAACAATGATTTTTCGGGCTGATGCACCCATTCCTTCGTAATCTTCGGTCCCATAATAAAAAACAGCCCAAACTATTCACCACATCTGCTTCAGCTTCAGCTTCAACCCATCTCTTTTTGCTTAGGTCCCACCTCCAGAATCTACACCGATGAAAATAGCTTGCACCTCTTGGCCTTTGCTGTTCAAAACCTTAAAAGCTCTCCCTCATGTACGGCCCTTATCCACCATTTTTTCACTTGGTGTTTGTGTGATTCTAAATTTTAGTCTCCTACAAATCAAGATTCATCATACTTTAGTTTTTATTGAAATCTAACGATTCATTAAGAAATAAATTTTTTATATTAAAATATTATTTTAAAAAAAAATCATAAAAATGGAGATTAAATTTTTTATGATAATAATTTTTAATAATTAAAATAATTAAAAAAATAGGAGAAGCTAGTAAAAATTTTAAAAAATTCAAATAAAAAATTAAAGAATTCCTAAGAATATATAAAGGATTAAAAAAACTTTATGGAAAATTCAAATAGATTCAAATTTTTTTGAGAATATTTATTAATAATAAAAAAAACAACAAAAGTCCTAACTAAAAAAATATAAAAGATAAAAAAAATTAATAAATTAATATTTTTATAATTGTTTGCTTTCTCCTCTTTTCTTTAAAAAAAATTAGTTATCATCGAGGCGCAGTTGAGATGGCGAAGACTCGACTGGCTTCCCTCAAGGTCTCGGGTTCAAGCTTTAGGGGAGCAGTTGCTTTGAAATACGCAATGGTATCACTTACTCTAACCCTTAGTAACCTTGAATAGGGACTCGCAAGTTTGGTCTGAAAAGAGATAGAGGACACCACATTATATAAAAAATATCAATCTTCATCTTTTTGAATTTTCACAATTTTTTTATATTTTTTTGAATTTTTTAAGTTATGAAAAAATATTATAAAAAAATTAATCTCGATTTTTAATGATATTTAATGTAAAAAATTATATTTTAATGCAATATTAGGATTTTAGATGGAAAATTTAACGAAAAAAAATTAAAATTTGATACATTTTTGATATACGAGAGATGAAAATTTGAAGCTCAAACTTCAAGAACTAAAGCATGAAAAACCTCGAAAATCTTCAAAATATTTTTTCTTATCAAAGGAAAGTAATTTAATTTCATGTCATGTTTCTTTGAGTGCTTTGGTCGGGCAAATAAGAAATACAGGTTGTCATCAACGTATCGGCACAAGTCTACGCTCTTCAATTTCTGACTTAACCAGCAACTTAGCTAATGATGATGTAATAGAGAATATTCTACTACGAGATCATGCTTGTGGTTTCTTGCTCATAAACCCAAGTTTAACCTTTTTTCCTCTATTGCCCAGCTTTACTCCACGTCCATGCTTCTTTTTCTCAAAAACTTGCCACCAATGTTTGTCGTCAATGGCACGTTTTAATGGCTTCGGCTTCTTCTTTGAGTGTCTAACATTCCTCATCACCCCTTTCACAAGTGCATGGAAATGCCCCATCTGCTCCTTGTTTCTTCTCACCACTGATTTCTTCAGTTTCCGAACTGCTTCTTTCTCGCTGTCTGCTTCGCTAATTTCCTTCTCCTCTTTACGGTGAAACATATTCTTCAACTGCTTCCACATTGACTTTGTGGAATCGTCGTTGCTGCCAGCACAATGGTGGTGGTGGTGATGATGGTGGAAAATGAGTCCCAGCTTGTGCTTTAACTTCCTGAATCCTCCAATTGGTTTCTTCTCACGGATTCTTGATTTGTATCTCTCCCTCGCGCGAGTGCTAGTGCTAGTGGTAGTACGATTACTAGTGGTAGTGCTGCTCGTTCTAGTTGTTGGAGAGCTTGCTTCTTCATAGTAACTTTCAGGACTCGTATCATAGTCACTGCTTTGCTCCTGAGTTGTCCAGCTTGAGGAAGAGTAAGGGCAAGAGTTTTCGCTGCTTGAATCATCTGTGTACTCTTGTCTGTTGGAAAATCGTTTTTCGCAATAGCCGTCGTCATCATCACCGCTGTCATGATCATAATCCAATAGTGTTGGCCTTATAGATGGCCGGGGAGGGAGGTTCTTCCTTTGACCCCCGTGAGGAAGCGTTGATGGCCTACATTTTTTCTTGTGCTGATTAATTGAGACCTCACTATGTTGACTAATCTGCAGAGTTCTCCCTGGGGACTTCCGGAAAGAATCAACCTGACTCGTTGGAATGCGGGAACTATGAACACACTCATGTCTCTGACTCCTCGTAGATTCACTGCTCTGAGTTGCTGCAGATGCTCTACTCGATAAGTCAATTCTTCGCATAACGTCTTTAAAGTTCTGCTTCTTTGCCGAATTGGGATCACTCACAGTAGTGGACTTACTCTTTTCTTCTTTTGAATGCGTCACATAAATTAGTGGCTTATTCTTACTTGACGAATTACCGCCAGAGGCTGCACTAAACGCCTTCACATGGTAAGGATTCTCACAACAAAGCTGTGAGTTTGAAATGCGGGGATCAGTGCGCCTCATTGACATGGGTATTTGTTGAGAGAAATTGCTAGCTGTCTCCTCCAGATGGCTATCTATCAGGCGCTGCCCAGATGAATTTTCTTGTTTTGATTTAGCAAACACATTATGTTGAGGCGTCGCATAACAAGCAATTGGATGCACAAAACTTGATTTTCCTTGAATTTCATGATTTCTTTCATAGCGTGGTTTCTCATTTCCAGTCACTAGTCTGAGTCCCATGCGATATGCTTCAAGTAATCCCTTTTCATACTCATGCATGTCAATCAAATGTTGCTGCTCTCTATAGTTACCATCTTTGTTAGAGATACTGGCCGAGTCTTGTAGTTCTGTATTGCTTCTCTGACAACCACGACAACGCTTCTTTCTGTTTTGAGATTTAAGTGAGGAGATCGCGAGTCTGGATAGCTCTGAAGCTGGATCTCGAGGAGCTGGCTCAATAAATGACTGCTCATAGAGTTTCCAAGGATAAGTTGAAGATGAATTTAAGCAAAAATCAGGATTTGAAGCTTGTGTGGCACCAGAAGAAGCTCTCATGCATTAGGATGTGGAGAGACGCATGATTTAGGAAAACCTGAGCGTTCTGCAGCTATTATCTGTGACATGAACAACAACATAAGTAACATAATAATTAATATAAATAACCTCAGACCAGAACATAAAGTAAGGTTAAAAAAACTCATTTGACAAAAGAAAAACAGAACATAAGTTTCCACAGATTCACAAAAGTACCATACCTTTGACCGTGTCCATGAAAGCGGTTCGTTATTTGCAGCATCTAACAAATCCTTCAACTGGAGTCGTGCTCTCTCATCCAGCTGTACATACCCAGCCAAATGTTTTGTAAGAATTCTAGCCTTCGAAAGGGTTATCTCCCATAAAATTACCATCCCCAACCACACGACCTGATAGTATCTTGCAGTTTTATCAGTTATGGGTATAGAATGATCTCTGATTTGCAACATGATAAACTAATAAGAAGTCCACCAATCCCAAACCTTCTTGAAACATTAGGCCTGTACTTAGACCTCTTCATGGCCAAACTCAAGCTTTGCTTGAGAAATATCGCATTATCAATAAGGCCTGGCTTAAAGCTCAATAACTTTTCTTTATTAGTAAAAGGCTTGAAACATGATCGATAAACAGGTCGAGCAGCAAGTCATCACTCACTCTTTATCCCCCTCTCTTTTGTTATTATTATTACTGTTGTACTAAAATAATCTACTAACACCATTTGAACCTCCTATCAAAAAAAAAAACAAACACCATTTGAACAAATGACAGTAAAAAATAAAGCAGAAACAGCACAATCAGTAGCTTAACAGGACAAACCCGTGGAACACGACGCGGAGGCTTAACAGATCTACACTGATGAACAGATCTCCGCAGGATTGGGTCCACTGGGGTAGGTGGCTTGGTCTTGAACACTAGCATTTGGTTTCTGTACTTGTTGAGGGAGTTGTTGGGAAAAAATCACCTTTTCCCCGCCCAGGATCGAACACAATCAAAAAATACAGCAAGCAGCAAACAAATACACAACACGAGGATTTACGTGGAAAACCTCCAATGAGGAAAAACCACGGGACCAACTCCGAACAATCTTCACTAATAATAAATTATTAGTCTTACAATCAAATCAGGATGCTCAACAGCATCCCTTTCACAATCTCTCAGGATGTTCAACAACATCCCTTTTACAATCTCTCTCAACTCAATCTCTCATCTAGATCGAGGAGACACAATCTAGAAAAATAAATACCCTCACTGGTTTATTTTTCTCTCAATCACAAACAAGAAAAATACTCTCTATTTTTCTCTCTCTCGGATACTCAACAGTATCCCTCTCAATCACAGATCAGTTGCTCTTCATTGCAACTGATCTCTCTCTAGCAGCTACATCGTTGCAAGCTTGCTCTGCTCACCTTCCATTTAATGGCATGCCTATTTATAAGGCAGTGCCAACCCAAGCCACAATCACATGATCACCGTGTGATCATGAGAAGTCCAAGTCCAAATATTCCAATTTGGCACCTGCATCCACTCCTCTTTTCCACTCACCATTCCTTTTATCATTACACCACATTGTGCCCGTCAAACATGGGATGGTGCTCCTTTTGGCACACTCTCACATGGTTGCCTTTACACTTTCCAGCACAACTTTGGTTGGCCATTTCCAATTTTCCTGCACATCACACGGTCAACAAAAGCAACAAAGGAAAAAGTCAACAAATCCAACGCACATCAATTAATTGAATTTGGCTCTTCAATTAATTGGCCAATATGGCAGTGTCCACCCATTCGTTTCTTGCTTTTCTGCTGCACTAATTAATTGACTCCTTCAATTAATTTGGTTTCCACCTTTTTCCTTTCCTTCTTTATTCAGTCTTTGCTACTGCCACTCTCCTTGCCATCATTTTTCACTTTTCTCATTCGAGCTGGATACCAACAATTCTCCCCCTCCAGCTCATATCATGAGAAAATATCAATCTTCATACATCTACACTACAACGATCTCCCCCTCAATTAAAGTACCACCAGGCCCACCATCTGAGCCCGACAATCTCCCTCTGAACGAAGCTCTACACAGTCCTCAACAGGACCCACCGACTTCAAGTTCCTTTCGGAGATTCACCGTACTTTAAAATTCACCATCAAACTGAGTAAGCCTATCAATTTGGCCCATCAACTTGCACGAAATATGGAATTCACCCATCATACTTCGGGCTCAATCTATTGGCCCACCGTTTTAGCTCATAAGTTTGGAGATTCGTTGTGTGCCGCCACTGCACCAGACCTCGTGCACTAGGTCTGTGCCATCATCAACATACTCCCCATCAATCCATCGGATCTACTCCGCAAGCTCATCGAACCTTCGGTTCCGATCAAAGCCCATCTCATAGGCCCAACCGGACCTTCAGCTCTACATGCCCAATCGAACCTTCGATTCCGATCAAAGCCCATCTCATAGGCCCAACCGGATCTTCAGCTCCGCATGCCCAATCGAACCTTCGATTCCGATCAAAGCCCATCTCATAGGCCCAAAAGGATCTTCAGCTCCGCATGCCCATCGAACCATCAGCTCCGCTACCAGTTGTTGGGAAAAAATCACCTTTTCCCCGCCCAGGATCGAACACAATCAAAAAATACAGCAAGCAGCAAACAAATACACAACACGAGGATTTACGTGGAAAACCTCCAATGAGGAAAAACCACGGGACCAACTCCGAACAATCTTCACTAATAATAAATTATTAGTCTTACAATCAAATCAGGATGCTCAACAGCATCCCTTTCACAATCTCTCAGGATGTTCAACAACATCCCTTTTACAATCTCTCTCAACTCAATCTCTCATCTAGATCGAGGAGACACAATCTAGAAAAATAAATACCCTCACTGGTTTATTTTTCTCTCAATCACAAACAAGAAAAATACTCTCTATTTTTCTCTCTCTCGGATACTCAACAGTATCCCTCTCAATCACAGATCAGTTGCTCTTCATTGCAACTGATCTCTCTCTAGCAGCTACATCGTTGCAAGCTTGCTCTGCTCACCTTCCATTTAATGGCATGCCTATTTATAAGGCAGTGCCAACCCAAGCCACAATCACATGATCACCGTGTGATCATGAGAAGTCCAAGTCCAAATATTCCAATTTGGCACCTGCATCCACTCCTCTTTTCCACTCACCATTCCTTTTATCATTACACCACATTGTGCCCGTCAAACATGGGATGGTGCTCCTTTTGGCACACTCTCACATGGTTGCCTTTACACTTTCCAGCACAACTTTGGTTGGCCATTTCCAATTTTCCTGCACATCACACGGTCAACAAAAGCAACAAAGGAAAAAGTCAACAAATCCAACGCACATCAATTAATTGAATTTGGCTCTTCAATTAATTGGCCAATATGGCAGTGTCCACCCATTCGTTTCTTGCTTTTCTGCTGCACTAATTAATTGACTCCTTCAATTAATTTGGTTTCCACCTTTTTCCTTTCCTTCTTTATTCAGTCTTTGCTACTGCCACTCTCCTTGCCATCATTTTTCACTTTTCTCATTCGAGCTGGATACCAACAATTCTCCCCCTCCAGCTCATATCATGAGAAAATATCAATCTTCATACATCTACACTACAACGATCTCCCCCTCAATTAAAGTACCACCAGGCCCACCATCTGAGCCCGACAATCTCCCTCTGAACGAAGCTCTACACAGTCCTCAACAGGACCCACCGACTTCAAGTTCCTTTCGGAGATTCACCGTACTTTAAAATTCACCATCAAACTGAGTAAGCCTATCAATTTGGCCCATCAACTTGCACGAAATATGGAATTCACCCATCATACTTCGGGCTCAATCTATTGGCCCACCGTTTTAGCTCATAAGTTTGGAGATTCGTTGTGTGCCGCCACTGCACCAGACCTCGTGCACTAGGTCTGTGCCATCATCAACATACTCCCCATCAATCCATCGGATCTACTCCGCAAGCTCATCGAACCTTCGGTTCCGATCAAAGCCCATCTCATAGGCCCAACCGGACCTTCAGCTCTACATGCCCAATCGAACCTTCGATTCCGATCAAAGCCCATCTCATAGGCCCAACCGGATCTTCAGCTCCGCATGCCCAATCGAACCTTCGATTCCGATCAAAGCCCATCTCATAGGCCCAAAAGGATCTTCAGCTCCGCATGCCCATCGAACCATCAGCTCCGCTACCAGTTGTTGGGAAAAAATCACCTTTTCCCCGCCCAGGATCGAACACAATCAAAAAATACAGCAAGCAGCAAACAAATACACAACACGAGGATTTACGTGGAAAACCTCCAATGAGGAAAAACCACGGGACCAACTCCGAACAATCTTCACTAATAATAAATTATTAGTCTTACAATCACATCAGGATGCTCAACAGCATCCCTTTCACAATCTCTCAGGATGTTCAACAACATCCCTTTTACAATCTCTCTCAACTCAATCTCTCATCTAGATCGAGGAGACACAATCTAGAAAAATAAATACCCTCACTGGTTTATTTTTCTCTCAATCACAAACAAGAAAAATACTCTCTATTTTTCTCTCTCTCGGATACTCAACAGTATCCCTCTCAATCACAGATCAGTTGCTCTTCATTGCAACTGATCTCTCTCTAGCAGCTACATCGTTGCAAGCTTGCTCTGCTCACCTTCCATTTAATGGCATGCCTATTTATAAGGCAGTGCCAACCCAAGCCACAATCACATGATCACCGTGTGATCATGAGAAGTCCAAGTCCAAATATTCCAATTTGGCACCTGCATCCACTCCTCTTTTCCACTCACCATTCCTTTTATCATTACACCACATTGTGCCCGTCAAACATGGGATGGTGCTCCTTTTGGCACACTCTCACATGGTTGCCTTTACACTTTCCAGCACAACTTTGGTTGGCCATTTCCAATTTTCCTGCACATCACACGGTCAACAAAAGCAACAAAGGAAAAAGTCAACAAATCCAACGCACATCAATTAATTGAATTTGGCTCTTCAATTAATTGGCCAATATGGCAGTGTCCACCCATTCGTTTCTTGCTTTTCTGCTGCACTAATTAATTGACTCCTTCAATTAATTTGGTTTCCACCTTTTTCCTTTCCTTCTTTATTCAGTCTTTGCTACTGCCACTCTCCTTGCCATCATTTTTCACTTTTCTCATTCGAGCTGGATACCAACAATTCTCCCCCTCCAGCTCATATCATGAGAAAATATCAATCTTCATACATCTACACTACAACGATCTCCCCCTCAATTAAAGTACCACCAGGCCCACCATCTGAGCCCGACAATCTCCCTCTGAACGAAGCTCTACACAGTCCTCAACAGGACCCACCGACTTCAAGTTCCTTTCGGAGATTCACCGTACTTTAAAATTCACCATCAAACTGAGTAAGCCTATCAATTTGGCCCATCAACTTGCACGAAATATGGAATTCACCCATCATACTTCGGGCTCAATCTATTGGCCCACCGTTTTAGCTCATAAGTTTGGAGATTCGTTGTGTGCCGCCACTGCACCAGACCTCGTGCACTAGGTCTGTGCCATCATCAACATACTCCCCATCAATCCATCGGATCTACTCCGCAAGCTCATCGAACCTTCGGTTCCGATCAAAGCCCATCTCATAGGCCCAACCGGACCTTCAGCTCTACATGCCCAATCGAACCTTCGATTCCGATCAAAGCCCATCTCATAGGCCCAACCGGATCTTCAGCTCCGCATGCCCAATCGAACCTTCGATTCCGATCAAAGCCCATCTCATAGGCCCAAAAGGATCTTCAGCTCCGCATGCCCATCGAACCATCAGCTCCGCTACCAGTTGTTGGGAAAAAATCACCTTTTCCCCGCCCAGGATCGAACACAATCAAAAAATACAGCAAGCAGCAAACAAATACACAACACGAGGATTTACGTGGAAAACCTCCAATGAGGAAAAACCACGGGACCAACTCCGAACAATCTTCACTAATAATAAATTATTAGTCTTACAATCACATCAGGATGCTCAACAGCATCCCTTTCACAATCTCTCAGGATGTTCAACAACATCCCTTTTACAATCTCTCTCAACTCAATCTCTCATCTAGATCGAGGAGACACAATCTAGAAAAATAAATACCCTCACTGGTTTATTTTTCTCTCAATCACAAACAAGAAAAATACTCTCTATTTTTCTCTCTCTCGGATACTCAACAGTATCCCTCTCAATCACAGATCAGTTGCTCTTCATTGCAACTGATCTCTCTCTAGCAGCTACATCGTTGCAAGCTTGCTCTGCTCACCTTCCATTTAATGGCATGCCTATTTATAAGGCAGTGCCAACCCAAGCCACAATCACATGATCACCGTGTGATCATGAGAAGTCCAAGTCCAAATATTCCAATTTGGCACCTGCATCCACTCCTCTTTTCCACTCACCATTCCTTTTATCATTACACCACATTGTGCCCGTCAAACATGGGATGGTGCTCCTTTTGGCACACTCTCACATGGTTGCCTTTACACTTTCCAGCACAACTTTGGTTGGCCATTTCCAATTTTCCTGCACATCACACGGTCAACAAAAGCAACAAAGGAAAAAGTCAACAAATCCAACGCACATCAATTAATTGAATTTGGCTCTTCAATTAATTGGCCAATATGGCAGTGTCCACCCATTCGTTTCTTGCTTTTCTGCTGCACTAATTAATTGACTCCTTCAATTAATTTGGTTTCCACCTTTTTCCTTTCCTTCTTTATTCAGTCTTTGCTACTGCCACTCTCCTTGCCATCATTTTTCACTTTTCTCATTCGAGCTGGATACCAACAATTCTCCCCCTCCAGCTCATATCATGAGAAAATATCAATCTTCATACATCTACACTACAACGATCTCCCCCTCAATTAAAGTACCACCAGGCCCACCATCTGAGCCCGACAATCTCCCTCTGAACGAAGCTCTACACAGTCCTCAACAGGACCCACCGACTTCAAGTTCCTTTCGGAGATTCACCGTACTTTAAAATTCACCATCAAACTGAGTAAGCCTATCAATTTGGCCCATCAACTTGCACGAAATATGGAATTCACCCATCATACTTCGGGCTCAATCTATTGGCCCACCGTTTTAGCTCATAAGTTTGGAGATTCGTTGTGTGCCGCCACTGCACCAGACCTCGTGCACTAGGTCTGTGCCATCATCAACATACTCCCCATCAATCCATCGGATCTACTCCGCAAGCTCATCGAACCTTCGGTTCCGATCAAAGCCCATCTCATAGGCCCAACCGGACCTTCAGCTCTACATGCCCAATCGAACCTTCGATTCCGATCAAAGCCCATCTCATAGGCCCAACCGGATCTTCAGCTCCGCATGCCCAATCGAACCTTCGATTCCGATCAAAGCCCATCTCATAGGCCCAAAAGGATCTTCAGCTCCGCATGCCCATCGAACCATCAGCTCCGCTACCAGTTGTTGGGAAAAAATCACCTTTTCCCCGCCCAGGATCGAACACAATCAAAAAATACAGCAAGCAGCAAACAAATACACAACACGAGGATTTACGTGGAAAACCTCCAATGAGGAAAAACCACGGGACCAACTCCGAACAATCTTCACTAATAATAAATTATTAGTCTTACAATCACATCAGGATGCTCAACAGCATCCCTTTCACAATCTCTCAGGATGTTCAACAACATCCCTTTTACAATCTCTCTCAACTCAATCTCTCATCTAGATCGAGGAGACACAATCTAGAAAAATAAATACCCTCACTGGTTTATTTTTCTCTCAATCACAAACAAGAAAAATACTCTCTATTTTTCTCTCTCTCGGATACTCAACAGTATCCCTCTCAATCACAGATCAGTTGCTCTTCATTGCAACTGATCTCTCTCTAGCAGCTACATCGTTGCAAGCTTGCTCTGCTCACCTTCCATTTAATGGCATGCCTATTTATAAGGCAGTGCCAACCCAAGCCACAATCACATGATCACCGTGTGATCATGAGAAGTCCAAGTCCAAATATTCCAATTTGGCACCTGCATCCACTCCTCTTTTCCACTCACCATTCCTTTTATCATTACACCACATTGTGCCCGTCAAACATGGGATGGTGCTCCTTTTGGCACACTCTCACATGGTTGCCTTTACACTTTCCAGCACAACTTTGGTTGGCCATTTCCAATTTTCCTGCACATCACACGGTCAACAAAAGCAACAAAGGAAAAAGTCAACAAATCCAACGCACATCAATTAATTGAATTTGGCTCTTCAATTAATTGGCCAATATGGCAGTGTCCACCCATTCGTTTCTTGCTTTTCTGCTGCACTAATTAATTGACTCCTTCAATTAATTTGGTTTCCACCTTTTTCCTTTCCTTCTTTATTCAGTCTTTGCTACTGCCACTCTCCTTGCCATCATTTTTCACTTTTCTCATTCGAGCTGGATACCAACAATTCTCCCCCTCCAGCTCATATCATGAGAAAATATCAATCTTCATACATCTACACTACAACGATCTCCCCCTCAATTAAAGTACCACCAGGCCCACCATCTGAGCCCGACAATCTCCCTCTGAACGAAGCTCTACACAGTCCTCAACAGGACCCACCGACTTCAAGTTCCTTTCGGAGATTCACCGTACTTTAAAATTCACCATCAAACTGAGTAAGCCTATCAATTTGGCCCATCAACTTGCACGAAATATGGAATTCACCCATCATACTTCGGGCTCAATCTATTGGCCCACCGTTTTAGCTCATAAGTTTGGAGATTCGTTGTGTGCCGCCACTGCACCAGACCTCGTGCACTAGGTCTGTGCCATCATCAACATACTCCCCATCAATCCATCGGATCTACTCCGCAAGCTCATCGAACCTTCGGTTCCGATCAAAGCCCATCTCATAGGCCCAACCGGACCTTCAGCTCTACATGCCCAATCGAACCTTCGATTCCGATCAAAGCCCATCTCATAGGCCCAACCGGATCTTCAGCTCCGCATGCCCAATCGAACCTTCGATTCCGATCAAAGCCCATCTCATAGGCCCAAAAGGATCTTCAGCTCCGCATGCCCATCGAACCATCAGCTCCGCTACCAGTTGTTGGGAAAAAATCACCTTTTCCCCGCCCAGGATCGAACACAATCAAAAAATACAGCAAGCAGCAAACAAATACACAACACGAGGATTTACGTGGAAAACCTCCAATGAGGAAAAACCACGGGACCAACTCCGAACAATCTTCACTAATAATAAATTATTAGTCTTACAATCACATCAGGATGCTCAACAGCATCCCTTTCACAATCTCTCAGGATGTTCAACAACATCCCTTTTACAATCTCTCTCAACTCAATCTCTCATCTAGATCGAGGAGACACAATCTAGAAAAATAAATACCCTCACTGGTTTATTTTTCTCTCAATCACAAACAAGAAAAATACTCTCTATTTTTCTCTCTCTCGGATACTCAACAGTATCCCTCTCAATCACAGATCAGTTGCTCTTCATTGCAACTGATCTCTCTCTAGCAGCTACATCGTTGCAAGCTTGCTCTGCTCACCTTCCATTTAATGGCATGCCTATTTATAAGGCAGTGCCAACCCAAGCCACAATCACATGATCACCGTGTGATCATGAGAAGTCCAAGTCCAAATATTCCAATTTGGCACCTGCATCCACTCCTCTTTTCCACTCACCATTCCTTTTATCATTACACCACATTGTGCCCGTCAAACATGGGATGGTGCTCCTTTTGGCACACTCTCACATGGTTGCCTTTACACTTTCCAGCACAACTTTGGTTGGCCATTTCCAATTTTCCTGCACATCACACGGTCAACAAAAGCAACAAAGGAAAAAGTCAACAAATCCAACGCACATCAATTAATTGAATTTGGCTCTTCAATTAATTGGCCAATATGGCAGTGTCCACCCATTCGTTTCTTGCTTTTCTGCTGCACTAATTAATTGACTCCTTCAATTAATTTGGTTTCCACCTTTTTCCTTTCCTTCTTTATTCAGTCTTTGCTACTGTCACTCTCCTTGCCATCATTTTTCACTTTTCTCATTCGAGCTGGATACCAACAGGAATCGGCCAGTTGCTTTTGGCATTCATTTCTTGGGGGAGAACTCCAATTCTCTTGATTCTCCTCATATCTCCTCCTCCTTCTGTCAGCATACAATCCGCAAAATCCATTTCCACTGCTCCAACTGCCAATAAGAACAGTGATACAATTCAGAACCAAAAACCATTGCAAGCCCATGATTAAACAACCACAAATTCAAGAATGCGATCTCTATAACGCCAAAATTAACAGCACAAAGTAGCAATTGATCTCTTAAGTTCATCCACCTAAAGTTATGATATTTTTCAAGAGAATAGATAATAATGTTTTATGTCTCGTGGGACTAATCATATTCTTACCGGATTAACCGACTAAGGTAAAATGCTTCCGGTTGGTAATTTCTCCCTACACAAAGATTGAATAAGAAAACAACAACCCAGAAGTTATCAATATGTAAGACACTAATTTCTATATATTTAAAACAAAACATGATTATTTTGCGGTGGTTGAATTGAACAGACCTGCGTGGGAAATTGGAGTATCGGTGGCTGTTGTTGCGGAGGAAGGTGCGATTGTTGTAGCGTCTCTTGGTGGTGGAGGAGAGTGGAGTCGTCTGTTGCTGGTGGCGGCGAGAGAAGGCGTTTGTTGCTGGTGGCGGATACCGAGCAGCAACGACGGTGGATGTGGAAGGTGAGCAGCAGCGATGACCGTGAATGAAGGAGGATCTTGGGCAAAACGATAACCGTGAACAGGGACGATCGATCGTGGTGTTAATTTGGGAGGATTGATTAAAGAAGAAGAGAGTGGATTTTATCTGGAATGGGTTTTGAAAGATCAAGAGATCGTGGAGACGGAACTTTTGGTATATACGCGCGGGTACGAGTGGAGTTTGAATCCGTTTTTACTAAAATAAATAAATAAATAAAAGCTTGATTCATTTCGATTTGGTTAGATTTAATTCGAATTCAGATTATTAAAAAAAAAGGTTTTAGGAGTTTGTCTAAACCCTGTTGTTCTTTAATAGACGACCCTGATTTTATCAAGCTCCATCTCGATCGTTCCATCAAAACCCGTAGCAATGGGCTTGTTGTTTATCGTAATGAAAATGAATCTATCCAATTAGTAGATATAAATTCCCCAAGTGCGTTCCCAATTGAGCAAAACTATTCACTTGTCCCTCGCTCGATAATAGATCCTAATTCTAATACCAGATACAAGCTTAGGTACAGGGGTGTTTTTGGTTGTTGCAATGGGTTGATTGCTATGAAACATGAGGACCCTTGCTTCACGTTGTATAACCCCGCGACTAGAAAGCATATATGGATACCTTGTAAATGCCAAGATCGTGATCGTGATCTTGATTGTGTCCTTCGAAAACATGATTGTTATGGTTCTGCTGATGGTTTTGGCTATGATGCCACTAGTGATGACTACAAAATTATCATATTTGTACGGCAACTTCTTGCCAGTGACAAAGCTACTATGGTTTATAGCTTAAAAGCTAATTCCTGGAGAAGGGTTGACGACTTCCCAGATGTTGATTTTCTCGGAAGATGCTCAGGTGAACTTTTTGGTGCTTCTTTGCATTGGATAGTGCAGGGACTTTCTGATTCTAAAGAATCTAAACAGCTTGCTGCTTTTGATCTTGGTGATGAGAAGGTACGCTTGGTGCCATTGCCTGATTCATTGAGCGAAGGTTCTGGTACGTTTAGCGTGTGACATTAAGAGGATGTCTTTGCATTCATTTCAAGAACAATAGTGGGCATGAGACTCTATGGATGATGAAGGAATATGGTGTGAAGGAGTCTTGGACAGAACTTTGGAATATGCTCATCATTTTAGATTCAGTGGATTCTGGTTTTATGGAGAAGAATTGTAGAATTTGTTGCAGTTTCTTGGTTTTCAAATGGTATGGAATCAGATTCCTGGCGAGGCAGGAAACTGGCTTTGTTTCAGCAATTGGAGAAGAAAAAGGTGTATCTTTCTTCCTGGATTGAATGAATCTTACCATAGACCAAAGTGTTCTTGGCAAACTGCATTAGGAGTAAGTTTCGTCAAAGAAGAACTTTCCATTGGATTCTGGTGCATCAAAGATAAAGCTGATGCTTCCTTTGGGCTTCCCTTGTGCTTCTTGCGCTCAGGATCAGGTTCAGGATAGCATTGGGAAAACTTTCCTCGTCACTAATAAAATGATTCCCTAACAAAAATTATAAAAAGTAATTTTTTTTTAGCTAAGAAGTCATTTTAGCAGTAAAGTAAATAAATAATTAACTAAATTAAGGTATATAGATTCGAGTTTCACCACCATGAGTATCTCTATTAGATATACGCGTTGATATAGAAAACAGTGAGTATTACATAATTTTCCTTATTTCCGAGACAACATATACACTAACGCAACCAGTTTCATCCTTATTTTCGAAACAACTACATATACAATAACGCAACCACAACATTGGATCCGGTAACTAACTAAAGAGGCCTAATTGAGTTAATTAATTCATAATTTAACTATGCTAATTGACATCCCAAGTGACCTTGACCGCTACCTCACCGTACCTGCCGCAAATTTTACCAACGGCAGCCGCTAATCCATCCATTTGAGGTTGGAAACTTGCAATCCCATCCGCAATCTCAACACCACCGGCGCCGGCACCCGCAGAATCCCACAGTTTCACACGAACACGGAGATCGGAACTGACTGGAACCGCTACTATTCTTCTAGACAGCGGAATCAGCTGATCATCATGCCTCGTCATCGTCACATCGTCGCAATTAATCTCTGATCTCTCTTTGCGAAACAGCACGCTTTCTCCCTCACTAATCATGTTGTTTGTGGCGACGACCTCACCGTACACCTTCGCCGCACTGCATAATTCCCCAATTGAATTTACAAGACTAACCTCAATATACGCCGACACGGCTTCGCTGAACACCGCGTAGAAGAGTGTAGCCGAGCCATCCCTTCCGCAAACTTTCTCCTTAATGAACTTGTCGTAGTCTTTGCCGGCGCCGAGGTTGTACACGTTCCAGTTGATGAATCCCTTGCTGATTTCTTCGTCGTTTTGGCCTTGTCCGTCGTCGTTTCGGTGCTTGAGATCGAGGTCGATGGTGAAAGGATCGCATGCTGAGATGGCTGAATCGGATGGACCGGTAAGCAGAGGGGAAGAGCCTGGGTAAATGTTTTCAGCGTCTAATCTTTCTCGATTGTAAAGGTATTGGGCAGCCACCTCACCAACTGTAATTGTGCCGTAGAGTTTGCCGTGTTCATCATCGCCATGAATCCGGTTGATGAGAAAGCCGAACACCTCCAGCAGTGGTCCTCCTTCGGGATAGGACTGATTTGAATTGGAATCTGCCATTTTGAAGCTGTGGAAGCTTTCAGTAGGAAAAGCAAGACGTGTTGATGGTTGTGAATTTTTTACCAAAGATTGTGCGAACAAGAAGGATTTTGAGAACAAAATTGTATGCTTGCCTTTCAGGAGAACCGATGGATTGTAGATGATGGAGTAGTTGAAAGATGCTTGTTGGATAAAAGTCAGATTTTCATACTGGGGATTCCTACCGTGCATTACGAGAGTAACAAGTAGTAGAATGGACGTTGTTTGATATACACGGATCATTTCGTTTCATTTCGTTTCATTTCATTTCATTTCATTATAGTTCATTTGAATAAAATTCTATGATTTGGTTTCATCTTTGTAATTCAAACTTCACTCTGATTACAAAACATTAAATTTTGATTAATTTAAATAACTGAATTTAATTAATAAGTTTGTATTAAGTTTCTTTTGAAACTTGTTGATTGGGAAGTAACTCTTTTTCACGTCTTTCGGAAAGTTAATAGTGTGACGGACAGTTTAGCTAATTTTGCATTTTCTACTAAGAATTATTTTCTTTATTATGTTGATGTTTTTTTTAGTAGTATATATAAACGGTGATAGAAGTGAGTCCTTTTTCCCTCACTGTGTTAAAATGTAATAGTTTAGATTGCTTTTTTTACAAATATAAAAATAAATAAAGAAGTTGTAGTTTGATCCTGATTTTTTAATAATAATTAATAATATACACAATTTTTATATATAAAAAAATAAATTCATGAAATTTGGTTTGATACATACTCCAAATCGAACTAGAATTTCTAAAATGTATCGAATAGAACCGAGTGACTACTACTCCGTAAGATAAGATGCCCAAACATTAATATCTCTTTATTCGTGTACACCCTTGATTAACAAGAAAAAAGACTTGTACACGCTGGAAAAACAAGATGATAGTATTAAATTATTAATCAAACAAACAAGAAGCATCTTGACTCAATAATCAAAATATGCCAGACTCAGAACCTTATTGCTTACACAAGGCTAACAGCCAAATTTATTAATATTTTTATTATCATGGTAGGTGGTGGTGGTGGTGGAGGAGTTAGTATTCTTTATCCCAAGTGACCTTGACCTCAATCTCTCCATACTTGCCAGAGATCCTCTTGGTAGATGTTCCTTCCATTTGGGGTTGGAAACTTGCAGTCCCGTTTGCGATCTCATCATTGAAAGAGATTGCATCATAATCCCACAGCTCGGCATGAACATTGAGGTACGAATTGGTCGGCACTGCTACTATAGACCTGCTCAGCGGAATGAGTTGTCCAGGCCTCACATCCACATTCTGCTCTTTCTCCTTAAGGAACAGCACACTTTGACCCTGACTAATGCTCGTGTTTGAAGCAACAACCTCACCATACACATTAGCAGGATCTTCTCCATCACCATTAATGAGCGTGATCCCAATAGTAGCTGACACCGCTTCAGTAAACACCGCGTAAGAGATTGTAGCGGACCCATAGGTTCCTCGAATTTCCTCCTGGACGAACCTGTCGTAGTCTTTTCCAGCACCGAGATTGTACACGTTCCATTCGATCATTCCTTTGCTGATTTCTCTGTTGGTATCAGCATCCTTGAGGTCAACGTTGATTGCAAAGGAATCACTGGATGTGATGGGTGCAGTAGTTGGGCCGGTCAACAAAGGGGTAAAGCCTGGACGAACTATTTCAGCATCAGTTCGTCCTCGGGTGTAGAGGATTTGAGTGTACGCCTCATCGACGGTCATTGTGCCATAAAGCTTGCCTTCATTCTTTCCATCAATTCTGTTGATGCGTAATTGGAACACCTCCACCATTGATTCTCCAAAAATGGGCTCTGCTGCCATTTCGAGAGAGCTTTGATCAGCAGCTGATTGAAGTGCTACTAGACGTTGCATTCTAGGTTTGACGATGCCAACTGCCTGCACTGCTTCATCTTTTGTTTGTATCTGTATCCTTTCACTTTCCTCTTTTGATCGTAGCTCGAATTTCCATTTTGGATTCCGAGCCTTTAGGAGCAGTGCTCTAGAAACCGATCCCCAACTCCACACAATATAATACATCCACTCAGGGATTTTATCGTGAGGAATACCGTCAGCTAAAAAATCTGTGATTCTCTTAAATCTCAGCGATTCGCTGATCATTTCAATCACAACTATCTGATACTTCCTCGCGTCGGGTGTTGACCCATCGCCCATCTCAGCTAGCATGTTAACAGCCTCCACAAGTTCTTTCCAGCCCGTGGGTATGTTTTTCCTTCCCCCGGGCAGATCTTTTTCCAACTGACGGTAACCACCGTCACACTCGGTTAGTATTTGGGAGCTTAGATACAGGCGGCCAGCTTTCGATACATACTCAACCCACTTGTTGTTTTTTTTTTGGTAGGCGTCGAGGTACAAATTCTGGAGTCGTATCCTCAGAGTGATATGAGCTTTGCTGGTTTTGAGAACCATAGCGAACCATTGTTGGCGGGACACGTTGAGATCACGCAGTTCGACGGGAAGCACAGGAAGGTCGAAGCAATAGGGACCGTTTGGATCCTTCAATTGCTGGCGCAAGTTGATGGTGAATGTTTTGTAGGTATCCCAACTGCCTTCAACATCTAATGTCACACTGAATTTTGGGAGTGCCATAACTTTTTAGGTAGGATATGATGAATAAGGGAGAAAAGTGGTAAGCTTTTGGATATGATGGAAGGAGTGATGTCTGGCCATATGAATATATAGATGCACCCAAGCCTTTTAGCAGTGTTTTAAAAATCGACCCGGCTGACCCGTTAAACCAGGGTTCAATCGAGTTTCGATCGGATTGATCCATTGGTACAGTGTGAACCGTTCGAGCTTAGATGATTGAACCGGATTGAACCGGTCTCTATAACGGGTCGGCCCATCAAATTTTCCATATTGAAAAAAATAAAAAATAAAAAATTTAAAAAATTTAAAAAAGTAAAAAAATTAAAAAAAACACAAAACGGCGTCGTTTTGGTTTGAGATCGACCCAGTCGGGTCGATAGCGGGTCGACCGGGTCACCGATTTTATAAAAACCGGACGGGTCGATAGTCGAACCCGGGTCACTTGCAGGTCCTGTCCAAAGACTGAACCAGCCCGAAATCCTCATTTTGACGTCGACCTGGGCGGTTCAACCCCGGTTCCGAGCAATTATTTTCTAATAGTCTCTTTTAAAGTGAGTAGTGTTAAATATCATCTTTCAAATTAATCTTACTATTTTTTCTATATAATCAGATATATAATGACTTAAAGTGATAACCGCGTCTAATTAGATCGTCAAATCAATTTAGTATTTATACAATATCAATTTAACTACCAAGTTAGTATAACTTTTTTTATTGTTTAAGGATCCAATTAGCCAAAATTAATTGGAATACGGATGACTCTATATGCTTTTACTCCATTTTGCAACACTTCCTATTAGAAAAATGCAGAAGTGTTTATATATTACTGATCTGAATATGTCAATTTACTATTTAATACTCTTTCATAAAAATTGTGAGCTTCATATTAATAACGGAATTTATGGTCATGATTATGTGAGATATGAAGAGTAGATTCTATCATTTATATAAACACGGGCAATAAAAATTAACATTACATTTTTCGAAATTGCTTATAAATTTCCTATGTGTAGGGGCAACCTCTCCATGCTATTTTTTAATGCTTAAAGGAGTTCCACGTGGCTAGTAAAGAAAAACTTAGCACGAATTGATCATTTCATACTAGCTGGTCAAGATTTGGATGTTTATGTTTAATAGCACTTGCCAAAAAAAAAAAAAATGAAATGATGGAAATCATAGGTAATTGCCAGTATAAGTCGAGGAAACCACGTGAAGAATTTTTTGTAAAAGTGCTGACCAGACCCACGTGGCCAATGAGAGCGTCGCGTGTCCCCACACTCAACGACAAACACAATGTGGAAATGGTACTGGAATGATCCAGCTGATAACGACGACGACCACCAAGTGTGAAGGCATATCCAACACGTGTGGAAAACGAGGAAGAGAGCTTATGGATCGTTTAAACAAGGACCAAAATTAGAAAAAAAATATTCAACCTTTAATCGATAGTATTTACTTTAAGCTTTTAACTGGTTTTGTTGTTTTAAAGTTGGTTTGTGAAAGAAGGTTCGTGCATTGAGAGAGTGTTATCATTGATACTCCCTCCATTGATGTTCTGACGAAAAATGTGTAAAGGTAGTTTTTTTTAACCTTTGTCAACCTCCGTCGTTACATTCCATTTAGGATTAGGAATAGGCGTAGCTTAACTACGAAGGAAATTCTTTCTTATTTCTTAATCTAGAGAGTTCCCTTTCATTAAGCGCATCGTGTCTGCTATCCTTGCTGCCCCTTGTTGTCCGTCTGCTGACCAGATTCTACTTTATTTAATTTTTTATTAATATTTTTAATACGTATGATTTACACCTAAATGTTAATTTTAAAAGAATAAAAAAGTATAAAATATCAATTAATTTAGACCAAAAGATTAAATAAATAAAAAAGTACGGAGTACATCTCATCATCATGGGATAAGGTGATCACGTGCTTCACCAAATGTGAACGGCCGGAAAGTCTAACGTTATCTGTCTACGTGAATCAATGCAGATCTAAATTACAGAGAGACTTGCTGTAGACGGTAGACCTAATAGTACTACAAGATTATAAATTAATGGCAAGACTGACAATTGCATGTAACCCAGCCACGGTTTTGAAAGAGAAATTGTGGTAAGGAAAATAACAATATAATATGATAAGATTATTTTACCGACACACACTTATAGGTAAGGTGACTATTAAATTTATTGTATTTTTTTAAACTCAATATAGATTTAAAAAGGAGAGATAAAAAATTAAAAGTGACAGCAAAATATTCTAACTTTTGTAGCAACCCAACTTATTATTATCTCATGTATGGACCACTGCCCCTTTCATCTTCATAAATGATCTGTTACATTATTTTCAACTCAAACAAAAGTTCCAATTAGCTTTCCACTTCGCCAGTTCATCTTCACTACAAAACTACAAGTAGTACAACTGTACAAGGCCCTTATGCAAAAAATAATATAATAAGAGAGGAAAAGAAATACTAGTACAGTTTTATTATATATATTAGAATGAAACAAATCAAAGAAAGTACATTTTTAAATCATTGAACTTTCATAATGAAACAAATTATACCAAATGAGATCGATTGATGTAACCAAAGAGCCCGTAAAATTAACTCGTTAAGCACTCGGTAGTCATCTAGATTCATAAAATTTGTGATTTTTTAATTATGTCATAAAATGACTGAAAACGGTAACAATAACAGATGATATTGTACAAAAATAATAGAAAATACAGTAATATAAAACCAAAATTACAGATCGAACATTATGTAACATAAGGGACGATATTTAATACTATGATTTAGACTGCCGGCCAGAAGGGCAAATTGCTAGAGTAAGGACCAGTCGGAAAGGTTTCTTTCTAACCCGTGACTCATAAGGGAATATCTACTGTCTTCATT
Organism: Viola odorata; assembly: GCA_963691705.1. Taxonomy (NCBI): domain Eukaryota; kingdom Viridiplantae; phylum Streptophyta; class Magnoliopsida; order Malpighiales; family Violaceae; genus Viola; species Viola odorata. Next base: position 70,093,287 of record OY829540.1, read on the forward strand.
CAAATAAAAAATGTGAATAATAGGAAATCAGAAAAGATCTCCTACGGATTGTTTAGTACTTACTGAGATATAGACAAATGAAAGAATACATAAAATTTTAATCGATATAAATGTGTTTGGCCGATACTCTAAAAATAAAATGAGAAAAATATTAAAATTTATATTTAATTCTATAACCTATTTAAAAATATTAATTATTATGTTTTTATAAGATTTATTTATTTTTGCTAATATCTTGAACAAATTAAAAAAAATATATATTAACAATTGACCAAAAAAAGTAAAATAGAAAATTTATACATCTATATCTTTTATTTTTATTTTTATGCCAAATAAAGGTAACATCTATTCTCCGTTCATTTCCATTCCCACTCTTTTCATTCCCTTTACTATTTGTTTATAACCCTTATAAAATAGACCATTAAAGTCAAGCGTGCCTCTCAATTTACGGTTTTTGGTTCTTGTGTTCCACGTTAATTGATTAATAATAGTCCACCATGCTCCTTTTCACTAATCTTCTTTTGTCACGGTTACTTACTCATTTACTCTTCCTATTTTTCATACCTGCCGCCCTTATTGGTTTGAGGTTCGTAATGTGAGTATATAGTTGCGTTAAAATTTATGGAAAAAAAACTTTATCATTTTTGGAGCTCTTACTTGAATTGAATTTAAGATATTCGGCATTCGATATGGTGATTAAATTATTTTTTTTCTCTACCCTGACGTCCAAAATATACGATTTTAAAACGTGTCATTTCTTTCTTTTTTGAAAAGAAAATTGCAATAATTGAGTTACCCCGGACAAAAGAAGTTCAGCTCCACGTCCACCACACCTATGGGGCTTGCAGACCAACGGGAGAAAGTTGAAACGGCTAGAATAGTACCAGTTATTCACATCTATAAATTCGACATCATATCCAAAATCTAACTATCAAATTCTCCCTCACTAGTAAACCAGAAAAAAAAGAAGTTATCAACTCATCTCATGGCTGCCACACAACCACAGTTCACTACGGAATTCAATGTTGAAGGCGATTGGGCTAAATACAACAAAATTACCTCCGATTTGCGCGATCAGCTGAAAGATCCAAAGGGTCCCTCTTGCTTTGGCCTTCCTGTGCTTCCTATTGAAATATACGACCTGAAAGCATCACGCGAACAATGGTTTGCTATGGTGCTCGAAACCAGCAAAAAGAAGATCACTCTGAGGCTACGGCTCCAGAATCTGTATCTTGACGCCTATCAGAAGGCAGATGGAAAGTGGGTTGAGTACGTATCGAAAGCTGGACGCCTGTATCCACAATCTGAATCCCAAGTGCTATTAGAATGCGATGGTGGTTATGCTGCTTTGGGAAAAGATATGGGAGGTGCCAAAGCGAGAAAAACAATACCCACCGGAAAGGAGGAACTTATGGAGGCTGTAAACAATTTAGCTGAGCTCAGTGATGGCTCAACAATTGAAGCGAGGAAGTATCAAATTGTTGTGATTGAAATGATATGCGAATCGCTTCGATTAAAAAACATCACACAGTTTTTGGCAGCTGGGGATACTCATGTGGAACTCCCTGATTGGATGGTTGCTATTATGGTGAGATGGGGTACTCTTTCCAGAGCATTGCTCGCTGCAGCTACTGGGGGAGGGTTCAGTCTTCCCAAGAGGGACAGTAAAGCGATAGGTATAGAGACAAAAGAGCAAGCAATAGCAGCAACTGGCATTGTTAAACCTCAAAAAGAAGCTCCACCTCCAACAAAAGTCGCCGCAGATCGGATCCAATACTCTAATTATAAGACGTCCCTTTTTGCACAATCAATGGTGGAGGTGTTTGAGTTACGAATTGAAAGAATTGAAGGAAAGAGCAAAGCAAAACTTTACGGAACACTCACAGTTGATGAGGTGTTTACTCAATTCCTCTTCAGTCGAGGAAGAACTGATCCTGAATCAGTTTATCCGGGCTTCACCCCTTTGTTGACAGGCCCAGCTGATGAATTCATTTGCGCTAGTGATTCCTTTGCCATCAACATCGACCTCAGGGATGCTGATACCGATAAAGAAATCAGCAAAGGAACGATTGAATGGAACGTGTACAATCTCGGCCCCGGAAAAGACTACGACAGGTTCATCCAGGGGGAAGTTCCTGGAACCTATGGGTCCGCTACAATCTCTTACGCGGTGTTTAGCAGCGCGGTGTCAGCTACTATTGAGATCACGCTCATTAATGGTGATGGAGAAGATCCTGCTAATGTGTATGGTGAGGTTGTTGCTTCAAACACAAGCATTAGCCAGGGTCAAAGTGTGCTGTTCCTCAAGGAGAAAGAGCAGAACGTGGATGTTAGGCCTGGACAGCTCATTCCCCTGAGCAGGTCAATAGTAGCAGTGCCGACCAATTCGTACCTCAATGTTCATGCCGAGCTGTGGGATTATGATGTAATCTCTTTCAATGATGAGATCGCAAACGGGACTGCAAGTTTCCAACCCCAAATGGAAGGAACATCTACCAAGAGGATCTCTGGCAAGTATGGAGAGATTGAGGTCAAGGTCACTTGGGATAAAGAATACTAACTCCTCCGCCACCACCCACCATGATAATAACAATATTAATAAATTTGGCTGTTAGCCTTGTGTACTAAGTAATAAGGTTCGTGCGTCTGGGCCTGGCATCTTTTGATCCTCGTGTGCTGCTTCTTCTCTGTTTGTTTTTCCAGCTTCAAGAAGTCCTCTTTTGTTAGTCAATGGTGTATCATGCCAACAAGAATAAACAAATATTATTTACCTTTTCTCTTAAGGCTAGCTTGTTTTTCATGAAATATTTTGATATATAATTAATTTCTTAATTAATAATTATTTCATTATTATCTATATATTTTTATTAATTCTACTAATTAAACTCCAAAAACACTCCTACACATACCCCATATTCTAAACCGCAAATTCATACCATATATCTCAACCTCTTAAAAACCCAGACTTTTTGTTTTTCACAATCGGAGTTTGATTCTTTCTGTGATTTCAATCACAACTTTCAATACCTCCATACTTTAGAATTTGTAAACCAACCCCACCATATCTCTGATTTTACATAGACACGTAATAATAAGAATCATACAATTGAATTGCATAAAGATTAAAGCTCTTGTTTCAAGAAGAAGATGAAGGAAGCAAAAGTAAAACAAAGTTCAAAGCAGGGGTAAAAGTTATCCAATAAAACAAGAAAAGATTATCTCTAGAAGAAAATCCTAATTTTGGATTGCAACTGCACCTGAAACTGAGGTTGTGTTTATCCAAAAAATTGAATTATCTAAACGCGCGCTTTATCTTCTCTTCTTGCTCCTTCGCGTTTAGGCCCAATGTTTGGCCCACTACTCCGCATATGATGATTCCAGTCTTGGGCCTTGGCCTAGACTAAACAAATCTGCTTCAGAATCTTTTGTGGATAAAGTCGTATATTTAAATTTTTTTTTTGAAAATATAAAAACGAAATCGACGAAATGAAATCAAACAATCATTCTATATTTACCAAAAAGTTAAAAAACAATCATCCTACCATCCTACCTTGGACACAAAGCGATCAAAGCTAAACCTCTGTGCGAAACAAAATCGTTTTCGTAGATCCTTGGCCATTTATATCTTTGATCAATCTTCATTCGTTCCATTATTTCTCATATGGAGGCCTTAAAAGAGCAAGAATCCGCCGCAGGATTACTCCACGACATCCTCCCTCCACGTTTGGAAGATGCTGGCCTTGAAGACTGTGCCTTGCCTCCTGACCTCATCAAAGAAGCATTCTTCAAAGCTGCTTCCTCCGTGAAGTCTCGTGCCACCTCAATCTTTGGTGCTGAAGAAGAAGAAGAGCCTGGTTCTTGCGTCCAGGACCCATGTCCCAAAACGGAAGAGCCACCCACCGACAAAGTGGTGGGAGTGCCTCCGGTGCCAAATTTAGGGGATAAGCTGGTGGGGTTGGATGTTGAGAGGGGTGCCCCTGGGTCGTGTGTGGTGGAGAAGGGTGGTGGAGTGGTAGAGGAAGGTAGGGATAAGGTGGTGGTGGTGGTTGGTGATGATGATTTGGACGACAGGGAGAATGGGAAAGGTGGGTGCTTGGGTGATGGGTTCAAGGAGCAAGGGGGGCCGAGAAAGGAGGAGGAGGGAGAGGACAGAGATGGTGGTGAGAGGCCTATATTAGCTGAAGGGTTTGTTTAAAACTCTAATTTATGATTTCTTTTTTATTTTGTTTACAAGGAGAGCCTAACCTGTGTGTTCTAGTTAGTTGAGAAACATCTTAGTGGTGAAGGAATGAACTTTTGATGCTATTTGTTTTGGTTTTTTTTGTAATTGGCACGAGTGAATGGTGTATGACTATTAGTTCTGTTGTTACTTTGGGTTGTATTACCAGTTTGTACAATAGATCTTTTGTTCTCTTCCATTTTATATATAATGTTGATGAAAATGTGTAGTTATTGGCTAAGCTTTATAGTTGTATTTATGGTATTGTAATTGTTAATGGATCGCTTTACATAACTGGTGTTGGTGCTTAAATATATTCAGCCTTCCACAAATTTTAGTGGTTTTGTGTAAACAATTTACGTTTATATGCCTATTTTATGGAGAGATGTGGTATTATTATTTTTCAGGGTAGAAGAAGGCAATAGATTTTGTTTCATTTAAAGGGAGGGAATACTAGAGTTTGGAGAAAATAAGATGGGTTAGTTTCGGCAGGCATAAGTTACAAATTGTGTTTGAAACATCTAAAGTTCCAACCTTGCTCTTGTTAGATTAAGTTAGGAACAGGATGCTTTGGAAGTTATGAGCCAGAGTGACAATTTATTTATATTCTCTAGTTTCTGAAGCTGTGGGAAACTGAGGGTATCTATGCATTGCTGATGGAGCCTTGTGGAGACTAGAATTTGGTGGTGAGTGTGATGTTTCTGGTAGTTTTAGTTTGAAAGTGTACTATTTTTTTCTGTTAGCTACCCTGAGAGTTCTTTGTTCTGCCCCTTCAGTATCAGTACTTGGGTATAATTTATTAATTATTATCTCCATTGGATCTGAACGAGTATAGATGATGATGACAGGTATCCATTGCGAAGCCTCGGATTTGTTGCTCGAGCTGCTGCTTTGATGGGAATGATAAGGGTACAAACAAGTGCTGAAGGTATGCACCTACTTACTTTTACGGTATTACTTTATTAGACACTATTAGTGTCTGGCTTCTTGAGGCTGATTATTTCTGCATAGAAGTTTTTTCTGGCCTAAAGATTTCGAAGAACCCCAAAGCAGGCCCTGTAGATTTGTTTGTGCTATTGTTTCAATTTAACACTGCTGCTCAACCTAGTAGGGAGTCTCTTTAGTTAAAATATGATTTCCAATAACAGGACTGTGGAATTATGGAAAATCAAAACGTGGTGGTGTTGCGCCTTTTTCTTTTCTTATTTGAGAAATCATAATAAAACGTTCCATTTTGCTTGTTCTTGAAGTTACTGATGGGAATGGGTCCTTTTTTCCATTATTGTGATACATTTGTCCTTCTTACCGGTAAATTGTTGGTATGAGAAAGTATGGTGTCAGTTCTTGGTTGTAACATTTGTTGGCCAAGTGATACCTCAAATCCATAATTGGATTACCTTTGTCCATTTGGAACTGGGTATACAGTAAGAGCTAGAGACAGTATAACATGTGCTGCAGCCTATTAAAAAAAACATGTGCTGCAACTGCGATTGATCACTTCTCTCTTTGGTGTTGCAGTCTGGATTCCCTGGATTGTAGTTTTTTATTTTAAAAGTCTGGGGGTATGTATAAGAAGACTCTTTATGGTAATGTTGGTGATCAATTTTCCTTAGATGTTGTTGGTTGGTTATCTGTGAATGATTGGAGAAGATGGTTTGTCCATTGGCTGAGCCTTCTCTGGATGGTTGAGTCAACTTTTACTACGTAAATTATGCCATTAGTTAGTTCTTGCGTTATTGTGTGTTTTGCCAATGCTAAATAATACATAATACATATGATTGAATTTATGTTTAGGGGTGTCAAGTTTCTTTTCACTTTGCCAATGAGGCTAGTCCTTCTCTAGCACAAGGAATTCAAGTAAATCGATTAATCTGGGATAAGAAAGCTTTGTGATGAATATAAATTTGATCAAATGTAAAAAGTTTAACAAAAGTATATTAGAGTTTAGTAGCTGACTTGTTTCTTTTACTGTGCGCTACAATCCTGGAAAAGCTTGGTTGAGATGCCTTAGAGTTTGTGAAAACTTTTAAGAACCATTTGGCCTTTTGATGTCGTATGGACCCATCAAGATGTCCTCTTCGATGGTTATGGGCGACACGGAATTCAGGATTGATTTGGATTTCAAGTAAATTGATTAATCTGGGATAAGAAAGGTTTTTGATGAATAGAAAATTTGATCAACTGTAAAAAAGTTTAAGAAAAGTATATTAGATTTTAGTAGCTGACTTGTTACAATCCTGGAAAATTAAAGCTTGGTTGTGAAGCCTCAGAATTTGGGAAAGCTTTTAAGACGTATTTGGCCTTTTGATGTCTTATAGACCCTTCAAGATGTCCCCACTTGGATGTTTATTGGCGACACAGAATTCATGATTGATTTGGATTTTTCTCTGTTTAATGTCAACATCTACATATCATAGTGTTAAGTGATAATTGCCTTAAAGCTTTTGCAATTATTGCTAGGGGGTTGGGGGGTGGGGTGGGGTGTCTACTGTGGTTCCTGACCATTGACGTGTGCCTCCTTGGTTCATTAACTAAAGTAGCGAACAAATTCATGTACAGGGGCCGTATAAGCTTGGAAGAGACTCTTCTTCTGAAATATCAATTCCCATGTCATATTTATTTCGGCCATTTTATTGCATTGGACTCATAAAGAAAAGGAGTCATGGAATATGTAAGATACTTGTGACTGTATAGGTTGGATGTGAGAACTGGTTATTGTGAACAGGGTGTGGAATAGGCGCATGAGATTTGAGGGTTCATATTAAATTTGTGGTTTTAGATAGAGATGAAAGATTCCAGATTCCAGTGGTTTGATGACCAAAGTTTCATCTCCATACTGGGTTTTTAGGTTGCTGGTAGCAATTTTGAGTGGTTCTCCTGCTGTAGCTTCAATATTAAGTGCCTGTTTGGGAAACACCAAAAAGCTGATTTGGGTTGTAGAAGTTGGTTTCAAAACTAAGAGTGGTGTTTGGTAACACAGCTTTTAGAAAAGCTCTATTCAAAACCAAGGAAAATCTTCCTTGGTTTTGGGCTAGCAAACCAGCTTTGCCAAATACTCTCTCCTCTCTCATACTTTTTTTTTTTTTTTTGAAATTCAATTTTCTTACTCGGTATAATGAACGAAATAAATTAAAAACTATCACAATATAATCTCTATCTTAAGATGAGTAATTCTATATCCACTTTTTCTATTTTTATTATTTTTTTAGAAATGAGTTTTATACCATTTAATTAAATTTTTTTGTTAATTATTTGTTTTAAAAATAGATTAATTTAAATAATTTATATAAATAATATTTGAAATAAAACGGTGCTTTTTATAGTCATTTTATATTCAAACCATAATTTTAACCGCAGTGTTTACCAAACACCAAAAACAACTTCTCGTTTCCCACACTTTTAAAAAAATGTTTACCAAACACCTCAGGTATCTCACAACACTTTCTCCAGAAGTACTTTTTCCACAGAACTTTTTCCAAAGCACTTCTCGGATTAGAACCGGAACGCCAAACAGGCCCTAAATTTAGCAGAGGCAACGTCTACTGGAGAGAGATCAACTCACAGTACAATTGAAGAGGTTGGGTCTCATTATGTAGTTAGAATCTTTAACCAAAAGGATCAATTCGGCTATAGCCATGTGATGTGATCCTGCTTAGGGTTAGTAAGTCGGATAACATATGGAGCTCATGGAGGATCTAGCCAAGCGAATTAACTAGCGAAACCATGACCACAAGGGAAAGAAACAACAAGACATGGAGATGCAGCGGAGAAAATACATAAAAGAACGATGGAAAGATGGGAGTTACCGAGAATTAGAAGATGGATGGAAGGAACGGAGATGAGCAAGTCACGAAGTAGCGAACAATCACACAACGTTTGCTTGATCAAGATATACTCCGAGGGCCAAGATTAAGACTCGTTTCTATGGATGATCAACCAAATAAAACATATACTTCATTCACAAAATCGGCAAAACCAATACAAGCTTTGATTTCCCGGAGAGAGATCGGGAGGAGTAATCTCGAACTCAACGATTTCTCCCAAGAAAATCAAGTGGAGAGTTCAAGGCTAGGTTGATAGATGAAGGAGTGTTCTCACTTTACAAATATCACACATAATCTAAAACTAACCAAATACATGAAGAAGAAAGCTATTTATATGAGGTGTCAAAAAGGCCTTGAAAAGCCAACTTGCGGTCATCAAGACAGTGCCTAACGTCATTGACGTTAGCCTTGGTGTTAGCCTTGGCGTCAATGACGCTAAGGGCTGCCTCCAAAGTTGCAGCTCAAAACAGTGCCTAACGTCATTGACGTTAGCCTTGGCGTCAATGACGCTAAGGGCTGCCTCTAAAATTGCAGCTTTGCTTGGCATGGTGAGCAACAACAATAACAGTCCTGTCCTTAGCGTGGGAGGGCTCCTCTCTCAATTTGGCTTCAAACCATAGGGACAACCCTCTTGTTTTTCTTCGTGTGATCGGGCCTTGAGGCAACATGTCTTGAGTGTCGAAATTGGCCTTGGGGAAGTGTGCGTGGCCTTGTGATTTGCTAGGGCTAGACGTGCCTCTACTTCATGGCTCTCTCGCCCATCTTGGGAGTTTTGTTCGTCTAGGCCTAGGCATGGTGAGGAATTAGCATTTGATTTCCGACCTTGGACATGATTAACGCTCATCTGCAAGGCTCGGCTGTCCATAGCCGATCCTCTTGGCTTCATGCCAAATTGTTCCAACTCGAAGGGGGTCGTGATCACATCAACCTCTCCCTCTTCAAAAGGATTCGTCCTCGAATCCATAATCTCGATCTTCTCACCTACACACTTTAAAACACTTGAAAACAAAGGTGAGATACCCGAGGTGCGCAATCGCGCATGCTTATGCATCGATTGGTCCAAGGAAAAATCGACAATATTAACAGCACATTGATGCACATCGTTTCTTAAAATGTCATGCAACAGGCGGATGGCATCACAAAGTGTAGGACAATGGGCATAATAACTCATCTTTTCTCTTCGGCTCACAATAACAAGCCAAGAGAATTGAGCACTACACACAAGCACAATGCACTTGAAAATACCAAACAAATTCCGCAAGGGAAAACACAAATTTTTGTAAGAATTAAACCAATTAACCCTCAACAAATTCGATCCATAAATTTGTGTTCTCCTAACACACAACATATTCATGGCATTTAAGTGCACATCATCCACAAATAATTCATGTAGGCTACAGTTAGCAAGAGAAAATTCATCCAATTCAAAATCATGCACATCCATTTCATACTTAAGCACATTGGTCTTTACGACAACATTAAGGATGCGCATAGTATCACCAATTATTAAACAACATAGGCGGAGGTCATTTTTCTCAAAACGACTTATAAGGATTAACCAAGAAAATTGAGCCACACGCCCATTTACAAAATACTTTGGAATACCAAGCAATCGGCACAAAAAGAAATACAATTCTTTGCCGCAATTAGGCCAAGAAAATTCTAACAAGTTGGAGCAAAAGAATTGTATCCATGCTTCATGCAGATTAGACATGGACTCCAAATGAAAACAACATGTATATAAATTATACATATTATCCGAAAAATTACAAAAATTAGCACGTTTGAGCAAGAAAGGGTCATACTTGATGAAATACAAATGAAGAGTCTTAACACATACCATAAAATTTTCATTCAAGTAATTTTCATGCTCAAACCAAGAAGATTCATGCTTGACGAGGGGTACGACAAGATTTTTGTTACATGTAATAAGATTCGTACCCAAGTGGTTTTGAAATACACGAACAAATGGATCATGCTCAATGAAATGTAAGAATGATCCTTTATCACACAATAAATGTTTGTCATAAAAATTATCATCATGTGTATAAAGATGAGTGAAATGAGCAGCCTCAAACAATTGAGCATTCAAAGAAGGATTTGGTACGCACCTTTCGGGCAAAGAGGGAAGGTTGGGATGGTTTACCTCGAGGCCTTGCCGTTGTGTGCACCATAGTTGAGCAATTTCGCTTCCAATGCCTCCGAGGATTGATGGCTTAAAACCATCCTCGCTCCTTGGAGCATTCCGGCGCGTATAGTCATGACAACCCATCGGAGTTTCCTGCAAGAAAGACACACAAGCAGTAGGAAAAGAATCATTGGCGTTAGCATGAGCTAATTGATCCTCATTGCACAAAGGCACGCTCATTGGATCAATAGCTTCCACAATTTCCACTTGCTTCTTTTCCTCACTTTCTTTGCTCAATTTTTCTACTTGTTCACTCCTCTCGTGTGTGTATCTCTCTAGCATGCTCATTTTTTTCATGCGGGCTGTTTTGCTCACAATCTCTCAACCCATGCTCACTTTTTTCATGGGGGTTGTTTTGCTCGCTTTCTTTTTCTTCAATTTTAAGCTCAAACAACGGATTGTCAAAATATAATTCAAAAAAACGGTTGTCGAAAACTTGAAATTGATTTGGCTCATTGAGCTCACTCAACTCATTCTCACGGGTTCGGTTGCACTCACTCTCATGGGCATGCTTACTTTTTTCATGCCGTGTATTTTCCTCATCGCTTACTTTCTTCTCTCCACACTCTTTTCTCTCATTTGCAACCTTACATTTTTCACTCTTTTTAGCTTCCATAACTTGGCGCTCGGCCACATTCCTTTCAATCGATTGACAAGGTGGTTCAAAAGATTGAAATGGTGTGGGTGGTTGTCGTGGAGTGACTTGTGTAGGTTGCTCTACTTCCAGCTTGGACTCGAATGCCATAGTGGAAGGAGAATTTTGTTGACTGGATCGAGCTTGGGAGGAGCTGCTGTCTTGCTTCAAGGGAAGTGAAGGAGGAAACTTCTTGTCACGTTTAGGCCTTGCAATATTCTTCACTATCCCGGACAAACTTTCCCACCAAGCATCATCCATAACTCGACTCGGCAATCCATCATTATTCTTTTTCTTTCCACTCTCTCCCTTCTTAACATGATCATTCTTCTCTTGCTGCTCAGTCATTGCACTCACTTGGCTCACTCTATTGTTGGGGCAAATGTCACACAAATGGCCTCTGCCCGTACATGTGGTGCAAAAGATTTCGCTTGCTTGCTTGGAAGAAGTGGAAGGTAAGGATGCGGTATGGAAGTCTTGCTGGAATTCTTGGAGAGGATGAGGAGGCATTCGGCCCTGGTGGGGTCGAATCCTTGGAGGAAGAACACAAGGAGGTGCTCGGCTTTGCATTCCATCTTGCTTAGTGCGGACTTGTACGCTTGAGGAGAAGAAGTGTCTTGGTTCGGGGCCATGGCCAGGCTTTGGTGTGCCATGGAACCGAGGCCATAGCTTGAGACATGAAGGCTTGGAAAATCTTCGTCGTCGTCCTCACTACAACTTGAAGTTGAGCCTCGGATTAAGAGACGAGGACTTGAAGTCTCTTCATGGTCTTCACCCTCACTACAAATTGAACTTGAGCCACGACTAAAGACATGAGGACTTGGAGGATCTTCATTGTCTTCACTCTCGCTACAAGTTACTTCACTTTCATCTTGGTACTTATCCATACTATCAACGTTATACTCATCACCGATTTCATCACACGATTCAAAATTCTCAACATCATTGGAGTGGTCACTAGCATCACCGTATGATTCATAACCACTATCGTCATTGCATTGAGAGGTATCATCATCATAGTACTCTCCTTGGTCATAAGATTCACAATCACTATCTTGCGACATTGTACTTGAAAAATTGAACAAACTATATATATGTATAGATGTTAGTAAATAATCTCTCCCTCACGTATTTAAACACTCGTGTTTAGGTGTTTAGGTCACTCGAAAAAAAACGTGCTCACAAACACTCAACTTCGCATTTTTCTGTGTACCTGCACACTTAAACAAAAGTTAGCAAATAATTCACTCCCTCACGTGTTTAAACACTCGTGTTTAATCACTCGTAAAAGATAGCCTCACAAATCGCTCAATACATCCACTCACAAAGCTTGCTCACCACAGAACTCCTTGCCGCAAACAAACTTGTGATTCGAATCAAGCATTTCGTCAACAACTACCTTCGCAAGTGCTCAAGATTAGAACAAGAGTAGAAAAGATTAAACTCAACAAAAGATTCAAGAAGACTTACAAGACTTAAGAGAAAGCTGAAAAAATTTCAGAATTCTAAGAAAATTCAAAATTTTAATTTTTGGGGAAAAAATTTGAATTCCCGTTGGAGGAAAGGAAGGGTGGAAAAAATTGGATTTAAATGTGTAAAAGACTCAAAGAATTAATGAAAAAGACTTGGAAGTTTAGGACTCAAGATAACTTAAGTTTAGGACTCAAAAAGTTTAAAACTGAAATTTAGATTTTTATGGTTTAGGACTTGAGTTTAAGACTTGGTTTAAGACTCAAGTAAAGGAAAAAGGACAGCTGGACACAAGGAAGAAGAGGAGGACGTGCTAGCCTTGGGGAAAAGTGGGTTTATTTGGTTTGAATTGTATTATTTAGTTAGGAATGTTTGTTACTTTGGTCAAATTGTCAAAGATTTAGGGTGAGTTGGCTTATTGCATTTAATGCAAAGGATGAGGATGTTTGACTCTTGTTGTATGTGTTGGCCGGCCAAGTGAGGGGAATTTAATTAATTATTTGGCAAACACTTGGCTAAAGGTTTTGTGTATCAATTTTGGATCAAAAAGTGTCAAGAGCCAAGAACACTAAGAACTCAAGATGAACACCAAGAACACACCCAAATAATTTTCTCAAAATTTCAAAATTTTAATTTTGCCAAAGTGATCACAACCAACAATCAAAAGCCCACTTGAAATATTTTTCGAAGTATCGCACGAAACTCAAGATTCCAAGGAAGAAAGGTTCTAGCACTTTTGACGAAAACTAGAAAAATTCGCTAGGGTGCCAAAAGCTCCGCTACCACTTGATGTGATCCTGCCTAGGGTTAGTAAGCCGGATAACATATGGAGCTCATGGAGGATCTAGCCAAGCGAATTAACTAGCGAAACCATGACCACAAGGGAAAGAAACAACAAGACATGGAGATGCAGCGGAGAAAATACATAAAAGAACGATGGAAAGATGGGAGTTACCGGGAATTAGAAGATGGATGGAAGGAACGGAGATGAGCAAGTCATGAAGTAGCGAACAATCACACAACGTTTGCTTGATCAAGATATACTCCGAGGGCCAAGATTGAGACTCGTTTCTATGGATGATCAACCAAATAAAACATATACTTCATTCACAAAATCAGCAAAACCAATACAAGCTTTGATTTCCCGGAGAGAGATCGGGAGGAGTAATCTCGAACTCAACGATTTCTCCCAAGAAAATCAAGTGGAGAGTTCAAGGCTAGGTTGATAGATGAAGGAGTGTTCTCACTTTACAAATATCACACATAGTCTAAAACTAACCAAATACATGAAGAAGAAAGCTATTTATATGAGGTGTCAAAAAGGCCTTGAAAAGCCAACTTGCGGTCATCAAGACAGTGCCTAACGTCATTGACGTTAGCCTTGGTGTTAGCCTTGGCGTCAATAACGCTAAGGGTTGCCTCCAAAGTTGCAACTCAAAACAGTGCCTAACGTCATTGACGTTAGCCTTGGCGTCAATGACGCTAAGGGCTGCCTCTAAAATTGCAGCTTTGCTTGGCATGGTGAGCAACAACAATAACAGTCCTGTCCTTAGCGTGGGAGGGCTCCTTCCTCAATTTGGCTTCAAACCATAGGGACAACCCTCTTGTTTTGCTTCGTGTGATCGGGCCTTGAGGCAATATGTCTTGAGTGTCGAAATTGGCCTTGGGGAAGTGTGGGTGGCCTTGTGACTTGCTAGGGCTAGACGTGCCTCTACTTCATGGCTCTCTCGGCCATCTTGGGAGTTTCGTTCGTCTAGACCTAGGCATGGTGAGGAATTAGCATTTGATTCCCGACCTTGGACATGATTAACGCTCATCTGCAAGGCTCGGCTGTCCATAACTGATCCTCTTGGCTTCATGCCAAATTGTTCCAACTCGAAGGGGGTCGTGATCACATCACATGTTTGGCTGGTAAATCCACTTTCACTACCTACTGATTTGCTTGTAATTTTGATGGTTTTTATGTGGTTCTCAATTGATTCATTTAGCATCTTGCTTTTGGATGTTTGCACAGTGCCTTAAATGTTATTTGAGGTTCTAGACTAAAGAAATTTCAAACCTTTTGTCAACCAAGCCATGGTAGTAGTTTCTAGTGATTGATTCTTTCTGCTGAAGTGCTTTCTCTTCTTTGTCTTTTATCTCTTCTTTTCGGAAGGATATTAAAGGATGTATAAGTTTGATGCTGCAGGAAATGAAGTTTGACTGGAAAATTGTGGCAGGAAGCATAATTGGATTCTTTGGAGCAGCGTGCGGGAGCGTGGGTGGTGGGGGTGGGGGTGTTATTTTGTTCCTATGCTTTCCCTGGCCATTGGCTTTGATGCTAAATCATCAACAGCAATATCAAAGTGTAACTGAAATCTTTGCTCTTCCCTTTACAGTTATTCAGCAAAGCCAAAAATGTCTATCAAGCTGCAGAATAGTTGTCACGTGACTGAAATTATTCAAATCCTGTCAACCTGCACTATTGCATTACTAGTTTCTTATAGTTCCTCCATATGTCAGGTATGATCACTGGTGCAGCAGCTTCAAGTGTTTACTACAATTTAAAGCTAAGGCATCCCACGCTTGAATTTTGTTACTACTTGTTTTGGATTTTTTTAAGTATTAAAAGGTTAAATATTTTAAACTTTTAAATTTTAGAGAATTCAATGGAACATTTTATGAACTATAGCGTCTTTTTTAGCATAATTTGCCGTTTTTTTATATTATTTTTTTGCAATATAGCTTTAAGTTTTAGATCAACCTAATTCCACGATAATATATTATTTTTTTAAATGTTAGCAGTTAAAATTCACATTTTCTACCACGAAAGGATGGGAGACGAAGACCCCAAAGACCACGACACTGAAGTTTACGCGTGGCTAATAGGAAGACGAAGACACAAACGATCCAGACAATACGCCATCACTTTCATGTTTGAAAGGAATCTCCAATAATGACAGAAGAAGGAAGGCACTGTCAAACCCAGTTATACCCTTTGCGACAGCTACAAGAAAGCTTGAGGACAATGCCATAAATGTCAAGAAATTATGGCAAACAGAATGTTGTGAAATGTTCACACCTTAAACAGTTTGTGGCGGCAAATAGAATCATAAATAATTCTCTAAAAATTACATTTCTAACATTTATAAATTATAGTGGTTAAAAAAATTAAAATAAATGATAAAATAATTCAATACACCTACCTCCCAGTTAATCCCGACCATATAAGTTCACTAAAAGCTGCAGTAATCTGTTCTGTGATAGGAAGGAGAAAAAAATAAGTGGATCAAAAGGGTATCGCTGAGTCGAGTAGGACGGGGCGACAAAGATCTCGTTTATAGATTTCTTGTTGACAATAAAATGCACAAAAGAAAAATTATGATTCAAATAGAGCTCATCCTCCATTTGTTGGTAGTAAAGAAACAAAAAACAGAGAAAAGAAACGTGTAGCGTAAAAGAGAACAAGACAACCCAGATAAAATGACAACCCAAGAAGCACCAACAGTCAGTCAAGAGAGACCGGTAGTAGTATTGTTTAAGTAGAGTGTCTTTGTCCTGTGAATGATACAAACACTCACATGCACATTTCATATAACTGTTAAGCGCCACTTGTTTTTGATAAGAAAGGAAAAAACAGAGCCCTGGAAGAGAGGAGGTAAGAAAAAGGAAAGAAAAGAAATAGAGAGAGAGTGAGGGGCGGAAGAACAGAAGAAGAAGAGGATAAATTGTTGGGTGATTTAAAGTGCGAAGCCCTCGAATCATCCTACCGTGGAGTAATCTGAGCATGTCAAGCGATTTTTACTGTATATATACAAACTGTGAGTGAATAATATGAAGTATAATATAATATTGCGTGCTGAATGTTTGTATAAATTATGTTATGACTGTAAGTATCATAAAACAAGATACCATCTTTTATCCCTAATAACCATCAGCATGCATATTCACAATTATGATATCGTTTTTTCAGTGTAAAGTTTCTTGTTTTAGTTGGGTTGTGGTTGTAACTTACATAGCAGCTCTGACTCTTTTATTTATTTATTATTTTATATCTCTCTACCTAGTTGCAGACGAGAAGATTGCGTAATCTGTGATAGGAAGGAGAAAAAAATATCATGAGTGGATCAAAAGGGTGGGATGCGAAAATGAGAGAAAAGTTGTTGGTTGGTTTGTTTGCTGCTGCTGCTGCTGCTGCAGTGGTGATTGCAGCAGAATCTGCAGCCAACAATGGGACTCAGAAGGACCGTAGTGGGTCTCACGGCGGCCCGTCGGGTTACCATCATGTTTGGCCTGTAAGTCCAATGCAACTTCAGGAATTTGATTAATGCTCTGTTTTTGGAAATTGGTCCTGATTTGTTTTTTTATTTGATTTGCAGGAAATCAGGTTTGGGTGGGAAATCGTGGTGGGAAGTATAATAGGATTCTTTGGAGCAGCTTGTGGTAGTGTGGGAGGAGTAGGTGGTGGAGGCATATTTGTTCCAATGCTTACTTTGATCATTGGATTTGATGCCAAATCCTCTACAGCAATGTCAAAATGCAAGTTTCTGACAGATCCAAAAGAACAAAAAAAAAAACCATCTTTCAAACTTTTTCTATCAGATTCTTGTACGTTCTTA
This sequence comes from Viola odorata, assembly GCA_963691705.1. Lineage (NCBI taxonomy): Eukaryota > Viridiplantae > Streptophyta > Magnoliopsida > Malpighiales > Violaceae > Viola > Viola odorata. The sequence goes on from OY829540.1 coordinate 70,110,220, forward strand.
TAATATCATTTTTATGTTTTCGGATGGGTTTTGACAGGTATGGTTACTGGTGCAGCAGCTTCTACAGTTTACTACAATCTGAAGCTGAGGCATCCTACATTGGAACTGCCTGTTATTGACTATGATTTGGCACTGCTGTTTCAACCAATGTTGGTTCTTGGTGTTAGTATCGGCGTCGCGCTCAATGTTGTTTTTGCTAACTGGATGATCACAATATTGCTGATCATTCTCTTCTTAGGTATAGTACTATTCTTGGATTAGTAATTTCCTCCCTTTTCTTGGATTCTTTCTTTTTCTCCCCCTTTTTTGAAAGATGATGTTTGATGACCTGCAGTGACATCTAGCATGTCATTCTTCAAAGGAGTTGAAACTTGGTCAAAAGAAACTAAATCCAAAAAGGTAAAACAAATTCTTATTATTATTTCATCCCTCTTCCTTTCTTTCTCTTCTTTCTAATTCCTATTTCCTAATCCTTCTTGTGATTTTATCTTCAGGCTGCTAAGCAAGCAGAAGTTAATGGTAAGCTGGTGTACATAATTCAGTTCCGAATATATAATTGATTTCTTCGTCTTTTTTCCCTATTCATTTGCTTTTTGATCAGAAAATGGTACTGAAGAAGACCCTGCCGATGATGCATCAAAAGATGAAGAGGAACCAAAACGAGAATCGGTACTACAGATGATGCAGCTTTTTTCTTTTTAGATTTTCAGGACTGGTTTTTGTAACCTTTTTCTTGGCAGGTTTCTCTTATTGAGAATGTTTACTGGAAGAAACTCGGACTTCTAATGGGTGTCTGGATGATCATTCTTGGACTGCAGATTCTTAAGGTTTTGTACATTTACCAAGTCCTAGATTTTCAATGTAAGGTCTCGAGTTTGAGTATTGAGACTGTAGCAAACCACGCTAGAAGAGCTCGATAATGATCGAACGGAATTAGTTTCCTGCTCGAAAGGGACTGAGAGGACACCCGAAGAGACGGAACAAAAAGCATTTCCTTTAAGTTTGATTTCCTGATGGCAGAGACTAATGGAAACCTTTTTTCTCTCTGGTACAGAATTACACAACAACATGTTCAGTACAATATTGGCTTTTAAATGCAGCACAGGTAAAATCTATCTATAATTCCTGAGAACTCTTGAAATATTGTATCCCATAATCCAAATTAACTGGTTATTTTGTTTCTGTTTCTTGGAATTAGATTCCAGTAGCTTTTGGGGTATCTGGACGTAAGGCGATCAAGCTATACAAAGGGGAGACAAAGCTTGCTTCAAAGGGAGAAGCACCAGGAGCAACCTCAAATTGGGAAATTAAGAAACTTATATTTTACCTTGCGATGGGTATCTTTGCTGGTGTAGTTGGTGGAATGCTTGGACTTGGTGGAGGTTTCATTATGGGTCCTCTTTTCATTGAGATGGGAGTTCCCCCTCAGGTAAAAAATATTGCACAATCATGAAAACAAATAAAAATAACAGTAACAATTCTGTACAATGAATTTTACTGCTACAATTACTTGCAGTACTACTCTTTTACCACCCCGCACCCATGAACGTCTGTTGGTTCGAACCTATGACTTTCGAGACATAAGACAAATGCACTTTACCATTTTACTGCAACCATATCTCAAATGAACTAGTAAGATGTAGTCCAACTTTGTTTAGTCCTGGGATGACATTTATGAAAATTTATTGTACAGGTGGCAAGTGCCACGTCTACCTTTGCCATGATGTTTTCTGCATCCTTGTCCGTTGTGGAGTACTACCTTCTCAAACGTTTCCCAGTCCCTTATGGTAAGTTTTCCTCTGCTTAAATAAACCAAGGCTCGAATTTATTTGGCCAATATCTGCTTATTTAAAAACAATATACAATTTAGTCCCTGAATAAAATATATATATGCAAATTACACCCTGAGTATGCTAATTATATCAATTTACGCAATTGGCGATTTAATTTCAGTTGAAAGATAAGAAATACCTAGTAAATTGCACCCTATAATTAAATGAAAGGAAGGTTTTTAATTTTTCAATTGGAATTAAATTCGCAAGTAGAGGAAATCGATCTAATCGAACTACAATTTGGACCTTGTATTTACGTAGGAGCTAAATTGTATATTTTGGACAAATAAAAGGCTAACATATCGGTTTTTTTATCATTCTTATTTCTTGCAATTTGAACACATGCAGCTCTCTACTTCTTTGGCGTGGCAACCGTTGCTGCGTTAGTCGGGCAACATGTAGTGAGGAAGCTGATCAAGATTCTGGGGAGAGCATCTCTCATCATTTTTTTTCTGGCCTTCACCATTTTTGTGAGTGCAATTTCACTTGGTGGGGTTGGATTAGCACGATTCATCAGAAAAATTGAGAGGAAGGAGTATTTGGGATTTGAAGATCTTTGTTCATCATAAGGAGGAGGGGCCTACACATTAAAGGTTTTTTTTTTTCAAGACTCGTAAGGTCGTTAATTCAACTGGTTAATATATACTCCCTCCGGTTTTTATTAATTGGCGTTTAGAAATAGTTGACACATTTAAAGCAATAATTAGGGACCTTATTTTATTGTAACAGAAATGTTAAATCAGTAAATGTTACTATTAGATATAAAATATCTATCTATTTATTTATGTGTTGGTGCCAACAAATCTGTTATATCCCATCAACCTGTCAAAGAAAATGGATGGAACCTTCTATGATTTCTGCAGATGTTTCCGTCGCTCAATTCTGGTATATGACTTAACAATGCTAGCAGTGAAAAGTAGGCCAATGCAATTGGCACAGAGATCAGCATTCCAAAGATTACCCTGACACAACAACAACAAAAAAGCGTAAGAAAGAAGAAATGTGTCCTGTTAACAGAATTCAGAAGTAGGCAGAGGAATGAATATTGGAATACAAAGAATTGGTTATACCCTGAGCTCAAAATGTCAGGATGAACATTATACTCTTTCGCGAAAACGAACGGTACGATCCCTTGAGGAAGAGCTGCCTGCATTGCAAAAAGGTTGGTCTATATCATTTCTTGGTTTTTGGTAAAAAGAAATTGTAGTGTGTTTGTTGTACATATATATGTTACCTGTACAATTGCAACTTCTTAAGGGCTGTTCCCTTTAGTCCAGTGACAACAGAAGACACTGCCATTAGTGCAGGCCCTCCAATGAACTTGATTACCATGGTTATCACTGCTAATCGATAGCCATACACGATTATACTGGGGCGCGATGCCATGAACAGACCTGTTTAGAAGAAGTAAAAGCTGGATTGAACCAAACATTCTAAGTTCCAGAATAGTAAGACATGTTCCTGTTATGGTCATACCTAAACTGAACATAGCCATACCAAGGCCTCCTGTTGATAGAATCTTAATAGATTTATCAACAATGTCTGGCAATTTGATTCCCCACCTGAAACAGGTCCAAACATTTGACGAACTTGCTGAAAGATCCTAAGTTGGAGTTCTCTATGATCTTTCAGAATTTAGTTACCTGAACTGTACGCTTGCCCAAATTAGACCTACCAAAGTTGCATGAAAATTTGGATTGCCTGTTAGTCTCTTCCCTACTGTCAAGAGAAGTAAAATGGGTCTGACTTTCTTTGGTATTCTGGTTTGTGATTCTTCTGATATTTCCTTTGATGCTGGTTCCTCTCCTTCTTTTGATTGTTTTTCTTGAGGGGCCTCTTGGTCTCCTAGAAACAGAACAGAAAAGGGAATTCTTCATTTTCTTGATAGAATAGAATACAAACACAAACAGGAACAAAGCAAGATGTCAACTATAAAAAGGTATTAAAACCATTTTTAGGGTTCGAGTGGTCGAATGAGGTCAGTCTCCTACCGGCAGGGCAGAGAGGAAATCCAGCCAAGTGGTTTTGTGTAAAAAATTTCAAAGATTAAAAAAGAGTTGACTGAGAAAGGTTTAGAATTGAAAATGTACACAAACAATAAGTTCTTAGGAGTTCCCATTGTAGAAAATAGAATAATCTACCAGTGGTTTCTATAGTCACACGTACTGAGGATGACCTGGTGGCATGGAGCTCAAACAGAAACAGCAGCAGATTATTCCAAACTAAGCTTTGCAAGACAAACTATCTGAGGAAGGAGGGCCTCGGCTTTGACCCCGTACATGGGCTTAAGGAGGGGAATTCCCAGGATCAAAAGTGTTAATGTTGACAGAGAGGCCAGTAATGATCCAAGTCAGGTGGCCGCGAGAGCTGATTTTGGTGACTGCTACAAGAACTACAATGGCCAGTAGTTTCTGCAGAAAGTCTGCGAAAGTGAGTCTGAAGCTCATCTTGTAAGGATTGTTATGGGAGATAATTTGAAAAGATAGAAGTGGGATTGAGAATTTAGCAACAAACTTGTGTATCCCTGCACACTGATCTGATGTAAAGAGTTTCCACCATTTCAAAGAGATGTAGGCCAATATCATAGCAAAATATAATGGAACTATGGATGAAACCACATGAGAGATATCTGCTAAAGAAATCATGGGAATAAGTTGATTAATTTGAAAGAAATGAGATTATGGGTCTTGATATGCTCATTGCTATCTTGTTTAATTTTCATAAAAAACTACTCTCAAACACAGGATTTATATATAGCTTAGGATTTCTTTCTTTCTTTCAAATGTATTTGGTTTAGAGGGATAGGAATAAACAAAGTGAATTGCTGTTATGGTTTATCACAGTGGTAAGGACGAAAGAATTTTGCTAAATTTGGTCAAAAGTGTGAGAATAAGTGTTGAAGAGGATTCACCTTAAAAAGCAAAAATGTGCAATTAATTTCTTCAAAAAAAAAAGCCTATTATGGTCTCTTTCTTGAAATGATGAGGTTTACCTTCCAATATTATTCTTAAATGGGCCACTTCATTCGTTTACCATATTAAGTCTCGACTATAATCACATCATTATGTAATTTTTTTATTTTATAAAGTATTTATAAGTATAATTTAAAAAAATCAATATAACCAAAATTTATCAAGTTTCCGACACTCCCTAAGCCATGGCTTCGTCCATCACTACTCTATCTTGAGTCGAGCAGGACAGGGCGAGAAATATCTCGCTCACTAGGTTTATAGATTTCTTGTTAACAATAAAATGCACCATAGAAAAATTATGATTCAAATAGTGCTCATCCTCCATTCGTTAGTAAAGAAACAAAAAGAGAGAAAAGAAACGTGTAACGTAAAAGAACAAGACAACCAGGGGCGGAGCCTTGTTAGGGCCAAACTTTTCAAAATTTTAAAAATATATACATTGTTGGTTCGGTTCGAGCTGATAATACGAGTAATTTTACCTAAAAACGAATAAAAATTTGAACCGAAATTGCTAAAATGTTGAATAAAATAAAATAAAATAATTAGTACACAGTAAGGGACGAAAATTCCGCTCTATAGTTCGATAAAATTCACTCGTAAGCGATAAAAGTTTTAAAAAATAATTAGTACACAGGAAGGGACGAAAAATCCTTTCAATTAAATCTCAAATCCTTATTTCCCAAATCATCACTACCAATAAACTAGTACCAAAGCCAATTCAATCTCCGCCGACATTCAATCCCTTCATTTAATTCAATTTCTACACCAAATCATCACATATCGATCACCCTCTCAATCTCTCATTCAATTCCAATCCTAAAGTAGAGAACAATTGTAAAAAATACGTATATTGTATGAATTCTAATGTATAATTTTTTTTTTTTATATTGTCTTCTTATTTACCTTTTTGTTAAGTTTATCTAAATATTTGTTATTTAGTGACGGATACAAATACTCTTAACCATTTTTCTAATTTTTCGTTCAGCTCGCTTGCCTTCCTTATAAAATACTCCAAAAAAAAATTTCGGGGGCGCTACCCCCGAACCCCCGCACCATCTAAATACAAATCCTGGATTCGTCACTAATCTCGCCCCCCAAATATTGAGAGCAGATCCGCCCCTGAAGACAACCCAGATAAAATGACAACAGAAGAAGCACCAACAGACAGTCAAGAGAGACCGGTAGTAGTATTGTTTATTGAGCTTCATAAGAGAGTGTTTTTGTCCTGTGAATGATACAAACTCTCACATGCACACTTCATATAACTGATAAGCGCCACTTGTTTTTCCTTTTCGTTTTGTTACCATTTATGCTCCTTGGAGTTTCTTTTCACCTCAATAATGCTTAAAATCTTGTCACTTTAGTGGAAAACAATTGTCGTTTTGCAATTATTTGTGCTTAGAATACGAGAAAGACCTCTGTTTAGCAATTGGGTCCTGCTTATTTTTCTTTATTGTTGAGTTTTTCTCTGTTCAGATTCTGTGTTGAGCTTTCCATGTTATATAATTTTATTAGATAGGAAAAAGGTGGAGAAATAAAGAAATAAGAAGAAAGATCGTGCTTTGTTTTGATGGCTGTGTTTGTGTCAAAACGGGTTGTAGGAGCAACTTTTGTTGGTTTGCTTGGTGCAGCTTCAGTTGTCTTTTTAGCAGAGGCAAGAGTGAAAACAGAAAATTCAAGTGATGAAGAGGTTCGTTCTGGTTTTCTGATGGGAGCGTGGAATTTCTTGTGGCAAAAAGATGAATCTGGTTATACACATGTGTGGCCGGTAAGCAATTCCACTTTCCTGTTTGATGTTTGGTTGCTTAGGAAATAACAGAGAGTAAAGGAAAGGAAAGCAGAGTATGATTTGTGATTGGAATTGCAGGAAATGCAATTTGGGTGGAAAATTGTGGTTGGTTCACTTATTGGATTCTTTGGAGCAGCATTTGGCAGTGTTGGCGGTGTCGGTGGGGGTGGCATTTTTGTTCCAATGCTTACCTTAATTATTGGGTTTGATGCAAAATCCTCAACTGCAATCTCAAAATGTAAGAAAATTGAAAAATCTACTTATTGTCTGTCATCTGTTACTGTTCTTTATGATGTGAAATGGTTGGTGTTTTAAACAGAAACATCAATATCAGATTAAGATCACCACGTGGATTCCTGTTCCTAATCTTTCTTTTGTTTTTCTTTTCAGTTATGATTACTGGTGCAGCAGCTTCAACAGTTTACTACAATTTGAAGCTAAGGCATCCTACTCTCGACATGCCTATCATCGACTATGACTTGGCGCTCTTAATCCAACCAATGTTGGTGATGGGAATCAGCATTGGAGTTGCTTTCAATGTGATTTTTGCAGACTGGATGATTACAATTCTGCTTATTATTCTCTTCATAGGTAACAAATTCTATCGATTTGTTGGCCATATATAGAAATTGCAAGCTATGAGACTGATTCGAAACCCTACCCTGCTCATTGGCTATCTAGTCTATGTTTGCTACATGGATGACCTTATTGATGTGTAGGGGTTGCTTGCAGGGACATCAACTAAGGCATTCCTGAAAGGTGTAGAAACATGGAAAAAGGAAACCATCGTTAAAAAGGTGGTGTGAGCATTTCCCTAACCTTTATAAGTAAAGTAATATGTATATTCTGATTCAGAATAATTTACCCAAATCCTTATATCTGGCTTGTTTCTGTCTTGCAGGAAGCTGCTAGGCGTAATGCTGGTAAGTACTTGGTGGTTTACTTGGTAATGTTGATTTCCAGGCTGATTTGTTCTTGAATTAGGTGACGGAAGTGAAGAAGTGGAATACAAACCCCTTCCTGGAGGTCCAAGCAATGGCGGATTGGAAACCAACGAGACCAAGAAGGAAGAGGTGATCAGATAGAGAATGTACACTATTGTCTGTAATTTCAATAGTCTTAATTTTCAGGGCTGACTTCTGAAAACCTTCTCACTTCTCAGGTATCGGTTATTGAGAATGTTCACTGGAAGGAATTCGGACTTCTCTCTTCCGTCTGGTTGATAATACTCGTGTTGCAGATCGCCAAGGTGAGAATCTACTCCATCATTTGCATGCAAGAAATAATGTCTCTGCCTTCATCCATGAACTAGACTAGAAAATGACCAAACTTCTTTTCTTTTTCCTTTTTCTGGAGCACAGAATTACACAACAACTCCATCATTTGCATGCAAGAAATAATGTCTCTGCCTTCATCCATGAACTAGACTAGAAAATGACCAAACTTCTTTTCTTTTTCCTTTTTCTGGAGCACAGAATTACACAACAACTTGTTCAGTGGCATATTGGATGCTGAACCTATTGCAGGTACGTAACAGGCTGCGCGATATAAAATAAAATTCCAGACATAATTTGGACTTTCTGATTGATCCCTCTGTGATTTTTTACCTTGCAGGTGCCTGTGGCTGTTGGGGTTTCTTCATTTGAAGCGGTCTGCTTGTACCGAGGTACGAGAAAGATTGCATCCAAGGGGGAGGAGGGCACGAATTGGCGAGTGCATCAGCTGGTTCTTTACTGTGCTTGTGGTGTCTTTGCTGGTATTGTTGGTGGGCTGCTTGGTTTAGGTGGGGGATTCATTTTAGGACCCCTTTTCCTAGAGCTAGGTGTCCCTCCTCAGGTTTCAATATTCCATGCTCTCTCTTTGAGAAATTCCTATGACATTCTTTAAGTTCATGAATCCATGGGAGATGAAATGCTGGAAACTTTCTTGCAGGTTTCTAGTGCAACAGCCACCTTTGCTATGACATTTTCTGCATCCATGTCTGTTGTGCAGTATTACCTCCTGAAGCGTTTTCCAGTCCCTTATGGTGAGTTATTTACCAAATCCATCTCTTTCAAAAGCTAATCCTGTCGACATCAGGTTGGCAGACTAAGGGGTAACTATTGCCGCAACTGTTTTTACTGTTACAGCTCTATACTTTGTCGCGGTGGCAACTATTGCTGCATTCGTAGGGCAAGCTCTGGTCAGGAAGCTAATCATTTGGCTAGGGAGAGCATCTATAATCATCTTCATTCTCGCCTTCACGATATTTGTTAGTGCAATATCATTAGGTATGTATCATTTCAAAATCATGTTTCAGTTCGAATCGAAGCTTGAAATGATTGATCTCATTGATTCCTTTTTCTCCAAACAGGTGGGGTTGGTATAGCAAACATGATTGTAAGGATTGCAAAGCATGAATACATGGGATTTGAGGACATCTGTACCTACAAACCTTGATTAGTCACTGCATTCTGTTGCCTACAATTGTAATGGTTCTATGTAAACTTTTGAATCCTAGAATCTGTCCTACAGCAGCAAAATCGTAAGTGTAATAAAAGGTCCTTTGTTGTACTAAATTTATTGATATATAAAAAATAAATAATAAAAGGTCCTTTGTTGTACTAAATTCATTGATATATAAAAAATAAATAATAAAAAGTACCAATTCACTGTCCTATCATAACATGCCACCTGTGTACGAAGGCAGCTTCATCAGCCAGTAGTCTAGTAAAAACTTACGAAAGTCCTATCCTTTCAATAACAATGCAAGGCTGCAAGCTTTGCTGTAGTTATAACTCTGAAAATTGTGTTTAACCATTTTGTCCAGCTTTTGCTTTTCTACCTGTGGTGAATATCTTCTTCATATTCCTATTCTACAATTTCTGTCTATAGTTCATCTTTTGTGACTTCTTTGGCTTTCAGATGATTGTTGATGGCTACTGCCAAGTCCTTTGCGCTGGACTTTGTTGAAAGCTTGATCTGCAGGGATACTATTCATTGATCAGATTTCCATAAACTACAAACCACAGAAAAGCGTAACGATATTCATGGAACAAACATATATCGAAATGATTTACCGGATTTGCTTTATCTTCTGCTGGGTAAAACAAGAGCGTAGGATACTCATTCACCTGCAAAAGAGTATGAGCACGCACAACATAGTTAGCTCTCACTGACTCTCAGTATCTGCAATGTTGTAGGAACAACTACCCCATAACTTAACTATGGAAGACCGGAATGTTTCTCATTAATGTTTCAGGGGGAAATAGGGTTTTAGCTCTCGTGGCCCAAACTTCATTAAGCAGAAATAATGATCATCATAGATGTAGCTATTAAACAAAGAACCACTGCGATGCAAGTGAACGCATGCGACAATTCATATAGCAAACAGTAAAACTGGCACCTTTGTTGGTTACGTACTAGAACTTGATGAATGAAATGGTTTACCTGCAGTTTTGGGTGTTCATTTGTAGAATGATCAATCCTTGCAATAACTAAAGAGCCCAAGCCTTTAAAATGCTTAGCCAGCTTCTCAACCTGCTTAGTTGTTGTATCACAGTGCATGCACCACGGAGTGTATACCTGTTACGCTTAACATGTCAGGTAAATTGCAACAAAGTTGATGATAATTTCACTTTTAGCAAATACTGATCTTTAGGAGGAGTGTGATAATTTTTTACAAGGCTATGAGGTGTATGGTCTGGAAAGATGCACCACTTGGAGAATACTATAATTCAATGAAATTATTGGTTCGGTATTTTTCGGTAAGCCACTCTCTTGGAATTGGAAATAGATAATATGTAACGGCTCCTTCTTATAGTGACACAACATATATAGATCAATCAGCAAGGTATGTGACTCTATGTATTCCTTTGTTACTATATAAGCAACGCTCGTTTTGAGCATACACATGGCAGCTCATCAAATGCAAGAATGCGAATTCATTTTCCAGACAAACTGGCAGAGATCAAGCTGAGGAGCAACATCAGATGGACAACAGACTGTAGGAATAAGTTAAGCTTACCTCTAGAAGGGCATTCTTAGGACTGCTCAAAATCAAGTCATCAAAGGTCTTCCCTACAATGATCTGGACACTTGCATTTTTCTGCAATCTCCAAAATTGCAAGGGTGATAAGTACATACATATTAACACAAATTGATATTACCTGAAATTCTGCCTAAAATAGTTCATGCAGGAACAACAAAATATATGAAAGTTTGGATACCAGGAAAAAAGAATTCATGTTTCACAAAGAATAAAATGGGCTTTAAGTACACTTGATGGGCATTGTGATTTTACTTTATGTGAGGATCGCATTTTCAATCAATCCTGGTGTGCAGTAATGGTATTATTGAAATTTAAATATCGATCAGAAACTATTTAGGCAAATATATATTTCAAGACTTGACAGATAATTAGAACAGCAAAATGCATGTGACCCTTATGAAAGCAGCCATCAAAAGTTATTTCTAAGCCAAAGACAGCAAGGACATGCCAAAAAGCAAGAGCATTGTCATGTTAAAGAGAACTGATTAAGCATCCCCTGAAGTTGACCAACCCTGCCAATATATCAAATCCAAAGCCTACCGTCCATATAGGTTTGCGGTTTCCTAATATTTTCACAGTAAATTAGAAAAAACTTACATTATCAGGTATTGGCTGTGATTTGAAGTAAGGAGATAGACTACCACGCAAAAGCCCTAAGCAGAATTCCTACAGAAGCAAAATAGCATCAACTAAAGCAGTTATTCTTGCCAAATAAAATAGTAATAGTAATAGCAATGCCAATAAAGCCAATATAACCTCCAAGTTGCTCGGAGTTGGATCAGACTCTAGCAAGTACTTCGACTGTACTTTGTTATCATAAGCAGTCACCTGTAAAGTAGAAGAATGTTTCGTAAATTTAGGGCATCAGGTAGTTGAAATTTTAGGTAAAAAAATATTCTTCAACTAACCACGGTGTTCTCTGAATCTTCAAGGCCAAACATAGTTAAGAAGGGCTTTGCTAGGTTTTCTTCGGCATTGTCGACAGATATGAACATTATCTGCATATAGGGAAAGTATTAGAACATAAGACTTGAAAAACTAGATAAATTACTATGACCAGATCAGTCTACTGCAGTACCTTGGATTTGAACTTCCTGGCAACCTCTTGGAGAGTCTCGTTGAGACTTTTGAGATCATCAGCTGCAGCAAAGACAAAAACCTGCAACAAAAGAAACTCATTACAACTTCATCACATTATTTTAATGGCATAGATCACTAGAGCCAGAAAAGAGTGAGCCAGGTGAAAACAAATTGGAACAGAGGAAGCAAGCAACACCTACCAGACAAGTAGAAATTGTTTGCAGACAAATTTCCCCAAATTTTACGACATGGTGGTCATGAAAATAGAAAATCAAAAGATACTGCTTCTAGGAAGTCAGAAACATAGGCAGAGTACTTAAGACTAACAGGCAGCCACAATTAATTGGCATAACCTCTAAATGGTTTAACTCAGTATCACATTGATCAGATACGCAGGTTAGTAATTAGAAATAATAGTACAACATACAAAACTGATTAGTTCCTCCATATCCATGTCAAAGTAAAGTGTAATTCTTCAGGACTCTTGCCCTCATCTTAGCTTATCTTTTGTTTGCTCTAATTCATTCTAGGACCATTTATATAGAAAATTTTACAGAAACAGATCTCAGAATTTTCAAAATGAAATCAAGCGCTAGTATACAAGGAAAAGACACTCATTATGCAGAGAGTCGGCGCCTTTTATGTATCTATGTGATACGAGTTAATATATATCCAGAAAAACAAACAAACAAACAGTTAAGTTGAAAAACACAGTCACCTGAAGTTTAATAGGACTTCCATAAACTCTGCCAGAATTTAGTTCAGTTAACCTGGTCACCAGTGGAAATTTGTTGTAGTCCAAAAACTCTAATATTTTATCCTTCTCAAAACTCCCTTCTGCAGAGGAAATATTTCACCATTCATTAGACAGTAATATCTGGCCAACTTGCAATAGTTTTAGGAGACTTGAAAAATATCCAAAGAGCAGAATGACTAGCATAACAAAATACCAGCTCAAAACTCACCATATTCAGTATATCTCTCGGGTTCACCTTTAACAATTCCAATGAACGGTTTACTAGTTTTGATATGAGGGAAGAGAATCTTAGCGACCCTGAGGTCACTCGCTTCAACAAACTGGATTTCATTGTCAGTGGTTGCTGCCTTTACAAATTCTTCATAATCTAGTCCCTGAGGAAAATTCATTGGGTTTGTAAATGATTCCACAACATCGATCAAGGAAAAGTTAATCAATTCTATGGTGCACTAACTTAATCCACAATTATTTATGTTTGCATTTGTCAACAATTCCACAAAAATTAAAATGCATCTGGCATAGTCATTCTCATTCCATTTACTTGTGTGATGGTTGGTGCTTATATATGATGATCATCTGACAAATATGTTCTGAAAAAAGAGATTCAAACTCGGCCAAGTTTCAAAAGAAACATACTACGGACAGCAATGTGCCACACCACTAGGAACCTCAGAGTTACGCATGTCCTAGACAGCAAAGCAGACTTCAATTCCATGAAACTTCATTTACATCATTCATGGTTGCACCTCCACAGTCATCATAGACATAGACGTGTTTAAAACAGTGGATTTTGTGCAAGTATTTATTTATTTTTATTTTGTTTTCAAGTGATGGAAACAATAAAGATTGTGCATGACGCATGTGGCTAAAATTCTATACATATGGTCAAAATTCTACCTTGCACCAACAAATAGTGTATGTACTTTTTTCTAAGCAGCAGCAACTATTTATAAATACTCATATAACATCCAGTTTAAGAATCTTAAGCATTGATAAACCAGTAATACTCAAAAGTGATTCATTATTAAACCAGTCACGCTCATTAGTACTAACTGTTAAGTTATTAACCAACACATCATATCAAAATTTAGATAAAAGGTGCAATATCAGCAGGCCACTCACAACATTAACAATCAACAATCAAAAAGCTACACCCGTGAAAAAATGTTATGTGAGTAAAGGCAATCATCAAAGCATATTCTAAGGCCAGCAAACATCAGAATCCAGACACCTTTGACATTTTAATTAGTTCCCATAAGACAACTCATAATGCAGTTCAAGCATACATACCACGAATTTCTCAAACAGGCCAGGAACAAATACATTATTCTTCTTTAGAAAATCCTCAGCCTCGGCAGCAGAGCTTAATCTAACAATTGGATGACCAGTCTTTTTTCTAGCCCAGAGCACTATGTCATCCCTGATCGAAATTCAACCCCATGGAAAACAATTAAAAAGATGAGAGAATGAGAACAATAAAAAGATCCAATGAAAACTAATCTCACACATAACACGACATTACTTATACAACTTCATTCACTACACCTGCAAACAATAACTAATTAGCATAAAATCACTAAAGCAACCAACTCCCAGCTTTAAAGGATATTACATCAGCGTCAACATTGCTATAAATTCTCCAAAAAAAATAAACTACCACTGGACTAATTAGCACACAAGAGTTAATTGCAATAGGATGACAATAACACCTGAAATCCTACCATTTAAAATGGAGTACATTCACACTCTGAATACATCATTTGACACTGAAAGGGAAAAAAGAAGACATTTTAATGACTTACCCTGTAAATCCGCCAGTGTAAGCATGAGAGCTGCCATTGACAAAAAGAATCAAAGTAGGGAACCCTTTGATCCCGAGACGTGACGCAACTTTGGGATACCTATCGCCATCAATTTTGGTCATCAACACTCCACTCCCTAACTCTTTAAGCTTAGTAGCTGCCTCAGCAAACTGGGGCATAAGCTCAGCACTTCTTGCACACCAAGGTGCATACCCAAGAACAATAACAAACTCATTATCATTTATAACTCTTTCAGCACTATCAGTGTTCAACTCAAGCACTATCCTTTGTGCTTTAGACACCAATTCAGCTTCCTTTAGAACCTCTCCCTGCTGCTCTGGATGATCCTGTTCCTCTTCTTGCTCATCTATGGCCAGTAACTCATCTAAATCATCATCATTGTCGGTTTCAGGAAAAGGGTCAGTGGAGGCAGTGATAAAGATTGTGAATTTGAGGAGTAATAGGATTGCGAAGGCGAAAAGTATGAATCTAGAAGTGGGTTTTGCAGGAAACATTGGATTTCTGGGTTATCTTTTCCCCTTTTCTTTGCGGTGTTTTGAGGGTTTTGTGCGGGATTAGTGAGATGCAGACTCTTTGGTTTGTTTGTATGGCCGGAGGGGTTTAAATCTGGAGATCTTCCTTAATTAGTGGAGGATCAAAGGTAAGTGTGGAAACAGGACAGCGGTTGTCGAAAAATTAACAGAAATTTGATTAGGATAGGACAACCCTCTTTATAAAAAAAACAAAAGCTTAAAAAACACATTTTCTGTGACAATAATTATTTAATTATAAGATTACCATACTAAATAATTTACCCACAAAAAAGAAGCATAAAATAATAGTAGTATATTACTTTCTTTATAATTTATGATTAAAAATTAATATTTTGCAAAAAAAAAGAAAAATGTTTCACTCATTTAGAAACTACTACTACTAATTAAGCAGTATTTCTTCCCCAAAGGGGAAAATAACTGCTTCTATTTTTGTCATTAACAACTGTATCTTTCCTACTGTGCAATATGGAAAAACCAGAACCCTGCTGGTGATTGTTGGCTTTTTACTTTTCTGGTGAAAATGATGATTAGTTTTTAAGCATTTGTAGCAAGTTCTTGTCGTATGGATATATAGATTTTGCCCAATAGTGATCTTCTAGCTTCTACACGTTTAATAGCGCTATGCATTTGCCTCGAAATATCGATTTTTCGAGCTCTATGGTAAAAAATTTATACAATTATTACTCTTCATGCTCATACACAAATCATACGCATACATTTACAGATCAATTCGCAGAATATTACATGATGATTGTTGATACAACCCCAAAAAAAGAAGGAAAAAACTAAATATCATCTGGCCAGATCTCTCGAAATGCAGCTGGTTTCCTCTCAGCAAGATAAACCCGCCTTGGATATACCGCAACGCCAATGTGTGAATGTATGCAACTAACAAAAGGACATCAACCATATGTGCATGAATGCTTCTTGAACTTAATAGGTTTGTTGCTACTCGAATCAACGATCAGGGGACAAGTAATTTTCCGTCTATGCTTTGTCCTCACCAACTTACCCACGACATTGCCTCGAGACTTGATTCCAAACTCCAGCACCACAGGAATTACGACACCACCAGTTTGTGAAAATATTAGATTAGATCCAGCTCCGTAAAGAGGAACCTTGTTTCCTTCGATGATCACAGACACATTTCGGTGGCTCTTCCTAGGTTGATAGTATTTTTTCAACTGCAGCATTAGAAGGGAATCAATAGCACTTCAAAAACTACAAATAATCAGAGAACATTTCTGATTCATTTTTTCGCAGTTATATCCGAAGTCATTTTTGTATCAGAAACCATAAGATGTTGTTGAAAAGGGACAGGACAAGTACTATCCACACGAGAATATTCCATCAATCAACCACTTTTAGTAATTGAGATGAAAAGAGAGTTATTACCTGACCGGTTGCGATGGGAACCGAGGCGTACATAAGACTGATTGGTGTGGAGCTCACATGAATGCCAAACAATGTAGCAGGGTTGTATATGCTCATCCTCAGTGAGCCATTCAGCGTGAGCATCTTCGTCCCAACGCCGGAGAAGTCTAATCCTTCCCCAACATAAAAGTTATTAACTGTCAAGCTCTGCAAGTGACACATTCTCCATTAGAAAAGAACATCGACACAGAAAATAGAATGAAAGAAAAATGCTCAACAGTAAGCATCAATCCACCAATTGTTCATATACAGCAGCATCAATCGATGAATATTGTGTCCAGGACATCATTAAAACATTTTCCATTAGCCTGACATAAGGACAGTGAGAAACAAAGGAAGATATCGGCTCCAGTTACTACAGGCAAGTAATATCATGGGTTTGAAGGACATTAAGGTGAGCAACTTATATGAAAACGATGGATCATAAGGCAGAAATCGCAGCAAGATATCCAGACAAGACTTTCAAGTAATCATAGTAAATTGTATTATCGCTTCAAATGTAACTATAATCAGAATTTTAGTAGATATAATTTGATCGAATAGAAAACAAATTCACTGCATATCAATATATTCAAACAATTAAATTGAAAATTTTGCATACCCTGACAGTAATCTCTGCCTTGTAAGGTCTGCTAGCTCCCCATATGATCAAGCAAAACACTGTAAACAGGACAACAAAGCTAAAGAAGGCGATCAACCCCTGGCACCGCCTCTTAAATGCTCTCTCCTCATCATCATAGCCCCCTTCCTCCATAATCACATTACACTCAGGCCACCCTTTCTCATTCCACTCTTTCTCACCTCTTTTCCTGCCGCCTTTCCTCCCTGAAGATGACCTAAATATGCCGGAAAACCTACTTGCTGATGAATTCCTCGAATGCCGGCCAAAGGAAGGGTGTGAAGGTGACTCCATTGGACTTGGCTGCATTGAGGAAGACTTATCCCCATCATGTGAATCCCTTGAAGGGCTCTGCACAAAATACACAGGCCGCTTCGGTGACCGTGATGGTGATGATGGGGCTAAACTTGTGATATCAGATTCTGATTTTGCAGAATGCATTGTAACAATTTGTACTACTGAAAGCCTACAAAACAACAAACATTTTGCAATCATTATGTGAGAAATATCAAAATATTCCTGTTGGAATGATACATTAAAGTATTAAAGAATACCCATGTCAAGAAATTAACAGAAAACACTTCTTCAAGCTAAAAATGACTTGAAATTACAATATCAGAGCAAAATTTCTTAACTTTCCTACTAAAAATGATACATTAAATTACTCAAAAGATACCCAACTCAATCCAATCGAAGTAATTGCTTCTATGAGCAAGAACTGACTGGAAACAACAAAATTCAAAGCAATACTTGCCTAAAGTTTATCTGATGCGATACAATTCACAACTACAATATGAAGAAAGATGCATTTCTTTCTTTCTTTTTCTACCATAAGTATACTTAAACAAGAAAAGAAATGAATTCTCAGAAACTGCAAGCATAAACAAGAAAATGAAAAAACCTTCTCAGAAAGAAGAAAAGAAAAGGACCTGAAGTTTAATCAGTTTGGTCTGCAAACTTTCACTTTTGAACTCCGAGACAAGTTCTTGAAGCAAAGGTCCTAGCTAGGAGTGAAAAAGATGTGTAAAGGGAAAGCACATCAAAGGTGATGAACTGGTTTTTGCAAGAAATGAAAAGGACACGTGACCAAATTAAAGCAACAAAGTCACTCCCCTCAGTGCCCTCACTAGCACTAACTCCACCCTATATATCTAATCTTTTTTGTGTCTGTTGCCACTTTGTTTTGTGCATGGAACAAGTGTTCATGTGCACTTTTCCTTATCACCACACCAACCAATGACCACACTAGGCTTGGAGTTGAAGCCCGGGAGTTTAGCATGACCAAACCTTAGGTTTGGGTTTTGTGTCGGCAGGCCACCAATAATATACCATTGTGCAAAATTTGTTGCTCCTAGCTAATTGCATTATTTTCTATTCATGGCCAAACTGACTAAGTACCTAACTTATTCTTATCGTAATGATTGATGAAGAAATAAAAGAAAACATAAAATATAGACAAAAACTTTTATGCTTTCAAGCGTGTTTGTATAAATATTTGCATATTTGGATAATGCGAATAGTTATATATAAAATTGTATTTTATCCATTTATTGTGAATAATTAAATATATAAAATACTATTTTTTTACTATTTATTATTTATTATTTTACCTTTTGAAAATGGCCTTTGGTTGGTAGTGGGTACAAATAATTTTGAGGAGTAGCAGCGTCTCATATTTAAGTGCGGTCTATTTTGTGACAGCGGCCACCTTGCTTTGCTTTCCCATCAATTGGTTTGGTTGATTGGGGGTTGTCCATAAAAGAAGAACCTGACAAGGACAACATAATCTTTTAGTTTTGGGCCAGAGGCCCATTCTAGATGCTACAAACAAGTGGTAAAGTCCAGTTCACAATTTGGGCCTACGTGGGCTTTCTAATGTTACCTTAAACCTACGAATGACATTGGGATACTATAAACAATACAAGTGATAAAGTCCAGTTCAAAAATTTACTCTAATTTATATACTATACAATATAATACTCCCTCTCGACCTATATAATTGTCCACTTTCACTGTTCATGCACGCGTTCGAGGAGATCGGATGACGCACTATTTGACCTAAAAAAATTTCGATTTTTTTCTCAAACGTAGGTTAAGGATTAACGTACATTCGAAAAAAAGTACGGATTTTTTTGGAGTCAAATAGTAAATCATTCGATTTCTTCAAAATACGTGCACGAATAGTAAAGTGACAATTAATATACGACGGAGGGAGTATTAACTTAATATTATCCACTTCATCGCCTAATTTCTGAACTCCAATATACGTCAAGGTCTGTCCATTCTAATCCAAGATTGAGCTTTGACCGCCAGTAATCATTAAAATCCAAGAAATACTTGACTTGTATGTGAGCCTCTCCATCTTTATCCTCTACCATATTTATCCGCCTACCTCAATGATCTCCAGCTTTAAGACAAATAAAAATAAAACCACTTTTTAAATTATCTAGCACTTGTAAAATTGATTTTTCTGCAGTTTTTTTAATCTTTACAGTCCTTAAAATGAGGAGAAAGAGATAATACTGACATTAAGAAAATAGGACAATGTGCCAAATAATAACCCAAGATTTTTTTTTTGTATTTATTACCATGACTCACATGTCATACCTTATGACTCCTCTACACTTGGAAAAAACTTGGAAAAAAGAGATAAAAGAAGAAAAAGTGGGTTGTCCTTAAAAGGACTGGTGTGATTTCTGCATTGGCTGTTGTACTTGGAAATTTGTGGAGTTTCCTTTCAAAGCACCGCCTCTTCCTCTGGCCTATTTCTAGGTCTTTTGGATAAGAAAGAACCCTACTACGATTAGTAGTGCATATCTCATCTGGGTTTTTGTTTTAGAGAGAGAAAGGGGAGAAATGTTGGAAGGGAAAGCATTGATAGAGGACACAGATATGCCTGTTAAGATGCAAGGTCATGCCATGGCTTCAGCTTCTCAAGCTTTGGATCTATATGATGTCCTTGACTGCAAATCCATTGCAGCCCATATAAAAAAGGTACCAGCTTTACCACACCATCATACATAAAGAACTCTTCTTTCTCCTGTTCTTGCTTGTTCTTGTACATTTTGGAGCATTAGATGTCTATTGGCTTATATTCTTTTGTCTATTGCTTCATTTATGGATGAGATAACTTAAAATGTTTGATTTGGTACAAATTTCTGTAGTTGTTTTGGCTGTTTAGCTAATTTGTGCTTCTGGGTTCTGTCTGTGGGCAAAAATTGGCAGGAGTTTGACTGTAAGTATGGTGGTGGATGGCAATGTGTGGTGGGATCCAATTTTGGGTGTTTTTTCACTCATTCTAAAGGGAGTTTCATCTATTTCACATTGGAAACACTCAATTTCTTGATCTTCAAAGGAGCTTCATCTCCTCCATCTCCTTGAGAATGCCAAAGAAGCTACCTCCTGTTGATTTGTCAAGAATGTTCCAGAGAAACTGGCCAGAAAAGTGGGAAGAAAAAACAAAAATAATTATAAAAATGAGCAGTAGCAGAGCAAGCACACATGGGGTGTTTTGGACTTTTCCTATGTGGTTATGGGGCAACTTGTAATCTTGCATTACTTTCAATCTCAGCACTTCTGCTGCTGATGCTGCTCTCTTTTATATAAGCTCTTGCTTGTCCTGGCTTTGTTTCTTCGCAGCTTCACCTTGTTGACTATTGCATTGTACTCAGAAAGTGGTTTTGAATCGATGTCCTTTTGCCTGTTTCGATTTGAATACTGGATCTTTCGGATCTGTTCTCAATCAATTTAGTCTCTGGATTTTCAGGTTTTTTATTTATGTACAGCTCTAGGAAGATGCATGAAAGATTCCTGTTTGATGAGTTTTTGGGCCCCCCATTTCCTTTGGGGTTACTATCAATCACTAAAGATCCCACAAATGACAAGCCAACAATCAATTAGCTGGGAAGCTTCTATCTTCCAAAGTATTGTATAATGTTGACACTTGATGTTACTAGTAATTTACATGGTAACATCCTTAATTTACATGAAAAAACATGCTAACCTTAACCTTAATGTCATAAAACTGGAGTTAAAAGAGATTTGTCGGTGAAGTGTGCTTCCAAGTTTGCAACCACAAGGTCTGCCATTGCGTTGCTGGTCTCTATTGTATCAGATCCCAGATGAGGGGAGAGGACAACATTGTCAAGGCTAAGCAATTCTTCGGGTACGTCAGGCTCGTTCTCATATACATCAAGCCCCGCACCACCCAGCCGGCCTTCGAGCAATGCAGACACAAGCGCTGGCTCATCGATATGAGCTCCTCGCCCGATGTTGATGAGAATACCTTTCGGACCCAATGCATCAATGACTTCAGCATTGATAATGTGGCGGGTTTCCTCCATCAAAGCGCATGCAACGACAAGGATTTCGCAACTCTTAGCTAAGTCTACAATGCTTGAGTAGTAATGGTAACTGAAATGCGGCTTTTCAGATCTAGAGTGGTAACTGATGGAGCAACCAAACCCTTCAGCTCTCTCTGCAATTGCTGAGCCAATCCTGCCCAACCCAACAATTCCAACTGATTTACCAGTGAACTGAAATAACAAAGAAACATATAAATAAGTGAATTATTGCAATACAAATTGCTGCACTAAAAAAATACATATGGACAGAAACTTGATTATCAGAAAACACTATTAACTGATGAAATGTGGTGAGCTCCCTAATCAAGTGGAACTCACCTGCATAGCGTAGAATTCTTGTTTCTTTCAGAGCATTTTAAGTCCTGTAGCATTCATGATACCGATCCTCTATATTCAAATGCATATGGCATACCCCAATTGAATTAATATTTTGTATAAAGCATTTTAAGTTACTATAGTTTTCCTAAATTTCTGTGTCACAATTGTAACTGAAATTCACTAGTTCTCAGACCTAAATCCTTTTTCCAGAAAATCCAGAAATACTCTGCTACTTCATACCGGAGTTGTGCACGGAACACACATCTATTATGATACTACTAGCTAAAGTACCTACTGCATGAATGGTCCATCACTACCTAAATCATACCGGCTGGACACAATGTAGCTGGCAGCCATGATATATCAAACAAAAACTGTATCTAATCATCCTGTAAAGCACGTTCTTGTAGTTATCTTCCACTTCTTTGATGAGCAGTTAACAACATGTTACAGAATCAATCAACAAAAAGTTAATGAATTTATTGGATGTTCTTCAAGTTTAACAAAGTTGCAGCTTCAAAATCTCAGAGTTATCGTATCCCACTTTGATTAGTAAGATGAAATATATCAACCTCGGACCACCAGAACAAGAACAGTGCATTTATCCTAATCACTTCATCATGTAAACTAAGTACCAGTACCATAAAAATGAGGATGTCCAAACAAACTTATCTAAAAACCAGATGAACTGTAACTGCAAGTCAAGAGCAGAAGTTGCAAGACATAAAAGGAAATTCAAACTTGCAAGTTATGGTTGAGAATCAACAGAGCTTCAGCTATACTTATCCTCATTGTTACCAAGCACAGTAAAAGTAATGGTAGGCGAACCTTGCTAAAAAACAGAACAAAGTGGAGGAAGTTCATCTTCTACTGATTCAATTGTTTAAGGAGCCTACAGTTGCTAATGTAAGTGATTAGGAAGTTCATCTTCTACTGCTGATTCAATTGTTTAAGGAGCCTACATTTGCTAATGTAAGTGATTATTCAATCACAACTTTATTATCTTTCTTTCTTTCTTTTTTTTAAAGAAACCCATTACTTTTTAGAGGAATGAAACTGAACTTGCAAATTATGAATAAATCTTGACAGTCAACAGAGTTCAGATAGTTTCCAATAGCCTCCACCACAAATTATGCAGAAGCACAACAAAAAAGAACTCACATTTCAACATACACATAACTCGACCAAACAAATCCAAGAACCCAAAAAGAACTTACATTTCAACACCCAATTCAATCAATTGACATAAAGAAAAGAACACCAAACTAAAACAACCAAAAAGCAAGAAAACACTAACCTTTGTTGCCAATTGAAAATCACCATCCTTCCACTTCCCATTTCTCACAAACCCATCACCAACACAAACCTTCCTCAAAACCCCAATCATCAACCCAATGGCCAAATCAGCAACATCATCGGTCAAAACATCAGGTGTGTTAGTAATTCTAATACCCTTTTCCTCACACTTTCTCAAATCAATCTTATCTAACCCAACGCTAAAAGTCGCCACTATCTCCAAATTTGGCAGTGCATCAATCAGTTCGGCATTTGCACCCACTTTGGTGTTGCCCACTATTGCCTTGACACTGTTTTTCTGGCTGATTTTCAAGAATTCTGCGAAAGAAGGATAATGCCAAAGCTTAAAGATAGTGAAACGAGCTTCCAGCTGTTCTTCTAAGTATGAGTACATCGGGCAAGTCATTAGAACTCCAACTGACTCCATTTCTGGCCGTGAGTAATGTGACGGGCAGGGTTTATGACGCAGGGAGGGTGGGCGGAGTGTTAAAAGTAAAAAACAAGTGTGAACTTTAATATTTTAATTAATTAATCCTGCACTATTTTTTTTTAATAACCCCTAAATTTATTTATTTTTATTTTATTACTCCCTAGTTAAAAATATCTTATGTACCATAAATTTTGTTAAAAAAATTATCACATCAACGAAAATATGACAATTTTTTTAACTGTAGGAGGTAATTAAACAAGAACAAATAAATTTAAGGAATCATTAAATAAAAATAATATTCCAATGGGTGATTAATTAAACATTAAAATCTAGAATTTTTTATAGCTTTTACCCATTTTTATATACGAGTACGTGCTTTGATATGTTTTTTTCTCTAGTAAATATATATTTATTTCCTTTTATATATATTGCATATCTATATTTATATATACATGTTTGTATTAAATTTTTCTTCCTTATTTTTTTTAATAAGGTTTTTTTCCATTTTTAAGGAAATAAATGATTATATCTAGTAATATTGTATTTATCCTTTTGCATAAATTTATTTATTGGATGAACAAAAAAGAAAAAAAAAACAATCAAGGAGGGTGATTAATTAAAACATTAAAATTTATGGTTTTTTTATAGCTTTTATCTATTTTAAAAGTATTTTTATGCCAATTTGTTAAAATATCGTAGATTTTAAAATAAATTTTGAAAATATTGGGCATGTAGATTTGCACTAATTTAGCAAATAAATTCTTCCATTGCCCATTTTATTTATCTTAATAATAAATCTAAAAATTTTCAAACAGATGAAATTACATAATTAGCACTAATAAAAATAAACAATTCTTTTTTTAAATAATCATTACTGGTTTTTTATCGCTAAATGAACTTATATTTTGTGGACCAATATACGTAAAAAGAATGTAAATCTATTTAAACTTTCAAGAAAGACGTTAATTAACATTATCACAAATATTTCCTAATCTACTACATTGATGAGCGAATATTTCTATATAAATATTTTTTTTCCTTTTTTTATTTATTCAATAAACAAATTTATACAAAAAGATAAATACAATACCATACTATATTAGAAAATTGTTTGGTACCATACAACCATAAGAATGCCAGAATCCTCCGTGAAGACCAACTGCCTGAAACTTCAGAGTTGTACTTGCCACCACTAACTTGAACCGACAGAGCATTAGGTTCATTTCACATTTGTTTTTACTTAACCTACTTTAAATTTCTGAAAACAATAAAAGAAAGAATTTGAAAGCTGGCAAAGCTCTTTCATAAACATAGCTGAAAAAATGAAAACACCCCTCATGATACATCTCCAGCATCCGACATGAAAAAAATACTGGAGAGAATGACATGCAAATTAGGAATATTTAGGGTACAAACGTTGGTCCTTAAAAGTCATCTCTAACTCAGGTTAGCAATAATTTCTCCAATTCAATGAAAGGGGTGAAAACAGTAAGGTAATAGCTATACTTGAAACAAATGGTTCTTGTAGAATAAGGTCCAGTCTGAATCCTCGGAACGAACCAAAGCATCACCATCAGTGCTTATAGACTCTGCACATGGACAAGTAACCTGACGAACAACCCCTCGCTTGGCTTCCTCATTGATACCACTTCCCATATTTACAAACTCCGTCGACTCAAAACCAGTAGTTGAAACCTGATCAGCCACCACATCAATATCCACTTTAGGAATCCTTGGATATTTTTGCTGATCATCTTTGCAGCCACTGTGATCATCCTCATCATCAGATAAGCACCTGCAACTATCAAATTCATCCATCTCAAATACCCTACTCATCAATCCTTCTCTCCATGATATCCTCACATGAGATTGTGATGCATTCTCTGGCATAGAATTAGAAAACCAAGATGCCCTATCTTCCACAAATTTCTGGAACTTAGAAAGATGAACAGAATTGGAAGGAGTAGTCAAATGATTGAACTGAAAACTTGAATTGGCAATATCCTTTGTTGATGAATTACTTGCTGGAGATAAATCTGAACTATGAAGAAGCTCAGCCACAGAACTGAGTTTGGAATCACAGTTGTGCATGTCTTCCAGGCTGGGTGTACTTAACCGTATCATGCCAGCTTGTGTACCTGAACTGCAGCCAGATTCTGGGGTCTGAATGACATTCTTATAACCCAGTGAGTCTGTGGAGAATGGAGATTGCTCACTATCAATATCAACGCAATTCTTATTTTTTTCTTCTGGAGGTGATATGGTCAGATCATCATGCACAGGAGACCCCACAGATTCTTGAAATGGAAAGAGCAAATTAGGACAATTCAAGGAAATGGCGTTCCTCCCTCTCCTAGAACTAGTGGTTGAAATACCCCTTCTGGTGCTGTTCTCACACAAATCCAGATGGAGACCATTTCCAGATGAAGGTGAAGCAGGAGAATTGAGGGTGGCACACTTATCCCATCTCTGGAAATGACCTGACCCGTTTGACAGAATCCCTTTTTGATTCCGATCCTTCTCGTTGCTAGGTGATAAAAGCCAATGCACTGAAGCATGAGCAGGCAAAGGCAACAAAGAAACACAGGAATTGGGATCACCTCTTATAACATTCTCTTTTACACTAAATTCATGCTGGTCATCATCATCATCATCATCCCTACCAAGACTAGCTAGAGCTTTACCTTCTCTAACAGTGAGTATCCCTCTAGGCTTACACTTCCTCTTATCACCAACACCTGATAAAAGATGGCCAGCACCATAGCAGGCAGGTGTGGTAGTTGTGGAACACGCCGCTTTGGACATGGTAGATGACCCACATTGTATCTCCGGTGACACCGAGGCCTGAACTGGAGGTGTCTTACAGTTTGCTGAGCCTGACTTCTCACAACCATCATTTACAACAATTTCATCTTCAATCACACAACCCAAATCAGACACACCTCCGACCTTACTCAAAGGCGTCAAATTTGCTGCATTAAAGTTAAAATACCTGTCCTCCTTGCGTTGCATTTTGTTATTAACAAGATCGGGATCGGGTTCGGAATCTGACGAAAGTTTAGTACTTGGAAGGTTTTTGGAAGTGGGTTTTTTCCCTGAGTGCCATTTGTGTAGGCACGAATGCTTAACATTCGCTGCTTCGAATGGAACAGCCTTATATCGATTATTTGTGTTGATGGTAGGTCTAACGACAGGGGCTGATTTTGGGGTTTTAACAGAAGAAGAGTGAGAGAGGAAGAACCTGAGGCAGCCTTTTGGTGCTTCAAAAGAGGAGGTAGAAACAGATGCGTCGCAAGTGATTTGGTTGTTGATGTCTCCATTCGGGTCTCTGCTGCATCTCTTTTCTTTCTGCTGCTGCCCCTTGGATTGGATCTTTGAGGTGGTTGTTAATGGCGTTGATAAAGGTTTCTTCTGCTTAAGGATTCTTGAAGATGAATTGTTCATTTTGATTTGCAGGGGTGTGGGCGTGGAATGAGGAAGAAGATCTAGTGGAACTGACTGACTACTGGTTTGAATTTTGAACGGTGGAATGCGGGGGGAGACTGGAGAGGGTGTTGCTTCCGAGTTTGCCTTTGCCCTTCTTTTTTGGATTGACACACTCTAGGTCCTTAATGTTTAGTGAAATGTGCAGTTGACTACTTAAGGGTTTAAACAAATCAATTAACTCCCTAACATTGTTAAGAACTAGTGCGGTTCGATCCTTGCCTTTAAAAGAAGGTTCATAAGTAGTAGCGACAGCTTTTTTCATTAAATAAAATAGAATAAAACATAATACATTAATCTATATCTATATCTATATATAAAAGTAGGAACTTCTTAATCTTTTTTTATACCTTTAATATCCTCGTTCTTACAAAATATTACATTAGATGTGTTTAACTTAAGTAAAACATGGGTAGTAATAAAGAATAAAATACGGAAATTTAGTTAGGTTAAAACATCTTTTTTTTAAATAAAAAAATCCACTTAATCTTTAAAAAAATTAATATTCTTTTAGAAATCATCCATTTATTTTTATAAGTAAAAGTGAGATTCGAATATAATTTTGAATTCCTATTCGTAATTTTGACATCAGTAATAAACTAGATATCCATCGACTAAAATGCATCCATTTGGCTTCCTAAATAATTCTTAATATTTGCAATTTCAATCAAATTTGACCATTTTAGTGTTTTAATTTTATACTTTAAAGTTTCTTAAAAGTAAAAATTACAAAAAAATTATAAAAATCAAGAAAAAATATAACGAAGGTTGATAAGAGATAACGAAAAGAACTAAATTGTGATTAAAATTTTCAAAAAGGTTAAAACTTTAACCCTTAAATATATCATCTTGACCATTCAATTTATGATGAAAAAACTAAATTGCTGTTAATCATCTCATTTATATTTAAGGGTTGAGATCCAAAAGAATATATGGGAACCGAATCCGAAAGGAGATGATTATCTCTAAAGTCTTGAAAAAAAACACTTGATGAACAAACTGAAGTGAGTTCGAGTCTTACATCAGCGTATAAATAAACAAGGACTCCTTTTAATCAGACTCTGACACACGATGTCCCCGATACTGACTGTCATCCTCTAAAAGAATCTGCATTTCCCTGAGGAGAGCAATGCGTTGCCTAGGTATATTACTTGTTCCCTCCCTCCCAATCAATATATTCGTCATAGTCTTCATCTCTTCCGAAAGTTCATCCCATTTCTTCTCCAGAGAATCATCTGCTGCCGTGACATTAGCTACGCGATACTGTTGACTTAGGCCAAGATGTGCCATCAGAAGACAAACATGGCTCAGCAACTCTCCTCCTCTTCTTAATTGTAGTACATGCTCTTTCCAACTGCAGTGACAAGCTGCATAACCCACCATTTCGACCCAAACTTTAGCTATCAGCACCCACTTATCACACGAATCATACGTCAGCAACTCTTTGGCAAGCTCAGAAGCAACAATCAGTACTGACTTCCTCCTTTCTTCTCCTGTTATAGCACCTGTATTCCATTGAAGCAATTCAAGGCAAACTTCTTTTTCGTTACTCGATGTCTTGTTACCTTCTTTTAGAAACATACTAACCTCGTGACAGATATCTCCGATTCTTGATTTCATACCACCAATACCTTCCGGTACCATACCTGGTTTCATTACAAGCAGATACAACATGTAATCCGATAACCTTTTGCTGGTCTCTGATAAGGGGTAATTGTTATCCACATCATGATGATAGCAAAGATCAGTAGCGATATGCCAAATTAGGATACTATGGTAGAACTCAGTTTCAATTGTGGTGTGCTCAAAATCATAATCACATTGAATCTTTTGTAGCACACCATCGCCTCTCTGAGTCATTAATTTCTTGGCTACCCTTGTGTGATCCTCGAGATTACTCATAATCATCTGACCTTTCGCCAAAAGCTCCTTACTGATCAAATCTTTCATCCCATCATCCACATCCTTCCAAGTTATTTGGAAATGCTTCATCATTTCCTCAATGCCCAAAAGTTCACCAACTCCAATCAAGTTTGCACACTTGACAATGGATCTTGATGTGCTCTTGGTTTTGCAGCAGGAACTTATCAGGTTATATTGCCCCACAGAACTTGACCACCTCTTGCCATTTGTCAGAATTTTCCAGCAAGATTCTGATGGTACATTGTCAGACTTAGTCCACCAAACCATTGTCCAATCGGAGAAGAAAAGATATATCAAAGAATATACCTCAAGAACAAGAAACCCCACCACCAATATGTAAGTTACATCAACATCAGCTGATTTGTAGTTGCGTTTATTGACAAAAACTGAATAAAGAACCAATCCAATAACCGAGCAAGAGAAGCTGATGGAGCGAAGAATGATCCCTAATCGAGAATAAACCAAAGGAGCCTTTGTATACAGCACATCAAACATGAAACCAAGTTCAATTTCTACAACCTGAAAGGCTCCTCCTTTTGCAGGTGACAGAGAAGAAACAACCGAATAGCTGTCCTTTAACTCTGTAATCCCAAGAGGAATGTTCTGAAAGAGATACATAGACATGTTGAACAAGTAATAGGCTTGATGTACATAATTTTTCATTGTAGGAGGTGGTGGACTTTGCCGCGGAGCTATCTTCTCACCCCCGCTGCCTTCTTTCGCAGGAGAAGCCGAAAGCAAAGAATCTTTCATGTTCTCCGCACTCGAATACCTCTGCACCCAAACTCTCTCCCCATACTTAACAAATGCGGTAATGAAAATTGGAATGGCTGGAAATTCAAGGGTAGTTCTACCCCAAATCCTTACAAAAATATACAAGGCCATTACACTTTGCGTTCCAAGATCAAGCAAGTGTCTTAGCCATAACTCATTGTCTTCAATGCTGTAAGAAGTGATTGTATCGGGGCCGCCGAGGTGTAACAGAAGGAAAGGTGCCCAAAATGTTTGGATTAAAGTGTTTGTTGCTGGGGAATCACCCTCTCCTTGGCTACTAGAAATGTTGCCCAAGGCAAAAGTTGCAATCATGTCTGCTGATAAATAAGCAGACCACACAAGAACCCTAATCCAAACATTGGAAATGTATTTTCTCCTGGAACCAAATGCAATGAGCAAGATTTGGAGAAAGAGACTTGATAAGACTAACCCTCTTGTCTGCCATACGTTCCAAAGTTGTATGACTTTGTCTGAAACGATCCCCTCTGAAATGACCCCAACTGCTGCTGACATCTTTTTCCTTACTCAACTGGAGTTGCTAAGAATTGGAAATTCAACAAATGTTTCTTTTTAGTAAATGATGAAGTTTAAATATTTAACAACCTGCAAATTACTCTGAGCATACAAGAAGCAATGCAGTGAAATTACAGAAAATAATTCATATGAGATCATGCTCTCTCTTAACACATGTGAAAGACCATTAATTAGGAATAATCAAAACATATACTGCTATACATAAACATAATTCTTGTGACAAAAATCATTCATTGACATACCTGCAAGGCAAGAAAAGATGGGCTGGGCGACTGCTGCAAATTCAGGTGGAGAGACTGAAAAACCTCTTAGCAATCTTGGTAAGGAAAAGGGTTTTTTGTTGGCAGATTCTGGAATTTATGGGTGCGGTAGTAGCCAGGCATCGGAGCTTGCAGCTATCTGGATCTCATGCTTGCTTGACTATTGAGAAACGAATTATAAAATATAAAAAGATTCCAAAAGATAAAAGTTATTGCAATAATGAGTAAGTTTGAGACAGTAGTGGGACATACTACGTCCCTCTTGTCTTTTTTTTAATTCATTCCTCAGTTTTTACCTGTATTTTTCATTATTTTTGGTAGAACTAAATAAACTAATGCTTCACTAATGAATAAGTGTATGACATTGCCAGCTGAGTAGGTTCAAATTACAAAGAACTCATTACTTTTCTTAATATAAATCTCCTTTTTCGACCCAAAAAAAAATAGAATTTTTATTCTTTTCAAGAAAATGAGCACCTGTATTTTTATTTTTATTTTCATAATTTAGTAATTCAAGTTTTTCTTTCTAAGAAGATAAATGAGAGAATTCAACGCCTCACACATCTTTACTTTAGAGAAAGTATCACTGAATTACAAACTCGTCCGTTATTATATGAAATTTGGAGATAACATCACATTTGGTAAAAAGGAAAAATAACATTTTATCGAGCATAAAAGTTTAAGAATGCACTAGATAATAAATAGCCAATGTTGGTGGTTGGTCCCTACTCCCTTGTACTATATGGAAATGTCTTCTTACAAATAATTGCAAGGCCCATGTCAAAAGGGTTGATGAACTTCTCCTGATGAATGTGAATGCCAAGAAAAGGTCAGAATTTAGAACATATTTCCAAACAGAGACAAAAAAAACTTGACCAAAAAGAAACTTTTCTATCATGAACTGCATAAAAACTTGAAATCACTAAATAGAAAGCAAGATCATCAATTCCTTCTGATTACATAAACAGCCACGCCTTACCCGTCGAAATGACACTAATTTATTCAAGCAGCAAGCAATGATACAACCTTAAACGATGCAAGCATTGTCCTTCATACGCTTAATGTTTGTATTCACACTACAGGAGTTAATAGTGGCTTGTTCAAAAAATGAGCTTCCAAGTTGCCAATTACAAGGTCACCCATTTCTTTCCTAGTTTCCTCTGTGCCACTTCCCACGTGAGGGACTAAAACTACATTTTCAAGTCCAAACAGCTCCTCCGGTACGTGAGGTTCGTTTTCGAACACATCCAGGCCAGCACCACCCAACCGGCCTTCAACTAGTGCAGACATTAGCTCTGGTTCATCAACATGAGGACCCCTACCAATGTTGATCAGTACGCCCTTCACACCCAGTGCATTTATCACTTCACGGTTTACAATATGTCGGGTCTCTTCGGTTAGAGCGCAAGCAACAACAAGGATGTCACAGTTGGCAGCAAGTTCAAGAACAGTGGGATAGTATTTGTACTTCACATCTGGTTTTTCTGTCCGAGAAGAGTAGCTGATGGAGCATTTAAATGCTTCAGCCCTCTTGGCAATTGCCGTGCCGATTCTTCCCAATCCAATAATGCCAACTTTCTTACCAGTGAACTGAAAAAATAAAACAACTATAAATTCACAGAAGAAACAGTCATGAGAAAATAGAAGGCGCCAACAAAACAAAACCATCAAACCTTAATTCATTGATCTAGCAAGTAACAAAATGGATCACTGCATCCTCGAGAATTAAAAATTGCTGAACTAAACAAGCCATGTGGTCTGTACCCAATTATTTGATAAAGCTTATATTTTGGGTAATGGGACATGCTTAAGAAAGCTAGAATTAAGCAAAAGGAAGGGAAAAGGACAGAACTCGCAAGCTATTCTCAAGGCGAGAAGGTAAGGAAATGAAGCAGAATGGAACACATTTAGTTTATTTGAAATTGGAAGTCTTTTTATCAGGAGAGACATAGGAAACTGGAGCTTTTCACATGTTAGAATCTAAAATGAAAAACGCATCATATTACAGCACTTGGTTCGCATAGCTGCTGGCATTGGGAATAGATTTACGATAATAGAAGACCAGGCATAAAAAGCACATAGGAATATCATGGACCAACATCCAAGATAAACAATTTATTGCACTATTCGAGATTTAATAGCATATAGCCATCCCATGAAATGTTGAGTTAAGCTGCTGGTGTAGGAGTCAAGTTGCTTTGTTCCTCCAGCTCCATTCACAATTCATATTCAGTCAGTGTATAGACTCTAAAGGTACACTTGCAAGCTAATGGTGCCAAATACCACCACAGACTTCCTCTTCCCAACATTCCAAGAAGCATGGGAAAAACAGTTGCATTGTGTTTCAAACATTTATGCATAACACATGAGCATTATGTGATCAATGCACGTGAGTTGCAATATCTATGAATTTCTCCATCCAAGTCCCAACAGTAAAACGTGACATCAAGGCATATTTGGACTCAGTTTTTCATCTAGGTGGTCAATGGGATTTACTAAAAGCTGTAACCAATATCAGAAAGGAGCTTTTTTTTTAAGAGATCCTGCCACACTGTGTGCTCGAGGGCACTCAATAGAGGTATTGATTACTTGCCTCTACCACTACAATTTTCAACACACCTTTAACAATCGTCCTAACTGCACTCTTAGTAGTCTCCTGTATTTGGTAAGCGTCGACTTAAACAAAATCAGGCATAGAAATAACAACTCAACAATCCAACTAAGGGTCAAAACTAAGATTTAAAGCTGAATTTTCAAATAATAAGACATTCCATGAGCCTACTTGACTTGAAGAATTTACACCATCAAACAGCAGATCAATCACGATACTTCCTAGCCCATAACAAATTCAATCCATTTAGACAAACAAAAATAATAAACAAGACCCAGAATCTTAGAAATGGCACAGAAGTAATCAAACCTTAGTAGTGAGCTTGTAATCGCCCTTCTTCCAAAGTCCACTCCTCACGTACCGATCACTCTCACACAACCTCCTCAACACGGCCAACATCAACCCAATAGCCAAATCCGCCACATCATCGGTCAACACATCGGGCGTGTTAGTGACCCGTATACCCTTTTCCCTGCACTTGGCCAAATCAATCTTGTCGAGTCCCACGCTGTAACTCGCCACGATTTCCAAGTGAGGCAACTTGTCAATTAGCTCCGCATCGGCACCGAATACGCCGCTTCCCACAATAGCTCGGATGGATGAATTGTGGGAGGCTAAGAACTCGGATTTGTCAGGGACAGAATCGAGCTTGTAGAGGGTGAAACGCTTCTCGAGCTGCTCGACAAGGTAAGGGTAGATTGGTGGGCAAGTCATGAGGACGCCGATGGATTCCATTGCTGTGGTGGATACGTGTGAGAGTGAGTGTGCGGCAGAGAGTGGAAGTTGGACGGAGTTTTGTAGGTCTCTGTGGTGGTTGGTTGGTGACGTGGTTTGGTTTGTCGTTTTAGATTAGATTTAAGAGGCAGGTGTTCTGCTTTGTCGTTTCGAATGTCGATGATATATCATTTCTCCATTCTTTTAACCAAATATGCTGCGGGTTTTAGGGCCTGGAGCAAAATGAAGCTGCACTCAAAACTCAGGAACTGAAAAATACTAAGTTTGGCCATTAAAAACCACGTCTACTAAAAATCGAAAGGAGTAGCAATTACTAAACCTAATAATCACATTTGAGCATAACATTGTTGATTTAAAATAAACAATTAATGTATAATATAAACATTATTGAAAGTAGTAAAATTGGCTTTAGTTGAAACCTTCTTGTCAAATTCGGAATTTCGAACTTCCAATCCGAACTTTTATCGGAATGAAATGGAATGGAATGAGCATTTTGTAATTATGAAATCACTGATGAAGGTATGTGCTTTTGAAGGAGATGGTAAGAATCTTATGGGTATAAGTTCAAACAGCAAGCAATGATATAACCTCAAATGATGCAAGTATAGTCCTTCAACACAATTTTTCATTACAGGAAAAGATGATCTATAGGAGCATGCTCAAGCATAGAATCAATGTTTGTATTCACATCTGTATTTCACACAACAGGAGTTAATAGCGGCTTGTTCAAAAAATGTGCTTCCAAGTTGCCAATAACAAGGTCAGCCATTTCTTTCCTAGTTTCCTCTGTGCCACTTGCAACGTGAGGCAATAAAACTACATTTTCAAGTCCAAACAGCTTCTCGGGTATGTGGGGTTCGTTTTCAAACACATCTAGGCCAGCACCACCCAACCGGCCTTCAACCAGTGCAGACACTAACTCTGGTTCATCAACATGAGGACCCCTACCAATGTTGATGAGTACACCCTTCGCCCCCAGTGCATCAATTACTTCACGGTTTATAATATGTCGGGTTTCTTCAGTTAGAGGGCAAGCAACAACAAGGATGTCACAGTTGGCAGCCAGTTCAATAACAGTGGGATAGTATTTGTACTTTACATCCGTTTTTTCTGTACGAGAAAAGTAGCTGATGGGGCATTTAAATGCTTCAGCCCTCTTGGCAATTGCCGTGCCGATCCTTCCCAATCCAATAATGCCAACTGTCTTACCAGTGAACTGAAACAACAAAACAACCATAAGTTCAGAGAACATGAAACAAAACCATCAACTTTTAGTTCATTAATCTAGCAAGTAACTGAATGGATCACTGCATCCTCAAGAATTAGAGTTGATGAACTAAACTACCCATGTGGACTGTACTTAATTGCTTGATAAAGCTTATACAAGTCTTTGAGATGATGCTCAAATGGTTCGATACTTTCTGTACGGTACATGCTTAGGAAAGCAAGAATTAAGCAAAGAGAAAGGGAAAAACCTTAGAGCAATGAGATTATAGCTCACTAGTAATTCCTACAAAGTAGAGAGGGAAAAGTTTCGAGTTCGACCCTCATTGTCTACATTCCTATCTATGCCCAGAAAAAAAGGAGGAAAAAACTTGTAAGCTATTGCTGGAGGGGTAAAGTAAGGAAATGAAGCAGAATGATCACTGTTAGTTTGTTTGAAAACTAGAAGTCCTTTTATCAGGAGAGGAGCAGGGAATGACATTCTCACATATTAGAATGAAAATGTGTTACGTTACAGAATTTGTTTCGCATATGCCATTAGGAAGAGATTGACGGCAATATAAGACAAGGAGGCATAAAAAGCATAGAGGAATAGTGTAGCCCAACATCCAAAATAAACACTTCATTGCACTATATGACATTGACTAAGATCTAATCATCCCATGAAAAGTTGAGTTAAACTGCTGGAGTAGAAGGAGCCAAATTGCTCTGTTTCCTCCAGCACCATTCATATTCATATTCATTTGATGTCTAAAGTGCACTTGCAAGCTAATGGTGCCAAATGCACCACAGAGTCACAGACTCCCTTTCCTAACATTGCAAGAAGCACGAGAAAGCCTGTTGCATTGTGATTAAAATATTTATGCACGATCAGACGAGTATTATATGATCAACATAGGCTGCAATACAAACGAACTTCTCATCAAAGTCCCAAAAGCGAAATGTGAAACTAAGGCATATTGTACTCATTCTTCCTTTAAGTGGTGATGGAATTTATTAAAAGCTGTAACCAGTAGTGGAGGAAATAAGGAGCTTTATGTTTAGAGAAAGTGCTACTGTATGCCCAAGGGCACTCTATAGAAGTGCTTATTACTTTTAAAGTTTTTCATCACAATTGCCACCTTAACAATTGCACCTTAACACCACTACAACTTTCAAGACATCTTAACAATTTCCCCTTGAGGGCACTCTAGCAGTCTCCATTGTTTAGTAGGCGCTAATTTCTCGACAATCCAACTTAAGACCAAAACTAAGATTTAACCTCAACTTCTTAATAATTAGCCATTCCACAAGCCTAGTTGATGTAGAGAATCCATCCTATCAAACAAAAAATCGACCAGAATACTTCTTAGTGAATCACCAATCAGGAACAAAAATCATTCCTAATAGGTCTACTCTGCAAATAGTTAGGAACCAAGTGAAAAACAAACAACATTCTGTCGTATTTTGAGCCTCTATTAAACATCTACTCAATGCCAACCAAATTAATCTTTATAAAAGATATAGATTCACTAAAATGAAACCAAAGCCTAGTTCACACAATAAGTTATATGATTAACAATCTTGTAACAACCTAATCTCCAAGTCAAGTACCCTACCTCAAATAGAAAAACTAATAATAACACCAACAAAGAAATTCACCAGATTTTAGAGAAATCAAAGGAAATAACTAAAAGACCCAGAATCAAAACGACAGTGAGAAGCCACCAAACCTTAGTAGTGAGCTTGTAATCGCCCTTCTTCCAGAGTCCACTCCTCACATACCGATCACTCTCACACAGCCTCCTCAACACGGCCAACATCAAGCCAATAGCCAAATCCGCCACATCATCGGTCAACACATCGGGAGTGTTAGTGACCCGTATACCCTTTTCTCTGCACTTAGCCAAATCAATCTTGTCGAGTCCCACACTGTAACTCGCCACGATTTCCAAATTGGGCAACTTGTCAATTAGCTCTGCGTCGGCCCCGGCGACGAAGTTTCCCACAACAGCTCGGATGGATGATTTGTGGGCGGCTAAGAACTGGGATTTGTCAGGGACAGAAGCAAGCTTGTAGAGATTGAAACGCTTCTCGAGCTGCTCGAGAAGGTAAGGATAGGTTGGTGGGCAAGTCATGAGAACGCCGATGGATTCCATGGCTGTGGTGGTTGATGACTGTGAGTTTGCGGCAGAGAGAGTGGAAGTTGGCCGGAGTTTCGTATGCGAGGTGGTTGGTGACGTGTTTAGGTGTGTCGTTTTGGAGAAGGAGGCAGCCAGACAGGTGAGGTGGAGAATCTCTGGATGATATCATTTTCGGTTTTTGATTTTTCAGATAATTGGGTAATTTTGAACATTTTTCACTCTACAACTTTTTAGACTTTTGTACCGTATTCTCGGTGTGCATATGGTTGAAAATTGGGATACTGTTTCTGCCTTCCGGGTTATTTGCAAAGCATTTGTTTGACCCTTCAAAAATTAGAAAGCTCCCGTAAAAATAAAATAAAATAAAAACTAATCCACAGTTTTTTTTTTTTTTTGTTATTAGAAAATTTGTAATACACCTCATATACCCCTAAACATGCACCCCACGTTCAACCTAACACCATCCATGACACAACAGGAAAAAGAGAGAAGAAAAGACCCAACACCGAATTTAGAACATCATTTGGCATTGAGAGCGCCTAGCTTCTCCTTTTTCTTCTTCCCTCTCCTTTGCCTCTTGTCATATGCAAACGGCAAGAGGTTAATCCAAACATATTTTCTTCCATAGCTTTCTCTTTTTCCAATAGGTGCTTGTTGTTGCTGTTGTTGTTCGTTGCACGAAAACGTCACAATGGTTCGAGCACTTGAACAAGAACAGGAAAGTTATAGGTCTAGATTGTTTCATTTCAAAGGGATGTATGAGACTGCAGGTGTTAAACACGTGAAGAGCGCGAGCATGGACGATGTTGCTGCCATGGCAGAGCCTTCCCATGAAGATAGAGCATCATCAAGAAGCCAGGGATCAAGACCTTTAAATGAACAATCATTGGAGAATCAACAGATAGGAAGTGCGCTTAATAAGAACGATAAGGCTCCTAAGTCCAGATTGGCCAAAGATGAAGGTGCTGCCAAAGAGAAACTGCAAGCTGGCAAGTTCAATACGCTTTCATTTGATTGTTAATTCTTCTTGTCTGCATAAATTTTGTGTTTTCAATTTGATTTGAATCTCATTTTGTGCTCATGATTGATTCAGAAATGGAACAGATGAAGGAAAGGTTTGCTAAATTGCTGCTTGGTGAGGACATGTCTGGTGGAGGAAAGGGTGTTTCTTCTGCTCTTGCATTGTCTAATGCCATCACAAACCTTGCAGGTACGTATTTGTCCGTGTCTTACCTTTTTCCTAGAAATCATTAGTAGGAAATGTGTCCTCCTCGTGGATTCTGATGCAAAAGATGATTATGATAAATGTAGTGTTCCTTTTATGATGATTTCATTTGTTTCTGGTTTTTGTTTTCCATCTTGTTTGCAGCTTCTGTCTTTGGTGAACAATCGCGCCTAGAGCCGATGTCACCAGAAAGGAAAGCAAGGTGGAGAAAAGAGATAGATTTGCTTCTATCAGTAACTGACTACATTGTTGAATTCGTTCCTTCTCAGCAGAAACAAAAGGATGGATCCAATATGGAGGTAAGTAATAAAAGGTTTTCAGTTTCAGCAATTTTGGATCTCTAATGATAACAATTATTGATGATGGTGATATCTATCTAAACATCCGTCTTTGGATGTCACAGATAATGACGACACACCAAAGGACAGATCTTCATATGAACATCCCCGCTCTGCGCAAGCTTGACGCAATGCTCATAGTAAGAAGATGAGAGCTTGTGCTTTCTGGGTTTTCATTTGAACAGAAGGAACAAAAAGAGA
This sequence comes from Viola odorata, assembly GCA_963691705.1. NCBI lineage: Eukaryota > Viridiplantae > Streptophyta > Magnoliopsida > Malpighiales > Violaceae > Viola > Viola odorata. Next base: position 70,148,928 of record OY829540.1, read on the forward strand.
TTCTAATACCCTTTAAAATTCTTATAATATTCAGGATACCCTAGATAACTTCAAAGACCAAAATGAATTCACCTATGTTTCAAGTAATGCTGCTGATTCAGAAAAAGGAAATGCTAAGAGAAAAGACGATAAATGGTGGCTACCTACTGTTAGGGTTCCTCCAAATGGTCTATCAGAAATGTCCAGGAAATTTCTGCAGTACCAAAAGGATTGCGTTAACCAAGTCCTGAAAGCCGCAATGGCGATAAATGCTCAAGTTCTATCAGAAATGGAGATCCCCGAAAACTACATAGAATCTCTCCCCAAGGTAGTTAAACAGAAAGCAAAAGACACAAGTCTGACAAATCTCAAGTTACTTTGCCTCTATTCTAAATACATTTTTGTTTATTGTGCTCTAACAGAATGGGAGGGCCAGCCTAGGAGACTCGATTTATAGGAGCATTACAGTTGATTTCTTTGATCCTGACCAATTTCTTGCCACCATGGACTTGTCATCAGAGCATAAAATCCTTGACCTCAAGAACAGGATTGAGGCCTCTATAGTGATTTGGCAGAGAAAGATGAATCAGAAAGATAGTAAATCAACGTGGGGCTCTGCTGTAAGTTTGGAGAAGAGAGAACTGTTTGAAGAGAGAGCAGAAACCATTTTGCTCATTCTCAAGCACCGGTTTCCCGGAACTCCTCAATCTTCTCTAGACATAAGCAAGATTCAATTCAATCGGGTAAGAATTCATTTTCTCTGTTCCTAATTCTACTTCCTATTACATTTGGAGCTAAATTCTAGATTGAACTTTCTAATCGCTTCTTCGTCTTGGCCTAACAGGATGTAGGGCAGGCTATCTTGGAAAGCTATTCAAGAATTCTAGAAAGCTTGGCCTTTACAGTCATTTCAAGGATTGAAGATGTGCTATCTTCAGATTATGTCACTCAAAACCCATCACAGGCAGGCAATAAGAGAAATCCTTTCAAGGACACACCACAAGTAACAACGACACCAACGAAAGAAGAGGGTGAATGGAACGTGAATATGACAGATTCAAACGGTTCAATGACACTTTCTGATTTTATGGGTTGGAGTTTGGAAAACGATAAAGACCCATTTGCAGCTTCAGATGAATTAATGAAAGATGATGGTAAGCTACCACAGAAAGACAAAGTTTGCAACATAGTGACCAACAAGAAGTCCTATCTTGAAAATTTAGGAGGATTAAGAAGCCCAACAGCACGCCATTGAGAAGACAGCATAGCGAGGAAGAAGGGGAAGCTAAAACCAACGAATTATAATGGTAGAAGAGAAAGCACAGGAGCAGAGAGGTATAAAGATGGAGAAAGCCTGCACTTTAAACAATCTTACTGGTCTTTTTGTCTTATGAATCACTTATTTTCATTACATTCCTTCCATTTGTATGTATATAGGGAAGAATGAATATAGGTATGAAACTTTTGTATTCGCGGCGTTTCAGCCATTCTTCATTTGTATAACAAGTGGATTAGTAGTTTGTTAGGCATTTAAAGATGATTTTGCTCGACTCTACTATGAGCACAGTATATTCTTCTTTTAGTTTCTTCCAACAATTGCAGAGGTTCTGAGAGATGCAGAATTTAACTAATCCTACTATAATAACATCAATTACTACATAGAAGCAAGCAGGATTCACACAATACAGAGAATTTATAAAGTATCATTTCCCAGTTACGAATATCAATGAATGAACAACCATGGGGTCTTAAGTAGGATTTGTAAGAACTTACAAGATATTAAAAGTTGAAAGAAGCTAAATACAATGGACATGTTAAGAGAAGAGGAGTATCCAAAGATAATTTAGATCTTGCCTCGTGGCCCGAGCTTTGGTGGGAGTTGTGGGCCCTTCTTGATCGGTAGAATGTCACCGGAAGCTGTAGCGCTGAAGTAAGCTAGGGTGGAGCCACCTCCCAGGATCAAGAACTTGAGCAACAATCCTCTCTTGGTGAATGGAGCTGCAAATGTTTCAAAGAACTTGCTCTGCAGTTTCACAAATGCAGAATATAAGTTATTTATTAGGGTTCTGTAACAATTCATCCCAATCTTCATCTTATCATTGAATTGAAAATGACAAATGTACCTGAAGAGAGTTGTATGGTGATGGTGAATCAGATCCATACAAGTCCCACTGTCCAGTGGTGTTACCCAAATCCTCCAAATCAAAGTACACACTCTTGTCACCATATTTTGCCACAACAGCACCACTCCTGCATCCGAAAATCCACACTTTTTTTAAAAACCAACTCTTGCTGAGCATATAAAACCGGCCCAAGAAGATAAATATACAAAAGAAAGATGCAATTTTGATAAAACCTGACGCTTTTGGGTCTCATTGTCTGGCGAGAAGGCTTGATGTTGAGCTTCGTTCCACTCAGGGAGCTGCCGCCGAGGCCCTTGATGGTGGCGGGTTGAACTGCAGCAAAAGTTGCAAGAGATGCCATGGTCTTACTTGTGACTGGTTCCTGGCAAAACTTGGTTCTGCTTTTTTCTCTTTTTCCTGGAGTTGGAGAGAGTTGGTTTTGATCTTTTGCGAGGATCTTACAAGGACACGTGTCAAAACGGGATTTTCCTTGGGAGATATGGAGAGTCATTTACCAAATGCCACGTGGATTTTTGTTGGATTGGCCAATCCATTTTGTGATCTCACTTCACACCACAGAGTACAAACTACACGACGGACATGGAAACTGAGACTTCATTTTTTATGCAGTCTATTAATTTCTGTATTTTCCTTAAATAATGGGGAGTAACAAAAATTTAATTAACAAATATGATTCTGTTCAATTTGCCTTTAACAATCTTCTGACAATTGATCTACCGGGTTCATTCTTTCTTTAACTTTGATGATGGAAGAATTTATTTTTCCAGTGCGACAATTTTGTAATTACAATTCGAATGATATTAAACTCTTGAATTTATCTCGTACCTGTAAATTTCAAAAAATTTGGTACATAAATTTCAATAGGAGTTATTTTTTAATGTAGTACTATATATGTTTTTGGAATTAATTTCTATGTAAATTTAGTATCAACTTGAATTAAGAGAGTTTCATGGTCTTTTTGGACGAATTCTTGTCATTTGTTGTAGAAATTTACTTGAGCTTTACAAAGATAAGAAACATATGGTCTGAAAATTTTAAGATCGTCGACTAACTAGGCTGAAGTTGTAAATTAAAAATCATTTGGTTTGCATTTAGTAATTTAGTAGAATTATTATTAATTAAATTAATAATTAATTTTTAGGTTTTTAATTTTTTATTTAGAATTATATTTTTTATTAACGCACTTTTATCAAATATATTGCTATCATCAACCTTAAATTACATATTTTCTTTTTTATTTACATTAATATTATTTGAAGAAACAGGCCCTCCTCCAATCAAAACAACATGTTACTTATTAAGTACCTATGATTATTTTAAAATAGTTGTATTTCTTAAATTGTTAGAGGAGAAGAATTATAGAGATGAACTTTTTTTAATGGTGGAAAATGACCGAGAAATCAGGTTTCTAGATCTAAAATATTGGACGAGGATGAGTGATTGGTCGTTATTTTCATATTTAAATTCTGGCAAATTGATGATGAAAACTATGTAAACTATGACAATTTTCCTACTTGTGCAGATAATAATGGAGGCGGGAAGAATGGGAGAAATGCCAGTTTTAGAGTTTGTACCAGACAGACAGGCGAGCAATTTTGGCTGCAGACTTGGCTAAGATTATCAAGCTAGAGACGTGCTGGGCATGGAGTCACGGAGCTAGGGTTGTTCATCGGTTATTGGTAACGGAATTTCCGAAATTCCGAAACCGAAATTTCGCTTGTTCGGTTCGGTTATTTCGGTTTCTGTTATTTCGGTTTCGGTTTTCGAAAAACCAAAATTTTATTCGGTTCGGTTTCGGAAAGGGATGGGTTGAAGTTCGGTTAACCGAACTAACCGAACTTCTTATACACAGCACGACGCCGTTTTATCTTTCATAGGCAACAAACACTTACACACGACACACGGTGTCCCTCTCCCAAACGAAACCCTACCTCCTCAAACTCAAACCCTCTCCCTCTCCCAAACGAACCCCCCTCGCTCAGTCCGTCTCCCTCTCCCAAACGAAACCCACTCGCAGCGCTCAGTCCGTCTCCCTCTCCCAAACGAAACCCAGTCACCCCTAGTCACCTCTCTCACTCGATTTCACTCTCCGAGTCCGATCACCCACTGCCTCCTCCTCCACCAGCAGCTAGCAGCTACCCACTTGCTCTCCTCTCTTTCCATCTCGGCATCTCCTTTCCTTTCCATCAGTTATTTCGGTAAGTTTTTGGTGCTCTCCTCTCTTTCCATACTTAATACCTAATTTCACCGAAAACCTAATAATAGTTAATACTGAAATTAGTGGTTTTTGGTGTGTATTTTTGGCTTTTTGGTTAATTGATGGGTTCTGCTGCTCATTTCCGTGAATTTGGCATCATTTCATACTGTAATATGTACTAATGATCATGTTGGTATTCTACATTTGGGTTTTCTTTGATTTCTGATATTATCTCCATGCTGTTAGGTTATCTGCCTATTTAATGTTGTCGTTTGATGGTGTTTTCAGATAACCTGCTATGTGAATTCGTAGCACTCCATATGTTTGGTTCTTGTTCAATGAAAACTTTTGTACCCTTTTAGTTTTCCTAACTTTTTCTGTAACATGCTACTGGATGGCAATGGCATTGGCATTGGCTGGTGGAGAGTGTGAATCAGTTGTGATACTTGCTATATTCTTCTTCTTGTTGTTTGTGTTTTTGTATGTTTTTTGATTTTGTGATCGTTCACTGTTCTGAAGTTATTAAATGTATAAGAATGATCAATTAAATTTATAGTATGAATCACGAATGTTTTAGTGCTGGATGTTTGCATATCTGTCTTTATATGTTAGATATTTCAATTACTTATTTAGTTGGTTTTTGTTTCAGCTTTTATCCGATTCCAAATGGAGACAGTGACTCCTTCCCAAGAGCAGCTTGTCATTGTCACTACTCCCTCAGCTTCTACTGCACCCTCAGCTGCTGCTACTACAATCACTGAATTGTGATTTCTGATTTGGAGAACAAGGCAACATATCCATCATCAACATTCAATCAGCATTGCTTTCCCATGGTAATTAATACAGTAGCCCCTTTCCTCTCCTTGATGCAATTCATATTTTCCTTTCGCAAAGAAATTGTTACCAAGACCCATCAAGTGCAAGGCCTCTTTGAATTTGTACGTGTCTCCTTGGTAAAGGAAGAAGATAAGGGACTGTGAAGTTAACCGAAGAACAATTGTCAATTGCTATGTTTATATTTTAATTATGGATTGTACTTTTAATGTGTTGTGTAACTTGTGTTTTACTTTTTTTCATGTTGGATTGTATAATTAGATAGTTTTGAATCATTGATTTTGATTATGGAGATTGGATGGCTTAATTATGGATTTTGTTTCTTTTTTGCATGAAATTTAAAAAAAACAAGAATGAAAGTTCGGTTATTTCGGAAAAACCGAACTTCCGATCTGTTAGGAAGTTCGGTTTTCTGTTTCGGTTAGCAAAACTTCGGTTCGGTTTCGGTTAGCACTTTCAGGTAGTTCGGAAAACCGAATTTCGAAGTTCGGTTTTCGGTTAACCGAACGGAAAACCGATGAACAACCCTACACGGAGCTGTGCGTGAATCGGGGTGACAACTGGATAAGTGCTGGAAGTCAGAAGCGTGTGCTAAATGGACTCACGGATGTTGATCCCGTCATTTTGAACAAATAATATTTTATATTTATCCTAGTTTTAAATTTGAACAGTTTTAATTTTGTAATTTTTAGTTTTCGAATTTTGGGTTTTGAAAGATTCCGAGAAATAGGGGATTTTTCCCTAGCCTTTATCCAAGGCTAGGAAAAGCCACTAGAAGGGGGATCTTCGAATTTCCATCTTCTTCTTCCAAGAATCATCTATCAAACTTGCTATGTATTATTCCATTCAGGAAAATTACAGATTAATTCCAGTTCTATGTTCAATAATTATTTATCTTCTTTCATGACATTGTCCCGTAACTAAATCTATAATTCTTGATAAGGGTTGAGTGAGCCAATTCTTATAGTTTTGAGATCGAAACATCCTTCATAACCTCCCCATTTGTAACCCTATCAATCTCCGTTTTAACAAATCGGTTCCCATTAATCCCAAGGCCTGATCACTCTTAGGTTTAATGAGGAATTTGCAGTCAGCCACAAAGGGGACGGGTTGAAACTGGAGTGGCCCAAGTAGACAGCTGGCCACGCGAAGGTTAGTGAGTATTGAAGGGTATAGTCCTAACCAGATTGACAACCTAGGGCTCCGATTGGGGGGTAGCTTGGACTAAACACTGTCTTTCCCTATGCCATTGAGGAGGCGCAGCCCTTCAAGTTAACAATCAACTAGATAAATCCTTTAACCAACAAAATCCTTTAACCAACAAAATCCTTTAACCAACAAGGTGTCCATTGATTAGGATCACTCGGAGAGAGAGTTCTCGGCAAGTGATTTCAAGAGGAGGAAAGTAGGATTGGAAAGGAGTACCTCCCAATCTATAGCAGTGTTATGAAAGGAGGGGGAAACATCTTTGAATCAATGATCAGTCTGTAAGAATACATGCTCACGGATTCACCCTTACCAAGAGTTCTCTCATCCCTGATTTCACAACCCTAGACAACCAATCTTGGCCAAGATCTAATCTTAACCAAGATTATTTTACCAGTTAATTTCTATTTTATTTATTTTTAGTTGCAGAACAATCAACCAAATTTCATTGACGAGGAAGTCAAATCAAAGCTACAATTCCCTAGAGGTCTCTGTAGACGATCCTTTTACCACATCTAGAAGTCCATTGTGGACTGTGTTAAGTTGTATTTTCTATCCCATTTCATATCTATTATTACAACTATTTTTTATACTCCTGATAGGCAATCAATGAGGATGAGGAGGAAGAATAGAAGCTTGATCGTCATTGTTGAAGTTCTTCACTTCTTTGTGTGTAGCTGCAAAAAGGAAAAAGTTAGGGTTTTGAGGAAGGAGACGAGATGAGATAAAGAGGGAAAGGAAGTGGCGGGGTCCACTTCCCACGTAGCATCAAGCCGATATGTGGCAATCCGACATGACAATAGTGGGGTGCTGACGTGGCAAATAATGGACAACATCGATGTAAGGTGAGATATCTGTAACGGTAGGAGATGATTAAATAATAATAACTACGACCAGAAGGGTAATAAAAAAAATAGTTCGGATTAATTAAAATATTAAATCATTTAACCTTAATATATTTATTTAGGCCGAGGAATATGACACTGATAATTTTGAGATCGATCGATCCGCCGCACTAAATGGTTTTGCTCTAACACACTTTCATCAAATAATTGTCTTTTTCAAACTAACTCAGATTCTCATTCTAGATTAATCTCTTGTCGTAAAATGAAGAGAATATCCGGTGAAACTGAAAATGTTATTTCTATTGACAAAAAAAAATTGTTTTTTCTGCTCTCTTTTTTTCTAATTAGTTACAGTATGTTTGTATACCAAAAAAAGAAAAAGAAAACATATGGTTTTTCTGCTTTTTTTTCCTAATTAGTTAATGTTATAATACCAATTAAATTTTTTTTTTTTTTACACATGATAAACTTGCCATGTATGATGTATCACAGTAAGATGATGGAGGGAAAAAACTTGGGTAAATCATGATCTACCTACATCATGATCTAAGATGATGATACATACCCCAAATAGTGCTAGAATACCACTATTCTTGACACTTTTGGACACGTATCATCATCCTATATCATGATGTAGGTAGATCATGATCTACCCAAGTTTTACTCGATGATGGAGTAAATTAAAAATGGAAAAAAAAGGTACGGTTTAGAATTAGAATACGTTTCCAATTGTGATGGCCAAAGTCGAGGTTATTCTTGATTAGATCCAACTCACAAATTTAAAACTGTAAGTTGAAGACTCCCATTGTAATTGGCAGATGTAGCATGCATGAAATCAAATAATTAAAATTAAACTAATTTTAAAATTATAATTAGACTAATATCTCCTCGTTCAATTCTTTCCAAATCATTAGATCTTCATCGACTTGGTATTCTTAAAAAATTAGAGAAATCAAGTCCGTATATCACGTTACTACAAGCTCTCATTTCAAAATAATACGTAGTCTGGGTCAGTTTGGTTCTGAAACTACATATCTATGACTTCGTTTCTCAAAACCAATCAGCCAAAAAGAAAAGGGAAGGATCTTTCCCTCTGGAGGTAGCAAAATCAATCCCGAGCCACTTGGCATTCTAATGTAGTTCCAACAATGCATTTCTTTGACTGTCTTTTTCTTTTTTAAATCAATCAAAACCTCTTCCCAAACTGACTAACACTGTCTGTTCTTATAAGAGTGGTGCTAGAATTTGTTTTGCGATCAAATGAATATCCTTTTAATATAATATAGGTCATCGAAAAGATATCAGAAACACTTTAATTTTATATGAACCTAATACCCTTTATCTTATGGGACCAGTCCGGAAAATGTTATCATAGAAGATAATATGTTTGACTATATTTAACTTCTAAATCCAATAAATTTTGTTTTTTTTTTCCACCATGAATCGAATCTATGATTTACCTCAAAGAGATATGTACTAACCAATTGCGTTTATACAACACTTTAATTTTGTTGAATTAATACTTATAATATTTCAGACGATATATCAAAATACCGTTCGCTGGATAGCCTTAGATATAGATATGGTGAAAATTAGATGATATGCATATACTTTTGGTGAATTTTGTGGATTTTAATGTTTGAAAAAGTTCAACAAGATCGAATTTGGGCTTCAAAAATTAGGTCGTTCAAAGACCGGCTCGGCTGTTGTGCGAGCCTAACAAAAAAACTTTAAGCCCGACTATAACCCACTTGTCCAATCCATGCATATGAAAGACAAGTCGTGCGTACTCCGTTTAGTTTACGATACACCCTACAACACACAACATTCCTTTCCCCCCTCTCAGATTCGCGCACCACCAAGAAGCTCATCCACAAAGATAAAACTCACTCATCAATCATCATCCATCCCCAAGACTCCGAAAACCAGACACCATGTTCCCAGCAATGTCTCTTTCCCTCTCATCATCTCTCCACTCCCTCTCCATTTCTACTCCATTCCTCCATGGCTCCACTCCTCTCGCTCACCTCTCCAAACCCAATTCCCCCATTGTCCTCCAGCCCTCAAAGTCTTCAACTTTTCTCCCTCCAATTAGGGCCATGAGGTCATTGCAAGGAAGGGTTGTGTGCGCAACCAGTGACAAGACAGTGGCTGTCGAGGTGACAAGACTGGCCCCGCATCCTAAGTACAAGAGGAGAGTAAGAAAGAAGAAGAAGTACCAAGCTCATGACCCTGATAACCAGTTCCAAGTTGGTGACTGGGTCCAGCTTGAAAAGAGTCGGCCTATTAGCAAGACCAAGACTTTCATTGCTGTGGCTGTTCCTCCGAGGAAGGCTAAAGAGAAGAAAGAGAGTGGAGAAGATGGTTCTGCCGGGTCTAGTGAGCTTGGAATCCCTTTGGAGTCTCAACAGGAACTGCAGGCTTAATGTAAGGCAAGGGAAATCTGTAGTCTATAATAATTGTATGAAAGTTTGCGGCTTTTGCTACTCTGTGTTCGTTTGAATTGTTAGTTTAATTCAGTGCTGTGAAATTGGGTTTTCTTGAGCCAATTGTTAGTTTCGGTGTTTAATTTTGATGTCTATTGACGCTTATATCTTCATAATTAAGATAAGATTGTTGGGTCTTTGTGCATATTATAATTTAAAATTCATTTAGACATTGGTAAGTATAAGGGAGAAGGGTAGGAGAGTTATTTTAGAATGTGTTTGTATGTTTTTTTTAAAATTGGGTTGTTGATGATTTAGTTCAGCCATAGTTTCGTTGATTTTGCCTGATGCGTTCACAAGATCTAAAACAAGCTTGGGTTTTGAGTCAAAGTTGTCTGGAACATTGAGTTGTCAAATTGATATGAAACATTCAAGTGTCTGTGGTTTGTTTGGTGACTGTGCTACGGTGCTGGAGTTCAATGAGGGTTGGTCCTTTGATTCTGGATGCATGTTGGTCAAAGGACTTTCGAACCAGCTAGAAACATGTTTGGTTGGAATTTGCTAATTGTTTTCAATCATCTAGGATTGTTTCTACTGTGTTGGCTTCCTTGGTGATTTGGGAATTTATGTTGATGTTTTTTGTTTTCACAGATGTTTCAGATGATAGCATTTTACTGTTTTGTATTAGTCAAATTGTATTCAGTTGTTATTCATTGGATGGATGTTGGTGATGAGGGTGGACCATGGATTTGGATGAGCTTTCTTGGTTTAAGTTGCCAGCATTGTCTGAAATTTGGAGTTTGCTAGTTGCTACAACCCGGAGCGATGCTGGTTCCAGCTAAGAAGGGAACGAAGTATGAGGATGAAAAGGGTAGTTGTGGTGATCTTTTCCACGTTTTAATGGTGGGACTAAGCATTTTTCTGAGTTTCGCTTGAGTTGTGGGTTTTCATTAGATGCATTTTGTTGTTGATTCTTGAACTAGATGGAATTGATGTTGTTGCTCACTTCTCGGGCGATAAGAGTGTGAAAGTAAGTAAAAGTTGGTTTGAGTTGGATTTGTTCATTTTTGTTGTGTTGGAAAGTGTCAATTGAACTTTTGATGAGGGGAGATACATTTGAGAGTTAGAATAGAATATTGAAAAAAGAGGGTAAGCCTGGAAAGTTGCAGGAATTGAGGGAAATGGTACTTGACAGCAGAAGATAACGGTTTTCTCAGTGAAATACTGGGAATTTTACAGTAAATCTGAATTCAAACTGTACTAATTTGCGTAGACTTGGGTCTCCTCTATAATTGCTGGGGTTTGGTTCGTAGAACTTGTAAATTTTACAAGTACTTACCAGGTTCTACACAGCTGAGGAATAATGTTATCCTCTGCGGAAAAGCAGCGTCCTGCGAGCAATCTTGCAGGTTGCAATGCTTTGAGAATCATGGTGCATTTGCATATTTAAGAATTCTCAACTAGTGCTTGGTCTTTGGTGGAAGAAAACAAAACTGGAACGTTGTACTTTGCCTAAAAAAACTGATAACTACTGCATAAGGACTCCATTCGTAGTTGTAATAAAACCCTTGTTTTGCTTGAACGTTACATCCTTCTCGTCCTGTTACCATGCTATTTGCTAACAGTTGTAGTAACTTTTCCTTTGTTTAAATATTTGACAACAATACAGAGGATATCATGATAAAACATTTTCGCCTGCAAAACCATTCTGGTCTACCAGTCTTCACATCCTTGAACCATTTTGAGATGAAACTTGAAAAACTCGCTATTCGGATACCAGAAAATGGGAAGTGAAAACCATTAGTTCTTATAGTTCTATATATGCACCTAGGCATAATATAACTTCCACTAGCTTGTAGACTCTAACACTTCTTCCTCTCATTCTCCATAGCACCATGTCAGTCATTCTTTCGCACAGCTCGTTCGCGTGCGACGTGACAACCAACAGGAGAGTTCCCAGCCCTCATGTCTAGCCTCAGACCAACAAAGGCAAAAGCAACAGAAAAAACATGGTTCTCCCCTCTAGTCAAAATATAAACTTGAAGAGGAGACAAAATTACAAGCCTATGAACTTTACAATAATTAGTGTCTACCTAACCAGTAAACCTAGTTAAGGAATTAGCTGTCTTCGCATTGCAGGCCTGTCTTTATATTTTTTAATGTGTATGATATTACTGTGTTAATGGATTCAATGGACTCAACTGAAACTGTGGCTGTGGAGGAGTTAGTCAACATTTGAAATGCTATTGTCAGCAAAGATCCTCCTTCTGTACTCTTCTCCTCTTTTCTTGCAGTGATCACTAGTGGCCTCGATTCTTGTCCGTCAGGAAGAATAGAGAACCCTGAAGGCAATATCGGTATGCTGCTTGAATCACACCCTGTAATCACGGACTGCATTCCACTTATTTCCACAGGAGCATACACTACCATGGATTCATAACTATTCGTGCAGGTATCTTGTAGTATCCACATGCTATTCTCTTTTGATTGCATTGTCTGGAATTGAAATATACAGCAATTTAGGACCATGATTAGTTAGATGTTGAGAATTCTATTTTCTTTTTCGAGATAGAGAAGAACTCACCTGAATACTTACTGCATTGCCTCGATCTTGTCCTTTGCACAAGTTCGCTATGGATTTCACAGAACCTCCACTTGACATGATATCCCACTAAACTTTGTAACAAAAAATTGTTAGTCATATTTCCTTGATGCTTTTTACATTGTTATGTAGATGATTCAGGTAATAGTAGCATTTTCATCATACCTCGCTTCTACGTGCTTCATCTCGTAAGTAATCAAACAAGATGTGAGGAGAGACGGGCAACCAGATAGAAGAAACTGCACACAAGATCACTCCAGGTGGTTCGCCAGGATCATTTATGTTCTTCCTAGAAGAAACCCTCATGTCCTCTCCTGTTTTGCTTGTAACCTTGTTCCATGTATGGTAGCTCGATGCACCTATGGCGTGGCAAAAACTGCTTGTCATCCTTTGCGCCAATTTCAAAATGCTTTTCCTCCCAGCCAGTGTTGCAACACCTGTTTTGTTATTAAAATGCTTATTGTCAGAAAATTTTCTAGCAGATATGAAAAACACTTCTTGCAAAAGCGAAGATGGCGACCTATTTTGGCCTTACCGGCTGAATCCTTTGTGGGTACATTGGTTGCCATGAAGAAAACAAGTCGTTCGCATTGGAGCTGCAATGTAGCCACCCAATGTTGCGCACCGAATGCTATACCACTATTCACAATGGTGCGGTACATGGTATGAACTGCGCTTTTCTGGCATTCCAAGTGCTCCACCCATATCACCTAGAAAGAATCTCAGAGAATTGAGTATAAATGCTACACTTCACTTCATTCTTTTCGTTCAAGCAATTCTTATTAAGTTGTTCATGTTCCGTACCAAGATCAACCATAACAATCAAAGAACATGTTAATCATTATGTCAAGCTAACACGTGCTGGAATAAGAAAGTAAAAATACCATAACTAAACTGATCAAAGTTATATGGTTTGTATAATTCAACTTGAAATCTTAATACAGAAACATCCAGTGTTCTGACTCTTTTTGTATCGACTGAATGTAAAAGAGTAACATTTTATGAATGTACCTTGCAATGACCATTTGATTTGTCCTCAATTATGCAGCCAGAGGGGCGTTTTCTGCATTTCACGAGCGATGCATCAATGTTGTCTTCAACTTTATCGATGGAGACATCTACAATTGCCCACTGTTCCGCACTCAGTTGCTTGCAATATCTAACAAAATACACTTCTCTAGTGGGGACCAAGGGTGTCAGCATCTGGACCTCTGCAAACATCTACCCACATAAAAAGGAAAATTGTCAATGGCTAAGTAAATTACAGAGTGAAAAGGACCGTGTTGTTTTGACACAAGGCGGTGATGACCGGCACCACTTGTGAAGCCCTGAGTGAGCTGCTAGATGAGCTTATATTCGGTGGATCAATATATACAGAAGAATATAAGTTCATCTAACAGCTCATAAATGGCTAAATATATCTCAATTAATACCATATGGTGATTTTAAAATTTTCAATTATTCTGAGAAAAACCACCACATGGAGTGAATTGAAGATATGTTAAACAAATTTAAAGTTGCAATTTGAAATTTTATTTGTAGTTGGGACTAGGTTAAACATTTCAGACAAATACAAGGACCAAAACGAGTGACCAATCAGAAGTGTCAATTAAATAATCTTGACCTCTCAGCAGAAGAAGACAAGGAAGAAGTGGATCAATAAAGCACAAAGGTCCCATCGCTGACTGGGGCATTAGATTTTTATTTCCTGAACTGGAGCCATTAGATAAGGTTGGAAAAATGGGTGCCTCATCTTTTATTTTAATTTAATTGGAAATATATTAAATTGTAATTGTAATTTCTGGGTAATTTTTATATGTGGACGTTACATCTTCATGTTTTCTGCATTTGTTTTTTGGGGAAAAGAAGATATGTTTTTATTCAATCATGGTGTCACTTTGTCTTCTTTAAAATTAATGCTCAGATTGTTGTTTAGTTGGTGTCAGCACATAATAAAAAGGAAAAAATAAAGTTATGCTCTACAATAATTTCTATTAGGTGCATGAATCAACATATGCATCTTTCTTATCTGTTTCTTTTTTCTTTTCTATTTTTTATGATTTGATCCGGGTATGGAGAGTCCAGGGCGGGGCAGTCCCGACCTGCCCCATTACTCAACTCATACCCGGATCGTTAAGACGAGATTTTCGAGTATTTTTTTGTGTGACTCTTTTACTATCTTTATAAACTTTGTTACGTTGATGGAACTAATTTTATATCAAATATTCAATTCCAATAGTATTATTATTAATAGTTATTACCCCCTAGGCGGGCGGGTAATCCCTACTTATGTGGGTCATGGCCCGACTCATGGGGCATGGACGAGGCAAATATTAAAGGGGCATTGACGCGGTCAGGGCGAGCATAACCCGCATTGACTTATGGGAAGCGTTAAATTTACCAGTTCTAGTAAATTTACAAAATGACGGAAAACTGGTTTTAACATGTACAAATAAATGTTTGACTTGACATTTGAATTTCTATTATTAGAAAACTCTTACTGTCCTTTTCTAATAATAATCCTTATTTTTCCTAGAAAAAAACAAATTATATTTTTTTATGTATAACTAAATAAAAAAATTAAAAAAATGCTATTTGCTGAACAAAATAGGAGAAAGATTCACAATAATATACATACCAATTGCACTCCACCATTCCTGTTAGCTCCTTCGCCATTGCAAATCACATCCACAGTCACTGCTTTGGAAATCAAGCATGGAAACATTTCCATCCATTGATTCTGAATTCACAAAAATAAAATAGCAACTCTTAACATTAGCGGCAATTTCAACCTTACGATGATTTGGAGGAACAAATTTACATAAAAACGGGCCATAAATAGAAAGTATAGTGTGTATTTATTTGGTTAATGTACTAAACATTTGTGACATGAAAAATTAAATAATAGAAAGCTTAATTAATTACCTACCGCATCCATAAAACTTTGAACTAGCCTTGGAAGATCCATGAACACAACTCCAATCTCTCTTGAGGCCGCAATGGACCTCTTTGGCCTGCCATTATTATTGCTTGAGACTCCAACACCAAATTCCTTCATGTACTCATCATAGTTGAGAATGTCGCGACCCGTTTCCACGCTCCGAATCCATAACGGTTCAGCCATTGTAGCCATCTTCGTCAGCTCTCCCATCGCTTGATCAACAATGTCCATGATTCTTGACTTATCGAGCCCGAAAATTCCAGTGTAGAACTCTAGCGAACTCCTAGTACTGTTCTCTTGCTCATTTCTATCCGAGCAGGAGGACGTTGTTGCCCCCGGCAGGAATTTCCCTATAATTGCTCGGAGTTTCTCTACCTATAAGGTAACATCAACAAGAACACAAAATACGAATTGAAAATCATTTCGAGTCGACAACATTTTTGTATGATTAATTAATTTCTAATTACCTCAGCTTTGAGTTTTGCATTTTCCATGCGCAAATGTTGTTCATTCGGTGGTGGTAGAGCAGAGTCTCTAGTAGAGGTAGAAGTGCCACAATTTGGGCAGCAAGCCTTGTTGATGGTTTCCCTCATGCTCCTATTCTCGTCTCGGAGTTTATCCATCTCTGATTTCAACAATGAATTCTCATGCCGCTCTTGTATAGCCTGCAACACAACCATCAAATCACTTAGTACCAGACGAGATTGAACTATTGGAATGCTAATTTTGCAACATAGCGGACAAAACTGATTGTAATTAAAATTTTAAGGATACAATTAGAAAAAATAATTTTCTAAAATGACAAATACTTTATAAATAAATAAAAAATTGGCATACTTTAAAATAAAATTTCTCCTCTAAACCGAATGGAATAAATGAATGAATCATAGAAAAATATACCTTGATTTGAGTTCGGCGATTTTGGAACCAGAACTTGACTTGCCGGGGAGCAAGGCCTAATTGCTTGCTTAGCTGTTGTCTCTGTTTCTCAT
Organism: Viola odorata; assembly: GCA_963691705.1. Taxonomy (NCBI): domain Eukaryota; kingdom Viridiplantae; phylum Streptophyta; class Magnoliopsida; order Malpighiales; family Violaceae; genus Viola; species Viola odorata. The sequence continues at coordinate 70,165,094 of OY829540.1, forward strand.
CCGGGTGTGGGGACTCCTTAAATAGCCTGTCAAATATATATTGCAAAAAAAAAACTAAGAAATTTCTACATTAATTCAGCTTATCGGGGAAAAAAAAAAGAATCACACTGATCGGACCGGAGAGCCACCCTTTGTCGGAGTCAGAATCCGACCATGAAAAAGAAACTTTCTTACAACATGTGACTCACCTCTTCTCTCCATCTCTATAATAATCTTGTTTCTTTGTAAGCATGTCCCTAGCCACAACTTTTTAATTCCTTAATATCTTCCATGCTACACTTAATCATGTTTTTTCAAAGAATTAAAAAGTTGATTATCGAAATAATTAGGGTTCTTATCAAATTAACTAGACCAACTAGTTTGGAGAATATTATGTTTAAGATTAGCCAGGTACCCGTTGGGCATAAAATGGTCCAACTAACTAATCCACATTTAAAATAAAATAATATTACCATCAAATAATTAAAAAGCATGCGTACTAATAATATAAAATAATTAAAGTAATCGTTTTTTCCTGAACTAACCCTAATAATACTTGAACGAGAATAATTCATATTTTATAAAAAATAATTAAAATATTCATTTTTTTTATAAAAATCCGAAAATAAGAGTATAATAGCTATGCTATATTCTTCACTTAAGTAAGCCTTAGCATTTGGCAAAGCATGCACATGCACACATCCCACATGTCCCACAAAACATTAATTACGCTATAAATTAGAGATTAGAGATATCCTTGTCTTTCTATACTAGTATTTTTTTCCATAATTAATGCCCTATTAATTTCTTAACTACCATTGTTGCAACATTCATAATTAGTATCCTTAATTAATACATATTATAGTATTAATCTGTCCTAGAAAACAAAATATTAGAGAAGAAGAAAAAAAAATTACGAAGAGAAGGGGGAAAAAAATGAAAATAGAAAGAAATTAAAGGGGCCACATACGCTTCCATTTCTTTGATTTGCTCAGCGGTATGCCTATGGTATTTTTTTCTCTTCTTCTTCTTGTGCTTGTCATCAGTACCGTCGTCACAGTCGTCGTCATCATCTTCTTGCTCCCCTTCACCTAATTCAAAATCATCTTCTGATCTTGATCTTATGGGCCCTGAATTGTCGCTGCTGATCTCCACCGTCTCTTCTCTTCTAAATATTCCTCCTAGTACTCCTCCACCGCCGCCGCCACTCCCCTCCTCCCCCTCCTCCACCTCCACTGTGGAAGCCGCTGCGGCGGCGGAATTTGAGCCACGGAATATTCCAGCCTTCAATGACAAAAACACAAATTAGATCACCAAAAAAAGTTATATCTACCCAATAAGTGGTACATTTTTCAAAGCACAAACATATTAGGTTTTGAATTCTCTTCTAATTCGTATAAAATTGAAAAAAAAATCAAGAGAGTATATCTAAAATTGAAAAGAAAAGTATAATAAGATAAAATGTAAAGTGTACTATATGTCTACACTTGCATGTGAGTTTTAGATGAAAAGATACATGAAATGAAGAAAAAAGAAGGTTTTGGAAGATGAGTGGAAGCAAGAAAATCATAAGAGGAGGGGACGGAAAAAAATAGAAAAATCAATTAACCAAGATGGGAATAAAAATTAAAAAGATGTGCATGTGTGTGATTAATCTTGAATGGGGAAATTAAATTAAATATGAAAAAACAAATTAAATGAATAACTAAAAAAAATAGCGAAGAAGAGAGAATTGAATGTTGTAAACAAAAAAAAAGATGCAAAAATAAAATTAAATATACATACAAGGGAGAGGGAGAGGGTAGGAGAGGCAAAAAAATCTTTGGTGCGAGAAGCAGAGGTAGTAGCGGACGGAGCGGGTGGAGGTGGAGGTGGATTGTTCGTCGACGACATGTCAACCACGCCCATCGCCAGCCACCAGTGCCACCTTTGATTTGATGAAAAGATGGGGGAAGAGAGTGTACTGGTTTGAACAATTTAATGGAGAGGAGAGGAAGAGGAGAGGAAGAGGGAGAGAGGGGGAGATTAATTGGGGAGTGGGTCCTTTTTATTTAAGAACATAAAACAAAAATGATGTGCTTCAAGAATCGAGGGGGAGATTTATTTCTTTCTTCTCTTAATTTTCTTCTTTTCTTTGAGAGTGAGGGCTGGTAGGAGTTGACTGTTAGCTAATGAAGAGTGTTGAAATATGTGATAACCCAACTAACTGTTAAGCAGTTGATGAATTGAATCCCATCTTCTGTTTTTTACTATTCCATATTAATCGGTATTTTTGATATAAAAAATAAGTTTACGTTTTGTATCTTACTTTATATCGCTTATATCAATTAAATATCGGTACATACTGATCCTATTTTGTTATGATCTTAAAATTAAGAAAAATAATGAAAAATGTTTAGATCTTTTTTTACTGCTTCTATCGTGTTCTACTAATTTGTGTTAAGTACGTAAATTTAATTACATTTAGAAAAGTGTAGGTTTAAAACTATGTTGATGCTTATTAATTATGTATAATGATATATATAAATATAAAAAATGCATAATATTGAGATACAAACCTAATAATTCGAGATAGATATATCTCATACCAATAATAAAACCGAAATAGTTACGTGAATGGAAGATTGAGAACGTTGAGTATAAGTTATAACACCCAACCAAAAAAGAAGTATATTAATGTATCCAAGTTGTAATCCTTGGTGGGTTAGGATTATGAGCATTCAAATTGTGGAGTATAAGATTTCAGTAATTTGAATGGAAATCAACCTGCAAATTGTTCAAAATTGCTCTTTTTCATAATTTAGATAAGGATATATAATGTCAAAGATGTAGACTTTTATTTATATTTTAGTCAAATCGACTCATATATTTTTAATCTCTTAACAAAAATTATCCAGACTAGAATATATTTTGTGTCCTCCTCACATAATATTATATCGCTCAAAAAATAAATTATAAAACTTAATATCTCACATGCCACAATTTAATTTAATTTATTTTTCTAGAAAAAAACATTTCTTACGATGGATGCTAAGTAAGAAAGGTCACCGCCTCATTATTATTTTAATTTTTAAGTCAAAACATGCCATAAGCCATTTTAACAAAATTATACTAATGTTGATAAAGTACTTAAATGTAAAGATGAACCTAGTTTAGGATATAAGTTATGAATTTGATCATTTGCTGATATGAGGGTTTAAAATATTTAGATTTTTAAGTCTCTTTTGTAACAAAAAAGAAGAAGTTATTTTAAACCTTTTTTTAAGAAAAAAAATAGTAAAATCACCTGGTGTTTATACCCAATATTCGATTCATACCCCATATTTCATTTTTGTTCAATTTGAATCCCCCGTTTATTAATTTTACCAAAGCACACCCTAATTTTAAAATTACCTTAAAACCTGTTTGGTCACTCCTTAAGTGACGAGTTATCGTTTTAATTTTGAGTTTGATTTTTTTTTGGTATTTTCACATCATCATTTAATGTGTAAGGAGAGATAAATAAAAAAATTCCAGGTAATATATTTTATTTATTTTTATTTTCATGTGCTAAACCCTCTTATTTAAAGAGTGACCAAATATGAGAATTTTAAAATTAGGGTATGCAATGGCAAAATTAGTAAACGTGGGATTAAAATTGAAAAAAATGAAACGTAGGATGGGAAAAAAATAGGAGTAGTTCTACTGCATTTTCCTTTTTTTTTATAACTGTTTTAAATACTCACAAACCAAGTCTTAATTTGGAATTTGCGTTAAACCTATATCGGTTATGAAGTACTTAACATGCTAACGTCAACAACTAAATAATAGTATCGATTTAAATAAAATTATACAATATTTAATTTTGTTTCAGGTCCGAAAAAAAAAGTATACTTAAGCTCAATAAATTAGTAGACGAGGGCTAAACTTTTTCAAACTAGATCGGTTTATTCAATAGTAAAATGTTCACAATATATAATTATTTTATATCAAAACAACAAGAATACAACTACTTTATACTCCCTCCGTCCTTTTTTAATAGACACGTACTGTTTCGGCGCGTATTTCAAGGAGGTCGGATGACTCATTATTTGATTCCAAAAAAATTCGTACTTTTTTTCTAACGTACGTTAATCTTTAACGTACGTCCGAGAAAGAATTCGAAGCAAAATTATCTTAAATAGTGAGTCATTCGACCTCCTTGATATACGTACAAATAGTGAAAACGTCTATTATTAAAGGACAGAGGGAATACAATATATCAAAATTGAGTAATATTTTATTTAAAAGATAAAAGTATTGAATTATTTAAATCAATCGATTCGTATCAATATTATTTATATTATATTCCAAGGATGTAACGAAACTATGTGTGACGCTTCCAAACAAAGTATATATACTATACAATATCCGGCAACTGCTCCACTATTAATTTGCGACAAAACAAAAACAAGGCATCCTTTTCTTTGTTTCTTGTTCAGTTCCTAATTGATTTTAAAACATTAAAGTTATTGTTTTTTATTATTTAAAAAAGGAAATTATTCCCTGAATTTTGGTTTCAGATTACAACATATGAAATGAAATGAAACTCAAATTATTACCAAACACATCATTTCAGCCTAACAGTGAAAGTGACGCTTTTTGCAATTCCCAATTAGAGGATCAGATTTGCAGCATCTATTTTGCTACTAAACCTTTTTTTTTTTTTGACTTTAATAAATAATATTTTGAAATTAAATATAAAAATTAAGATAATAATTGGTGAAAATATTTTTAATATTAAATAATATTTTTATTTTTTTATATTAAATAAACTGAATAATATATATTATTCTCTCTATTTCATATTAAATAAATTAATCATAAAAAGACCTGCTAATTGGACAGGTCGCTCGTAGAATCCCGGGTCTATTCTAAATGAATGGGCTTGGACCGCCAAATTTCAAACCCGTCTCGACCTACATCACATAATTATTCGTTATATATATATTATAATCCAATAACTTCTAATTTCTAATAAATAAATAAATTATAGGGACATGAGTTTCTATTATCATTGTTATGCACTCAGTAGATTTCAAAATTATCCAATTGTTTTGATACTTTTTTATTTTATTCTGTTTCATGAGTCGGTCATGAGTTGGATGGAGATTAACAACATACTTATCATTATTGGTTAAGTATTAATTGGGATTGTAAGGTTAAAATACTCAGTTTATTATTTTGAACATGTGAAACTCAATTTGTGAGAATATTTTGATTTAAAATTTTTAGTTGATATAAAAAAAATATTATTTTCTCTAATAATATAAAATTAAACGGGTCGATCTGTTTAGTAAGAGCGTCGAACTTGGGTCGTATAAAAGTTGGCCATTTTAAGGCCACAGGTCTAATCATAAAGTACTTAGAAAGTTACAAAACGTCATTAATTTGAAACCATTTTTTTGAGCATTTAAAAGAATCCATAAAGAGTATTATTAGGAGACGACTTTATCTTTTATTTAATAATTTTAAAAGATAATTATAGACTATAACTTCTAAAATTTGAATTTATCAATAGAGTTTTATACGGTTGTCTTCTTGTATTATCTTATTAATGGTAAAGATATCAGTCAGGTCTGAGTTTGAATGTATATAAAATAAAGGTGATAAAAAGATTAAGAATCAAAGGAATAAAATGATTAAGATAGAGAACTTCTTCTTAACTTTCAGAAAAGAAAAGAAAAGAAGAAGCTTCTTGATGTGTATTTTTTTCTCATGATACATGAGCAAAATGGTTGAAGAACAATTCAAGAAAATGGCTTAATCTTAGTAATTCTTGTTTCTTTTTTGATGGAGTTAGGAGGCAACTATCATCATTTCTCAATTGACAACTTTTAGGATTTCCAATTGACATGGGACTAAGAAAGCACAATTGGTTGAGAAGACAACTAACTTTTTTTAACACTTAAAATTTTCAAGCTTTTTTTTAATATTTTTTTAACCGAGACTATAATGTTTGAACACTATCTCATCTCTAAAAATGTGGCTCTCAACATGATTTTAGTTAATTCTCAAAACTTAAATTCGAAACTTTAGTTAATGATGAACAAGTCTTGTATCAACTTGACCACAACGGATAGTTTAGTTACACTTAAATCATAAATTACTTGAGCAGGACAGAAACGGGAAAAAAGAAACCAAAAAAAGGAGGAAAAACAACCATGGATGCCATTATTAGCCATCACCTTCTATAATTAAAGTTTTGGTGTCATTCATGTTATGATATGATTTATGCTCATCCGCAATTTAAGTCATAAGAGCAGAATTTTAAAATCTTTTTTCCCCCTTTCCAATTGCAAGTTAGTGTGCTGTTAGTTAGGAATGGTAGATAACATGAAGCAATCACATGACGTGGAAACAATTCCCTAATAAATGGTATGGAGTTTGCTTTTGGGTTTCTCTCTACTACATCTTTTTACTTCCCTGGCTCATTCATACCTCTGCTGGAAATCTTACAAGAAAGAGTCGATAACCGGGACATAATTCTACACTACTTCAAGTCAAATTTACTCCCTTATTCACATAAATAGTGAAACTGACTATTCTTAGGGCATGTAATTATGGTGATGAACCCATTATTAGTGGCGAATCCCACCATTTACGTGAGTCAGTTTAGATAATGTCTTGCATTCCCAGAGTAGTGTAGAAACACTCCAATAATCGTTCTTTTTATTGTCAAGGCTTTTGAGGTTTCTTATGAATCAAGGCTAGAGTTCCAAAAACAATGAAATGAAAACAATTTTGAAAAAAATAACGGGAAAAAGTTAGAGAAAGGTAATACTATATTTAAAGTGAGAAAGGGCAACTAGAAATGATGAAGTACAAGAAAGAACACAAATAAAGGTGAAAGGTATTTGAAAAGGAAAAGAGAGGCAAAAGACAACACGACACGAAGGAATAAATATCCACAAAATAACCTTGATTCATACATATAGTTGGGCCGCAAGCTTCACCTCCATCTGTTTACCGAGCTAGTTGATTCGATGAATGAGTTGTTATTACAGTCACCTGCAACAACGGGAACTGATCACGAAACGAACAATTATTTCACAGTATACTTGAATCAAATTGCATATATTAAAAATATGTGACGAGCTCCAAAATGTGAACGCATAATGTTCAAGCATGACAAGGACTCAGGCAAAGGCATGCATATTTGGTGTATGGATAGATGACAGACCAAATACAGCAAATGCTGTGAAAACAACATCTTTAGGTTCCATCTGCTAAATCTAAATGAGATTAAATATGTTCCATCTCCCAATCACCAGTAATCTGAAATCTGATTAACAACATACAGGTAACGTATTCTCCTAAAGTTCTCTATCACCATCATTATCACCTCATAATGGTGTGGCTGGTATGACAACAACTGAACTTAATTACCCCTCCTCTATTGCTCTCCCATAGTTTATGGTTTCAAAGTATCGTACGTCAAACATTAATCACGGCTGTTTAAACACTATGTACACAATAACATCCAATTGGGTGCTTGCATCTACCAAGATTAATAAAATGAGTTTATTAATTTACCATCACTAAGCTAACTTCTCCTAACAAGCGTGATCCATGGAACTATGTGCTGCAGCCATCGGACCCATGTAGCGTTGAAATATCGTCATCATAGGCTGCAGCAATGGAAATCAAGTCAAATAAGGATGCGATGACAAATGGATTAAGCAAATTAAACATGGGTATTATAACTTTCATTATAAAATGCTTCAAGTTTCTGTCCAACCTGGAGACTATTAGATTTGACTGGTAGACAATGCAATGCTTTATGCAAGTCTGGTGAGAAGCTACCACCATAAAGTACCATACAAATATGCAATGTTAAGCAGTAATGAAATGGAATAAATGCTAACAGAAACTTTATTGAGTAGGTTTCACAAAAAGAGACTTTATGCACCCAAGTTCATTGTCATACAACTCATTCACGAATGCCTCTTGACTAACAGGGAGGCAACGGAAATTTAAAACATGTAATGGATTTGCTACATCCACTTGTCCCTTCTAAGTAATTGAAGTAATTAATGAATTAAAAACTATCTTGGTGTAGCGTGTTCACAAAGGACGCAATTAGATAAAATAAGGCAAAATGATATGCGAAGAATAGGACAGAATAAATCCTGTTCTTGACCACACAAAAAAAATCCTGTTAATTTTGTCATAAATCATTACAAATTAAAAACAATACTATCATCAGCAACAACTAAAGGATCAAATCATCAAATTACTTTATAGAGAACTATCCAAGTTAAATAGTTGGACTCATTAAATCTCTTTATGATTGTGCATCAGGTCATTTAGGTCTGCTAACAATCAGCTTCACATTGACACTCCCCTAGGTAATTTATCCAGAAAAGTCATGAATTGCAACCAAAGCAAGTATGGTATCCAAAGCAAACAACTACATAAGGAGTTTTCCATAATTCAAGGTAACCAAGCATAGTCAGTTCACACAGGCTAGGTGTTAGGCCAAAAGTGAATACTTTAGCACGTGCCATAAACAGAACTACCAGTCTCTCAACTAATTCCAAAGTGAATGCCCTAGATGTCCATTTAAAAAAAAAAAAAATTATTAATGCAAAAGTAATGCCAATTGGATTGTTACAAGGTACAGTTTCATGGTCACCTGAAAGCATGTTCATAAATATCCCAAACTTCTTCTATTCATATATACACTAAGGCTTGCCCACCAGACAAGTCTAAGGTGCTGAATTCATTGGAATTCGGTTCAAACAGTAAGTGCTAGCAGTGAGTGATTAGGAATTAAAGAAGGGAAGGAATCAAACCCAAGACCATACGCACATCTGCTGGAAGTCACGCCACCAATCTACACACTAGGGGGTACCAAACCAGAGTTATCAGAGCACTGGAAAAGAAATAGTGAAAAGTATAACCATCTTATGGCCAGAGAAATCCATGCATAGATTCTGAGAGCACGAATTCAAGGAAAAAGCGTGAAAATAGCTACAACATATAGTGCACTTCAAGCAGAAGAAGATACAGGGAACCACACATAGAATAATAAATTAGAAAAGTAGCACTGATAGGTCAAGTGTTCAGGATATTGGTGTGCAAAAACAAGCTTAAGTGCGATTGTTATTCTAGGCCTTGATAAAAAAAAATCATTATATTTTCTGCAGGCAATGCATAATACTTTTCAAGATGCACTTTAAATCCAAAGATTTCTTCACTCGACACACAGATCTTTGCATAAGTAGATCAGAATCACATAAGGGCAACCACTTGGTAGTTGAAGCAAGTTTCTCTAAGGAATTTCACAGTAGGATTAATCATGATATCCACTGGATCCAAACAATGAAAATGCCAGTCACTTGTTTCCTCAACAAGTTACAATGAGAACTGTGCTAGCAAGGGAACAATGTCTAAAGCTGAGGAAGGAAAAACAAAAAGAAACCTGGATTATTTGGTATGATGCGAAATAAGTGGCAAAGGCCCAAAATTTTTAGGCTTTCCTCGATTCATGAACTTAACCATATTGAGTAACATGATGACAAGTTAAATCCAATAGGTTTGGGGCCATAATTAAGAAGTGGTTGACAAGATAACTCCAATAGATAGCAACAATGCAACTATGCAACATAGAAATGACTCAGTACATAGAATGCCAACGACATCTTAGAAATCAAATTACACAAAACTCCTATACTCAACCAAACATTTCAGCAATCAAGAGCCAAGACTGCCTGAAACGTAATACCCTACTCATCAAGATGATTCTAATCCAATAATACACAAACATGCAACTGGACCATATTCTATAACCTATCTCACCTTCTTTCCTCACTGTACATGTTCCGGAGTGGCACTCTATCTATTCTTGATCTTATTATCAAAGTCAAAAGGAAGCAGTTATGGCCTTGTTCTCGATAATCGTAATACCAATTTATCTGGACAGAAAATCTCAAATGAACCAATCACAGTCACAAGTCCATCGGCATACCTCTCATAGCAGTCAATTCATGGGATCACAACAGATGCCCTTTGGCTGAGATTTTGAAGAGGTTAGCCTTGCCAAAGACGAAGGCAATGGCCTGTTTGAATGATGAGCAATGGGAAGTGATACAACAGTATATCATTGCCAAAAAGTAGCTGATCCCCAATTCGAAGACCAAGAAACAGCATACTAAGCACACTGTGGTGATCAAGCACAACGAGGAAAAATGACCATGAAAGTGGACAGACTACATACTCTATCTGCACCAAAGGTAAAACGTTTAACAAGCATCAAAATTCCACTAGAATTAAAATGCTTAAAAATGAGCAGACCAACGTGAATTTATTTTTGCACAATCATTCTAATGGCACAACATTAAAGAAATTTCATAGGGCGATAGAGTAATGGATGCAGATTAGAGTTCAATACTAGAAACAAGAACTGCATTCCTAAAGCGAAAGAGACAATCAGTATAACTTCCAATGGATCATTACAAGAAAAAACCAAATGCAGCCAATAGGTCTATAACTCATCTGATTTGCCATAAACGAAAATAGGAAAAGTGCAAAATTGTTCAAAAGCTGAATTCTTTTTTCTATTTTAATGCATGCATAAAATTGCTCCCCTATGATTTGTTCATTTTCCAACTAAAACAGATAGAACCCAAATGGGGGACTGCAATATGCACTGATTGCATGGTTATTGATGCTAAAAAGAAAAGTAATTTCAGAGAAGCAAACGGGTAAACGTTTAGACTTTGACACCAAAAAACTCAAAACTACAACTTGTTGCTATGATCGTTGAAAGTAGGTATTTGGCGTTACCTATGTGTTGCAGACGGCGTCGCTCAGCAATCTGGGGTGTTCGTGAGCAGTGAGCACATGACGGATAGATTGGCAGACGATGCCTTTGGCGAAAATGAGAGAGATGATGGAAACGGCAAGTCGTTTAGCTACAACCGTTTATTATCGTGAGTTTGTTTAAAACGGATAACGTTCTTCGTAGTCAAGTGACTAAAAAATTTGTCCAAGGTTGGGCTTAGTATGCTTTTTTCACATTTTCCCTTTTTAATTATTTTCTTCACATTTTACAATTTCTTTCTAATGATAAAATAAAACTAAATTAAATGACACGGATAATTATTTATAGTGTCATTCGTATTTAATTATATAAATTTTAATGAAAAAATGAGTCAATAATAATGATAGAACTAAATTAGTAAAAAAATGTTAGAAATTATATAGTTAACTTTAATAGTAAATTAATATTAACTCAATGCATAAGAGATCGATTTAAACTTTCTCCAAATAAAAGAAAACAATAAAGAGAAATGATTGGAAAAAGACTCGATATTGTTATCTAGCCGGTAAACTTGGTGAAAGTCCAAGTTTAACTACGCCTAGGCTGGGTTTGGGCTTGAACTTTAAGTCCAAGCTTAGTCCGGATGATGACTAAAAAAGAAATCAAAACCAAAAAAGTCATCATCCTATTCTATAAAGGTTTAATAATGCTTAAACGAGATTAATATCGAACGAAACAAAATCAGTAAAATCAGAGTTGGGCCTAATAAGAGGGCTTCACCACCGGGCCAGCTCGGAACATCTTACAATTTAATACTGAACGACACGTCATACTAGTTGGTAGGTTGTTTCTTTTAGTTTTGATCATTATAGTTTCCTACGCCACCGCCATCTTGAGGAGTAGTACAGGACTTAGGGTTTTTGTTCTGCAATTTTGAAAACAAAGTAAAGGATCATCGATGGGCAAAAGGAGCAGGAAAGAGAGCAATTCTAAAGGAGAAGACAGGATCAGTGAGTTACCTACTGACATTCTCCACCGCATCCTATCGCTCTTGGAAACCAAACAAACAGTACAGACCTCTCTGCTCTCTAAAGGATGGCGAAACCTGTGGGCTTCTGTTCCTGAACTTGACTTCGACAGTAAATCTTTCAGAATATTACATTCTTGCAAGAAGTTTGTGTCCCGGATCCTCCGCTTATGCCGCCACGATAATGTCAACAGATTTCGTTTTGTCTACTATGGGCTTGACAGGAAACTAACAAGAAGGGTTATTGATTGTGCCATATCCCACCATGTCAACCATCTTCACTTAGCTGTGGACGGTCCTTCAAAACCTTACAGTTTCTTATGGTGCAATGAAGATGATTGCTGAACCCTTACTACCCTACAACTTGATAGGTTTGCATTTGGTAAATCATCAGGTGGTTTCGCGAGTCTTACTACATTGCCATTGGCTAGGTGCAGTTTTTCATCAGGTGTTTGCTGTGATCTCCTGTCGCATTTCCCTAATGTGAGCAACTTATACCTAGTAGAATTGATGTTATTAATTAGTAATACATCTTTGTGTTAATTGGGAAATCTATATAATTAGTAATATAATGATCCATTATTCAAGCACTCACCATAGACTAAAATCCTGTGTATTCTGCATACTGTCATTACCTCTGCTAAAAACTCCTCCAAGCTCGGCCAGGGCGGTCTAATCGGTCACTTTGCTGCAACCTTTGCGCCATCCGCCGAACTACATTCAGAACCAAGTAGTGGAATTCTAGTAAAAAATGCCTCCTTTTGCATGAACATTTATTCAAGCAAGCTTTGATGCAGCTTTCTGTATCAGTGTTCTGAAGAACTGAGTCAAAACTGAAATGCCAGTTTTACAACTTTCTGTGACTTTCTGCTTAATTATACTAATTTAGCTTTAATTATTAAGAAGAAATAACTAGTAAGAGTACTAAAACGGAGTAAAACTTGAGTACATCATAATGTAGAATGATGACACGTGTCCAAAAGTGTCCAAAATAGTGGTATTTTAGCACTATTTGGGACACGTGTCATCATCCTAGATCATGATGTAGGTACATTATACTCCCTCCATTTTCTAATAATCGTCCCTTTTGTACTTTTTGTTACTGTTCACTTTACTTTACTTTTTAGTATTTATTATACTTTTTGTTACTGTTTCAAAGAGTCAATTATTAAAAAACAGAGGGAGTAGATAACTAGTATGAGTAACCATCATGATATACCCAAGTTTTTTCCTACTAAAACGTGGTTAATTAGAATAAGATAAAACATGCTAGTATCTATAGTTTTAAAAATCAAACCGACAGTGAACCAGAAACGAAAATTTCATGGTTCAACTGAGTTCGACCGGATTAATTTATTAGACCGTTTTGAACCGTTCATACATTGAATTGTTCAATTTTAAATAATTGAACCGGATTGAACCGACTAGTTCAATATCTATAATGGGTCGGCCCATCAAATTTTCCATATTTAAAAATAAAAAAAATAAAAAAAATAAAAAATCAAAATTTTAGTTTGACATTGACCCATCTGAATCGATAACGGATTTTAATTTGACATCGACCCATCCGGAAACAAAAATTATATGATTCTAAATTAAATGAGTTTTTTAAGTGTTTTATACGGATTAAAGTAACAACTTTAGTTTTTCATACGACCTGAGATCGGAGAAGACATTTCAAATGAATTAAACCTTAATATTAATCAGAATAATATAAAGAATATGTATATTTAATTTCGAGTTTTTAAATATTTGTGTGATTAATTTGAAACACCGTAACACAGTGGAAAAGTAAGATCTTGCACTTGCTTGTTAATATAGTAGACACGCCCACACCTAAATAATACTCTTGTAAGCTCCACCACACAAATTCCTCGCTTGTATTTGGTCTCTGAAGCTCTTCTCTTTCAGTCTTCAGTCTTCACTCTCAGTGTTTCTGCAATCGAAGAGGTAAAAGATGAATAATAAAAACTCGGCAAAACCCACTTTTCTTTTTCTTTGTTCAAGTTTTTATTCACATTGCTCTTTCATCAATTTTTAAGGAGATTTTTTTTTGAATGCTTTTGTGCTTTTTTCAGGTAAATGGCTTCCATTACTGCAAACTTACCTCCACTCCCACTGTTGGTCCACGGTGGGAAAACCCTTTTCCCTACTCCTCAGCAACTGCTAGTTTCTCCCGTTAAAGGTAATTTTTGTTCGTCCCCTAGGATCACTTTTTGATATTAATCTGGTTTGAAGTTATGAACTTTGTGGTTCATTTCAACAGCACTTACTTGATTGTTCGAGTCTAGCAAGCTGGTAATGGTGTGCTTGGTTGGGTTGTGAACAGTTTATGTTAAATTTGGAGCAAGGGGGCTTGGGTATCTTGAAATTGTGATTAATTTGTAGTCATTTGCGGTTTTGTGTCATTGAACTGTGTAGGCCTTGGATTTTGTCCTCAGCTCCTAGTATGAATGAGCTGCTACAGTTAACTTGAAATTTAAGATGGAATTTAATTTTAGGAGCTATTTGTTGTTCACTATCTGGATGAAGTCCAGCAATTTGGGATATACTTTTTATGAGTTAGACCCTGGAAAATTGTCATTAATTTGAAGTGTTTTTTTTTTTTTTTAATATGTATGATAAGAGTGTCCAAATTGATCAGCATTGTTTTAGATATTGTCTCTGTTAAATTCACGGATGTTATGATAAGAGTGTCAGAATTCGTGGTTAAAATACTGCAGGATGCACGCAGAGTTCATCAAGTTAAATTCCTTTGGAATCAATCTTCTTTGTTTGTCGCATTGCTCTTTCTTAGAGCTTATTCCCAGTGAATGATTATGATCCATTTAACCAGTTTCTTGGGATTATTGAGAATTTGAGAGAGAGTTCCAACTTTGACATTTTCTGAAGAAGTGCTGGCTATCATGAATGTCCTTTTTACAATTCTTCCCTTGTAGGAAGACAAAGTCGCGTTGCTGTTGCTGTGAAAGCTACTGGGGACAGCTCTGAGTCTTCCCTTAGTATTGTGAAGTCTGTTCAAACTATTGTGAGTGTTGTCCCTTCTATCTCTGGTCAAAGTATGATTAAGGCTTCAGCCTGCAGCTTTTCCTATTACCATTTTTTTTCTTGTATTTATGTTCTCTGACCATGTAAAATTGAATTATTTTCTTTTTCAAACATTTTTTCTCTTTACTTGTTAGGAATGTAAAATGTAGAGGTACGTGACACTATCCTCTTCTGAAAGGATGTTGATTGTATTTTTGTTGTCTGGAACAGTGGGATAAACCTGAAGATCGAGTGGCTCTTGTTGGTTTGGGGTTTTCTGCTGTGGTAGCTATTTGGGCTTCGACAAATGTCGTATCAGTAATTACTATCCTTTTCTTTTTTTTATAAAAATTTGTTCATGAATAATGTTTCTTAGGGGAGAGATCTTCAAATATAAATGAGTTGTCACATACTCAAATAGTAGAATAGATATTAATGTTGGGAAGGCTTTATATGGGATCACAGAGAAATTGCAGCCATTCACTAAATAATTGTGTAAAAGATTGGCATTCATCTTTTCTGGTCGAGGATGTGTGAGACATTTAGAAGTCCCTGATTTTTCATTACCATTTTGGAATTAAGCCTAGAAATTGTAGCTCAAGCTTCTAACCTCATGATTAATTGTCTCTCCTTAATGTTCTTGGTAATTGTGAAACTGAATTCAATCATGCTCAGGATAAGTTAAATTGTTATTCTCAAAGCTATGATGCCTTAACAAGGTTACTCCATGCCTTGATACCTGAACACACATGAACCACACACATGACTCAGAGATTATCATCTTACTGGTTTTCACCATGATTAGCATTTCATCACTTAATGCTTTCTATCCGTGTGAACAGGCCATTGACAAGTTGCCAATTATTCCAAGTGCATTTGAGCTTATTGGGATACTTTTTTCTTCAGTAAGTACATTGCTTATTATTGTTGTTATTGGGAATGCAAAATGAAAAGTATTTAATTTCCCTTCTTTCAAATAGTGATTTGAGTCGAATGATTCGTAGTTTTCTCTTCCTTTCCCCTCTACTTTTTTGTTCCCCGAAAAGCGAATTCCGTAGGCAAAATGCATAACTTCTGTTTATTGATTCTTGATATATACTAACTCAAAATTCTGTTACATTTCAGTGGTTCGTATATCGGTATCTCCTGTACAAACCAGATCGGTGAGTAAACTTGAAGTGACAATTTGGCATGCTCCTTTCAATGGTTAAAACTTAAAAACTGGAAAATGTGTTCTTATGAGTTTGCCACAACATTAATTTTGGAACTGTCTTCATTTGTTGCGTGCAGGGAAGAGCTATTCCAGATCATAAATAAGTTGGTATCAGACATCTTTTTTGGCCAGTGAGTTATGCATGCTTCATAACGTGATATATTGATTGTGGATAGTAGAGCTTTTCTTAATTAATACATTATGTATCTGTACTATATCGGCCAAAGAACACGACACCAATGTTTCTGTTTGGTGATGCAAGCAAGTTTCAATGCATCAAGTTAAGGCAATTCTGTGTCGATAATTTCCTTGTACTGCTTTCTTCCTTGTACCTCGTTTCTTGGTGCTTGATCTGATTCTGATCCCTTAACCTGGTTTTCAAGTTCCTCCTCCATCATGCGATTAATTTTAGGAAGGCATGCAAATTTAGGAAATATATGAAAGCATACTTGATAAACAAGCAGCTAATTTTTATTTATTAAGATTAGAGGTAAATTACACATAATGAAGGAAGCATGCTTGACATAGTTTTATTTTACTTATACTATATTGTTGCAAGCATATTTAGTTAGCTCCCTTGCTCGTAATAAGACAACAATATAAAACACAAACGAGTGGCATTCAGGTGTATATTTGGTTGATCATCATCTTAGTTGGAAAGAGAGTTCCTGTAGCAAACTTTGTTCTTGCAAGAACACCCAATAGCGGCACTGATGCATGGAATAAAGACGCAACTTTCCCCGCAGGGGAAGCCATTAACGACGTCACTAATGCCATTGTTGATGGTGTTAATCTTGAAGAGTGCCTCTTCAAGAACGTCGTTTGAAATGACAGTCTTGCTACTCAGGGCAGTAATGGCATCCTCTGAGAGCTTAACATTGGAGTTGGGGTAATTGGTTTTCTTAAGAACAGCCTGAATGTCTTCAGGGGTTATGACATCCTTTTCAAAGGTTGCAAGAGATGGAATAGCTGCAAAGATGGCAATAAGCACAAGAGCAACCAACATCTTTTTGGCATCCATGGCTAGCTAGCTTTAGTTTTAATTTGATTTGTTTTTATTTTAACAGTAAGGTATGTATGTGTTCTTGGGAGATTTCCTAGTGATTGCTTGGTGCCATTACCTTTGGCTTATGCCCCTATTTATAACAGTGAGGGGGCAGTTTGTAGCCATATACTCTCTCTGTCCTCCATTACTTGTCGTTTAAGCAGTGGGCACAGAGTTTAAGGCGCCACTGTGCGCGTGTGTGAAACGATGAAGCTGCCCCTCCTCTTCCCTCACCTCTGTATTCCTTGCACCTTTGTATTTCCCTCACCTTTGGCCGCGCAATTTTGCCAAATTTTTTCGCAAAATCCCTCCAAAATTCGAGTTCAATTCAAACCAAAAATTGGAACTCTGGCCGCCCAAATTCGAATATATTTGGGCACAATGGTCTCACTTCAACATTTTCAGCTCCCCATTCATTTTTGTGAGACTCCAGAAGTCTCAAATCACACCCTCTACTCGCATAACCAAGTCTTGCGGCGAAACAATGGATACCAACCAAATTAACCCTCTCACTCTGTTTGCAAACAACCCATTACCATCCTCAGGTGTTGGGATTGTTTTAGAAGATGAAGAACAGACCCCAAATTCGCCGATTTTGGACGCAATCCATGAAGATGCTCCGGACCCAGAACATGACGGAGGTGTTTAAGGTAAAATTATTACATTTAATCGTGATTATGGTTTAATTTATTAATGGTTGATGTTAATTTATTAATGGTTTCCTCTCCTGATCTTGATTGCGTTTGTATGCTGTTGATGGTAGGTCAAAATGGAGGAAGAAGAGAGCTTTGTAACGAGGACAGACACGCTGCTTACGCGATGCTCCTAACAAAAAGTGTTAATGGAAAGCTCAAGAGGACAACGACAACCGAAGTTGCCCAATTCTTCCATGTGCATGTTCGTACAATCCAACGACTTTGGAAGAGGGGAAGGGAGTCTGAAAATAACGAGGTTTCGCAGTCCAGAGTTAGAAATTGTGGCAGAAAGCGTATCCAATTTGATCTCCAGAAGATTAGAGATGTTCCATTACGAGATAGGACAACTCTAAGGTCTCTCGCTGGAATCCTCGGTGTTTCCAAGTCGTTTTTACAAACAAAATTGAGAAGTGGAGAATTGAAGCGACACAGTAATGCGGTGAAACCAACATTGACAGAGGGGAACCGTGTGCAAAGGGTGCGTCATTGTCTGTCCTCCATTGATCCAACCTCCAACCAGTTTTACGACATGGAAAATGTGGTGCACATAGATGAAAAATGGTTCCAAATGACAAGGAAGGTGCAGACTTACTATCTTCTTGCCGATGAAGATGATCCTGTAAGGAACATTAAAAGTTCTCATTTTATACCTAAAATTATGTTTCTTGCAGCTGTTGCTAGGCCTAGATTTGATTCTCATGGAGAATGTACATTTGATGGTAAGATAGGGGTGTTCTCATTGGTAACAGAGGTGGCTGCGGTGAGGTCAAGTGCAAATAGGATAGCTGGGACTCTAGAACTTAAGCCAATTACTAAGGTAGATAGGGTTGTTATTAGACAATTCATGATTGAGAAAATACTACCAGCCATTAAGGACAAATGGCCGGGGGATAGTGTCATGGATGAAATTATCATCCAACAGGACAATGCAAAAACACATATACATAGTGATGATGTAGATTTTTTGGCAGCAGTAGATGATGTGGGTTTGAAGATTACACTTTTGAGTCAACCGCCTAATTCGCCTGATTTGAATGTGCTTGATCTCGGGTTTTTTAGAGCAATTCAATCACTACAGTCAAAGAAGTGTGCAAGAAATATGGATCAGTTGGTGGAAGCAGTTAACAAAGCTTTCTTTGAGTTTCTTGCTTTTAAAGCTAACAACATTTTCCTAACTCTCCAATTATGCATGATTGAGATCTTGAAAATTAGAGGTTCTAATGTGTACAAAATTCCTCACATGAAGAAGGCACAATTAGCTAGCCAAGGGCTGCTACCTTCCATGCTGTCGTGTGATCCACTTCTCATTGCCACTGCTCTTGCTCATCTTCCTGCTGTTCAATGTAAGGCTTCACGTTGGTTGTACATGTCATATTTTTACTGTGTTGGGATTCACTAATATGTATTGACATTGTACTTGTGCCTGTTTTTTAGGATGCAGATGTGAAGATCCAACTGGAGTTTGATTTGCCATTTTTTGTTAAAAGTTCCAGTTTATTAATGGATTTTTTGGCCAGAAGATGTGCAAGGAGTGGAGTATTTTGTGTAGATATAGCAAAATAATGCAAATATATTGGCTATTATTGTCATTAGGTTGTACCTTTTGGGTGGAGTTCTGGTTAGGATATGCACTGTCCAAGGGAGAAGATCATTCTCTGTTTGCTACTGTTAGTTATTGTATGTGGAGCAAACATAGTGTGCTCTTGTTCGCAGGATTTGTGCAAGAAATGTGAATACTAATCCTATGCAACAATATAAGTACAAGTGGATTGTGTTTGGAAGCAACTTCTATGTTCAATTTGTGTCTGCATATATTGCTATAGTTATTATGCTTTGAATGAGATGTTTAATTTTTGGTTTGGATTGAGATGTTTGGTTTGAATGAGATGTTTGGTTGCTGGTTTGGATGAGATGTTTGGTTGGTGGTTTGGATGAGATGTTTAGTTTGAATGAGATGTTTGGTTTCTGGTTTGGATGAGATGTTTGGTTGTTGGTTTGGATGAGATGTTTAGTTTGAATGAGATGTGATGGTTCCTGGTTTGGATGAGATGATTGGTTTAAATGAGAGATTGAGTTGCTGTGTGGTTACAATGATTTGTTGAATTGTTTTGCCTTGATCGATGAAGTTGGATTTAGATTAACTTGCCCTGTTTCGTGTCCAATTTTAGTTGAAATTGATCATGTGATGAAGCTATTGTGTGCTAGGATGGAAGTAGGTTGCATGCTTGTATCAGGTATCTAAGCAGAAAAGGAGTGTATTGCAGGAATTAGATTCCTGATTTTTAGGCAGCCTTTTACCTTCCCAAACACCACACCGTTTGACCACTTGGTTTACACCTCTTCACATAGGCGTTTCTAACCCTAGGCAGCCACTATAAATGCTTTCTTTTCCCTTGTTTCACCACAACGCTAAACGGCCACAATTTTCATCTACTAATCCTCCTTCTTATCTTCCACCTCTTTGAATCTCTGTGCAGGTCATTCACCATGGAACACCAGGCCAAAGCTGAAATGCTGAATGAGGTCCAAGAGCTGAGCAGACAGCTCCAAGAGGAGATCGTGCAGCTAGATCACTTGGCGCTTCGAACCAATCTTCACATCGGGCTGCTGAACCAAAGGGTGGAGGAGCTGACCTAATCTCTCTGTCACGTGTGTGTTGTGATGGAGTATGAATAAGAATTTGTGTTTTCTGTCCCTAAGCTCTCTGTCACCTGTGTTTTGTGATGGAGTATGAATAATAAATGGTGTTTTCCTTCCTCAAATCTCTATCTCTCTTTCAATATGATAAGCACAGCTAGACCTGTCAATCCGGGTCTGCGGGTCGGACCCGACCCGGGACCCGACAGACCCGGAAAAAATCGGGCCGGGACTGGTCCCGACCCGGGAAAAATACGGGACCAATTTTTGGTCCCGGTCCCGGCCCGAAAAAATAGCTCGGGTCCGGGACTGGACCCGGCCCGGCCCGGTTTATTCCAATTTCAATCCCAATTCGGCAATTCCCCTACAATCTCAATCACCCAATTAATTCCTATTTCAATCCCAAAATCCAAACACCCAATTAATTCCAATTTCAATCCTAATTCGGCAATTCCCTTGCAACCTCAATCACCCAATTAATTCCAATTTCAATCCCAAAATCCAAACATCCAATTAATTCCAATTTCAATCCCAATTCCCTGCAAAAAAAAATCAATTCACCAAAACCAATCCTCCCCAAATCAAATCTCAGTAACTCTCCTGCAATCTCAATCACCCAGCCACGCCGCGACCACCACACCGCCACGCCACCGTCGGGACCACCATACTGCCCAGCCACGCCGTCGCCACGGCCTCAATCTGCCACGCCGCACGCACCCGACCGCGCTACCTCCGCAGCCATGCCTCACAGTCACCATCTAACTCTCACCATCCATTCAAACCAGAGAAAGAAAAAAGAAAAGGAGAAGAAAAAATTAAAAAGAAAACAGAAGATAGCAGAGGGGAGTAAGAAAAGGAAAGAAGAGAGAATGGGATCGGGAGAGAGAGAGAGAAAATAAAGGAGAGTGTGGTTTTGGTTTATTTATATATATTAAAAATCAATTTATTTATTTTTATTAAAAATAAAGGATTTCCCGGGTCGGGACCAGACCCGACCCGACTAAAAAACGGGACCAAATTTTGGTCCCGGACCCGGCCCGTCGGGCCGGGACCGGGCCGGGTCCGCGGGTCCTGGACCCATTTTGACAGGTCTAAGCACAACATTTGCACACGGTTTGTAAATCAGGGAGAAATATAGACCAAAAACTAAAAAGAAAATACTCCATTTGGGTTGCATGTTTTCTACGAAAACTTGCAACCAACCACAAAGGAAACCACCCAGATTCTAAACTGAAATTGGAAAAAAGTAATCAACCAAATGAATAGTTTAAAACAAAAGCTATGTTCCATGTTTTCCCACTCCACAATGCAAATGTACATTAACCACATACCAATACCAATCCAACACTCTAAACTGATATTGAAATCATTGCTAAAAGAAACCTCAAATCTGAAGCAAAGAAGCATTTTCACAATAGTATAGATCATTTGGTTTAAAAACAGAGATACACCAAACCATATGGACAGTAATGACTGATCAATTGTGGAAAAACCCACAAACCATACATCCAATTTCTAAACTCAAATTGAGGTCATTGCTCAAACAATCCACAAACCATTAATCCAAATCCGATATTGCCAACCATAAACCACAATGCAGACTACATTAATTGCTTAACATACGACGGGAAGTAAACTGAAAACAGAGATGAATTCGAAAAAGACTTGAAACACAAGCAGAATTTTTTAGTCCAAGTGATCCAGTCAACATCCAACCACAAACCACAATGCTCCAAAGTAGATTAATTGGTACCCCAAAAGACTACAAATAAGCTGAAAACAGAGATGAATCTGGAAGAAGACTTGAAACAATACATTTCAGCAAGTTCCATGTTTCCAGTCAAGATTCTATCCACAAACCACAATGCAAAGTAGAGATGCTGATCAACAAGAAGAGTGGAAAGAAACTGAATACAGATCATTGCTGAAACGATACTAAAAGTTGAATAACATTGATATTTTGGTTTCATTTTTACATCATACAGCTTTTCTACCTACTTACAGCTTGCAGATTGCCTAAGATAACAAAAAACTTGTTCCTTACATACAAAATACAACCAATTCCACATACATCAACAACACCATTCTGTTGATCAACCAAAAACTAGAAGAAATACATTTTGGTCATCAGTAGTAGGATGGAAGCAAGAGACGCAACATCTCAATAAAGTCGGGTTCATAACTTGGGTCCTCGAATTCAAACATACCTGCAATTGGGAGTTTGTTGAGGTCGAAATCTCTCTCTCCCTTGTACTTGGCGGCCAACAGTCTCTCCTCAGACGAGGGTTCATTCAAGTCGAAATCGTGGATAACTTTCTGCCGTGAATCAGCTACCCTGGTCTTCACTTTCCTGAAATTCACAAGTGGCTCCAATTTCTTGTCGCGACCCGAAGGCATATCCCCATCATCGCAGGAGGTATCCTCCACAATCAACGCCATTTCGTCGCCGAAATTGTCCACGCATGCCACGATGACACCCTCGCTGGAATCCTTAACGATAGCCTCGATGCGGTCGCCTGAAGCCTCATTCCCCGCATCCGCGGCCTTTGCCCCGATTCCGATTGAATCTCGGACCACCATGTTCATTGAATCGTCAAATTCAATCATGGAATCATACTGAGAATCTTCCCTGTACTCGATGGTTTCCATAATCGAATTCAACAACCCAATTTCGCATAACTTTCCTCTGGAATGAAGGAGGAAGATGTGGACGGAGTAGAGGAGACAAAAATTTATTCAATTGCGAGAATATATATTGAACATAGTGAACAGAGCCCAAATTTCCCATTTCCCACCCAGTTTGATTTTCAATTTCCCTCTCAAATTTTGGTGAATTTTGAGAAGAGATTTGAGCTTCAGCAGCGATGGGAGCAGATGGTCGTATTGGCTTTGCAAAGGGAGCGAGGGTGTTTTGGTCAGAAAAGCGTGAAGAAGCTCTCGAAATGTGAGAACGACAATTAAAAGGAGGCACGATCGTTTTGGCTAAAACGACAAGTAATGGAGGACAGAGGGAGTAATTGAAATCCGAAAGAATCTAAGCTAACAATTTTTGGTGTGAGAAAACAAAAAACAATGTTAAGTCATTCAGTGACCGGGCTAAATGTGACGTGACATAGGGTTACGTACATGTTCATAAATGAAAACTACAGTAATGAGACACATCAGATAAGAAGGGAAAATTCTACAATAGTTACGTCACAATTTACACATTAACGGTGAAATTATGTACTATTACAATTCTAAATAATAAATTTTACTATTTATGTAAGTGACTGAGTGACTATACGGTAAATTATAACTTAACATTCTTAAAGTGTGCATAAGAATTCTGACGAAAAAGATGTATCTTGAAACAAATAAAGCTTATGTTTACTTTAGTAATCGTGGTGGAACCATAAAGATCATATGCGAAAGTGAATTTTTTCTAACAAAATGAGATGCTACGGTATAAATTTCTTAGCATAAATTCTAACATGTTGCTCGTGATATAGATAGGTTAGCAAAATTGAAGAAATAGTGGTGTTATTCTCACACTCTAAATTAATACTCTCATTTTTATCTTTTAGTTATATTTTATAGTTAATATAAATTGTAACATTTGAATTGAAAAATTATAGTACTTATTGATAAAGATTTCGGACAAAAAAAGATATTAATAAAAACTTACACTTGCTTTGAAAAAAAAACTAAACTAAAAAATTGTTGCTTAAAAAAAATTATATTAACGATAAAATATATGATTTTTTGTCAAAAAAAGTAATGAAAAATATGATTATTAAATTAAGCAGAGATATGAAGCTGACTAGAATAATAGATATCGATTATTAATTTTTCTTTTCAATAGTGAATTTAAGGGTGTGAAAATAATAAATTTAGATGTGAGAATAATACATACGAATAAATACCATTAATTAGTGAAACAGGAGCGTGATGAGTTGAAATACTAAAGCATCTGATTCCGTGTCGTCTTGGATGCATCAGCATTTAATTCCCTTGGCTGTTGATTCCATAATTACCAATTAGATAAAGTTTGCTGACAAATGTAGGGTTGGCAATTTCCGCCCGCGGATATAGATATTTGTCGGATACCCGTAATTGTGGGTGGGTATTATCTGCAGTTTGTTGATATTTTGTAGATATGGATTTACCCGCACCCGCAAAGTGCGGGTATGGATAGTGCTTACTGATTGTGCGTCGAACACGTCAAATATAATAGTGAAATAGGTATGGAATTGGGAGTAAAAATACAACTTATCACTGTCTACAAAAGCTTGTAGATTATGGTAAGAGGATCGTCCACAGAGACCTCTAGGAGATGTAGTTCTTGGTTTGACTTCCTCATCACTGGATTGGATTTGGTAAAATCTGAAACAAAAACAAAACAGAAAGTAATAAAATAGTTCAAAACAGTATTGGCCAAAGGCTTGGCCAAGACAGGGGGTCAAGATTGAAATAAATCTAGTAAAAGGGGATTCCAGGTAAGGGCGATGTGAGAGCTTCCGTTCTTATGCTTCGATCATAGATCCATAGGTATTCCTCTCTTCGTTCATAGTACTGCTATAGAGTGGAGGTACTCCTATTCACTCCTGTCTTCCCTCCTCTTCAAATTACCTGGCGGGTACTCCCTTTCCTGATAATCCTAGCCAAGGGACACCTTGCTGGTTAAAGGGTTTATCCGTTTGACTGCTGTCTTGAATGGCTGTTCGCTTCCTCAATGGTATAGGGGAAGACAGTACCTAGGCCAAGGTGTCTCCCTATGGAAACCATAGGTTGTCAATCTGGTCTTGACCTAGATTGCTTATTTCTTCTAATCTGGCGCGAGACTAGTCGCCCACTTTGTCTAGCCGACGGGTACTCCCTTTCCTTCTAGACTTGCTGCAACTCTTCTCTACTAGAGTACAAAGATGATCAAACTTTGTCTCTAGTGAGTAAGCGATTAAGTTCAAGAAATAAATAAATACGAGTGAAGAGATTATTAAGTGGGGTTTAATCTCACGAATGCATAAGAACTTCAGCTCCTCAACCCTTACCAAGAACAAGTGTTTAGTTACTCATACTCATAGATAAAAATATAAAATATTTGATTGCATAAATAAATTAAATCCGAGATGTAATTAAATCCGGAGCAAAGGTATCAATGTCAAAGAAGGGGAAAAGAGAAGAAAGTTCCCCAACCGGAAGAGAGATGGACAGAGGAGGAACAATGTTTGGCTAAATAGCCCTCCAACTCCTCTGTCCTACTCCAACTCTAATTCCTAGAAAATCTCTAAAAAGATTGTAACAATAAATTGTTTGAATGAAAATAGGAGATTACAAAAATACAAAGATGGAAGGAGATCCCCTAAAAGATTCTTAAATAATATCTTCTTGATCCTTCTCTTTGTCGCTGGACTGCTGCCAGCTCGCAAGGCCCAAGCGGATGTTGACGCTTCTTCCTTAATCGCGAATGAGTCTTGGCCAAGACGATTTGGCTTTGAATGCGAAGGTGTCTTGGCCAAGCGCTAGGCCAAGACTCCGATAATCAGCTTCAGCTTTCCAAATCAGAATCTTCAATATTTTACCATCAGACCAGAACTGCAAAGATATGGGAAATCAAGGATAAATCAGTAGGTTTACTGCCCAAATAACAAGTAAATGGACAATAAAACATGATGAAATGCAATGTAATCACTTACCCGCTCCAATACCCGCACTAAATACCCGCAAAATGCGGGTATGGATACCCGCAATAATACCCGCAAAATATATATACATATCATAAAATTTGTAAACCTTAGTAAATCCCTTAGTCAAACACAAACCATAAATTAAAGTTTACATATACACTAAAGTAATTTTTCAACTATTTTCCAATCCAAAGTATAATACAAACCATAAATTTAAATGACTTCAAAAGAGTGTTTGAAAACATTAAACATGAAAATTTAAATTTTAAGAAATTTGCTGGTATCCGCGGGTACAATTTGTCTTCTCTTACCCGCTCCGCGCGGGTGCGGGTGCGGGTATGGATTACCCGCAAATTTACAGGTGTGGGTATGGATAGTGCCTTACCCGCTCCATTGCCAACCCTAGACAAATGAGATGCTACAGTATATGAGGGTGAGTTGCAATCATAGTTATCAGAACCGGACCGGACCGGTCGGTTCAACCGGACATTTTTACCTTTCTGGTCCGATTCAGCTATCGGACCGGATTTGCCTCTGACCCGGCTCGGACTGGTCGACCCGACCTGTTTTTAGCGACACGACCCATGGCCCAAAACGACGCCGTTTTGACAAGGCCCACGGGCCCATATCAGGGCCAAAGCAAAACGGCGCCGTTTTGACATGGCCCAAAACGACGCCGTTTTACTTATTTTTCAATTTTAATAATATTTTTTGATATATTATAAAATGCTACAGTAAAAATCAGCCGGTTCAATCCGGTTCAATTATCTAATATTGAACGGTTCAATGTGTGAACGGTTCAGAACGGACCAGCATCTACAATCCGGTCGAACCCGGTTGAACCACCAAATTTTCATTTCCGGTTCACTGTCCGGTCCGGTTCTAATAACTATGGTTGCAATATTAAGTGGCTGTTTGGGGTTATGGTTTGGGTTGCAGAAGTTAATTTGAAAATTAAAAAACTAGGTTAGCTTGTTTGGTAAACTCTTTGATAAAATACAACACCAATTAATTATTACTATTATCTATTAGTAATAAATTAATAAGTGAAATTAGTCAAAAAGGGGATGGGAGCAACATTTTCCTCGGATTGGAAATTTTGGCAGCAAAGGATGACTTGAGAAAAGAGGTCGACAGCAGAGAGGCGCATGGTATTATTGCCAAATTGGCTGCACCAATTTCTCAATTTTGTGGGGCCAAGTTAGTTGTCATCTCATCACCATACTAGACTAAGAGAATTGTAATACCTATATATATTTATGTTAGGCCATAGTTGTAATGTATCTAGTGGAACAAAGCAATTAGTTCCAACCGAGAGAGAGCAAGTGAGTGTGTGTGTTCAGAATAAAATTAAGTGAGTGTGTTTGTATCCCATTTGTAGTTTCCTTACTTCCATTAAATAAAAGTTCAGCTTTAGTAGCTCGTATCTCCATTCGAGTAATTATTAGCTTTGTTAATTTTCACCACCTTTGTTCAACAATCTGGTAGCGGAGCTTGGTTGGTTATCGGACCATGGGTGACCTTCAAGTTGTTGGTGGAATTAAAAAGCTCAATAATCAAAACTACACTTCTTGGTCTACTTGCTTGATGTCTTACATGCAAGGACAAGATTTGTGGGAGATAGTAAATGGAAGTGAAGTCACACCACCAGAGACGGAGGATACAAACGGTTCTCTTCGAAAATGGAAGATCAAAGCGGGAAAAGCAATGTTCGCTTTGAAGACAACAGTTGATGAAGAGGTCCTGGAGTATATCCGCGATGCCAAAACTCCCAATGAAGCTTGGGATACGTTCGCCAAGCGATTCTCGAAGAAGAATGACACAAGACTCCAACTTTTAGAAAGTGAGTTATTGTCAATAATACAACATGATTTGACAATTGCTCAATACTTTCATAAAGTGAAGTCGTTGTGCCGAGAAATTTCTGAGTTAGATCCAGAAGCTCCAATCGGAGAAACCAGGATGAAAAGAATAATCATTCATGGTTTGAGGCCCGAGTACAGAGGGTTCGTCGCTGCAGTACAAGGATGGCCGACCCAACCATCACTTGTTGAGTTCGAAAATTTGCTAGCTAGTCAAGAAGCATTAGCTAAGCAGATTGGTGGAGTTTCGCTAAAAGGTGAAGAGGAAGCACTCTACACCAACAAAAATCGGCGAAATTTCAGGCAGCAGACAGTTGGTGGATCTAAAAGAAATGTTGATAAGGCGACGAGCAATCATGGTGAAGGAAGCGCTCGCGCAGGGGGAGCCTATGACAAAAGTAAGAGGTTCGAAGGGAAGTGCTACAATTGTGGGAACTCCTGTTGGTCAAAGAAAAAGACCATGGAGAGCAACGCCGCTACTTCTAACTATGAAGAAGAGTGGGATATTGAGGCGGACTTTATTGGGGAAGAAAGTGCCGCTACTTCTAACTATGAAGAAGAGTGGGATATGGAAGCAGACTTTATTGCGGAAGAAAGTGCCGCTACTTCTAAATATGAAGAAGAGTGGGATATGGAGACGAACTTTGCTGTAGAAGATGAGGAAAGTGCTTTTACAACAATAACATCCAATGGAATCGACGATTGGATTGTTGATTCGAGTTGCTCAAATCATATGACAGGAGATGAGAAAATGTGGAGCACTGTTACTTTAAATCTCTGGAGTGATGAGTTCGATGTAGTGCTTATGAAGGAGGATTCAACTTCAGTTGAGAGCTTGGAGGTGATGGTAACCCAGCCTATCTTACAGGGCACTACAGACATAGATGTCCAAAGTGAAGATAGCAAGGAAAGCATCAAAGAGGTGAAGCATAATTCAACCGACTCATTGTTTCACAGAGAAGATGCAGCAATCGCCATCCAATCGGCTTTTAGGAATTATCTGGCTACACGTAGAAGCAAAGAAGTCCTATTGAAGGATAGTAAGCCGCAACAGGATCCTCGAACGGAGAGTCTAGCTTCAGAGCATATCCTAGAAACTAAGAGCTCATGTAGAGACTCCATAGACCCATCAGTTGAGGAACAGACTGAACATTCTATAGGAGTCCTTTCTATCAGAGAAGAAGGGTCCATCCATTGCCACATGCAAAGGAAAGCTAGAGCCAAGTTAAAGAAAGGTGGAGATGGCAAATTAATTGGCTACTGTGATGCTGACTATGCAGGTGATCATGATACCCGACGCTCAACTACAGGGTATATTTTTATGCTTGGATCTGGAGCAGTTTCTTGGTGTAGCAAAAGACAACCAACAGTGTCTTTATCGACAACAGAAGCAGAGTACCGAGCAGCAGCAATGGCAGCTCAAGAGAGTACTTGGTTGATGCAGCTACTGGAGGACTTGCATCAAGCAATAGAGTATGCAATTCCTTTGTATTGCGATAATTTGTCGGCAATACGTCTGGCAGAGAATCCAGTTTTTCATGCAAGAACTAAGCACGTGGAAGTGCATTATCATTTTATCAGGGAAAAGGTTTTGCAAGAAGAAATTGGATTGGAGCATGTTAAGACAGAAGATCAAGCTGCAGATTTGTTTACAAAAAGTTTGAGTGGCAGTAAGTTTGAAAAATTCTGTCATCAACTTGGTATGGTGAAAAAGGCGAAAGTTGGTGTTGAGGGGGAGTGATAAAATACAACACCAATTAATTATTACTATTATCTATTAGTAATAAATTAATAAGTGAAATTAGTCAAAAAGGGGATGGGAGCAACATTTTCCTCGGATTGGAAATTTTGGCAGCAAAGGATGACTTGAGAAAAGAGGTCGACAGCAGAGAGGCGCATGGTATTATTGCCAAATTGGCTGCACCAATTTCTCAATTTTGTGGGGCCAAGTTAGTTGTCATCTCATCACCATACTAGACTAAGAAAATTGTAATACCTATATATATTTATGTTAGGCCATAGTTGTAATGTATCTAGTGGAACAAAGCAATTAGTTCCAACCGAGAGAGAGCAAGTGAGTGTGTGTGTTCAGAATAAAATTAAGTGAGTGTGTTTGTATCCCATTTGTAGTTTCCTTACTTTCATTAAATAAAAGTTTAGCTTTAGTAGCTCGTATCTCCATTCGAGTAATTATTAGCTTTGTTAATTTTCACCACCTTTGTTCAACACTCTTCTGAACTGGGCTTGTAGAGAAGCCCATGTTCAAAACCATTAGTTTTGAGAAGGAGCAAAATGCACTAACCCAAAACCATTGGTTTGGGGAAGGATACGGGAAGCCCGAATTGTAACATTTTGGACAAAAATGTAAAGGGTAATTTTTGTTAATTACAATTAAACCAGCTATAAGTTCGGTTTGGGGAAGGACACGGGAAGCCCGAATTGTAACATTTTGGACAAAAATGTAAAGGGTAATTTTTGTTAATTACAATTAAACCAGCTATAAATTCATTCAACCTCCTCCATTCTCCTTGCGTTCGACGCGCACCTTTGTGTTCCTCATCTTCAATCCGCTCCGGTTTCCTCACAATCTCCGCCGCACTGATTCTCCGTCGCCACAGCAGTAGCAATAATAGGTTTTCTTTCT
This sequence comes from Viola odorata, assembly GCA_963691705.1. Taxonomy (NCBI): domain Eukaryota; kingdom Viridiplantae; phylum Streptophyta; class Magnoliopsida; order Malpighiales; family Violaceae; genus Viola; species Viola odorata. Next base: position 70,195,675 of record OY829540.1, read on the forward strand.
CTTCTCTTCTTCTTCTTCAATGTCCTGTTTCTTTTATCCTTTCTTTTTTAATAATAATTTAGGGTAAACAACCTAACCCTAACATTTGCGTTTTAATCGAATGGTGATCTGGTTGTTGAGTTTTGATGCTTATTTATAGTATGCAATTACAGGTAGCGAGATCACAAGTCATTAGTGTTCTCACTTATAAGACAATTTCTTTTCTGTCTTTTGTCAGACAGACAACCAGATAAACAGATAGGATTCATTCTTCTGTCTTTTGAGGACCCAAAACATATACTGACATAAAGGTGAGCTTCTTCTCTTACGTTTTGGGTTCTAGTACTAAAAGAAACATGCTTTAAGATCTGCACGCATCTTAAGATAGGGTCTGATATTTTCTTTTAGCTTCGAGGTAACTTGCGTTGATGTGTGTGAATGGTTTTTTTTTTTCTCTGGATCTTAGGATTTTGCTGGTTTGAAATTACTTGCATGTTTGCTTGGAAGTTTTCTTGATTATTTGTTTTAATTTTAGCTGATTATGGTGGTTGTAAAGCAGTGATTGTTTTCTGATTGGTCCGGATATGTGTGAAAGGGAAAACAGAGAGTTTGGATCTTAGGTGTTTGTGTTGTGTATTTGTTTGATATCAAAGAAAAGACAAAGTGGTTTAAACCACTTTAATGTACTTATTTGGCGTAGGTTCATGTGGAATACTTGATTCTAATCCCACCTTGTTTTTTATTACGTGCGGTAGATCCGACTTTGATAATTTTAGATATTCCGAAATTTTGTTTTTGGTTCCCGATCTCGAAATGTTAAAATCCTGTCCTGATTCTGAATTTCCTAACTCGAAATTTCGGGAAATATCAGGTACCCGAAATTTCCGAGATTTTTTTAATTACTGTTAAAAAAAATCCAAATTAAACATCAAACCTGATATATTTATTGGTTGGGGCATTTTGGCAAACACCTGCTGTGCGTGATGATGCTTAAGGGAAGCCACCGTCTCACTCTTTCTTAGTAGTTGCCGTCAAAAATAAATGTAAACCACATCTCATTATTTGAGCACAAATCAAAATTGGAATCATTATTTGAGCACAAATGTAAGCCATCATTATAGACCACAAACATCCCAGAACAAAAAAGTGAAAGAGAATGAGGGTACTGTGATGATAACGCAATAAATAAATCTGGCGAGAAAGAGAATGAGGTTGTCTGGATCTTGATCGGAGATAGTGGTTGGTTGGAGACGATGATGATGATTTCGGGGACGTTAGTTAGATTGGCGAGTTGGAAGGCGGATTTGGAAAGCCTTTTTCATCCTTCTTTTCTATAGATGGAGATGGATTTGGTGTGGAAGAGATGGTTGTAGTAGAGGAGGTGGAGATGGGAATTTTATGGCAGAGATTGAGATGGTTAGCTGGTGGGTTTAAGAGAGGGAAGAGATGAGTTTGTTATAGATGAAGAAGATGAGGAATGAGGAATTATAAAGAGGAGTTATAGAGATGGAGATGGGTTGGATGAGAAAGAGGAGGAATGAGGAAAAGCAGATTTAGGGATTTGTTGGTTGAGAAAGATGAGGGCTTGAGGATTTGGTGCGGCAGAGGTGTGTGGCTGAATGAGGATTTGGTGCGGCAGAGGTGGCCATTTACTTAGCTACCCTTGTAAGTTCGGGATGTCGGGTACCCGAACTTACAAGGTCCCTTCCCGTTCCCGACCCGAATTTTATTTCGGGTATTGATACCCGAAATCCGAACTTCCCGTACCCGAATTTACCGAACCAAAATTGCAAAATTTAGGGTCAGAAATTCCAGAAATTCGAGAAACGGGAAATTTGGGCAGCTCTAACGTGGGCAACCCACATAAAGTGTTAGGGGGTGAGTGATGAATAATGTAAGCTGTCTTGCTGTTTGTTTACTCCTTATGAAGATTTTCACTCTTGATTGAATGGTTTTGACATAATGAACCTTTTGCTTTTGATGGGAACTTAGAAAATGTAGAAAAGCTAAGATTTCTGGAATTATGAGTTCAAGATTTTAATTCCCTGTCAATTCCTCCTCATTGCTTTTGTTGAATATGCACAATTTTACGGGTAAAAAACAATGGAAGAAAGCTAGTAATAATTTACTTATCAATCAATTAATTAATCCCTAAATTTTTTATGTATAGCATCTAATTAACTTTGATTTGTTTGCTGGGTTCATTGGTATTTTTTGCAATCTTATCATACACAGTTTCATATTACTTGGTGTTGGTTTGAGGGATTATTAAGCTGCAAATCAGCTTTGGTCTAGATGACAACCCAAGGAACTGGAAGTAGAGTTACGGAGGTTAAAATTACATGACATGCCTTCGTATCCATTTCCAACGCAAGTTAAAATTGTTCTTCTATGGTTTTGCACAATTTTATACGAAGAAAATCTCTAAATGATCCTGCTTTTACTGCATTGGATGAAAATCCTAATTTTGTGCCAAATGATATTTTTCCGGATACGAAGGGAGTTTCACAAGATGCGATGCATATGGGTGAAGGAAGTATGCAAAGTGAAGGAAATAATAATGAAATGTTACCCATGAATGTAGTTCGTGATTCAATAGCTAATAGTTTAATGATGAATAGGTAATTGTGATTTATATATGTAAAACTTTAAAATAGTTTTCAATATTTATTATTTTCTTTCTTCTACTAATGAAGTTTTTTTTAATGTTATAAATAAAATGTTAATTATTTGTTTAAAGAAATAGATTGATTTAAATGTTATATAATACTTGAAATGAACTGTGCCTTTTATAGTCATTTTACATTCAAACCATAGTTTTAACCGCAACATTTACCAAACACCAAAAACAATTTCTGGTATCTCACAACACTTTTAAAAAATATTTACCAAACAACATACTAGTTTTTCCAGAAGTGATTTTACCACAGCACTTTTCCAACCAGAACCGGAACACCAAACAGGCCCTAAAGCATCTATCTTATTACGTCTGGCTCGGCATCTGATTACCTTGTAGCATTGTAGGTTGATTATTGATATTTTATTTTGTTTTATTTTCTTGGTCAATGATCAAGGTCGTTTTTAAAAAAAGAAGAATCAATCATGGATGTATTTAATCAATCATATGTATTTTCACAGTGCAACACAAGGCATATATAAATTTCAACTCAAGTTGCTAGAGAGGAATCACTCCTCCTACCCTCAAGTCCATCCCCATGGCATGCAAATTTAGGAAATATATGAAAGCATACTTGATAAACAAGCAGTTAATTTTTATTTATTAAGATTAGAGGTAAATTACACATAATGAAGGAAGCATGCTTGACATAGTTTTATTTTACTCATACTATATTGTTGCAAGCATATTTAGTTAGCTCCCTTGCTCGTAATATGACAACAATATAAAACACAAACGAGTGGCATTCAGATGTATATTTGGTTGATCATCATCTTAGTTGGAAAGAGAGTTCAGGTAGCAAACTTTGTCCCGGCAAGAACACCCAATAGCGGCACTGATGCATGGAATAAAGACGCAACTTTCCCCGCAGGGGATGCCGCCATTAACGACGTCACTAATGCCATTGTTGATGGTGTTAATCTTGAAGAGTGCCTCTTCAAGAACTTCGTTTGAAATGACAGTCTTGCTACTCAGGGCATTAATCACATCCTCTGAGAGCTTAACATTGGAGTTGGGGTAATTGGTTTTCTTAAGAACAGCCTGAATGGCTTCAGAGGTTATGACATCTTTTTCAAAGGTTGCAAGAGATGGAATAGCTGCAAAGATGGCAATAAGCACAAGAGCAACCAACATCTTTTTGGCATCCATGGCTAGCTAGCTTTAGTTTTAATTTGGTTTGTTTTTATTTTAACAGTAAGGTATGTGTTCTTGGGAGATTTGCTAGTGATTGCTCGGTGCCATTACCTTTGGCTTATGCCCCTATTTATAACAGTGAAGGGGCAGTTTGTAGCCATATAATTGAAATCCGAAAGAATCTAAGCTAACAATTTTTTGTGTGAAAAAACAAAAAACAATGTTACGTCATTCAGTGGCCGGGCTAAATGTGACGTGACATTGGGTTACATACATGTTCATAAAAGAAAACTACAGTAATGAGACACATGAGATAAGAAGGGAGAATTCTACAATGTAACATCACAATTTACACATTAACTGTGCGATTATGTATCATTACTCATGCTCCTCACATAATTAAATAATAAATCCTATTATTTACGTGAGTGACTAAGTGAGTATATGTAAATTATAAGTTGATATATTTAAAGTGTACCTAAGAATTCTGACAAAAAAGATGTATGGTTGAACAACAAAAGTTTATCTTCACTTTAGTGATCATGGCCCAAGCATAAAAATTATATGCGAAAGTGAGATTTTTGCTAACAAATTAAATGCTGCGGTATAAATTTCTTAGCAAAAATTCTAACATGTTGCTCGTGATATAGATAGGTTAGCAAAATTGAGGAATAAATTCCACTTCAAATATAGAAAGCGATCCTGTTATTCTCATATTTTAAATTATTGTTCTCATACCTTTAGGTAGCGTTTGGTTGACGGAATAAAAAAAAAGAAGTGATTCGGCAATATAAAATTCCGAACTTTATTGCGTTTGGTTGGGAAAAGGAAAGTTGGATTTGAACCCCTCACTTTCCAAAAAATGGAGGAAGGGGTGGGAAGCATAGTTATCAGAACCGGACCGGACAACGAACCGTTTTCGCCAATTTGGTGGTTCAACCGGGTTGAACCGGGTTCGACCGGATTGTAGATGCTAGTCCGTCCGGAACCGTTTACATATTAAACCGGTAAATCTTAGACGATAAAACCGGATTAAACCGGATTGAACCGGCTGGTTTTTACTGTAGCATTTTATAATATATCAAAAAATATTATTAAAATTGAAAAAGTCCAAAAACGACGTCGTTTTGGTCTATATCTAAAAATGGCCCGGCCCATCAAATTTTTTTTTTTTTAAAAAAAAAACCAAACCAAAACGGCGTCGTTTTGGTTTGGTTCATCAAACCGGCCGGTTCAACCCGGTTCAATCCGGTTCGCCGGTTATGTAAAAACCGGCCGGTTTGACCGGTTGAACCCGGTTCACTTGCTTATCCGGTCCGATAGCTGAATCGAACCGGAAACTTGAAAAACACCGGTTGAACCGGACGGACCGGCCGGTTCGGTCTGGTTCTGATAACTATGGTGGGAAGAGTGATTCCCTTATACAATAATTTTTTTTTTAAATTACATATTTATCCCTTTCATACTAGTATTATTCTAAGAAAGAAAAAAAAACTTATTCCTTTCTCTCATAGTTTTATTATCCATTTTTTAATTAATTTTTTCTTACAATTTTTTATATATGTGTTATTTTTTTAATATTTAATTTTTAAATTTTTTCTAGAATTTCCCTTTTTTATATTTCAAATTCTTTTTTAAAGTTTTGGTACATTTTTTTTTAAAATTTATGATACATTTTTTAAATTGCAGATTATTTTTGAAATCTTTAATAAGTTTGAGAAAAAAAATCAAAATTTCAAAAAAAAACTCGTGGCATGTTACATGACATACCACATGGGCACAAAATCGCTATGTCATCACCCTCAGTCGATACAAGGACTAAATTAAACTAATAAGTGTTACTCCCTCCGTTTTCGAATAATTGACACTTTACTATTTATGTACGCGTTTCGAGGAGGCCGAATGACTCACTATTTGACCCCAAAAAAATCCGTACTTTTTTTCTAACGTACGTTAATCCTTAACGTACGTCCGAGAAAAAGTACGGAACTTTTTGGGTCAAATAGTGAGTCATTCGACCTCCTCTAAACGCATGCATGAATAGTAGCCAGTAACGATTATTCGAAAACGGAGGGAGTATAATTTTAGGACATGATTAAATAATTTTATAATTTAGGGACTAGATTAAATAAAGTGTTATACTTTAAGGCTAAAAAATCATTTATTTTAATAAATTTTAGAAGTACTTTCAATTTTTTCCTAAAAGAAGATTACATTATACCTTGACCTCAATATGATTCGTCGACCAACCTCTTGCGGTAATGAAGAATTTGAAAACTCATTTGATATTTTGATTGTTGAAAGATAAACAACTAAATAAAAAGAAAGGTCATTATAAAGTATATATAGAAAATAATAATTAGACGCCTACTATAAAAAATGATAAAGTAACAATTTTCGTTACTTTCTTTTAAGATTCCCAAGAATGTTACTCTCCTTTAAGATTTCAAAAAATGTTACTTTTCCGTATATTTTAAATCTCAACTTAACACAAAAAACTAGCATTTCTTCTAATAACTCTCCTGGGTATTATTCTCCTAGAAAAGTAATTCTAAAAAAAAAAGTAGCATTCCGTGTTATAGTTATTAATAAAAATTTGAGTTAAAAAAAAGATATTAATAAAAACTTACACTATACTTTACTTTGAAAAAATAAGCTAAATAAAAAATTTGTTACTTATAAAAAACTATTAATTTTTTTTAAACGTCCTATGTATAATAATTTTGTAATGCTTCGATTAAATAAAAGTCATTGTGATGCTAACAGAAAAAGTAATTAAAAACATGATTTTAAAATTAAGCAGATATGGAGTTGCTCAGAGTAGGAGATTTCGATTATTAATTTTTTTCTCTCCAGATAACGAGTCTAATTAGTTTTTATTAATTAATATTGTAGCCTTTTAAATTTTATTTTTTTATAAAAAATAGCTAAAAAATGGGTAGTAGTAAAATTCTAAACTAAGATGTAACAGTAATAATTTTAGGTGTGAAAATAACACCTCTCACATAAAAAAAATTCATTAATTAGTAAAGCATGAGTTGGGCAATCAATGGAAATATACTAAAACATCTAATTCTGTGTGGCCTTGGATGTATCAGCAACTAATTCCCTTGGATGTTGATTCCATAACGAATTAGATAAGGCTCATAATTAAATCTAACGTTACTTAAAAAAAAAAAACCTCAAGTACATCACCGATATTTGGTACCTATTCACATAAAAAATTAATTCGTATTAATTTTTTAACTGATATGGCAAAAAATATTTAAGATTTATCCTTTCCATATTATAAATTATAGTGAGAAATATAACACAATCATTGTCACGTGTAAATTTTTCATATGGAGACGTACCGAATGATAGGTGCCTCTGATGTACCTAAAGTTTTCTAAACCAATGAACTTGTAATTTAGTGATATTTTCTATTAAATAAGGAGGATAAGATCTCGAGCAGTAACGAAGAGAGATATTGTTCAATGGAGTCAGTTGATCCCTCTTGAATTTTAAAAAATTATATAAATATATATACTTACTATTATTTGATCTTTATAAGCAATTGACCTCACTAGCTTAACAAAAAGAAGAAGAAGAAGATAAAGTCAAGCTTAATGGTGTTAATGTTTACTTGGGTAGATCATGATCTACCTATATCATGATATAGGATGATGACACGTGTCCAAAAGTATCAAGAATAGTGGTATTCTAGCACTATTTGGGGCACATGTCATCATCTTAAATCATGATGTAAGCAGATCATGATCTACCCAAGTTTTTTCCGTTAACTATAAGTAAGAAATAAACAATGTCAAATTCCGTCTTTCTACGACGAAAACAATGTCACCCAAAGTTCTAAGTAAGAAATAAACAATGTCAAATTCACAGTGCAACACAAGGCACATATAAATTTCAACTCAAGTTGCTAGGGAGGAATCACTCCTCCTACTCTGAAGTCCATCCCCATGGCATGCAAATTTAGGAAATATATGAAAGCATACTTGATAAACAAGCAGCTAATTTTTATTTATTAAGATTAGAGATAAATTACACATAACTAAGGAAGCATGCTTGACATAGTTTTATTTTACTCATACTATATTGTTGCAAGCTTATTTAGTTAGCTCCCTTGCTCGTAATAAGACAACAATATAAAACACAAACGAGTGGCATTCAGATGTATACTTGGTTGATCATCATCTTAGTTGGAAAGAGAGTTCAGGTAGCAAACTTTGTTCTTGCAAGAACACCCAATAACGGCACTGATGCATGGAATAAAGACGCAACTTTCCCCGCAGGGGATGCCGCCATTAACGACGTCCCTAATGCCATTGTTGACGGTGTTAATCTTGAAGAGTGCCTCTTTAAGAACTTCGTTTGAAATGACAGTCTTGCTACTCAGGGCAGTAATGGCATCCTCTGAGAGCTTAACATTGGAGTTGGGGTAATTGGTTTTCTTAAGAACAGCCTGAATGGCTTCAGGGGTTATGACATCCTTTTCAAAGGTTGCAAGAGATGGAATAGCTGCAAAGATGGCAATAAGCACAAGAGCAACCAACATCTTTTTGGCATCCATGGCTAGCTAGCTTTAGTTTTAATTTGGTTTGTTTTTATTTTAACAGTAAGGTATGTATGTGTTCTTGGGAGATTTCCTAGTGATTGCTTGGTGCCATTACCTTTGGCTTATGCCCCTATTTATAACAGTGAAGGGGCAGTTTGTAGCCATAATTGAAATCCGAAAGAATCTATGCTAAGTCATTCAGTGGCCGGGCTAATTGTTACGTGACATTGGGTGGTTACATGTTCATAAAAGAAGACTAATAAAGTGAGATTTTTGCTAACAAATTAGATGTTGCGGTATAAATTTCTTAGCAAAAATTCTAACATGTTGCTCGTGATATAGATAGGTTAGCAAAATTGAGGAACAAATTCCACCTCAAATATAGAAACCCACCGTGTTATTCTCACATTCTAAATTGTTGCTCTTATACCTTTAACTTAAGATTTTACTATACTACCCATTCTCATCTTTTTATTTTATAGTTAATATAATTTGTAACACTTAAATTGAAAAAAATTATACTTATTAATAAAAATTTGAGACAAAAAGAGATATTAATAAAGACTAAGACTATACTTTACTTTGAAAAAATAAACTAAATTAAAAAATTTTTTCTTATAAAAAACTATTAATTTTTTTAAAACGTCCTATGTATAATGATTTTGTAATGCTTCGATTAAATAAAAATCATTGTGATGCTAACCGCAAAAAGTAATTAAAAACATAATTATTAAGTTAAACAGATATGGAGCTGTCGAGAGTAGGAAATTTTGATTTTTTTTTTCAGATAACGAGTCTGATTAGTTTTTATTAATTGATATTGTAGACCTTTAAATTTTAATTGGGTAATAGTAAAATTCTAAAGTAAAAGTGTAACAGTAATAATTTTAGGTGTGAAAATCACACTATCCATAAAATTTCATTATCAAACATAAGCTGTGTGATGATCAGTTGAAATATACTAAAAGCATCTAATTCCGTGTGGCCTTGGATGTAAGCATCTAATTCCCTTGGATGTTGATTCCATGACCAATTACATAAGGTTCATAGTTAAATAACTAAGGGTAATGGAAAAAAAAACTCCCTATATTATTTTTTTAAACAGAAACCTCTCATATCTTTTAAAAACTCTATTTAACTTCCCTTATACGAAGAGTTAACGGCAAAAGTCCAATCTCTGTTAGTCAAGCTAACAGACCATTAGTGTTGACTTGCTACAACAATTTTTTTTTTTAAACCTGTTAGAGCAGATAATTAAGTAATTTAAAAAATCAAAAAATATAATCTAATTAATTTAAAAAATCAGAAAAAATATAAAAATTCCCAAAAAAATTAATTAATCTAAAAAATCAGAAAAAAATGTTAAATTTCCAAAAAAAATTGTAAAAATTCTAAACAAATAGTAAAAAATTCAAAAAAAATTAATTAATTTAAAAATCCAGAAAAAATATTCAAATACCAAGAAAAAAGTTAAAAATTTCAAAGAAATGTTAAATTTTTTTAAAAAAAGGTAACAATTCTAAAAAAATTGTATAATTTCCAAAAACAATTAATTAATCTAAAAATCGATAAAATTGTTAAAATTCCAAGAAAATGTTAAAATTCTAAAGAAAAATGTAAAAATTCCAAAAAAAATGTAAAATTATAAAAAAATTTAAACTTTTTTAATTAATGTAAAAATAACAAAAAATTTAATTAATCTAAAATTCCAAAAAAAAGTGCAATATAACAACAAAATGTCAATTAATGTAAAAATCCTGAAAATTTTTAAAATTTGGAATTCGTACATTTTTTGGATTTTTTATATTTTTTGGAATTTTTAAATTTTTTACATGTTTTTACATTTTTTGGGATTTGAGATTTATTACTTTTTTTTTAATTTTTTACAATCTTTTTGGATTTTTTACACTTTTTTGGAATTTTTACAAATTGTTTTAGAATTTTAATATTTTTTGAATTTTGAATTTTTGGAATTTTAACAATGTTTTTGAAATTTGAACATTTTTTGTATTAATTATTTTTTTGTTTGAATTTTTGCTTTTTTTTTTGGAAATTTTAACATTTTTTTGGATTTTTAAAAAATATTTTTTTTTTTAAAATTTTGATATTTTTTCTGAATTTTTAAATTAAAGTCAATGGTTACTAAGGGTCGATACTAACGGTCAGTTAGTTTGACTAACAGAAACTGAACTTTTTGCGTTGACCCTTAGTAAAAGGGAGGTTGAATAAAGTTTTTAAAAGACTAAGGAGGTTTGTGTTTTAAAAAATAGTACAGGTTTTTTTTTGCTATAACCCCTTAAATCTAAGGTTACTAAAAAAATTATTAAATCTCAAGTACATCAGGCATATATATCATTCGGTATCTATTCACATAAAAATCAATAAGTTTTAATTAGTATGGCAAAAATATTTGGGGTTTATCCTTTCCGTATTAGGTTAAGTGAAATATAACTCAATCATTTTCACGTGTCAATTTTTTTATGTAGAGCGGTACCGAAAAATATGCACCCCAATATACTTAAAATTTCTAAACCAATGAGCTTAAATATAACTCAGTGACGTTTTCTACTCCCTTTGGTTCCAAACAAATGATTTCCTCGCATCTCAATATTCAGTAGGTTTAACACTAAAATTACAAGTAAAAGCTACAGTAAAAGCAAATCCTAAAACGACGTTTGTTTGGAACCGGAGGTACTATTAAATAAGGAGGATAAGAACTCGAGCATTGCTCAATAAAGTCAGCTGATCCTCTCGAATTTTAAAAAATTATACAATTGATATTTATATGTATACATACGTTTTCGCTAATAAATTGATAGAACCCAAATCCTGACATGCTCGATTTCAGGCCGTCGAGGGCGGTGAGGTAGAGAGCAAAGTAGAGAACCATTAGCTGGCTACCATTTGTAGGGATGCAACGCTCTTCTTTGTTACATTTTGGTGGCCTCATGTTACGTCACAATTTACATATTAACTCATATGAATGATGGAACGACGTATCATTATTCATCATTTTCACATAATTAAATGATAAATTTTACTATATACATGATTACATTGCATTTCATCATGTTTTTGCTGTCCATTTATTTGTTATTTGGGCAGTAAAACTACTGATTTCCCTTTAATTTCCCATACTTTTGCAGTTCTGATCTGGAGGCATTTTATTGGAAGATTCTGATATGGGAGCGCTTAAGCTGATTTCCAGAGTCTTGGCCAAGACTCCTTCGCATATCCAGAGTTTTGCCCACCAGATCGTCTTGGCCAAGCTTACGGCCAAGACTGATTCGCGAGAGAGGAATCATGAGCAGCAGCGTTGGGCCTTGCGAGCTGGCAAATCACAGCTGTCCAACAAGAAAGAGAAGGATCAAGAAGATATTTATTTAAGAATCCTATTAAGGATCTCCTTCCATCTTTGTATATTTTAAATTCCTATTTTTATTCAAAACAAATCAGGATAATTTATTTAGGAGATTATTTAGGAGATTGAGTTGGAGAAGGACAGAGGAGTTTTAGCTTACTTATAGCTGAACTCGTTCTCCTCTCGGGATCCTCTCTTCTTCTCCTGTCTTCCGCCACTTTATACTTTTGCTCCGGATTTAATTCTTTAAATTTCGGATTTAATTTATTTATGCAATTAAATATTTTTATTATTCATTCATGAGTATGAGTAGCTAAACACTTGGTAAGGGTTGATGAGCTTCGTTCTTATATATTCGTGAGATCAAACCGTCCTTAATATTCTCGTTCTATTCGTATTCATTTATTTCTTGAGCTTAATTAATCGCTTACTCACTAGAGACAAGAGTTGGTCATTCTTGTACCCTAGTAGAGAAGAGTTGCAACCAGCCTAGAAGGAAAGGGAGCACCCGTCGGCTAGGTAAAGTAGGTGACTAGTCTCGCGCCAGACTAGAAGAAATAAGTGATCTAGGTCAAGACCAGATTGACAACCTAGGGTCTCCACAGGGAGACAACTTGGCCTAGGTACTGTCTTCCCCTATACCATTGAGGAAGCGAACAACCATTCAAGACAGCAGTCAAACGGATAAACTTTTTAACCAGCAATGTGTCCTTTGGCTAGGATTATCAGGAAAGGGAGCACCCGCCAGATAATTTGAAGAGGAGGGAAGTCAGGAGTGAACAGGAGCACCTCCACTCTATAGCAGTACTATGAATGAAGAGATGAACATCCTTGAATCAGTGATCGAATCATAAGAACAGAAGCTCTCATATCCCCCTTATCTGGAATTCCCTTTTATCTGATTTTCAATCTTGACCCCCCTGTTTTGGCCAAACCTTTGACCAAGACTGTTTTGAACTATTTAATTGCTTTCTGTTTTTGTTTTAATTTTCAGAACCAGCCAACCAAACTCAGTGACGAGGAAGTCAACCAAGAACTACAATCCCCTAGAAGTCTCTGTGGACCGACCCTCTTACCACCATCTACAAGTTTCTTGTGGACGAGTGATAAGTTGTATTTCTACCCCTTTTCCATACCTATTTCACTCTTATATTTGACGCGTTCGACGCGCGATCAATATACAAGTGATTGAATGAGTAAACATAAATTATACTTTGACATTTTTAAAATGTACACAAGAATCTCACAAAAAAGATGTAATTAAGCTGGAAAAAAAGTTTATGTTCATTTTAATAATTGTGGTGGAAAAAGAGTAAGATTTTTGCTGACAAATGAGATGCTACAGTATAAATTCATTAGCAAAAATTCTAACATGTTGCTCGTGATATAGATAGGTTAGCAACATATGAGGGTGAGTTGAAATACTAAAGCATCTAATTCCGACTCAGCATCTAATTCCCTTGCAGCATTGTATGTTGATTGAACTTCAGAGAGAAATCACTCCTCCTACCCAGAAGTTCATCCCCAGAAACGCTAATTAGCTAAACTTACCAACTCAAAATAACATATATAGGTAAACCCAGAATTCAGTCTCACATTGATCATTGATGGAAACTGGCAGACTTACTTCGGGGATGTTTAGTTACGGAAATTTTTTTGAAAATTTTCCAAAAACTGGAAAATTTCCTAAAACGCGTTTAGTTGCAACTGTTTTTCAAAAAGAATTTTTTATAGAAAATATTCCAGTTTTTCAGAATTAAGACTCTGAATTTAGAAAATTTTGGAAACGCCATATTTGAAATTTTTCAATATTTTCCAAAAAAAAATTCCTCTAGCTCAACCGATCCATATTGTTAATCTAAAAAAATAATATTATTATTTTAGATATGTCTACCCTCATAATTTTGATAATTAATATGTTGATTGAAAAAATTGTGCTAAAAATATTTTCATTATTGATATTTATCTAAAATTAATCCTAGTAAATTGATTCCAATATTCTAATTATTTTAATTAACCAAGAATACAAACATTAGTTTAATAAATACTAAAATAAAGTAAAAATATAACTTGGAACATTAGACTTCACTTTGTAGCGCTAGAAAAAATAATTAATTTCAATTTGTAGGCTTCCTTTCAAAAGAAATAAAACGGGTTTTATAAAAAAAATGAATTATAGTTTTAATTCAAAATTTTTAATTTAAAATCTTAACTTGTTTATAAAAAGAAATAAAATTAATTTATTATAATTGAATTCCTAAATTATACGTTGAGATTAATTTTGGAAGAAGCTACCGTGCTAACCCTAAATTAATTGTCGTTTCGTTTTAATTGTCAGCACAACAAATTGCCGTTTCCTTAAATTTTGCCTTAAGCTTTAAAAAAATACATAAAAATTGAAGGGATAACTCTTAATCCATTATTGAAATTTATCTAGATAATTTTTAAAAATATATTTGAGGTTGATTTTTAATATATTTTATTTTATTGAAATTGTCAGCACAGCATTAGCATTATTTTTTAATTAAAATAAAATTGATTTAATATAATTTGTAACACTTAAATTGAAAAAAAATTATACTTTTTAATAAAAAATTCAGACAAAAAGAGATATTAATAAAGACTAAGACTATACTTTACTTTGAAAAAATAAACTAAATTAAAAATTTGTTTCTTATAAAAAACTATTAATTTTTTTTAAACGTCCTATGTATAATGATTTTGTAATGCTTCGATTAAATAAAAATCATTGTGATGCTAACCGCAAAAAGTAATTAAAAACATAATTATTAAGTTAAACGGATATGGAGCTGAGATTTTGATTATTTTTTTTCTTTTTTCAGATAACGAGTATGATTAGTTTTTATAAATTGATATTGTAGACCTTTAAATTTTAATTGGGTAATAGTAAAATTTTAAAGTAAAAGTGTAACGGTAATAATTTTAGGTGTGAAAATCACACTATCCATAAAATTTCATTGTCAAACATAAGCTGTGTGTTCAGTTGAAATATACTAAAAGCATCTAATTCCGTGTGGCCTTGGATGTATCAGGATCTAATTCCCTTGGATGTTGATTCCATGACCAATTACATAAGGTTCATAGTTAAATCTAAGGGTAATAGCAAAAAAAACTCCCTATATTATTTTTTTAAACAGAAACCTCCCATATCTTTTAAAAATTATATTCAATTTCCCTTATAAGTCAACGTCAAAAGTCCAATCTCTGTTAGTCAAACTAACAAACCGTTAGTGTTGACCTGCTACAACATTTTTTTTTTAAACCTATTAGAGCAGATAATTAAGTACTCCCTCCGGTCTCGATTAATTGTCATTTTACTATTCCAGCACGTATTTCAAGACGGCCGGAATAGTAACTATATGATCTCGAAAAATTTCGAATTTTTTTTCAACGTACGTGAAGGATTAATATACGTTGTGTAAAAATTGCGGACTTTTTCGAGGTATAGTTACTATTCCGGCCGTTTTACAAGGCGGCAAGAATAGTGACAGTGAATAATTAATCGAGACCGAAGGGAGTATTAAATAATGTAATTAATTTTAAAAATCTAAAAATATAATCTAATTAATTTAAAAGATCAGAAAAAATATAAAAAATCCAAAAAAAAATGTTAAATTTCCAAAAAACATATTTAATTTAAAATTCCAGAAAACATGTACAAATACCAAGAAAAAAGTTAAAAATAACAAAAAAAATTTAATTAATCTAAAAATTCCAAAAAAATGTTAAATTTTTTATAAAAGAGGTAACAATTCTAAAACAAATTAATTAATCTGAAAATCGAGAAAATTGTTAAAAATCCAAAAAAAATGTTCAAATTCTAAAAAAAATTGTAAAAATTCCAAAAAAGTGTATAAATCCCCCAAAAAATGTTAAAATTCCAAAAAAAATGTAAAATTATAAAAAAATTTAAACTTTTTTAATTACTCTAAAATTCAAAAAAATGTAAAAATAACAAAAAATGTTAATTAATCTAAAATTCCAAAAAAATGTCAATTAATCTAAAAATCCATAAAAATGTTAAAATTTAGAATTTGTACATTTTGTGGATTTTTTTTCAGTTTTTTTAAAAAATTTACATGTTTTTTGGAATTTTTACATTTTTCTGGAGTTTAGATTTATTAATTATTTTTGGATTTTGTACACTTTTTTGGAACTTTTATAAAAAAAAAGTGTATTACTTTTTTTTTACAATTTTTATATATTTTAACATTATTCTGAATTTTTAATTTTGTTTTTGCAATTTTTACAATTTTTTTGAAATTTGAATATTTTTGTGTATTAATTAATTTTTTTGTTTGAATTTTTGCATTTTTTTTGAAATTTTAACATATTTTGTGGATTTTTAAAATATATATTTTTTAGAATTTTTATATTTTTTCTGAATTTTTTAATTAATGTCAATGGTTACTAAGGTCAATACTAACTGAGCCTTGTTTTATCATGTTTTTATTGTTTAATTACTTGTTATTTGGACAGCATAGCTATTGATTTTGTTGTTATCCCCTTGATTTTGGCAGTTTTGATCAGAGGTGCAACTTTGCAGAAAAGTTGATTCGAGGTGGTTTGGCCAAACCAGTTTGCTGAGGACAGAGATAGCAGTTTGGCTGGAGGTTTGGACAATATCACGAAATAGGCTGCAGCTGGAGAATTTTGACAAAAGATAAAGACGCGAGCTGGCAATTATATCTAAAAACGGGATTTCAGGGATTGACATCAATAAAGATTATCTTCAAGAGTCCTTAACCGATCTCCTTCCTGAACAATATTATCTTTAGGATTTAAAACAATCTTTTAAATTTTGTAATTTTTAGATTTTATCTTATTTTGAATTCTGAATAGAGATAGAGGAGAAAGATGATTCCTTTTTATAAGGATGCTCTCTCCTTTCTCTTCTCTCTCTTCTCCTCCACCATTGAAACAATTTTCTCTGCTCCGTAATTCTAAATTGAGAATTCACGGATTTATTTTTTGATGCAATCAAAATATTTTTATTTTCCATCTAGGAGTATGTCTAGCTAAATACTAATTCTTGGTAAGGGTTGATAAACTTCGTTCTTATGCATTCGTGAGATCAAACTATCCTTCATAATCTCTCCAATTCGTATTCACTTATTTCTTAAGCTTAATAAAATCGCTAACTTGCTAGAAACAGGATCTGATCATTCCTGGACCCTAGTAGAGAAGAGTTGTAGTCAGCCTTGAAGGAGCGGGAGCACCCGCCGGATAGGTAAAGTAGGCAACTATTCTCGCGCCAGACTTGAAGAAATAAGTGATCTAGTCCAAGACCAGATTGACAACCTAGGGTTTCCACAGGGAGACAACTTGGGCTAGGTACTGTCTTCCCCTACACCATTGAGGAAGCGAACAACCATTCAAGACAGCAGCCAAACGGATAAACCCTTTAACCAGCATGGTGTCCCTTGGCTAGGATTACCAGGAAAGGGAGCACCCGCCGAGTAATTTGCAGAGGAGGGAAGCAGGAGTGAATAGGAGCACCTCCACTCTATAGCAGTACTATGGATACAGAGATGAACATTCATGAATCAGTGATCGAGTCATAAGAACGGGAGCTCTCATATCGCCCTTACCTGGAATTCATTTTTATCTGATTTTCAATCTTGACCCCCTATCTTGGCCAAACCTTTGACCAAGATTACTTTGAACTGTTTTATTTCTTTTGTCTTTGTCTTTATTTTCAGATTCACCCAACCAAATTCAGTGACGAGGAAGTCAATCAAGAACTACAATTCCCTAGAAGTCTCTGTGGACGATCCTCTTACCACCATCTACAAGTTCCTTGTGGATAAGTGATAAGTTGTATTTCTACTCTTTTTTATATCTATTATACACTTATATTTGACGTGCTCGACACGCGGTCACTAACAGTCCGTTAGTTTGACTAACAGAGACCGAACTTTTTGCGTTGACCCTTAGTAAAAAGGAGGTTGAATAGAGTTTTTAAAAAACTAGGGAGGTTTGTGTTGTAAAATATAGTACAGGGTTTTTTTTGCTATAACCCCTTAAATCTAAGGTTACTAAAAAAATAATTAAATCTCAAGTACATCAAGAATATATATCATTCGGTATATATTCACATAAAAATCAATAAGTGTTAATTAATATGGTAAAAATATTTGGGGTTTATCCTTTCCGTATTAGGTTAAGTGAAATATAACTCAATCATTTTCATGTGTCAATTTTTTTATGTAGAGAGATACCAAAAAATATGTACCCCAATATACTTAACTTAAGATTTCTAAACCAATGAGCTTAAATATAAGGGTTTTTTTTTACATGAAAGCCCCCTGTACTTTAAAAAAAACAGACTCATCCCCTCAACTTTAAAAATTCAAATACTACTCGAGTGAGACAAAAATAAATCTATTTCTTATTTTTAATATATTTTATTTTATTAAAATTGTCAGCACAACATTAGCATTATTTTTCAATTAAAATAAAATTGATTTAACAAAAGTAGTAGCTTTTGTTTTTAAAAAAAAAGAAATAGTTGTTAGATGAATACGATTTCAAATTTTCTAAGGCTGAAAAATGAAAGTTAGAAAACAGAAAACGTACCGAGACAAAATTGAATTTTTTTTATTATTCTTTAAAAACAAAAATTTTTGGAAAACTGAAAACTGAAAAAACTGAAAATTTTCTGTAACTAAACGCAACCTTAGCATTCATTCAAACCCTGCGCGCCATAGTGGCTGATCCAAATGCCCCTCCTTGCTGTGGCCTTCGTCAGCTTACTCCAGAAAATCCCAACACAGCCCAATCCCGCCAACGTTGGTTTGCTGTTGTACTCCAAGCTGGTGATACTCACATCACGCTAAGGATCCGTCGCGAAAATCTTTACTTAGACGCTTACCAAATGATGAACGGGAGGTGGGTTGAGTACTACTCTAAACAGGGCCGGTTGTATCAAAACTCTGTATTGCTACTGAACAGCGACGGTAGCTACCCTCAGCTGGAAGTCAGGACACAGAGACGAGGAAACATTTGGCTCACTCTTGAGACCCTCACGGACGCAGTTAATGTCCTGGCTGATACAGATGGCGGGGCATCCGACGCGAGGATGTATCAGATTGTGGTAATTCAAATGATACTCAACACTCTTGTTAGTCAAACTGATCAAAACGGACAAAAAATGTTACTTATGCTAAAATTATAATCTAAAGAGTGTTTGTTTTTCGCTAATAGTTCAAGAAAGGAAAAAGATATATCCACCATACATTAAACATCCACATACAAATATCAAGAAAAATCATAAGTTGCTTGCTCCACTATGAGATTTCCATTAAGCTTTCAACCTTAAAAATCGTCAATAAACAATGTCAAATTCACACTGCAAACAAGGCATATATAAATTTCAACTCAAGTTGCTAGGGAGGAATCACTCCTCCTACCCTGAAGTTCATCCCCATGGCATGCACATTTAGGAAATATATGAAAGCATACTTGATAAACAAGCAGCTAATTTTTATTTATTAAGATTAGAGGTAAATTACACATAATGAAGGAAGCATGCTTGACATAGTTTTATTTTACTCATACTATATTGTTGCAAGGATATTTAGTTAGCTCCCTTGCTCGTAATAAGACAACAATATAAAACACAAACGAGTGGCATTCAGGTGTATATTTGGTTGATCATCATCTTAGTTGGAAAGAGAGTTCCTGTAGCAAACTTTGTTCTTGCAAGAACACCCAATAGCGGCACTGATGCATGGAATATAGACGCAACTTTCCCCGCAGGGGATGAAGCCATTAACGACGTCACTAATGCCATTGTTGATAGTGTTAATCTTGAAGAGTGCCTCTTCAAGAACTTCGTTTGAAATGACAGTCTTGCTACTCAGGGCATTAATCGCATCCTCTGAGAGCTTAACATTGGAGTTGGGGTAATTGGTTTTCTTAAGAACAGCCTGAATGGCTTCAGAGGTTATGACATCTTTTTCAAAGGTTGGAAGAGATGGAATAGCTGCAAAGATGGCAATAAGCACAAGAGCAACCAACATCTTTTTGGCATCCATGGCTAGCTAGCTTTAGTTTTAATTTGGTTTGTTTTTATTTTAACAGTAAGGTATGTGTTCATGGGAGATTTCCTAGTGATTGCTCGGTGCCATTACCTTTGGCTTATGCCCCTATTTATAACAGTGAAGGGGCAGTTTGTAGCCACATAATTGAAATCCGAAAGAATCTAAGCTAACAATTTTTTGTGTGAAAAAACAAAAAACAATGTTACGTCATTCAGTGGCCGGGCTAAATGTGACGTGACATTGGGTTACATACATGTTCATAAAAGAAAACTACAGTAATGAGACACATGAGATAAGAAGGGAAAATTCTACAACGTAACATCACAATTTACACATTAACTGTGCGATTATGTATCATTACTCATGCTCCTCACATAATTAAATAATAAATCCTATTATTTACGTGAGTGACTAAAAAGATGTATGGTTGAACAACAAAAGTTTATCTTCACTTTAGTAATCATGGTCCAACCATAAAAATTATATGCGAAAGTGAGATTTTTGCTAACAAATTAAATGCTGCGGTATAAATTTCTTAGCAAAAATTCTAACATGTTGCTCGTGATATAGATACAGTTAAACCTCGATAAATAAATGCTCTTGGGACCAGCAAAAAATATTCGTTTAGTGAGTTTATTTACTTATCGATAAATGAATATATTATTCATTTATCGATAAATGAATTTTTATTCATTTAGATTGTATTTTTACATTTTTATTTTTTCGTATGATTATTTATTTTACATTTAATGTACAAATACGTATATAGACTATGTACATGCATCATGTACTTATAAGATTCTATGTATGGAATACTTAGAGTCTAAATACATGCAACATGTACTAATAATAATATTCTATGTATGGAATACTTAGAGACTAAGACAATGTACCTAACCTACCTACAAACTACTATATATATTTTTCTAGAGTCTTGGTTTGGTAAATAATTCATTCTACTATATCTTTCTTAATATTCAGTCTGATAGAAATATTTTTGTTTTTAGATAAATAAAAATATATATATATATATATCTTATGAATTTTAATGATTATTCATTTATATTTACATGGGGTCTTTAAGGATTCAAAAAAAATTATTCGTTAATGCATTTAGCGAGGTTATTCATTTAGCCCATTTGCCCAAGTCGGGACCGGAGAAAATTATTCATTTGGCGAGGTTATTCGTTTATCGGACATTCATTTATCGAGGTTTAACTGTATGTTAGCAAAATTGAGGAATAAATTCCACTTCAAATATAGAAAGCGATCGTGTCATTCTCATATTTTAAATTATTGTTCTCATACCTTTAGGTAGCGTTTGGTTGACGGAATCAAAAAGAAAAGTGACTCGGCAATATAAAATTTTGAACTTTATTGTGTTTGATTGGGATAAGGAAAGTTGGATTTGACCCCCTCACTTTCCAAAAAATGGAGGAAAGTGATTTCTCGGCTAAGGGGTGGGGAGAGTGATTCCCTTATACAAAGAATTTTTTTTTTAAATTACATATTTATCCCTTTCATACTAGTATTATTCTAAGAAAGAAAAAAAAAACTTATTCCTTTCTCTCTTAGTTTTATTTTCTATTTTTTAATTAATTTTTTCTTACACTTTTTTCTATATGTGTTATTTTTTTAGTTTCATATTTTTTTAATATTTAAATTTTAAATTTTTTCTAGAATTTCTCTTTTTTATATTTCAGATTTTTTTTTTAAAGTTTTGGTACATTTTTTAATTTTTAAAAAATTTATGATACATTTTTTAAATTGCAGATTATTTTTGAAATCTTTAATAAGTTTGAGAAAAAAAATCAAAATTTCAAAAAAATACTCGTGGCATGTTACATGACATACCACATGGGCACAAAATCGCTATGTCATCACCCTCAGTCGATACAAGGATTAAATTAAACTAATAAGTGTTATAATTTTAGGACATGTAATTTTATAATTTAGGGACTAGATTAAATAAAGTGTTATACTTTAAGGCTAAAAAATTCATTTATTTTAATAAATTTTAGAAGTACTTTCAATTTTTTTCTAAAAGAAAATTACATTATACCTTGACCTCGATGTGATTCGTCGACCAACCCCTTGCGGTAATGAAGAATTTGAAAACTCATTTAATATTTTGATTGTTGAAAGATAAACAACTAAATAAAGAGAAAGTTCATTATAAAGTATATATAGAAAATAATAATTAGATACCTACTATGAATAAGATAAAAAAAACACAAATATAAAAAATGATATTTCTTTTAAGATTCCCAAAAATGTTACTTTCCTTTAAGATTCCAAAAAATGTTACTTTTTTGTGAATTTTAAATCTCAACTAAACACAAAAAACTAGCATTCCTCCTAATCACTCTCCTGGAAAAATAATTCCAAAAAAAAAAATAGTATTTCGTGTTATAGTTATTAATAAAAATTTGAGTAAAAAAAATATATTAATAAAAACTGACACTATACTTTACTTTGAAAAAATAACCTAAATTAAAAATTTGTTACTTATAAAAAAACTATTAATTTTTTTTTAAACGTCCTATGTATAATAATTTTGTAATGCTTGGATTAAATAAAAGTCATTGTGATGCTAACAGAAAAAAGTAATTAAAAATATGATTTTAAAATTAAGCAGATATGGAGTTGCTGAGATTATTATTTTTTTCTCTCCAGATAACGAGTCTAATTAGTTTTTATTAATTGATATTGTAGCCTTTTAAAAAAAAAATTAATAAAAAAATAGCTAAAAAATGGGTAGTAGTAAAATTCTAAACTAAGATGTAACCGTAATAATTTTAGGTGTGAAAATAACACCTCTCACATAAAAAAAAATTCATTAATTCAACTAATTCCCTTGGATGTTGATTCCATAACGAATTAGATAAGGCTCATAATTAAATCTAAGGTTACTAAAAAAAAATATCTCAAGTACATCACCGATATTTGGTACCTATTCACATAAAAAATTAATTCGTGTTAATTTTTTAACTGATATGGCAAAAAAAATTTAGGATTTATCCTTTCCATATTATAAGTTATAGTGAGAAATATAACACAATCATTGTCACGTGTAAAATTTTCATATGGAGACGTACCTAATGATAGGTGCCTCTGATGTACCTAAGGTTTTCTAAATCAATGAACTTGTAATCAAAGATAAAATGACAAGTATTATGAACAGTAAGAATCCGCAGAAAAACGACATGTATTGTGGGACAGAGGGAGTATTAAATAAGGAGGATAAAATCTCGAGCACTAACGAAGAGAGATATTGTTCAATGGAGTCAGTTGATCCCTCTTGAATTTTAAAAAATTATATAAATATATATACTTACTATTATTTGATATTTATAAGTAATTGACCTCACTAGCTTAACAAAAAGAAGAAGAAGAAGATAAAGTCAAGCTTAATGGTGTTAATGTTTGGGCGGTTAACTGTAAGTAAGAAATAAACAATGTCAAATTCTGTCTTTCTACGACGAAAACAATGTAACCCAAAGTTCTAAGTAAGAAATAAACAATGTCAAATTCACAGTGCAACACAAGGCACATATAAATTTCAACTCAAGTTGCTAGGGAGGAATCACTCCTCCTACTCTGAAGTCCATCCCCATGTCATGCAAATTTAGGAAATATATGAAAGCATACTTGATAAACAAGCAGCTAATTTTTATTTATTAAGATTAGAGGTAAATTACACATAACTAAGGAAGCATGCTTGACATAGTTTTATTTTACTCATACTATATTGTTGCAAGCTTATTTAGTTAGCTCCCTTGCTCGTAATAAGACAACAATATAAAACACAAACGAGTGGCATTCAGATGTATACTTGGTTGATCATCATCTTAGTTGGAAAGAGAGTTCAGGTAGCAAACTTTGTTCTTGCAAGAACACCCAATAACGGCACTGATGCATGGAATAAAGACGCAACTTTCCCCGCAGGGGATGCCGCCATTAACGACGTCCCTAATGCCATTGTTGACGGTGTTAATCTTGAAGAGTGCCTCTTTAAGAACTTCGTTTGAAATGACAGTCTTGCTACTCAGGGCAGTAATGGCATCCTCTGAGAGCTTAACATTGGAGTTGGGGTAATTGGTTTTCTTAAGAACAGCCTGAATGGCTTCAGGGGTTATGACATCCTTTTCAAAGGTTGCAAGAGATGGAATAGCTGCAAAGATGGCAATAAGCACAAGAGCAACCAACATCTTTTTGGCATCCATGGCTAGCTAGCTTTAGTTTTAATTTGGTTTGTTTTTATTTTAACAGTAAGGTATGTATGTGTTCTTGGGAGATTTCCTAGTGATTGCTTGGTGCCATTACCTTTGGCTTATGCCCCTATTTATAACAGTGAAGGGGCAGTTTGTAGCCATAATTGAAATCCGAAAGAATCTAAGCTAACAATTTTTGGTGTGAGAAAACAAAAAACAATGTTAAGTCATTCAGTGGCCGGGCTAAATGTGACGTGACATTGGGTTACATACATGTTCATAAAAGAAAACTACAGTAATGAGACACATGAGATAAGAAGGGGAAATTCTACAATGTTGCATCACAATTTACATATTAACGGTGAAATCATGTACTATTACAAAATGAGATGCTACGGTATAAATTTCTTAGCATAAATTCTAACATGTTGCTCGTGATTTTGATAGGTTAGCAAAATTGAAGAAATAGTGGTATTAGAGGAATCTGAACCGTTTAATAAAATTAGACGGATGAGATTAAAAATTTAAATAATTAATGAGTTGACCACTTGTTCAATTTTATTGACTGGTCAACTCATTAATGACTTGAATTTTTAATCTCATCCATCCAATTTTATTGAACGGTTCAGATTCTTCTAACATGACTGGTTATGTTCGAGAGAAAATTAGAAGAACCGGATCCATTCTCACACTCTAAGAGCGTGAAAATAACAATTTTGGATGTGAGAATAATACCATCCATATAAATACCGTGAACTACTAAAGCATTTAATTCCTTTGGTTGTTGATTCCATAATTACCAATTAGATAAGGTTTGCTAACTAATGAGATGCTACAGTATATGAGGGTGAGTTGCAATACTAAAGCATCTATCTGATTAAATGCTGATGCATCCAAGACGACACGGAATCAGATGCTTTAATTACGTCTGGCTCGGCATCTGATTCCCTTGTAGCATTGTATGTTGATTATTGATATTTTATTTTGTTTTATTTTGTTGATCAATGATCAAGGTCGTTATTTTAAAAAGAAGAATCAATCATGGATGTTTTTAATCAATCATTTTTTTTTTATAAGAAAAAAAAGTACATTAATAATTTCTTTTCACCTTTTGTACTGGCATTTGAAATTTTGAATGAGGAGAAAATTCTGTTTTTTTTAAGACTACTTACAATGGGCATGTTGAATAGCCTATTAAGTAGTTGAATGAGTGCAATAAAGGTGTTAAACGATAGGTTGAAAATGATGTGGATTATTTGGTGTTGAAAGAATTCAACATGTTGAATAAAGAAGGGGAGGGGACCACCAGCGTGATGTGTCACAATATGATTGGCTGCTGTGATTTTTAGATTTTTATCTCTCTGCCTCTTTATTTGGGGTCAATTATTTCATAGTAAATAATTTTAAAAAAAAAATTTGTATACCAAAATTCATCATTTTTTATACTCTATAAATAGAGCCTTGTTTCATTTGATTTGGACACAGAAAAAAAAACGCATTTTTTTACTATAATATTTTTATTAGTCTCCAATAAACTCTTGTTTATAGCTTTAAACATCTTTTTAGTGAAAATTATTTAAATAAATTATTTAACTCTTAATTATTTTAATTTAATTTTAATCGATAATTATTATTAATATGTAATCACAAAAACAAAAACATAAAAGAAAATAAGAATATGAGAAATAAAAGTAGTGGGGTAGGGTGTTCAATTTTATTAAACAAAACCATTGTAGAGTGTAAAAGTTGAATAAGTGTTGAATTATTAGGTGGAAGAGAAAGAAGATGATGTAGAGTGTTGTTTTTTATTATTTAAATATAAAGTAGGGTGTTGAATAAATTTTTCATTGTGGATAGCCTAACATGAAAACGTGTAACCATGGTATGAAAAGAGGAAACAAGGCGTATATAAATTTCAACTCAAGTTGCTAGAGAGGAATCAATCGTCCTACCCTGAAGTTCATCCCCATGGCAAACCCAGAATTCAGTCTCACGTTGATCATTGATGGCAACTGGCAGACTTACTTAGCATTCATTCAAGCCCTGCGCACTCTAGTGGCTGATCCAAATGCCCCTCCATGCCGTGGCCTTCGTCAGCTTCCTCCTGAAAATCCCAACACAGCCCAATCCCGCCAACGATGGTTTGCTGTTGTACTCCAAGCTCGTGATACTCACATCATGCTAAGGATCCGTCGCGAAAATCTTTACGTAGACGCGTACCAAATGATGAACGGGAGGTGGGTTGAGTACTACTCTGAACATGGCCGGTTGTATCAAAACTCTCTATTGCTACTGAACTGCGACGGTAGCTACCCTCAGCTGGAAGTCGGGACACCGAGACGAGGAAACATTGGGCTCACTCTTGGCACCCTCACGAACGCAGTTAATGTCCTGGCTGATGCAGATGGCAGGACATCCGACGCGAGGACCTATCAGATTGTGGTGATTCAAATGATATCGGAATTGATAATACAAAAGTATATCACAAGGGCATAACGGACATTGTACCATCACAAAGTACTGTTGACCAGTCAAAACGGCGCATGACCGATTGACCAGCTCAATCATATGAAACGGCATCGTGACCGATTGACCAAGTCAACGGGAAGAAGTGACCAAAGGACAAGTCTAGCCCGATCGCCTCAAAGCGGCACGAAGCCGATCCATCCGCAAAGCTGTGAGGAAATGGATCGACACCTCTACAAACATTGACCAAGTCAATGTTCTCCAAACGGCAGCATGCCGATTCCACACAACGGCAGCATGCCGATTCGCTACAAACGGCACCTTGCCGATTTGGTACAAGCGGCATAAGCTCCAAATAAAGGTACACTGTACATTATTTTCATTAGGTCAATGGTCAGAGCTGGCGTGAGGGACAGTATCACCTGCCTCCACTCAGTCTCTATAAAGCCATTAGACAAAAGGAATATTTATTTCCCAAAAGGCACTGACCTTACTTTATGATTATTAATTCCTACTTTTAAACCACTATCCCCAAAAAAGGGGAAGAGTGTCAGTAGATCTAACCACTCTAGTCCTACATAAGGACTAGAGGGAAAGACATGAGGGAGGGATTTTTCATTCATTCACTCACACACACATACGTAGAACATTCTCAAAATAAGACCAAACACTGACTTTGGCATCGGAGTTTCTACGCCGGAGTCCACCTCCGGCGCTGTGCAGGTCGCTCATGGCGTTCAAGGAATTCCGACCACCTCACTCCAAGATGCCATTTGACGGAAAAATGCTCATATCCTTCTTTGGATTATCAAAAGGTGCTTTCATTGAGAGCTTTTGAAGTTTCAAGTGAGCAAGCCTTGAGCTTCAAAGCTTTTCTTTCTCAATAATTTGGTTTTTTCACTTCCAAAAATGGTATCCAATCAAGATCTTCAATCAAATCAACCCACTGGTGTTGCTACGGGTCAACGTGAAATGCCACCAGCCCAAGCTTCATCTTCTCGTGTGGAATTAAATGCTGCAGCCCGTCGGCTTAATTTTCCACAAAACCCATTTCCAGGCGTTCCTCACCCAGATCTACCTGCTGCCGGCATTCCACCTGCAATCATGCATGAGTTTGCAGCCTTGCATCATAGGATGGACGCGATGATGGCGACGCTCAGGGAAAAAATTCCTCTGCCCAACAGTCAGCAACTTATTCCTCAACAAATCCACCATCACCCACCAGTAATCTCCTCTTCTGCGCCTCCACCGCTGGCGGATCCACAAGCTGGGTCAGTTCATCAGACCAGAAAGAGGAGACTAGAGAGATCGGTGACCCAGCATCACCCCGAGACAGACCGCTCAAAAAGTGGACGAGACCTGTCCAGAAAATCTGTTCCTCGACCAGATCGGGAAGAGCAAGATGATGATCCAAAGAATCCGTTGACATTTCGGATTCGGAAACATCAAGTAAGCAGGCATGTTAAGCTACCGTCTGATCACTACCATGGGACAACAGATCCTACGGTTCATGTGAGCTTAGTAAAGAAACATGTTAAGTTTTTTACTAGAAATGATGAGGCTTTGTGCCAAATATTTGTGATGACCCTTAAAGGGATAGCCAACACTTGGTTTGAGAAGTTACCAGCCGGATCTGTTGACTATTTTGAGCATCTAGAAAAGGCATTCAGAAGCCGATTCAGCTCATGCATTCCGATGGAAAAATCATCAGCCGTTCTGTTTGACATGATGCGAAAATCCGGAGAATCGTTTGCTGCATATGTGGCAAGATTCAACATGGAGCTAGCCGTCCTTCCTGACGTGGCGCCCGCCTTTGCAGCGGAGGCGCTGAAAAGAAATTGTAAATACAGAGAGTTGGAGAATGCTCTGATTGCAAACACTCCTAAAACCTTGGATCTTTTGCGGATTGAGGTAGAAAAATATTCCAGAATGGAAGAAGCTGACCACCGAAGGAGGAAACGGGAGGAACCCGATCTCCAGAGTGCAAAAAAGAAGCAAACGGCATGAAGCCGATATGCAGATCGGTCAGCCAATTTCTCTTTAATGCCGTTGTCCAGATCAGAGGGCGAAACGGCAAAATGTTCAAAACGGCATCTGGCCAAACCGTCAAAACGGAGATAAGTCCGATTTGTTTTATCTTTGTTAAATTTTCTGGAATATCATGTATAACATGAATTATCAAATATTTCCAAGCAATGAAAAATATATATTTGCCAGTATTGTTTCTCATATGATTGCAGATCTCGAGAAAACAAAAAAAAAAAAAAAAAAATCCAGCCGTGGATGTAGGTTAAGCTGAACCACGTTATCAAAATCCAGCCGTGGATGTAGGTTAAGCTGAACCACGTTACCAAAATCCAGTCGTGGATGTAGGTTAAGCTGAACCACGTTACCAAAATCCAGCCGTGGATGTAGGTTAAGCTGAACCACGTTACCAAAATTCAAGAATCGTGGATGTAGATTATTCTAATTCGAACCACGTTACCAAAATCCAAGAATTGACGACATCATTTCTGCTAGGGCTACCTAAGGCACTGCCTGGGGATGCCGACAACCAAATCGGCTCCAGCCCGATTGGTTCAAATCACTACCAGGGCTACCTAAGGCACTGCCTGGGGATGCCGACAGCCAAATCGGCTCCAGCCCGATTGGTTCAAATCGCTACCAGGGCTACCTAAGGCACTGCCTGGGGAT
Organism: Viola odorata; assembly: GCA_963691705.1. NCBI lineage: Eukaryota > Viridiplantae > Streptophyta > Magnoliopsida > Malpighiales > Violaceae > Viola > Viola odorata. The sequence goes on from OY829540.1 coordinate 70,224,821, forward strand.
GCCGACAGCCAAATCGGCTCCAGCCCGATTGGTTCAAATCGCTACCAGGATACATATATCGCCAACGATACATATACGGCCAACGATACATATATCGCCAACGATACATATATTGTCACCGAGGCATATAGAGTCATCAAGACTTATATCGTCATCAGGGCATATATCGTTATTGAGGCATATATCGCTATTGAGGCATATATCGCTATTGAGGCATATATCGTTATCACATCTTCTTAAGCCCATTCCGGTCCTGCTGATCAGACGGTGGAATGCTAAAGAAAAAGATTCAAACCTATCTCGGTCTTGTCAAGCCAGATAGCGAAAGATACAGCTGCAACATTTTTCAAATCGGCCTGGTCAGCAAAACCTGATAGGTTGGTTCTACAGAGCAACTCAATATAAAGTCTGTTTCCAGACGGCAAAGTTATAAAGTCCGTTTCAGACGGCAAAACTCTCCAAAGTCCGTCTCCAAACGGCATATCATCCAAAGTCCGTTTCTGTGGGATCAGAACGGCAATCATCTAAAGTCCGTTTCTGTGGTATCAGAACGGAAATCATCTAAAATCCATTTCTGTGGTATCAGAACGGCATATCATCCAAAGTCCGTTTCTGTGGGATCAGAACGGCAATCATCTAAAGTCCGTTTCTGTGGTATCAGAACGGCAATCATCTAAAATCCGTTTCTGTGGTATCAGAACGGCATATCATCCAAAGTCCGTTTCTGCCCTGTCAGACGGCGTATTCCAAAGTACGATTTTTCCTGCTGAGTCAAAACGGCATATCGGGGATGTAGGCTACTTTCAGCCGAACCTCGTCACAAAAATCATATCAGGGAAAAATCCAAACGGAAAATGTGGCGGCAATATCTTCAAAGCGGCCTAGGGCGAATAACCACAACAAAGGTTTGTAAACCTCAAGACGGCAACCTACCGATTGTCCACAATGGCTCGAGCAATCACAATCACCTTACTGGAGAAATGCCACTTCAGCTGGTATGCACTTGAATACATTAACCACTTTCAGTGCTATTTGCTATTTGTTTGCAGGATTGAGAAAAAACTCTACAACTGCATCAAAGCGAACCAGACGGCAGCTTGCCGATCGACAGGCATCAAGCAAGAAACGGAAAGCCCTTGGTAAACACTCGGGCTCGTTTTCTGTTGGGCCTCTGATAATACAAAAGTATGTCACAAGGGCATAACGGACATTGTACCATCACAAAGTATTGTTGACCAGTCAAAACGGCGCATGACCGATTGACCAGCTCAATCATATGAAACGGCATCGTGACCGATTGACCAAGTCAACGGGAAGAAGTGACCAAAGGACAAGTCTAGCCCGATCGCCTCAAAGCGGCACGAAGCCGATCCATCCGCAAAGCTGTGAGGAAACAGATCGACACCTCTACAAACATTGACCAAGTCAATGTTCTCCAAACGGCAGCATGCCGATTCCACACAACGGCAGCATGCCGATTCGCTACAAACGGCACCTTGCCGATTTGGTACAAGTGGCATAAGCTCCAAATAAAGGTACACTGTACATTATTTTCATTAGGTCAATGGTCAGAGCTGGCGTGAGGGACAGTATCACCTGCCTCCACTCAGTCTCTATAAAGCCATTAGACAAAAGGAATATTTATTTCCCAAAAGGCACTGACCTTACTTTATGATTATTAATTCCTACTTTTAAACCACTATCCCCAAAAAAGGGGAAGAGTGTCAGTAGATCTAACCACTCTAGTCCTACATAAGGACTAGAGGGAAAGACATGAGGGAGGGATTTTTCATTCATTCACTCACACACACATACGTAGAACATTCTCAAAATAAGACCAAACACTGACTTTGGCATCGGAGTTTCTACGCCGGAGTCCACCTCCGGCGCTGTGCAGGTCGCTCATGGCGTTCAAGGAATTCCGACCACCTCACTCCAAGATGCCATTTGACGGAAAAACGCTCATATCCTTCTTTGGATTATCAGGAATCATTAAGATTGCAGAGTATCACCCAGTATCTGGTTGAGGGCCATTCCATGACCGGAGCCCCTAGATGGATGATAGGAAGGGAGGGGTCCTGGGCGAGGCTTTCAAGAATCCTCCTCGCTAATGCTGCTGACCGTTTCCAGCCTTTTGACCAGCCACAAGAGTTCGTCGACGAGACACAGATCTGGTCGGTTCCAGATGTGATCAATGCGCTTGGAATAGTCAAGCCAGAACCTCTACGCCCACGGGGGCGACGAATTCGGCGAATGGTAAATTCTGATTTCGGCGGAGGACCGAAAGTCGAGGTGTTCGAATTTCGGATCAACAGAATTGAGGAGGAAATCACTCCTGCAAACCTCTACGGCACAGTCACAGGCAATGACGTGTTCACTCACAGCCTATACAATCGTGCAAAAACCAATCCTGAAGAAGTTTATGCAGGGGATTTTCCATTGCTTACCGGCCAGTTTTATGTAGAATTGAACAATAAAATATATATTTTTGAAGTTTTAATGTTAATTTTTAGTAAAATAAAATAAGAAAACATGAATAAAATACTTTACATATTACTATTCAATCATATATATATATATATATGTATATATATATATATATTATTTTATTTTTATAACAAACTTCATTCCCCGTTGAGTTTGCGTCATAAATTTGAGTGAGACTCGAATTTAAATTCGATTTAACCACCATGAGTACTTGCCTTGGCTCCTAGTAAAATTAATAATATATCCTTTTTCTTTATATATAAAATAAAATAAAATAAAATAACAATTTTTTTTTAGAATAAAATAAAATTCAACCATGTACTAAAGTAATACTACAAATCAGATCCAACATTTACAAATCAGGAAAAGATACCAAAAAAGAAGCACCGCCATCATCATTCATCTCTTTTTTTCCTCAACTGAGCATAAAAATTCAGTTATGATTTGAATCTCCAGCAATTCCCCTGCACAAAAAAGGTTCAATCTTAAACTCCCATCTTCTATTACGAAGTTTCCCCACTGTCCACGTACAATTCCGCCAAAGGGCAGCTTCAAAGATTGCATCTTTGGTTTTCTTTTTCTTGTTATTGTGATCTGCCAATGATTTAAAGATTCATTTTTTTATCTTTTATTGTGTAAATGCAGTTGTGGGTTTTGCTTCTTTTTTATCTGAATTCAAAAGATGGCCTGGTTTAGCGGGAAGGTCTCGTTGGGGAACTTCCCGGATCTTGCTGGGGCGGTGAATAAGCTCAGCGAGAGTGTAAAGAATATCGAGAAGAATTTCGATAGCGCACTCGGGTTCGAAGAGAAATCTGAATCTACAACCAGCGCCACCAACAATGAAGGTGGAGTTTGCTTTGCATTTGTACCTATTTACTTCTATTTCCTTTATGTTTGTATCATTGATATGTGTAAGTAATTGTGTATAATTATAACTTAGGAGTACCCTTTTGTCGATTGCTTGTTACATGTTGCATTGTACCATGATGGCATGCTTTCTTGAGTTTCTTTTTCTCTTAATACACTGAAAGTTGTGAACTATAAGGTGCATTGGTTGATTTGTAATTTGATTAGCTGTATATTGCTTTGGGTTAGGTTATCGCATTCTTTCTCCTATAATTTGTATAAGAAACCTACCATTCTTGATTGAAATAAGCTGCAGTTCTATGGTCCAAACTACTGTAGTTCATATGAAGGACAGATAGTTGTATCAGTTATCATTCTTTGTAGGAACCTGGTCCTATTAGAACATGAAGAATGTTGGAGCTCAAGCATGGTCTTTAGTATTGAGAATTAGGCGGTTGATTTGAGTATCCTCCCTCTTTAAGATGTGAACCACTTAATAAGTTGGAGAGAAAAAACTAGATGGACTTGAAGAACTTCAAGAATGCGATATTGTGAATTTAGTATGAAACTTATCCTATTTAAACATTTTTTTTTCATGCCAGCTTCAGGATTGTGGCCTGTTATGTCCTTTATGGGGCAGAAAAGTGAGGGTAGTGATGATGGATCTCAGAGGAAAACTGAGTCTCCTCAGAAATTGTCATCAGTTGAAGAGTCACAAGTATATCCGAATGAAAATACTACAGTTGTTGAAGAAAAAATCACAGCGAGGACAGATAATGATCATTATCCAGAGAATGCGGAGAAAAGAGTGATTCTAGTTCAGATCCAAAAAATGCTGAAACTGAGACAGAATCTCAGCCTGTTCCTGTTGAACCTACTGAATCCATTGTCCGCAATGTTGAGACCCCAGATTTGGTTCATGATCCACTAGAAAAAGACGTTTTAGTAGTAGATACCAATGATAATTTGAAGGTGTTGGAGGCCAAGCAAGAAGCTGTCAGTGCAGATCAAGTTGAGGATGGTACAGCTGTACATAAGGAGTTATCTGATGAGGTTGGCATCCATGAAAGGACAGGTGAAGAGAAGGCACAAGAAGAGAAGGCAACTGAAGAAAGTTCTCCTGTTAAAACTGGTGTGTTGGTTGATGACCAAGCAGAGGCATCAAGCGATATCCAACTGGTGGGAACCAATGCTGTTCAAGCAGAGGCAATAAGTGATGCTCGAGCAGAGGCAATAAGTGATGCTCGAGCAGAGGCAACAAGTGATGCTCGAGAAGAGGCGACAAGTGATGCTCGAGCAGAGGCGACAAGTAATGCTCGAGCAGAGGCGACAAGTAATGCTCGAGAAGAGGTGACAAGTGATGGTCGAGCAGAGGTGACCAGTGATGGTCGAGCAGAGGTGACAAGTGATGGTCCAGCAGAGAAGGCAGGTGGTGCTCGAGCAGAAGAATCAGGTGATGCTCAAACAGAGGCATCAAGTGATGTCCAAGCAGAGGCATCACGCACTCTCCAAGCGGAGGCATCATGTGATGTCCAAGCAGAGGCATCGCGTGATATCGAAGCAGAGGCATCAAGTGACTCTTTCAGCTCACGGTCCAGTGCCAAAGACACTGAGGTGGTCAGCGGATTTTCTTTGCCTACAGCACTTCCCTCAGCTGATGCTTCCAGTATGATTTTTGAATCGGTTTCTCATGAAAATGATGTGGATGTTAAGGAAGCTAGAGAGGTGAAGGAGGAGCAAAACTTGAGCATGGTGTCAATTTTTTCTGGTTCTGTTGATCCTACAATTGAATTAGAGAAGTTGAAAAAGGAGATGAAAATGATGGAAACAGCATTGCAATCTGCTGCAAGGCAAGCTCAGGTAATTCATGTGGTGATAATAGTTTTTCTTTTTAAACCTGGCCTTACTTCCAATGTCTTTTACATCACAAGTGGCTATATGGTTTGGTTGTACCAGGCATTTGATATTGGTCCTTCTTTACCATGTGTGCCCATGAATCCTATGATCAATTTATTTTAGATTGTCGGACCTGAAATACTGAGTATCATTTCACAGTCTGGTCCTTAGTTATTATGTTCATGCTGGTGAAATGGTAGGGGTGCAATTTTTGCTTTATAATGTACAGTAATCATCTTGATTCTTCCTAAAAGTTTTAGATTTTCATGGTATGACCAATCCTCACAACATGGACACAGCACCCCCTTCAAACTGCAGTCCTGACTGCCCCATTCTACTCACCGATGAAGATAGCACCTTCTCCTGGATGGATGTGGCTTATGCTTTTTCCTTTTTTAAAGGACGTTTTGTTGTAATATTATAATGTAACCATCTTAAATTAAATATTTTATTGCGTTTACTACGAAAAGGGTAAAAGACTTCTAACTTTAAACATATACGTTTATAAGTAGCTATGACTTTTTGAAGGCCCTGGGTGTTATCGTGTTTTACTTCCTAAAAAATCTTCTATTCTGTCTGTGATTAAAGTACAATTTCAATAGTAAGAAAAGTTCACTCATTTTCCTATCGCAGTATTGCATCTTTACTAACTTCCCAATTTTTAAACTCTTAAATTCTGTGAAGACTCTGCAATCTTATTCTTTTCATGTTGTGGTCTTCTGTACAGAGTTGAATATAAATTGTTACTGTTTATTTGATTTTTTTTTTCATTTTCACAACAAATAATTCGGTTCTTTTTTGTTGGTTCAGGCAAAAGCTGATGAGATTGCAAATATGATGAATGAAAGTGAGAATCTGAGAGCTACCATTGAGGAGTTGAAGGTCTGTGGTTCTTAATCTTTTTCCAACCTTCCAATTTACTGTAGATTAGAAACTCTCTTCTATCAATATCTTATACAAGTTTTACACACCAATTTCTTTTGTCCATCCCTACCTATTCAGATTTATTTTCATAGCTAGTGCATTGATGTGATGGGATTAGGCCAATGGTGAAGTAGTCTTTGCAATTAGCAATTGGTTTTGGCTTATTAAATCCTTGTAACAAAAAACAAATACGCACATAATGCATTATGTTACAATGATATTCTGAATAGCTGCTTTATTGTAGTTGATGTCTTGTGTTATAAGACGTGGTGATGATATTTTTGGTTGCTTGTCACGTATTTTAATTGAGAGTGGCATACTTTGTTACTCCTATCCATGTACTTTATACTTCTAGCAGTGGAACACATGTGATATGAGAAGGTTCCGTTTCTTTTTCATTTTGATGTTTTTTTAGAAGAGAATGTTCAGTCATTCTCAGTGCGAACAGTGAAGAGATGCAACTTAAATTACTAATTCGATTCGAACAAAATTGGGTTTATTTATGTAAGTGACTGAGTGATTATACGTAAATTATAACTTGACATTCTTAAAGTGTGCATAAAAATTCCGACGAAAAAAATGTATGTTGAAACAAAAAAAATTTATATTCACTTTAGTAATCGTGGTGGAACCATAAAGATCATATGCGAAAGTGAATTTTTTCAAACAAAATGAGATGCTACAGTATATGAGGGTGAGTTGCAATAAAAGTGCTGTAAATAAAAGTATTGTAGAAAAAATATTTTTGCGCAAAGCAGTGTGCTGTTTGGTAAACATTTTTTAAAAGTACTGTGAGAAACGAGAAGTTGTTTTTGGTATTTGGTAAAACTATAAAAATGAAATAGTTGGAGTATAAAACTCATTTTTAAAAATTTAATAATAAAAATAGAAAAAGTGGATTTAGAATTATTTATTTTGAGATGGAGATTTTATTGTGATAATTTTTAATTTATTTTGTTCATTATATAGAGTAAAAAATAAAATAAAAATAAAATAAAATAAAAAATAGAAGAAAGAGGGCAAAAGTAGCCAGCTGCGTTGCCCACTGCTCCATTTTCCTCCCGTGGGGAAAGCTGCCTTTCAAGGTATAAATTCAACCGAGCTTTTGAAAAGCTCGGTTGGAAAGGTGGTAGCCAAACAGCTACCTTTGGCTTTTGGATTTGGGAAAGTCCTTCCCCCACCAAATTGGAACCCCAAACGCTACCTAAAGCATCTAATTACATCTAGCTCGGCATCTGATTCCCTTGTAGCATTGTATGTTGATTATTGATATTTTATTTTGTTTTATTTTCTTGGTCAATGATCAAGGTCGTTTTTTTAAAAACAAGAATCAATCATGGATGTTTTTAATCAATCATATGTATTTTTTATAAGACTAGTGTTAATATTAATTGGGCCCATCGTTTTTTGTTAGCTAGCACAAAGGATTAGAAACGAAGACCCCAAAGACCACGACACTCAAGATGACGCGTCACTAATAGAGGTCAGTCGGACGGAAGACGACGACCGAAACGATCCAGACAATACGCCATCACTTTCATGTTTGAAAGGAATCTCCAATAATGACAGAAAAAATTATAAAGAGAAAAAAAAATGGAGGAAAAAAGAAGAAGGAAGGCACTGTCAAACCCAGTTATACCCTTGTGATAATCCGTTGAACGGGGTGAGGGCTTTTCCGTCAAATGGCACGCTGGAGTGTGGTGGTTGAAGCTCTTTGAGCGACCTGCAAAACCGCCGGAGTAATCTCCGGCGGAGAATCTCCGATGCCAAAGTTAGTGTTTGGATCAAAGGTGTAGAGAGAGTCTGGTTTTCTTAGCCCCTTCCTGTTTTTAGATCAAAAAGTCTCCTTTCAAGTACTTCCCTCTAGTCCATATGTAGGGCTAGAGTGGTTGAACCTTTTGACTTTTCTCCCCTTTTTTCAGAAAGTGATTGAAAAGTCAGGATTAATAATTGTAACGTGTAGCTATTAAATGATGAGTTAGTGGGGGCAGGTAAGGTTGTTCCCCACACCAACTTTGACTAAATGTATAATAAGAATTATATAAAATATACATCTGTTTGGAGCTTACTGCTCGTGTCAAATCGGCATGGTGCCGTTGTGTTGAATCGGTCAGGTGCCGTTCTCACCAATCGGCCTGGTGCCGTTTGGAGGCTGTTGACTTGGTCAACGTATGAAGCGGTGCCGATCCGTTTCCTCATGGCTTGAATGGATCGGCTTTGTGCCGTTTGCTGACAACGGGCCAGACTTGTCCTTTTGCCACTTATTCCCGTTGACTTGGTCAATCGGTCGTGATGCCGTTTTGACTGGTCAACGGTACTTGTGAAGGTACAATGTCCGTTATGCCCTTCTGATAATTTTATGTATTATCACCTTGCGACTAGGGCTGGGCAAAAAAACCGAAAACCCGAACCGATTCCCCGAACCAGACCGAACCGAAACGGTTTGGTTTGGGTTTTAAGTCGAAAAATAGTGGAATTAGAACCGAACCAAACCGAACCGAAATAAATGGTTTGGTTCTGGTTCTATATATCATGCAACCCGATTTACCCGATTTACCCGAAATATTATATAATAATATATATTCATATTATTAAGTGGAGGATTGGAATGCTATATAATCCTTTTTCTAGTTTGTGTAACGGAATAAAAATAGTTCCAAACTTTCTAGTTTTTAAAAATCAGAAAAAGTATGTAGGCTATTCAAATTAAGCAACACAAGTTTAGTTTTATTTTATTATGGTGTGATAACTTTATTGTCTAAACTGTTGGTTTCTCCCGCGTTTGGTATTGGTTTTATTGCTCGTTCATGTGTATTGTTGGTATTGAAAATTTTACATCATCTATTTACTTCTATTTTTTTTTCTCTCAAAGGAAAGAGTTAGACTAGTGACATGTCAAACTTACCCGAAACAACCCAGAATCGAACCGAAACCAAATGGTTCTGGTGCGGTTTGGTTCTAACTTTAAAAATACGAATACCTGAACCGAACCGAACCGATTCTAAATTCTGGTTATGGTTCTGGTTCTGTCCAAATTTGAACCGAACCGACCCGTGCCCAGCCCTACTTGCGACAGCTACAAGAAAGCTTGAGGACAATGTGTCTGGATCAAAGCAAACAGAAAGTTGTGAAATGTTCATACCTTAAACAGTTTGTGGCAAATAGATTCATAAATAATAAAGCTTAGTGAGGGAGATATTACCATGTAAACCATATAATTCTCTAAAAATTACATTTCTAACATTTATAGTGGTTAAAAAGCCTTGGTTGCCAGATTTAATTAACTAATTTTAGGTAATTAAATGATGTGATTTAACAATATTAATACGCCTGACCTCCTAGTTAATCCCGACCATATAAGTTCACTAAAAGCTGCAGTAATCTGTGATAGGAAGGAGAAAAAAATAAGGTATCGCGTCGTCCATCAATACTCTATCTTGAGTCGAGCAGGGCGGGGCGACAAAGATCTCGTTTATAGATTTCTTGTTAACAATAAAATGCACATATGTATTTTTTATAAGAAAAAAGTACATTAATAATTTCTTTTCACCTTTTGCACTGGCATTTCTCTTGTTCACACGTACTAATTTTTTAAGGACGCAGAGTAGTTAAGTAGAAACACGAATACTAGGTTTGAATAAAGGGAAAATTCTGTCTTTTTACGACGAAAACGTGTAACCATGGTATGGAAAGAGGAAACACGCTGACACCCAAAGTTCTAAGTAAGAAATAAACAATGTCAAATTCACACTGCAAACAAGGCATATATAAATTTCAACTCAAGTTGCTAGAGAGGAATCACTCCTCCTACCCTGAAGTTCATCCCCATGGCAAACCCAGAATTCAGTCTCACGTTGATCATTGATGGCAACTGGCAGACTTACTTAGCATTCATTCAAACCCTGCGCGTCCGAGTGGCTGATCCAAATGCCCCTCTGTGCCGTGGCCATCGTCGGCTTCCTCCTGAAAATCCCAACACAGCCCAATCCCGCCAACGATGGTTTGCTGTTGTACTCCAAGCTGGTGATACTCACATCACGCTAAGGATCCGTCGCGAAAATCTTTACTTAGACGCGTACCAAATGATGAACGGGAGGTGGGTTGAGTACTACTCTGAACATGGCCGGTTGTATCAAACCTCTCTATTGCTACTGAACTGCGACGGTAGCTACCCTCAGCTGGAAGTCGGGACACCGAGACGAGGAAACATTGGGCTCACTCTTGGCACCCTCACGAACGCAGTTAATGTCCTGGCTGATGCAGATGGCAGGACATCCATCGCGAGGGAGAATCAGATTGTGGTGATTCAAATGATATCGGAGTCATTAAGATTGCAGAGTATCACCCAGTATCTGGTTGAGGGGCATGCCACGACCGGAGCCCCTAGTTGGATGATAGGACAGGAGGGGTCCTGGGCGAGGCTTTCAAGAATCTTCCTCGCTATTGTTGCTGATCGTTTCCAGCCTTTTGACCAGCCACAAGCGTTCGTAGACGAGACACAGATCTGGTCTGTTCCAGATGTGATCAATGCGCTTGGAATAGTCAAGCCAGAACCTCTAGGCGGCCCACGGGGGCGACGAATTCTGCTAATGGCAAATTCTGATTTCGGCGGAGGACCGAAAGTGGAGGTGTTCGAATTTCGGATCAACAGAATTGAGGAGGAAATCACTCCTGCAAAGCTCTACGGCACAGTCACAGGCAATGACGTGTTCACTCACAGCCTATACAATCGTGTAAAAACCAATCCTGAAGAAGTTTATGCAGGGGATTTTCCATTGCTCACCGGCCAGATTGTGGCGCCTATCTCAGCCTGTGACTCCTTCACCATCGATGTTAATCTCTGGGATAAGCACAATTACGGTCCTGACAGTGAAATCAGCAAAGGAATCATCCAGTGGAACGTCTGCAACCTGGGATCCGGAAAGGAGTATGACAGGTTCATAGAAGAGGAATTTCCAGGGTATCCTGGATGCTCTGCTACTGTTCGGTATGCGGTGTTTGGCGATGCGGTAGGGGCCACCATTGAGGTCATACTTATCAATGGTGATGGGGAAGATCCTGCCAATGTTTATGGTGATATTTCTGCTGTTAATAATAAGGTTATCGAGGGCGAAAGTGTGCTGTTCCGCAAGGGAAAAGATGGTCGGATAGATGTTAGGCCTGGTGAGGTGATTCCATTATCCAGGTCCATTGTAGCTGTCCCTATCGATTCCAATCTCCATGTTCGTGCCAAACTGTGGGATTACGATGGGCTCTCTCCGGATGATGAGATTGCTAATGGGACTGCAAAGTTCAAACCAAGAAGGTATGGAACTGATACACAGAGAATTTCTGGCGAATATGGTGAAATTGAGGTGAAGGTCACCTGGAAAATATAATAATAATAATCATAACAAGAAAGAATAAGAAGAGGGAAATAAATAGTCAACAGAATGATCAGCTCTCTGTGTTTGTGATGTAATATTTTCATCCATGTCTGTTTCGTTGCTTTTCTTACGGTGTCATGTTAGTTTTGTTTCATTTCATGATTATATATCAGATTATGTAATGATCTCTTTTTTATGCGTAGACTCACAAAATCTGTTTGGTATAAGATATTGATTGTTATGGAATGCCAAAAAATGTAAGATCAATGAATGATTGGATACTTGTTGTTAGAGTTTTAGGCTTTTGATGGTGTAAAGTAATCACAGTAATTTTACTTTCAAGATTCTACAAAGCCTCTGGGAATTCTACTTGCAACCTATCAGAATTTCTCTTTTGTATTTTATAAGAGATTGAGAAAGAAGATAGAGATGAATTGCATCATAGGCATATTAGAGCTAGCTAGTTCAGGGTCTTTGAAGTTACTTTTTATAAACTTTAAGATCAGATTGTTTCTGTCAAACCATGAAACTATATTCTCCAAAACAATATTGAACGTGAAACTGAAAAGATCAAATTATCTACTAAAGACTAGGGCTGTATCCATGAGCAGAAACGTGACAGCCCTAAAAACTACACAATTTTGATCACAGGCGCCCTTAAAAACTACTAGTGAAAGATTGATAAAATGAAATTCAATCTCCACAACTTCAAAGCTATGCGAGACCGTGACGATTTCAAACCACTGATAACTAACCACTCTTAATGCCAGAACTACTCCAGTAACTTAATTTCAATAAACTGTTAAGCTTATATGTCTCGTACGAGTATTTAAACAAACAATTATTTGTCAATAGTATGTAGTTAATACATTAAACATCAACATACAAATATCAAGAAAAATCATAACCTGGTTGGTCCACTATGAGATTTCCTTTAAGCTTTCAACCTAAAAATCCGTCAAAAATAAATAAAAATTAATGATGATGATCAAGTATCGACAAAACTTAAAATACCAAAAACTTAGATAGTTATCAATAAATTGAGTACCAAAACTAATGTCACATCCATCCTCATCTTCATCATCATCACTATCACTCGATGAAGGTTCATATTCTAAACAACCACCAATAGTTAATAAATTTGATTCTCCTATATTCATGGAAAAAATAATGATTAGTTCACACTAAAAAATCACATGTAATCATTGACAAATGAAATCAATAAAAGTTTACGAGTTAATTACCACGCAAAAACCCCTTAGCACGAAGCCAGTCTTCATAGCAAATCAAAGCTTGAACTGTCTTAGAATTTAAAGAACCCTGCTTATGATTGACGATTTTTTCTCCCACACCAAAAGCCAACTCAGAGGCAATAGCAGAAATTGGAATAGACAAAAGATCGCGAGCCATTAATGTAAGATAAGGATAGCGGTCAGAATTCTTACTCCAATATTCTAAAACATCAATCTCACTTTTCAGATTATATGTTTTGCTCTCGTCCTCTTCCCTCAAGTATGAGTCTAGTTCCGATACACCAAATATGACACTAGATCTTCGGCTTCTATATAGGTCAAACTCCTCATCTTCATCGTCATCCATAACATTACCACTAGCCACAAAGTTTGAACCACTCAAAGTCTCAACACTAGATTCAACACTTCTTCCTCTATATTCATGTAACAAGGAGGTCAGAGTGTTCACAACTTCGTTGACATGCTCACTTGCCATCTCACCATAAATCTTTTCAAAACAATAAGTCACATATGTTAATTTAAACCTAGGATCCAATACTGCGGCACATGATAAGAGTAGATGGAAATCATCCCAATACTTTTTAAACTTTTCATACATGGTGCTAACCATTGTGGTCATAAAATTTTCTGGGCTTCTAAGTACTTCTAACAAGAGGATATGGATCTTAAACAACCGTCTAAAATAAATATTGGAAGTTGGATGCTTGGTTTCAAAGAATATACATGTGACTTTATAGAACACTTTCAAGAACTTATGAAGTGTTTCAATTTTCTCCCATTCTTCTGGTGAAAGAGCAAACTTGAAATTCTCATCTTTACTAGCCCAGTACATCCACACATTCTTGTAATAAAGCGTATGATCCAGCATTAAATAAGTTGAATTCCACCTCACACGAACATCGCATCGTAATTTTTTCTTAGCATCCAAATGAAAAGTTTTTTCAACATGCTTATAAAACTTCTTTCGCCTAGTGACCGATTTCTTAAAGTACTTAATTCCCCCACGAATTTTTGCAACTTCGTCTACAATAAGTTGTAAACTCGACTGCACAATGAGATTTAATACATGGCTGCAACAATGAATTTGAAAGAACTTACCACCGGACATCAAAGAATTCAAACCAAGAAGGCGAGTTTTAAGCTCTCTAGCCATTGGATCATTATATGAAGCATCATCTAAAGTGATGCTCATCACTTTACCCTTAATTCTCCATTGAGTTAAGCACAATGCAATCTCATCTGCTATAGTTTCTCCGTTAATAAGAGGTGTTAATGCTCTAGATCTAATCATTCTCTTATGCAACTTCCAATCTTCACCAACCCAATGAGCAGTGACACATATACAATCATCATCGGTATGTTTAGAACTCCAATTGACAGAAGATAAGCATACTCTACCAGGAGCTTTTGCCAACTCATCCTTAACACAGTCTCTCTCTCTAGTATAATAAGTCAACAAATCCCTCCTAGTAGTATGCCTACTTATGTTCTTAAATTCAGGACAGTTGATAGACATAAAGTGACGGAACGCAGGGTTTTCCACCATTAAGAATGATTGGTGTTCACATGCAATAAAAATTGAGAGTGCCCTCCTACCTTCCTCGTCATCAATGCTAGTTTGAGTGAAATTATGAGACTGGTTTTTGTCTTGAACTCTCCGTTTCTTACAACTATTCAAGTGATGCAACATATATGATGTACTTGAATCAGAAGAAACATCAATAATAAGCTGATGGCACCACTTACATTTGGCTTTGCAAAGTCCATCCATCATGACCCTTTCCATCTCATCCCATACGTAGGAACTTAAATTTGGCTTATTTGGAGAGGTTAATGCTAGTGATGCGGATGCAACCATTGGTGGTGCCATTGAACCAGTTATGACTGTACTACTATTTTCCATTATCTGTTCATGCATGCGTAAAAACGTATTAGACATTGTACAATTGCAAAAACTAACCACTCCATATCTAAACAATAAAAACCCACAAACTATTAACTTCAATAAGAGAAACAACATGCATAGAAACGGAGAACATGCATAGAGGGCTAAGGGTCTGGGGTTTAACTTAGGTACTAGTCAAATTAGGGTTGTACCTAATTTTTTAATACATGTAAATATATTCAATATTTATGTAAATTTTGATTTGGATTAGTTTTTATTATTTTAGTAATTAAGAAAAAGAATTACATACAATTAAAAGTATAATGGTAGTACACATTTTAAATTCTTGTTTTTTTAAGAAAAAAAAGACTAAAGTGAACTTTGGCTAAAGCTCAATTCAGGTGGGCTTAACCTATATTCAGCCGGGTTTTTTTTTATAATTTTTATTTAATTTTGACATAATTTCTTGAGTTTTGACAAAGTTTAATTAGGCTTGGCTAAAACAAATTTTAAGAATCATTTGATGCTTCTTTTTCCTCTTCTTTCCTCTTAACTATAGAAACAACTCAATATTCTCAAAATTTCTAAAGATAAAATACCCATAGATATTAGATGATAGGTCCAAAACAAATACTAACTTACCCATAAATTGAAAAAGTGTTTCTTTATCATTGTTTATTTGCGTCGAGTAATTGAATCGCAATCTCAAGACGTGTAGGCAGTATAGTTGGTTTCTCAATCTTGTTTCCGGAATCACACCATGCATTTTTATGAAAGACACATTCATCTTCTAATAAACATGAACGAACAAGCGTCCCTCGCTACTCTTATCGATGAAGTACCCTTATCGATAACTAATCTTGAAAGTGACAACATCTTTACCAATAGTTGTTTCGTCTGAATGGTTCATAACCCCCTAGATAAAAGGTTGTTATTTTGATGTTGTGTATGGTTGTACTTAATTACTATAAGTATCATGTAATGAATCAATTTGGTACGAATAAAATTAATCTTAATTTAGTAGTCTCATGAATGGGTACCATATATGCTAGAGAACTTAAAAGAAAATTGTAAATACCTCTTCCTCCAAGCCCTCTAAGTGTAGAATTGGTTCTTTTATGACCTCAAGAGCCTGTTTCCAATCTCTTGGGTCCATCTTACATGACATGGCTCGAGCAGTTGCAATTAATGCAATTGGCAAACCACCACATTTTTTGGCCACACTCTGCGCAAGAGGAGGAATTTGTGGGTTAACATTGATGGTGTCTTCTCCGGCATACTTTACAAACAACTCCCAAGCATGCTTCCACTCTAAAGTTTCAACTCTGATCTTCCTTTGGGCAAGCATCTCACCGCACACTTTCAATGACCGTGTTGTGAAAAGAATCTTAGACCCGTTTAGTTTTTCCCGAGGAGGAACTCCGATCTTCGCAAGCTCTATTGGCTCCCATATATCATCCAAGAACAATATGAACTTTTCGCTGCGCAATCTGTTAAACATCTTCTCCGCAACCTCTCTGCTCCCCCATCGCTCCGCCGAAAAACCAATTCTTTTCCCAATCTCTTCTTGGATCATCTCATCATCATGCCTTGAATCTTTACCCACCACAACCCAAATCACATGAGAATCATTACATGTGTCGACAAGTTTGTTACGAATTTGTGTTAATAAGGTAGTTTTGCCTACGCCCCCAATCCCATATAGACCAACTATTCCGACATTTTTATCTACAAGGCAGCTCCAAACTTCGTTGAATTTTGATTCTAAACCCACTGTTGTATCACAAGGCAGTTCTGCCATAAATTCTAACCCAGGTGCCTCTTCTGCTACTGCTCCAAACTGGGTTCCAGTGTTCTTCAGAGCTCGTAGACCATTGAGGCATTTCTCAACCTTTTTCCCAAACATGGAGGTTGAACAACAAGACATTGACAAATATCCACCAAGACACAATCTTTGAAGTTCTCGGTCACCACTTTTGATCAACTCATCACCTTCGGCTACCGCAATGTCTACCCTCGCAAACCACAAGTTCACTTCTTCCAACCGCTTCATTTTTCTCTGCTCTTCTACTAGAAGCACTCTTCGGATCACCTGCCTCTTCATCGCTGTTAAATCTTCTAGAGTAGACTTCACATCTGCAAGATTATCTTCAAGTTTCTGAACATACCCAGCATGTCTGGCAAAAAAGCCCCACACGAAATCCACACAACAAATGTTTAGTTTGCCTGACAAAGAGCTCATCATGGCCAATATGTTTTGACAAGTTTCCTTATTTTGGTAGATCGTGGATCAAGATATGTATTGAAGAACGCAAGCACAAAAGATAAGAGGGCCATTAGAGATGGAATTTGGAATGTATCCCTATTCAACTTGACGACAATGATTGGGAATCTAATTCAAGCGAAGAAATTAGAGTGAATGAAAAGCCAAGGAAAGAAGTGAAACAATGAAGGGGAAGGGTGTGCCATTTACAATTTTTATTCTGCTACTTTTTCGTATTGAATAAATTGTGCTCCTTTACTGATAGTATACAAATTTTATCCCTTTCACTTCTCGAATCTATTAATTGATGAGGCATTGATCGAACAAATCGAGGGAAAGTAAAATTCTGGAGATTATCGTGTTAATTGGTTCATACAATGAAAGATGGGATTTTCATGAATCCAACGTTCTCTAGCGTGTTCCTCCACTTTTTTCCAGGGCAGTGTTGTTGATAATGCTCATTTTTCGCCCGAATCACTTTTCTTGGAAGAGTGGTTGCATGCGAGATTATTATATTTGATTAATATTTTATGATTCACATGAAAGTAGCAATTTGGTGTTTATTTTATACTTGGAAATTTTAAGAAGAGTAAGGAAATATATTTATTTATCTTTAAATGAAAATTATTTATTTGATGTAATTGAGTTGTATTTATATAATTTACATTTTAAGATTATCTTATATAATTATTTTTTAGGAAATTTTAATTAATCCATGTTTACAGACTTGCAAAATAATGTCGTATTTAACTAAAGTTTCGAGTTCGAGTTTTAATAATAGAGTGAGAGTTACTCGTTTTGAAGATACAATAATACTCCTTTGATTTGAGTAGTAATAATCAAAATTTAGCAAAACCTCTCATTGTCTGACTTCTTTATGGCTTTCTTAACAGCTCTGTGCATTTGTCCCATTAACATTCATTAATTAGGAACAATACTCGTGTCAAAATGAGTCTGATTCATCGGGTCAGACCCGTACCCTGCCCGCACTCAATGGATTTATATTGTTCAGTTCTACATAAAACATGATCTTATAATAAAACATGACTTTATTGCCATAGATGTTTCAGCATTTTTATTATTTTATTTTTTTTCTGATTTTTTATAATTTTATAATTTTTTTTCCTTGTTTATATTATTTTTTTATTCAAGATAAAAAATGAAGTCGTTTTGGTAAACGGGTCGGGTACAGGTTGACCCACCGACGGGTCGAAACGTATCGGGTTAGTTTTGACATGTTTATTAAACGGGTCACTATAAACGTGTCGGGTCGGATTGACCCGTTTTGACACCCTACGTAATCAATAGTTCTTATTTTTTTCTCGAGGGAATTTATTTTTTATTATTTGTTTTTATAACAACTATCTAATTTCATAGAATTTATTAATGGGCATGTAACTTATTAGTTCGGTTGTCTTGCTGGTGGTAAAAGTACCAATAGAAATTCAAATCCAAATTTAAATCTCTCTTCTGCCTCATTGAACTATTTTTTATTCTTTTTCTTCATAAAAATTACACATATATATATATAGTACTTGGAATAATAACAATAACAACAATACAAAAATAAAAGATAAGACCGGTTTTGTGTTCCTATAATAGAAAATAAGTTTTTTCTAGTGAAATATTAATATTTTTTTGTCCACTCCCACCAATTAATGGTAATATATGTAGGACCATTATATGATAAATGAAGGTTTTCTTAAACGCTAGCTTGCTTAGTTTTACATCTAAATTTTATTCTCAAATTATATTTATAATAATGTTTAAACTATGAGTAATTTATTTATTTACGTATTTTAAAGTCTTATTATGTGTTGTTTTTAGTTATCTCTTGTGTAATTCCTTATAAGATCATAGTTTTATGTAGAATTGAACAATAAAATATATATTTTTGAAGTTTTAATGTTAATTTTTAGTAAAATAAAATAAGAAAACATGAATAAAATACTTTACATATTACTATTCAATCATATATATATATATATATTTTATTTTATTTTTATAACAAACTTCATTCCCCGTTGAGTTTGCGTCATAAATTTGAGTGAGACTCGAATTTAAATTCGATTTAACCACCTTGAGTATTGCCTTGGCTCCTAGTAAAATTAATAATATATCCTTTTTCTTTATATATAAAATAAAATAACAATTTTTTTTTAGAATAAAATAAAATTCAACCATGTACTAAAGTAATACTACAAATCAGATCCAACATTTACAAATCAGGAAAAGAAACCAAAAAAGAAGCACCGCCATCATCATTCATCTCTTTTTTTCCTCAACTGAGCATAAAAATTCAGTTATGATTTGAATCTCCAGCAATTCCCCTGCACAAAAAAGGTTCAGTCTTAAACTCCCATCTTCTATTACGAAGTTTCCCCACTGTCCACGTACAATTCCGCCAAAGGGCAGCTTCAAAGATTGCATCTTTGGTTTTCTTTTTCTTGTTATTGTGATCTGCCAATGATTTAAAGATTCATTTTTTTATCTTTTATTGTGTAAATGCAGTTGTGGGTTTTGCTTCTTTTTTATCTGAATTCAAAAGATGGCCTGGTTTAGCGGGAAGGTCTCGTTGGGGAACTTCCCGGATCTTGCTGGGGCGGTGAATAAGCTCAGCGAGAGTGTAAAGAATATCGAGAAGAATTTCGATAGCGCACTCGGGTTCGAAGAGAAATCTGAATCTACAACCAGCGCCACCAACAATGAAGGTGGAGTTTGCTTTGCATTTGTACCTATTTACTTCTATTTCCTTTATGTTTGTATCATTGATATGTGTAAGTAATTGTGTATAATTATAACTTAGGAGTACCCTTTTGTCGATTGCTTGTTACATGTTGCATTGTACCATGATGGCATGCTTTCTAGAGTTTCTTTTTCTCTTAATACACTGAAAGTTGTGAACTATAAGGTGCATTGATTGATTTGTAATTTGATTAGCTGTATATTGCTTTGGGTTAGGTTATCGCATTCTTTCTCCTATAATTTGTATAAGAAACCTACCATTCTTGATTGAAATAAGCTGCAATTCTATGGTCCAAACTACTGTAGTTCATATGAAGGACAGATAGTTGTATCAGTTATCATTCTTTGTAGGAACCTGGTCCTATTAGAACATGAAGAATGTTGGAGCTCAAGCATGGTCTTTAGTATTGAGAATTAGGTGGTTGATTTGAGTATCCTCCCTCTTTAAGACTTAATAAGTTGGAGAGAAAAAACTAGATGGACTTGAAGAACTTCAAGAATGTGATATTGTGAATTTAGTATGAAACTTATCCTATTTAAACGTTTTTTTCTTCATGCCAGCTTCAGGATTGTGGCCTGTTATGTCCTTTATGGGGCAGAAAAGTGAGGGTAGTGATGATGGATCTCAGAGGAAAACTGAGTCTCCTCAGAAATTGTCATCAGTTGAAGTGTCACAAGTATATCCGAATGAAAATACTACAGTTGTTGAAGAAAAAATCACAGCGAGGACAGATAATGATCATTATCCAGAGAATGCGGAGAAAAAAGATGATTCTAGTTCAGATCCAAAAAATGCTGAAACTGAGACAGAATCTCAGCCTGTTCCTCTTGAACCTACTGAATCCATTGTCCGCAATGTTGAGACCTCAGATTTGGTTCATGATCCACTAGAAAAAGACGTTTTAGTAGTAGATACCAATGATAATTTGAAGGTGTTGGAGGCCAAGCAAGAAGCTGTCAGTGCAGATCAAGTTGAGGATGGTACAGCTGTACATAAGGAGTTACCTGATGAGGTTGGCATCCATGAAAGGACAGGTGAAGAGAAGGCACAAGAAGAGAAGGCAACTGAAGAAAGTTCTCCTGTTAAAACTGGTGTGTTGGTTGATGACCAAGCAGAGGCATCAAGCGATATCCAACTGGTGGGAACCAATGATGTTCAAGCAGAGGCAATAAGTGATGCTCGAGCAGAGGCAACAAGTGATGCTCGAGCAGAGGCAACAAGTGATGCTCGAGAAGAGGCGACAAGTGATGCTCGAGCAGAGGCGACAAGTAATGCTCGAGAAGAGGTGACAAGTGATGGTCGAGCAGAGGTGACCAGTGATGGTCGAGCAGAGGTGACAAGTGATGGTCCAGCAGAGAAGGCAGGTGGTGCTCGAGCAGAAGAATCAGGTGATGCTCAAACAGAGGCATCAAGTGATGTCCAAGCAGAGGCATCACGCACTCTCCAAGAGGAGGCATCATGTGATGTCCAAGCAGAGGCATCGCGTGATATCGAAGCAGAGGCATCAAGTGACTCTTTCAGCTCACGGTCCAGTGCCAAAGACACTGAGGTGGTCAGCGGATTTTCTTTGCCTACAGCACTTCCCTCAGCTGATGCTTCCAGTATGATTTTTGAATCGGTTTCTCATGAAAATGATGTGGATGTTAAGGAAGCTAGAGAGGTGAAGGAGGAGCAAAACTTGAGCACGGTGTCAATTTTTTCTGGTTCTGTTGATCCTACAATTGAATTAGAGAAGTTGAAAAAGGAGATGAAAATGATGGAAACAGCATTGCAATCTGCTGCAAGGCAAGCTCAGGTAATTCATGTGGTGATAATAGTTTTTCTTTTTAAACCTGGCCTTACTTCCAATGTCTTTTACATCACAAGTGGCTATATGGTTTGGTTGTACCAGGCATTTGATATTGGTCCTTCTTTACCATGTGTGCCCATGAATCCTATGATCAATTTATTTTAGATTGTCGGACCTGAAATACTGAGTATCATTTCACAGTCTGGTCCTTAGTTATTATGTTCATGCTGGTGAAATGGTAGGGGTGCAATTTTTGCTTTATAATGTACAGTAATCATCTTGATTCTTCCTAAAAGTTTTAGATTTTCATGGTATGACCAATCCTCACAACATGGACACAGCAGCCCCTTCAAACTGCAGTCCTGACTGCCCCATTCTACTCATCGATGAAGATAGCACCTTCTCCTGGATGGATGTGGCTTATGCTTTTTCCTTTTTCTAAAGGACGTTTTGTTGTAATATTATAATGTAACCATCTTAAATTAAATATTTTATTGCGTTTACTACGAAAAGGGTAAAAGACTTCTAACTTTAAACATATATGTTTATAAGTAGCTATGACTTTTTGTAGGCCCTGGGTGTTATCATGTTTTACTTCCTAAAAAATCTTCTATTCTGTCTGTGATTAAAGTACAATTTCAATAGTAAGAAAAGTTCACTCATTTTCCTATCGCAGTATTGCATCTTTACTAACTTCCCAATTTTTAAACTCTTAAATTCTGTGCAGAGTCTGCAATCTTATTCTTTTCATGTTGTGGTCTTCTGTACAGAGTTGAATATAAATTGTTACTGTATATTTGATTTTTTTTTTCATTTTCACAACAAATAATTCGGTTCTTTTTTGTTGGTTCAGGCAAAAGCTGATGAGATTGCAAATATGATGAATGAAAATGAGAATCTGAGAGCTACCATTGAGGAGTTGAAGGTCTGTGGTTCTTAATCTTTTTCCAACCTTCCAATTTACTGTAGATTAGAAACTCTCTTCTATCAATATCTTATACAAGTTTTACACACCAATTTCTTTTGTCCATCCCTACCTATTCCGATTTATTTTCATATCTAGTGCATTGATGTGATGGGATTAGGCCAATGGTGAAGTAGTCTTTGCAATTAGCAATTGGTTTTGGCTTATTAAATCCTTGTAACAAAAAACAAATACGCACATAATGCATTATGTTACAATGATATTCTGAATAGCTGCTTTATTGTAGTTGATGTCTTGTGTTATAAGATGTGGTGATGATATTTTTGGTTGCTTGTCACGTATTTTAATTGAGAGTGGCATACTTTGTTACTCCTATCCATGTACTTTATACTTCTAGCAGTGGAACACATGTGATATGAGAAGGTTCCGTTTCTTTTTCATTTTGATGTTTTTTTAGAAGAGAATGTTCAGTCATTCTCAGTGTGAACAGTGAAGAGATGCAACTTAAATTACTAATTCGATTCGAACAAATTCGGGTTTACTCATTTACATTTGCTGTTTGTTGGTTTTCCTTGTAATTTTAATTTTTGTGAAATTGATATGTCCAGTGTTTGTGATTTTCTGCCTCTCATGTTCCACTTGCAGTGTGCTGTCCCTTGCATTGGTAATTCTACAAATCGTATCATAGAAATGTTAATTAACTCTTGTCTATTCTATTTGGTCTGAATATACATTTTAAATTATGTTATGGAACAGAGGAGATCAATGGACGCAGAGATCGAGTCCCTGAGAGAGGAATATCATCAAAGGGTTGCAACTCTTGAAAGAAAGGTACTTTCTTTTTTGGTTGGTTACTTTTGCCCTCCAGATTCACCCTTTTTTACTTGAAATTTATGGTCAAAACTTTGTAGTTGCTGACATGCTTTTTAATACATTTCCCCCAATTGATAACCGACAAGAATGAGCAGCTAATGGTAATGGAATATATAACCCAAGATGCAGACAGCATTTTTAATTCTAAAATGTAAACCGTCACCAAGATTTGGTAGATATTGTCTGCGTATCTAATATATGACTTTTTTTGTTATGCGCACTTGATATATTCAACCTTTGTTTATACTGAAAGGACTGCCTCTGCTGTGATTCTTGTCCTCTGCCTAAAGCGGATAAGTCAGCTTTTGGATTTCCTTTCATCTTAATTATCATTTTGGTAAAGGAAATGAATGAAATAAGGGTGGGTCAATTGGACGTAGGTGATAATTGAAGCCCAGAATGTATTAGTAGGTTTGAATACATTTGTTTGGGAAGTGTATAGCAAATGTACAAATTTAGCGATCCCATGTAGTTACAGTTTGGAGATGATATATTCTGTGCATTTCAAATGGACAATGGAACAGTTAATTGGGTATTTTTGTATAATTGCCTATTCTTTTGCTACTTCAGTGATTTAAATTCTTCTTAATGCTTGTTTATAGGTTTATGCTCTTACAAGGGAAAGGGATACCCTCAGGAGAGAGCAGAATAAGAAAAGTGATGCAGCTGCTCTTCTGAAAGAAAAAGATGAAATTATTCAGCAGGTTATGGCTGAAGGTATCTAAAGTCTGTTTGGTGATATGTTGCTTGGTTTGATGTATTCTTTTTCTTTATTGTAAAGGTACTTTACTTTCTCATGAAACATCATTTTAACCTGCATGTTGAGGTATTTTCAATTTTGCTGTCTGGGGGATGTTACTAAGTTCTGTATGGTATGAATGTAATAAAAGGTGTTATGGTTTATCATTGAGGAACTTTGAATATTTGTAATTTCAGGGGAGGAGCTATCGAAAAAGCAGGCTGCTCAGGAATCTACAATCAGGAAACTAAGAGCTCAGGTATCTGTGTGATATGTTGAATTTAAGATCTGATACCTATGCTGCTTACCTTTCTAAGAACAGTTATGCATTTGTCGTGAAAGCTTAGATTAGAGAGATTGAAGAAGAGAAGAAAGGTTTGACGACCAAGCTTCAGGTAATTTGACCTAAAGAACTGTAACTATCTGGTTGATTAAACTGTTGAGTTTCTCCTTTATGCTGATATCAGGACAATGCAAAACTGTTATCGTCCCATTTTCTCGCTGTTTTTTGTTGAGAGTTGCTGTGTGCATGCTGATTGAATTTGATGCACGCTTTCTAATTGTTTTTGATGTTTGCGTTGCTCAATATCGTCTGGTGTTAGCAAATTTAACTGCTAATACCTATCATTTGTTGGTAATGGAAATTGCTGAGTATTGGAATGCATGAACAATATGTAAAAGTTGATGTATCATGTAAAGCATTCTTGTGATAAACAAATTTACTTTTCGTTTGCTTCTTTTGTAACTATTTATGAGCAAAATTCCTGTGTTTTAACACTTTCCAGGTGGAAGAGAACAAGGTAGAGAGTATTAAGAAGGACAAGATGGCTACAGAGAAGTTGCTGCAAGAAACTATAGAGAAACACCAGGCAGAGCTTTCAACACAGAAAGAGTTTTATACAAATGCTTTGACAGCGGCCAAGGAGGCTGAAGCATTAGCAGAGGCACGGGCCAACAGTGAAGCCAGAACTGAACTAGAGAGCCGTATAAGAGAGGCTGAGGAGCGTGAAAGTATGCTAGTTCAGACTCTTGAAGAATTAAGACAAACTCTGAGTAGAAAGGAGCAGCAGGTTTTTGTCTCTATTATTATGATTGTTGATTTCATCCAGTTGTGACCTGCCACAAATTATAATTTAGTTATGTTTTACTATATTTTGTCTTTACAGGCTGTTTTTAAGGAGGACATGTTCCGCAGGGACATTGAAGACCTTCAAAAACGTTATCAGGTCTCCTGTTTTCTCTAACTGTGCTTCAAATTCAATCTAAGTTTAATTCTTGTATTATCCTTTGTTTAATTCTGCTTATTATCACTAGTTTTCTTTACCTTCTCTAGGCAAGTGAGCGCCGGTGTGAGGAATTGATTAGTCAAGTTCCTGACTCTACAAGACCTCTTCTACGACAGATCGAAGCAATGCAGGTGAGTGATATTCTTTCCTCTTTACTTTAGAGTATATCCATCTAAAAGTCTGCTTATTTTTATATCTGATTTACTACCTGATTTGTTAATAGGAAACAACAGCGAGAAGAGCTGAAGCTTGGGCTGCTGTGGAGAGATCTCTAAATTTGCGACTCCAGGTGCCTGAATGTTATTTTTTCAGTTATCACTTGTGACGTTGAGCATCTCTATTTATGTCACCAAAAAAAGAAAAATACCCTTCTATTTACAAGTGAAATTGCTTCTTAGGAAGCGGAGGCCAAAGCTGCAGCTGCCGAGGAAAGAGAGCGCTCTGTCAATGAACGCCTGTCTCAAACCTTATCCAGAATTAATGTTCTTGAAGCTCAGGTTTGTCTTCTCTTTATGTATTGTGTATTGTTGTGACAGAGCATGTTGATGAGTATCAACTGAAACCAGTCTATATTTTAGATTTCATGTCTTAGAGCAGAGCAGACACAGTTGAGCCGATCTCTTGAGAAGGAGAGACAAAGAGCAGCTGAGAATAGGCAAGAGTACCTTGCAGCCAAGGAGGAAGCAGTTACTCAAGAAGGTCGTGCAAACCAACTTGAAGAAGAAATGAAGGAATTAAGGAAGAAGCACAAGCAAGAGTTACATGAGTCATTAATGCACAGGGAAATGCTACAGCAGGTTCTGCTCTTAGTTCATCTTTTTAGGGCAGTTCTTAAATTTTTTAAATTAGGTTTTATTTATAGATTTATATGTCCTTCCTTTTTATTGTTTGAACATTTTCCGAAAGACTTGTATGCTATACACTCAATTTTCATCCTAATAAGTGATCTGATGGCATGGGTGAATGGTGGTGTCATCGTTCATAAGCCTGGTCCCTTTAAGACACCGGCTACCTTCTTAGACTCAACAACCTGAAAATCCATTGTCATGTATTTGGAGGTCTGTTTTGATGTTTACTGATTTAGTTGAAATCTGACACCTGTTAAACAGTTTGGGGTGCTACATTGAAGTCACAGGATGTTAGAATGGAGATTAGGATAAATGTTAGAGACCTAGAAACTATATTCTATTATAGATTGGTAGATAGTTATAGCAGAACAATAGTTTCTAAAGGTAAATTGTTAATTGTTAAAGGAAATTGAAAAAGAGAAAGCGGCTCGTTTGGATTTGGAAAGAACACCACGTGTTGCTTCAACTTCTGTATATGATCAAAGTCCTCTGGCGAGGAGCAGTTCTGCATTTGAGAACGGTATTGCAATTTACCTTCCAAATTTTACCAGTCTATTTTTGCCTTTTTCAATCTACTTCTGATATTTCGTAGGTTTGCAGGAAACTTGCCCCGAAAGCTATCAACTGCAAGCAGTCTAGGCAGTATGGAGGAGAGCTACTTTCTGCAGGCATCCTTGGATACATCTGATGGGTTTTCTGAGAGGAGAAATGCTGGAGAGTCTTCTATGAGCCCTTACTATATGAAGAGCATGACACCTAGTGCATTTGAGTCTGCTCTTCGGCAGAAAGAGGGTGAACTTGCTTCGTACATGTCTCGTTTGGTATGCCTCATCTCTTGAGGCTTTCTTTTTAAACCTTCACTGCCATGCATATGTTTGATGCATGCAGCATTAGTGATTGCATCATGTTCCTGTGTTCTGCAGTGGTCATTTTGTTTTGTTCTTCCTGTCCTTTTATTTTTCTTGTATATAATTTTGTTCTACTTACTACGCACATCCCCGATTATTACATGTATTATATGTTCTTCAGGAATCGCTGGAATCTATCCGTGATTCTCTTGCTGAGGAGCTGGTCAATTTGACCGCACAGGTAAGCTTCTAGATGTTGTTCTTGTTCATTTTCTCTATTTGTATTCTCTGTAGTTCATATTATTGAGTGTAACTTATGGGAACACAGTGTGAAAAGTTGCGATCAGAGTCAGCTCAGTTGCCTGGGATACGGGCAGAGCTAGAAGCTCTAAGACGGAGGCACGCTGCTGCACTGGAGTTAATGGGTGAACGTGATGAGGAGGTACATACACTTAGTTTTGTATCTCTCTTTAATTGCAACAACAAATTTGCCTTAGTCTTTCTTTATTTTGTAATGAATCTTACTTTCTTGAATGATTGGTGATTTTGATTATATCTTATTTAAACCTCAATTGGGTTTGAGCTAGTAAGGATGTACCTTCATTCTTCCATATCGGGTTTGAGCCGTGGGCTTTGCACCCAGGAATTTATTTATTGAATGCACATGGAAGCATGTTTGTAGTTTCTATAACATACAGCATCCTGACATTTGAAAATGGGTTCATATTTCTAGTTGGAAGAACTGCGTAACGACATTGTAGACTTGAAAGAAATGTACAGAGAGCAAGTAAACTTACTTGTGAATAAGGTACCACGTCGCTCACATTCTTTTCTTCCCTTTAGCTGGAAATTATTGTGTGCTTTCCCCCCCTCCTCTTACTAGTTATTTAATGTTACGGCTGCTGGTTGTATTTGCTGGCAGATTCAAATAATGAGTTCATCTATGGGGAACGCGTGACAAATCAGCTTTTAACCAAATGGGTATTGGTCAATTAGTCGTGAAATTCACCATATAGTTTACTTACAATACAATTAAGTAAGTACTATCCAAATGATCATCTTTTTTGTTTTCCTTGATACCTCATTTCCCCGTTTTGGACACGGGGAAATGTTCCAAGATCTTGTTCTGTTCTCATCATACTTCAGCCTGTACTGTACTTGGGATGAATTTTGTTGTATAGCAGAATTTGAATGTGAGATTTGTGGTTTTTCCTTCAATAATTGCCAGGGTGGATTCAACAAGTTTTTCTCAATGTATTATTCCTCAAGTTTGTACAATTGTATGTGCATGTTAAGTACTAATACGGTCCTAAAAGAGAAACTTACTTGTATTATGCTATTTGTTGTTGTTGTCTTGGTCGTCGTCGTCTGTCACAAGAAAAAAATTGAAAAATTAAGAGTACATTTTCTTACTTTGTAGGAAATACTACCGAGTTCCTAGCTATGTTCTCTCTCGTATGTTACTTGGATTACAGTTATAGATGTTTTATGCATGGTTACATTACGAAATACAACGAGACTGCATGCTAATAGCGACGGTGGGTGACATTTTACTCGATAAATTCAAGAGGCCGGCCGCCTTCTCATCAAACACAGCTAGCTCATCACGCTCATATGATTAATCGTATATAATCATAATCATGACCTTGCCAATACGAATCCAGACATTCCATTCTACTGACGCATATGGTAAGTATATGGCTCGTAATATTCTTAGCGTAGCGCAGACATTTGTGCTCTTTTTATGGTTGTTACAACATATAGTATTGCGGATAGGCGCGGGCAGTACTGAAGCTGAGATCTTGCTAATGTTGAAGAGTTCTCTCTCGAATAACTTGGCACTATATAACTGGAATGGAACAATGAGTAGTCCTTGCAGCAGTGGCGATTCGAACTGGAGAGGAGTGCGCTGCAACGAGGATGGAAGAGTCGGAAAGTTGGTGCTGACCGGAATGATTGATCGCTTCATGAACAACAGCCTCGAGGGTTTGCTGCCTTCTTCGGTTAGAACACTGAGTTTGCTCAGGGATCTGTACCTCTCCAATAATCATTCCGAAACTGGCGCTACCATTTGATTGGTGCCAATTAGTGATGTAAGCATTATTATTATTAAACTTCTCACATCTTTTGGATTCTGTTGTATGGGATGAGAACATGCTCCTGTTTTTTCTCACTTCTGATCAGGTGGATCCGCTCCCATCATTCAGTACCAAAAGGCTACCATTTGATTGGTGACGTGTGGCAAGGCACTTTTCACATTTTTGGATTCTGTACTAGTCTACTAGAGTTAAAAAAGTTGCGGATTTTGTTGCTATGGAACCATTCTCATTGTTGCTTGTGTGAGCTTGTGTAATAATAGTCCATTTTCTTGTGCTGAATAAATAAATTGAAAAAAACATGCGACTAAAACATTGCACTTTGATGTGGGAAATATTTATTTTGTTTCCCTAAATGATTAATTAATAAGTTAAGAGAAAAATAAATAAGTCAAATTTGAATCTTAAAATTTAATGAGCGGTTGAGCCCATCCCAGCTGGCCTTTAATGTGTCAACAAGTAACAACATCATACCGTACGCACAAACACACACGATTAGACTCCCCTCAACATCTAGACGCCCACGCGTCACTCTTCTACCTCCTCCAACTTTCTCTCTCCTATGCTTCTTCTCTACTACTCAATCACAAGACTCTTTCGATACAACAAAAAAACTCGATCCCAACGCTAAGCCACCTGCGCACGTTAGCATCAATCAACACCCTCTCTTCCTCTGTCGCTCGGGCATTTAAAACGCCATTTCATTTCCTACCTCAGATTTCGTTTTGCCCAGTAAAACACTTCCATCACCTGACACTGTCACCTGCCTTTCTCCCTCAAAGATCAATCATACATTAATCATCGCCAGCATTGAGGAGGAGAACGACGCCACCATCGGCGCATTTTAGCATTGGCCACCTGTCCCACTGTTCTCTTTCTCTGTTTGCATTTAATAGCATCACACCGTTTCTCTCTCTAACATTATCATCAGGTAATATTCATTCCATTTTCTCTCTCTAAGTAGTTCTCTCTTTCCCTCTCTACATGTGTACGTATGGGAATCACATTGATCAGATGCGAAATCTGATTCTAACTTCTGCCTTTTTTTCATTTTATTATTATTATTATATTTTCTGTGATCTTTATAACGACGTCGTTGTATGAGCTCAAGTAGTGCTTCGCTTCCTGTGTAATAATCTAATCTTTCCTTCTATATATTTTTCTCTCCTCTATTTAGATTATTTTAATTTGGAAATGCCAGTTAAGAGTCTAAGACGGTGAATGACTTTGTGTTCTATAATGCGGTGCCGTTTCATAAACAACCATTTAATGAACTTTTTTTTCTTCCATTGCTAGTGATTGAAGTGTAATGTATGCATTATCTGGTATTTTGAATGTTTTAAATTATGTCATTTTCGCGAATTAATCAGATCGGATACAATTATTCATTCTTTGATAGTATAAATTAATTAATTAGTGGGATTTTTTTTAATTTTCTTCTTGGTTTCTTGCATTCTTATGGTTGCAATACATTTTTTTTTCCTGGAAAAAAAAAGCTTTTGCAGTTCACTGTTAGTAAGAGGAAGAGCTGAGTTGTGATTTCTAGAGAGGGGTTATTGAAAATGTCAATGGCTATAAGAGGGCGGCACGTGGACACCCTGTCCTCTACTACAACAACCTACAAGAAACGTGTTTCTAGTAAAGATTTCCTTAATGCCTATGATAGAGAAGAAAATGCTGGTAATCTCCTCTCTTCAAAAATCAGAAAGGTTCTGGTAATCTTATACTTATATGTTTATTAGTGTATTGTTAAAGTAATGCAGTGGTTACGAAACAAGGATGTCTTTTGAAAAATAAAGGATTAAAAGCCCAAATGAGTGCTCTGCTTGAATTTGTCTATGATAACATAGGTTTGTGTAAGCTAAAGAAATTTAATGATGTTGGTGTAATGGAGGCGAAGTGTGCTTGATTAAGAATCTTGCGTGCTCGCATGTGAATGTAACTGAGACAAATGTGCATCGGGATTCTAGTTTATGGCAGCAGTAAAGTTTATTTTTTTCGAAAAAAATATTTCCTTCTTTCTTCCTTTGTTAATTGTTATAGCCTACTCTGTTTTGCCATTATTGCCTTAGCAGTTGGTAAATGCATGTACAAAATAATGAAACATGCTCGCAAGGTCTTGTATTTTGTCAATTTGCATAATTTTTCTTGTTTGTCTCCTTTGCTAAATTGAATGACAGTGAATGGTGTATTTAACCACTCTTATTCTTCTGTTTACTTATTGATTAGCACAAGAAGGAAATGAATAAAATAATGCAGTATTATTGACAGATTATATAAGATCAACAACTTTGTTTGATTTGATATTTTACTGATAGTCCCACTTTGACAGATAAAGGTGCTGGGAACCCTTCCTGGAGGAATTCTTTGGTGCATGTACTTGTGGCAACTCTTTCTGCATTCATGTTTGGCTACCATATTGGGTGTGCCCTCTTTAACACCCAGCTCTCTTAATTGCTCTTCTTTTTGTACTTAAGGATCTACAAATGATAGGTTTTCCTGTCTTTTGATTTTGTCCAGAGTGGTAAATGAGACACTAGAAAGTATGTCTGCAGACCTCAGCTTTAGTGGAAACACCATGACAGAAGGTACTTTTTTTTCATGGATCATTCATATTGTTTGATATCTTGCTTTAAAAAGTATCCTGACGCACTTCCTTTTTTCCTCACACATGAAGGTCTAGTAGTAAGTACGTGCTTAGGTGGAGCCTTTTTTGGATCTATACTCAGTGGTTGGATTGCAGATGGGATTGGGCACCGCAGGGCATTGCAGCTGTGTGCTTTACCAATGATAATCGGTGCTTCAATGAGGTAAACTTAGCTTCAACTGTTACTAAGAGGAGATTCAATTTATTTATTGGGAAAGAAAGAATAGGTTATTTTTTGTTATAAATAATGAAAAAATATGGTTGGTAAGAAAACTCATGCAAAGGTGTATGAATTCTTCCTCTGTTGGATTTGAGCCAGATCATGAAATTTTAGTCTCTTTTTTACTTGCAATCCCCTATTAGTATACCTTCTATTTTCCAAGCTCCAAATACTCCTGTCTTTCTACATGTTTTCTACTACAATGTTGTAACAATTCAAATGCAACTCTGTAGTGCAACAACAAAAGGTATATGGGGTATGCTTCTGGGGAGAATGCTTGTTGGAACTGGGATTGGTATTGGTCCACCTGTTGCAGCTCTTTATGTGACTGAGGTATAAAAGAAATGATAATTTGGGCTGTGCAAGTTATCCGAACTTCTTGCTCTCCAGCTTAATTGATTTCTCTTCCCTCACTGTCTATTGTTTTAACCTACTTTCCATTCCCCATCCTTGAATAGATTTCACCAGCTTATGTAAGGGGTACATATGGGAGCTTCATCCAAATTGCAACATGCTTTGGACTTATTGCCGCTCTGTTTATTGGTTTTCCTGCCAAAGAAACAGCTGGTTGGTAAGAAATGTCAAAATGGAAACAAATTAATAGATAACGATCACTCAGCATGTTATTTTTTTCTTTTGTTTCACTTGCTTGTGACATGTTAAGTGTGACTGTATTCTAATGTTCATTCAGGTGGCGCATTTGTTTTTGGGCATCCACCATTCCTGCTGCAGCGCTTGCTCTGTTCATGCAGTTTTGTGCTGAGAGTCCTCACTGGCTTCTGAAGGTGATTTGCTCTGAACGGTCCCTCATGTCTTATATACACATACTCTGTCTCTTATTCTTGAACTTGATCATAATTATCCAATTAAGTTGAGCTCACACTCCTTCTGAAGTTTGATTTTGTCGTTATTTTTTAAGAGAGCTATTTATCATGCAATCAACCATTTTAATGGTTTAACTAAAGACTAAAATTGGAGCACATATCATTTCTGAAAGAGTTTCATGAGTATTATCTACAGTTTGTTTATATCCTAAACAGTCCACAGCTAGACAAATGTTTTTAATATCAATTTATACCTTCATGAAGTTCTCTTAAGATTATTTTGGATATGATGGGTTAAACTGCTTTCCTGAAGCATTACTAACAGATTCTTGTGAACTTTATATAGAAGGGAAGAACTACTGAAGCTGAATCCCAATTTGAGAAGCTTTTAGGAACATCCCATGTCAAATCTGCAATGGGTGAATTGTCAAAGTCGGACCGAGGAGAGGAAGTGGATAGAGTTAAATTATCAGAGTTATTTTACGGCCGCCATTCTAAAGGTATATTTCCTTTACCTTATAGCTAGATTTATACTGCAGTTTTCTTTGAAATATTTGCTTCTTTTTTCTAGGAAACCAACAATTACTTGTACTTCTCTATTGGCAGTTGTTTTCATTGGATGTGCCCTTTATGCCTTGCAACAGTTATCTGGCATAAATGCTGTATTCTACTTCTCATCCGCTGTCTTTAAAAGCGCTGGTGTACCTTCAGCCTTTGCTAACACGTGTGTTGGATTTTGCAACTTATTTGGTAGAGATGACTTTCCTCCCAACTACTTCACCTTTTCATCATGTTTTGCTATTTCTTGGTTTTCTTCTAAATAGACGGTCCATGTAAATTCAGGGTCAGTAATTGCAATGTTTTTGATGGATAAACTTGGGAGGAGGTCTCTTCTTATTTGGAGTTTTTCAGGAATGGTGAGTCACTTTTATATATATATTTATCTTGCAACCGTATGTTTACTATTGGGAAGATCAATTAGTAGAGTATTCAATGGTAAAACACTAGTACTATGACATTCTTTTATAGGAATTGCATTATCCATTAATATCCCATGCAAGTGGGGTTTGGTGACTTCAGTGCAAAATTTTGGGATCATCCTTCATTCAGTCTGTTTGTCTGAATTGGCTGCTCTCAGGACCCAAATCACGCAACCAGCCCTCTGCACTTGTTTGCATAATGATGACTTTGTAGGTGGAAGTATTTATTTGATCTTGTATTACGCAGCCAGATAGATAAATTATGTTTGGATCTCTTTTCAACATTTATCTGGTCTTGAATCGAGTGAGCTTCTCAAGTAAAAGGATGTAAGGAACTCTTTCAGGGAATAATAGGTTAATAGTTGACATCATCAATAGGGAGATTTTGATGAGATACAGCTTGTTAACGTAGATAAATTAAGATGGTGTTTTAATACCAAATACAATAGGGTGAGGCCGTCCAAGTAGCAATTCATTGTGAGTTTGTTATTATGAGGCACTGAAGAGTGAGTCACTGCAGACTAAACGATGGCATTGCAATTACTGGTAAGTTGCAAACACTTCATATTTTAGCACAAGTGAACCGCTCATGGTATGGGGCAGTACCAGAGTAGGACATTGTTGGTCCGTAAGATTTTATGAACTAAATATGTTTCATCACCTTTAATTTGCCATTGGCAGAAATCTATCACTCAGCTATTTTATGGGGAACACAGTTTTCTAATGATCCTAATAATACATCTTATGTATTCTGGTTTACAGGCACTGTCAATGGGTTTTCAAGCAACTGCAGCTAGTTCATATGTATCGGGCTCTTGGCCATTGTATTTATCAATTGGAGGGATGCTGCTGTAAGTAGCAAATCCTTTACGTTCTCTACTTGGAGGAATTTTGAGCATATTTCAATAGAATAAACTGGAAAACTAACTAAGATCATAACGGCGCTTTCTCATATCCTTCAGTTTCGTAAGTTAGGGAAAGAATTTGTTGTGGTTAGAAGTTTAATGTAATTGAAAATTTGGCCTGACCAGAGCTGAGCTCCACAATATTCTAATTTGTGATGTATTGTCATACTGATTGAAGAAGCTGTTAAAATGTATTTTAAAGTGGTCATGCTGAGGGTGTCTTTCGGGTCTGGCAAAGAATTACTAGTGGGAGCTCTCATACTATTTGATTATTTAAAAACGTGAAATTGATAATGCAGGCTTGTGTTCACATTTGCTCTTGGTGCTGGTCCAGTTCCTAGTGTGCTCCTATCAGAAATATTGCCAAACCGAATCAGAGCAAAGGCAATGTCAGTTTGCATGGGTGCGCATTGGGTAATTGGCTTATACTTTATTCTTTAATGATTTTCTTTTGATTGTATAAAGAAAAGAGAATCTTAAAGGGCAAAAAGACAATTATTACCAGTAAATTGTATTTATCATGTTCAGTTTGTCACTGATTTCCATATCGTGCAACTTGGTCAATATCCATTCGAAATCTTAAATCGATCCAGAATTTTCTTCTTTTTCTTCTTTATTCCAATTAGATATTGCTTTTCAACTCTAAGATTTGAAATTGGCTATGTTGTTTGGAATGACAACAACTTGACATTTTCAATCGGCTGATAGGCTGAATAGATTTACCATCTAAGAGCATAAATTTTGAACAATAAAGTTATAGGATTGCTGATCCTCTTCTTAAGAAGCTCTGCCTCTTCAGATATGAATAGGGCAAGTTTAACATTTAGAAATGCAACAACTTTGTTGACAATTTTTTCAAAATTCATCTGAGATGAGTTAGTAACTTAGTGAATTTGTTGTTGCCTTTTCCTATCTATTGGGTATGTACGTGGGTTGCTTCAATTTAAGGTTCAGTTCATTTTGTTTTGCATCTGTTCATGACAGTCCTTAAATTCACGAGTTACATTTGTCACATTGCTGATGCACTTTGGTGCCTTTAACAGGCTATAAATTTCTTTGTCGGGCTCCTGTTTTTGCGTTTACTGGAGGAAGTTGGGGCATTCGTCTTGTATACAATACTGGGTAGCTTTTGCTTGCTGGGAGTGCTTTTTGTGAAGAAAAATGTGTTAGAGACAAAGGGGAAATCACTCCAAGAGATCGAAATCGCACTTCTGCCTGCAGAATAAAGAAGGGTAATCTTTCATGGTAAGCTTTCTTTTTCTCAAGAAAAAAAAGAGTGATCTCCTCTCCTTTTGGTTTGAGGAAAGACTGTTTCAAGTCTAAACCACATGCATCCCTAAGCATGCTGGATTAGGGCTAATCCAGTTCGCACCTAGTTTGCCCGCTAAGGGGTAAAGTGCTCCTAGTAAATCTCCATACTTAAGGAACAAACGAGAGATCTCTAGTTATCTAATTTGAGAATTATATGACATTGCAGGGAGAAAAAGTACTGGTTTTTATGTAGTTGCAATCCAATTTTGACAAGATTTGGACAGACTACGGCTTATAAGCTGGAGAACTGGAAAACGCTCAATCTGGGTGCTCGTGCTGCTTGGCAAATTTATAATGTTAGGGTATTTTTCACTTTTTGTGATTGTTGTGCGAGCAGGATATTGTTCATTCTTAGTGAAATTAGTTGAGCGGTGTAGTATATAGATGATAGAGCAGAGTGTTCCATCTTCAAATATTACTGGCTTCCTTGTATGCTTAGTTCATCTTTATCAATCAGGACATGAGATTTTCCTGATACTGACTGCATAAATTGAAGAATCATTTTTTAAATAATGTCCCATTTGGTATAAGAAGGTAATCAATTCTACAATTTAGGGTTTAGACTAGAGGCCTTGTTTTGTGCGTATGGGTTTGGATCTGAGTGGATTGATTGGATGACACCAGAGCCTGAGCCTGAGTCGGATTGAAGAATCAGCGAGTTGAAGTTCGGTGGTTAAGGTGACAGTTGCTAGAGCAGGTTGCTGTGCACTGGCAGGGCATCCTTAATTAGTATTTAGCTTTGAACTATAGGTATTTTTAAATTCACAGAGTTATGACTAATTTTGTTTGCAATGGGTTGTCCAATGAGGTAAAGTGCTTCCATACAATGATCAAATGATTTATGTGTGGACATGATTTCGTCAGTTTGCCCCGGCCGCTACAATGCTGCATCCGACTTCTCTTTGTAATTTGTGGTGAAGATTATTATCCTCTTATCCCCACAGGTAGACCAGAGTCCATCAATGAAATTCAACAGCCCTGATAGCGTGACCTGTTTGTGTACATTGCGTCGAAAAGAATCCTAATTAGCTTGCCAACATAATAAGAAGACTAAGACTAGAGTTCGGTGGTACTTTCTATAAAGAAGGAAGGATTGACAGTCTCACATCGACCCTTCCTGTTTACATTAACCGAACAAATAATGTAATAGATTAGAGGTTGATCGAGAAGCTTACCCCAGGAGCAAAAGAAAGCTCTGTTAGCCCAAGGGCAACTTACTTTTGTTTTGATGATTTAAGACACACAAACTAATTAACTATACTAATGCAATTTGGAGTTGCAGTGTGTAGTTTGCGACGAACAAACAAAAGAAGCAACAAACTCATTATTCGCAAGCTCAAGATCAAGTGTACATTAGGGCTTTAATCTTGTAAGTATGATTCTAATTAGCACTTGATTTATGTTCAAAATACCTCAAGGAAAGTGTGGCAAAAAGTTTTACGAAAAAACGATTTTCCAGTCAAAAGTTATTCAAGTTTTCGTAAAGAGTGTTTTTCAAAACGCCATAGCGTTTTGCTACTGGAAAGATTGGCAAATTTCCAAAGGCAAAACGCCATAGCGTTTTGTTCCTGAAAGGCATAACGGCTAGTTTTTCAAACAACTCTTTTGTCCACTAAAAACGGCTCCTTTTGGCTCCATACTTTCTTGTCTGATCTTCCACTCTTTCTACACTATAAATACTCATCCTAGATGAGTTAGAACACAACAAGGATAACAAGAATCAAGAAGAAAACACTAGAAACCCTTTTACACAAAATCACATTTTACAAGCTTACAAAATCAGTTTTTACAACGTAAGTATTTTGTCAACGATTTCAATCCTTCTTGCGTCACTTTGTCCAGCTTGTTTTGGGTTTCTTACTGAGGTAACTTTGAGGTATTCTTGTTCATTTATTGGTGTTGATTATTGAATCATACATAGTTTATTTGTACACCAATTTTGTGTTGCTATTTAACATTTCTCTTGTCAAGTAATCTTGATTGTGATAGGTTGTGATTGAGCTCAGAAAAATCACATTGTGAGGTTTGTTGGTTGAGCCCTTAGCAAAAACCAAAGTGAAAGGTTTATTGGTTGAGCCTTTAGGAAAAGCCAAGTGGAGGTTTATTGGTTGAGCCCTTAGCAAAAACCAAGGTGTAAGGTTTGAGTTGAACCCGTAAAAATTCAAGGTAAATAACGAAGTGTTCGTTGTTCAAATCCTAAGAGGAGGACTCTTAGGTAGTGGAGTACAATTTATTGAGGAATTGGAACCACTATATATCCTTGTGTTTTTACTTTCTATTTCCGCACTCATATTTCCTTACAATTTGTGTTAGAATTTTATTTGCCTATTCACCCTCCGCTAGGCCGGGTCATTGTTTTATCAAGCTCATCATCCATTTCAGCATGATCTTCATCATCACAGTCCTTTTCATTGTAAGCACGCGCACGAGTAGACTTTGAGCTGCAATCGATGTCCTCAATAAGAAGAATGGATCAGTTAGGTGTTGACGTGAGTACTCGCCTGAGCTGAGAATCACTGCGCAATTATTGAAGCTGAAGATCATAATTATCAAACGGAAGATGGTTGGCAATTGCAGCAACAAGAGTAGAGCTCCCTGTCCCTGGAGGCCCATAAAGCAAATGCTCCCTTTTCCAAGCTCTTCCTACTCTCTGAAAATAATCTTTCCTTTTCACAAACATACCACGATCTTCCACTAAGAACTTCTTGTGATCAGGGTCCATAGACCTACCACTATCAAAAGTAGCAGGATGCTTGAAAAGGGTAGATTCCCAATTGGAATTTTCAGAACCTTAAGTGTAAATGTTGAGCTTCTCGCGGTAATTCAAGATTGATTCAGCAGACCTGGAGATGTGAGGCAAGTAGCTCCTCATGACTTCTTCTCTGTCACTCTTCTTGCATTGCAACCGAAAGAAACGTTGTATATCGTGACAATACTTTTGGTTATCGTGACAATATTTAAATTGTGAAATAAATTTAATAATTAATTAATGATTTAATAATTATAAAATTTATATTATTGAATAGATCTAATTAATGACTAATTAGTAATGCGACATATAATTTAAAGTGTCGTTATATTAATATAGAATTTATTTTTGGATTCGGTTTTCAACAATATCTTCTCTAAAATTTTTTTATAAAATAATCAATTTTCTTCGGGCAATGTTTATTTATTGAAAACACTAAGTAAAGAGGTCAGTCTTGGTCAACTATTATGACAGTATTTGTTGAATGAGCAGACAGATTGCAGACAAAGCAAAAATACAAATTTGCCCACTACGTAGATACAGATTTGCAGAATTGCAGTCCGTCGTCATTGCTGACGTGATACAATACTTCTACGTGATAAAGTTTTAGAATTTTACGATACACAAGATCAATTGAAAGACAGGATTCACAAAAATCTTGTCCTCTAACTAAGACAGGTATGCACATTCGCATCGCATTGCAATCTTGTCATGCTTGATCTCATCCGAACCCTTTTTCCATTCTAGCCTATCACACTTGGCAATTACTTCCTCTTTTACAACCTCTTCCCCATCAGCTTTGTTCTTCTTATCATCCTCATCTCCTTCACCAATCTCCTTCATGTGTAGGAAATCAAGGAGGCAGTCAAGTGCAATTTGGGGCCTGTCAGATTTCATCAGGTGCTGAGCAACTTCTGCTGGAGTTATCGATACCCTTTGCATAATGCCTTCAACAGATTTCATAAGAACATGATCTTTAACGCCGAGATATGTGTAAGCTAGTGTTCTGAACACAGGGGAAGTGCAGTAGCCCATGTAGATATGAACATCCATTCGCCCCGGCCGCAACAGTGCTGGATCCAACTTCTCTTTGTAATTTGTGGTGAAGATTATTATCCTCTCATCCCCACAGCTAGACCAGAGCCCATCAATGAAATTCAACAGCCCTGATAGTGTCACCTGTTGAGTGGAAAAGAATCCTAGTCAGCTTGCCAACACAAAACAAAATTGGCAGACCAATGTTCGAGTCTGCAAGTTTAAAGTAATTGAACAAATAATAAATTTGAACTAATAGATTAGAGGTTGAATAAGAAGCTTACCCCGGGATCAAATAAAAGTTTCTTATCGATTTCAGTATGATCTTCGTCATCACTGTCCTTTTCTTTATCATCTCTCGAGTTTACAGGAGCACGAGCACGCGTAGACGTTGAGCTGCAATCGATGTCCTCAATGAGAAGAATGGATCGGTTGGTGGTGGAAGTGAGTATGCGCCTGAGCTGAGAATCACTGCGCACGCCCTGAAGCTGAAGATCATAGATATCGAACCTAAGATGGTTGGCAATTGCAGCAACGAGAGTAGATTTCCCTGTTCCTGGTGGCCCGTAAAGCAAGTACCCTCTTTTCCAAGCCCTTCCTACTTTCAGAAAGTAATCTTTCCTTTTCACAAACATGTCAAGATCTTCAACTATGAACTTCTTGAGATCAGGGTCCATAGCCAGAGTATCAAAGGTAGCAGGATGCTTGAACACACTAGATTCCCAAGTAGAATCTTCAGAATCATAAGTGAAAATGTTCAGCTTTTCACGGTAGTTCAAGATCGATTCAGCAGACCTGGAGATGTGAGGCAAGTAGCTCCTGATGACTTCTTCTCTGTCACTCTTCTTGCATTTCAACCGAAAGAATCGTTTCTGTCTATGGTAATACTTTGTGGACTCGGATTGGCAAAGGGTCCATTCGAAACGCATGTTTTCGAAATGGTCAATGACTTTAGC
The DNA here is from genome assembly GCA_963691705.1 of Viola odorata. Classification (NCBI taxonomy): domain Eukaryota; kingdom Viridiplantae; phylum Streptophyta; class Magnoliopsida; order Malpighiales; family Violaceae; genus Viola; species Viola odorata. The sequence continues at coordinate 70,265,518 of OY829540.1, forward strand.
GTCAATAGGGATGCCTGGTTTTGGCGGGGCAGTGATGTTGTTTGTGTCATTGGTGCCAAGGAGTAGGCTCGTTGTTGAGGGTCCAATTTTAGTGGGGAGATAGATCTGAACTGCGCGAAAAGTTTCGTTTTCGACAGCTTGCCAGCGGTCTTCAATGACATAAGTGAAGTCTGAGAGGAAGTAGAAGGAGAAGAGGTGTGAGAATTGGTGGGTGATCCAGTCTCGCAGGCCTTTCGGGATCATTTCGTTCAAGATTGTGCGGATGAGCATGGACAAGGCGGATATGGAGGCGTAGGCAGAGAGGAGGGCGGACATTGAAGGCATCTCTTTCAGCAGGGAAGCCATTCTTTTTCCTTGTTTGTTTCGGATTTTGGGGAAAAAAATGTTAATAAGGGAAGCAAAAGGAGTGAGTTGTGAGAGGAGCAGGTGAAGAAAATGAGCAACTACGTTGGATATATATAGGAGAGTCCTCACAGTCAGTCACGGGCGGCTTGAAATTGCATCAGCAAGTGGGTTGTTCTTTCGTTGATGCATCCTTTTCTTTTTGTTTTCTTTAAGACAAAAATTTTAATTTATGGGACTTGAACTTACCTAATCTTCGTTTGCTTTGCGACAAATGCCACTGAGTTATAAAAGTTAACTGTTCGTTAATAACTCAATTGCAGACTCGGGATTGCAAGATGTATGATAGAAAAATGAATGCATCATGATTTCATGACTCATTTGGTTTCATTGTCATCAATAAGTTTTTTCATTTTCTTTTTATTTGCTCTTTGCAAATATTCTTTGTACTGTGTGCGAGTAGCGAACTAATTTTATTCGAATTCGAGATGAAGTTTACTTATGGAGGAAGTGAAGAAGTCAGTTTTTGTAAATATTCTCTCTATTGTGTGCGGGTAGCGAACTAATTTCATTCGAATTTGAAGAAGTGAAGTCGGTCTTCGTCAACTTTTTACCAACCCTTTATTTGTTGAAGGACTGAGATTGGTGACAAAGCAAAGACAACAAGTATTCGGCAGTTTCGTAGGAAACAATCAGCAACTAAACGAGCTTCTTTCGAAGAAGGCTCGTAGGATCAACCGACAAAACCAAAAAGAAACGAAAGAAGAAAGGGAAAACATGAATAATAGTAACAGGCCAACACGCCTCACCATTGATTCCACTGGAAAACTGAAAATAATAGTTCGGTTTAGCCGTCATGACTGACATCAAATTAGTTACAGTTCAGTCGTCGTCTTAAATCATAATATGCAGAGGATGATCATTAGTTTGAATTGATTAAAACTGAAAATATTCAATTTCACGTTCATTTTCCAATTTAAATTGATTAAAATATACTTTTATTGTTTTTCTACTAGGTTTATGGATGGAAACCTATTTTTTTAACGGGGTGTTTGCATTAGAAAATTAGTCCATATTTTCATGTCCAGAAAAAAATAAGTTCAATGGGTATTTGCATTAGATTTAGATAGTTCATGGATACATTAATCCCAAATTATTATTACTGCTCTCTCTAATCTTCCATTGGTACAAAATGTTGCTGTGTAGGTGCTAAATGAGTAGGAGTAAGAAAAGTATGTTGATTATCTAGGCTTAGATCTTCTATATCCATCCATGATCATAAATGATTTTAAGCAAGTAATTCGTGTTTAATGCGAGGAGTAGCAAAGGTTAAGCTTCTTTTCCTTCGTTACTGGTGACAAGCAAAGGTTCTTGAGGGTAGGGTTTCCTGTTAATCTATAAACCAGAGTAGTAATATTACTAGATACACCTAGACGATCGACATATAGCAGACTAGAATCGAAGAATCATGTAGTCTGTATTACCACAGTCACTGTCAACAGCATCTTGTAGCCCACAAAATTCACCAATTTTATTCAAGATAACAGCATATAGCAGTCCTACTTCTTTGATACATCTTACTTGATCTCATACGAATACCAATATAGCCTCCAACAAAGTACATCACATGTTACAGTCCATTATAGCCAGCAATAGACTGAGTTATAAATTATTGAGAATAAAGCAATAATAATAATTATATAAATTATATATTTTGTAATTCACGTACCTCATTGCTTGACTACATTCTCCGTATACCACTTGTAAGTATCAGTAAGTCCATCCTTAAGTGAAATCTTTGGCGCCCATCCTAACCCCAATAACCTGGAACTATCCATGAGCTTTCTTGGAGTCCCATCCGGCTTCGACGTATCCCAAATGAGCTCTCCTTCAAACCCAACAACCTCCTTCACCAACTCTGCTAACTCCTTAATAGTCACCTCCTTCCCACTCCCCATATTAATATGGTCAACTTCACTATACTTATCCATCAAAAACGCCACTGCATCTGCCAAATCATCCACATGTAGGAACTCCCTCAATGGACTACCAGTCCCCCACACCACCACTTCTTTAGCCTTATTCACTTTTGCCTCGTGAAACCTCCTAATTAAGGCCGGCAAAACATGCGAATTCTCTGGATGGAAGTTATCATTAGGGCCATACAAATTAGTTGGCATGCCCGAAATTGCATCCCAGTTGTACTGTATCCGGTATGCCTGGCACATTTTAATACCAGCAATTTTTGCCACAGCATACCATTCATTTGTTGGCTCCAGTGGGCCGGTGAGCAGTGCATTTTCAGGGATTGGCTGCGGAGCCATTTTGGGGTAAATGCAGGAGGATCCAAGGAAGAGGAGCTTCTTCACACCATGGCGAAAAGAGGAGTCAATGACATTGGTTTGAATTTGGAGGTTAATAGCTATAAAATCAGCTGGGTAGGTGTTGTTAGCATGTATTCCACCAACTTTTGCTGCAGCTAGGATCACAAACTGGGGCTTTTCCACAGAGAGGAATGATTCAACAGCAGATTGGGAGGTAAGGTCAAGCTCCTTGTGAGTTCGTAGGACAAGGTTGGTGAAACCCAGTGATTGGAGCTTTCGGACAATCGCAGAGCCCACCAGCCCACGATGACCAGCCACAAAGATCTTAGCGGATTTTTCAGAGAAAAACGTGGATGAATCTGTGCTGGAAGTGCCCATTTTGTCAGTAGATCAAACTAGGATGACTGCAAATGAGCTATTGAGACTATTTTCCACTTGATGAGTTATCTGCAAAATACCATAAAAGAAAGAATACAATTATCAATAGAAGCTAAACTAGATGAGGAAAAGTTGACTGGTTGCCAACAGTTAGAGTTCATCAACCAGTGTCTGCTTAGTGTTTTCCATTAGAAAGACAGCAACAAAAGGAAAACAAAATATGAAGAAATCTCAACTGAGTCATAAGTCAAGACCACTCTACTCAGTTAAGATCCACATTACGAACTCTTTTATATAGAAAAACAATAGAAAATGGAGTGGCATGAACAACAGCATTGGGAACAGAATCGACATCCATAGTATGTAAACTTCTCCAGCATTAATATCAAAAAACGCAAAACAAGATGGTGATCTAGCAGTGAACAAACACACGAGATCCATAAACAGAATCGATTTCAGAATTTTCATTCAACACTATATTTCTCATACCAAAGGATAAGCTGAATCTTGCATTTGGGATATAATACTCTACACAAAAAGAAAACAATTTGTTGAAACGAAGCGAATGGTATGAGCTAAGATCTCACCTTTCGCTGTCTCCAAGCCTTGACGCTGAGATTGCCGAAACAGAATGCCACAGCTGAAACCGCCGCAAATGAGCGTAGCAGTAAAAAGAGAGATGCTGAATTGCTTATTAAATATAGATCATGATCTAATCTAATATAGGAAAGGACTCACCTTTTCGTGATTCTCAAGCCTTGACGCCGAGATCTCGGAAAACAGAATGCCACCGCCGAAACCGCCGCAAATGAGCGTTACAGTAGTGGGAGAGAGGGAGGCGGAATTGCTTATTAGATTTAGATCGTGGTATAGTAGCGTGCGAACGGAAAAGAAGGATATGGAAGAGAGTTGACTGTAGAAGACGTGTCATTTGAAATCCATAACCAACATGTCGTTCAGTTAAAGGACATATTTACCCTTCCAAATAATCAACGGTGCTTCTATAAACAGTGGACTCCCTGTTGGTAATTTCACCAAATCCAAAACCTTTATTTCAGCGAAGTATCATTCATTTCACGTCCTGTGCCTGCAACATTTCCCTGCCAATTCCCACCAACAATCTCAGCTCCAAAATCTGATTCTTAGCAACGACATCGAATAACAACTGATGTCAACAGTATGCGTTGAATTTTCTATCTGGGTTCTTTGATCCTGATTTAGTTGGGTATATAGTAATCCCTTCTCTTTTATGCTCACTACCTGTTTGATAAAATGCATCTTTGATGGAAACTTCTAAGAGATGGATTGTAATGTTTTTTTTCAGTTGAAATCAACTTACGTATTGAGGATGGAAAGAAAAGATGTTGATGAGGTAAGTAACGCCCGAGTCGTGGATGCTAGAGCCAGGAACATTAGTCATAATGTTAGGTGCACAGAGTGTGGAAGCCAGTCCATTGAAGATTCTCAAGCTGATATTGCCGTTCTACTCAGACAGGTACACCAAATATGACTCACTTCCATTCCTTTTGCGCGTATGTGTGATATAACCAGGTGGCTTAAGTTGATTTCTGTTTTGTTTTAATCCTTGTTAATGCTAGAATGCTTGTACATTGGTTAATTATTATGAAAATAGTTAACATTTCTACTGATTGATGCAGCACTCTAAGAATAGTTGTCTCCTTGTTGAGTTTACTCAGTAGCTTAGTAATTATATAATTTCAGGTGTGAATTTGGTGGAAGTTTGGGTTAATGTGATGTTTAATTAGCATTTCACACTTCCATTTGGAAATATATCTGGAGTTGCAAAAGTGAAAAAGAAAAAAGATAGCGGTTATTATAAAGTAATGTGATTCAGGTGGGAGTTATTGGGGTTTGGCATTAGCTGGAGCCAAAATTTTGAAATTCGACGAAGTTAACAGTTATGATTTTTGAAATATTATTAAATTAGGTTTCTCTGCCTTTCTCTGTTTTGAGTCTTCCTCTAAATGAAAAAAAAAATCTATTTTTTGGTTGGGATTTCCCTGCCCCAGGCTTGCCTTTAATCTGCTATTACCATGTAGTGCAGTTATCTTATGTTGGTATACGTGTTCCGTAATATAATTGCAATTTGTTCCAACAATAATCAAACATGGAGATTATATCACTTTGAAGAGAAAGCTGGGGTATCTAACTGAAATGGGGTTCAACTTCTTATACTGCATTTTGTTCTGTTCATCTTCTTTATTGGAGGATATCCATGATCAGTTTAATTTTTTCTTCCAAAAGCCAGTGGTTATGTTATGTTTAAACATAAATCGTAATTGAAGGATACAGATAAGAGTCACTTGTGGGGACAAAAGGGTTGCCCGCAAAGCATTATCTAGGCATGCAATTTCACACAATCGCCAAACCAATTTATGATTTTTCGTTGTCAGTAGACACATAACTTCGGTGCTAATAACCCAAATCATCTAGCATGGACTATAGAATACTAACAAATGAAGAAAATTCGTATATCTTCTTTAGGTTTCCATCTGTATTTTCACTAGTTTCTTAGGTGCCTTCCTTTTCCCATCTGCTAGTTTGACACTATGCCTCTTCTTAAGGCTGCTCATTCTCTTCGATTATATTATCCCTGGAAATCTGCATGCTGATAATGATTGTCATTGCAGTTAATTCGTGATGAGATTCGAGCGGGAAAAAGTGACAAAGAGATCTTCAAAAAGCTTGAGGATGAGTATGGGGAGACGGTACTTTATGCCCCAAAGTTTGATATGCAGACTGCAGTGATTTGGCTATCACCGGTCAGTCTAAAACCATCCCAGTTAAAAATTAGCTGCATTTTCAGAACTGTTCTTGCATTTATATTATGGGTTCTTGATGACAGCTTCTAGTTGCTGGTGCTGCTGGAGGAATATGGGCTTACAGTAAGCACAGGCAAAACACAAACGTGCACATCATGGCACTCAATCTCGTCAGAGGTGTTCCGTTGACCCCAAAAGAGAAGGAAACCATGCTAGACATTCTCACCCCACCTCCTCGAACCGGAGTTAGTCCTTCTTCCTTGTGGAGGAGATGGCGCAATCAATAGTCTCTTTCTTCCCTTGGCTTGAAGTGGCAGCTGGACGTCCCCGTAACTTCAGCGTGTGTAATAACTGTTAATCAAACTTGTGGAAAGAGGCTGCTAGTGACCAGAGAAGTTGAATTGGTACATGATGGTATAATGGAACATGGGGTCAAGCCTTGACTCGACCCAGGTAGTTATATGTCAACAATCAAAAGTACTACTTATTGTTCACTTGAACAAGTTGAATTGCAATGAGTGATTTACTTCCCCTTTAAAGAATTGCTGTGCAAGTGTTATGAAGAATACACAAAACATGTTAACTGGATTGAATTGTTGTAAAATGTTACAAAATTTATAATTGAATTAGCTAAATGTTATAAAATAGTAGTTGATTAGTCTTTGATTGATTGATTGATCTCACTGGGTCAATCATGGAATAAAGAATACGTTTTTGATTGGGTCTTTAAGCATAAACTAGAAACCTTCCGACCAAATGGTAGTTTTTCCAAAGAATTGAAGTGCCATCTTGACTAGGTTTATTTCAAGATCATGAACTTATAGACTGGGCTAGTCTTTTGGTTTCTTCCTTACTACTTTACCCCTACATCCAAATTAACTACCCAAACTTTGGGTCATTAAGTAATATAGTTTGTCCGCACCGGCCGGGTCATCTTCTTCTATTTTCTCAATGCACGACAACCCTATAAATAGCATAGCAATCTAAGCTAGTTCTGCACAAAACCATCCAGCAAAAAGAAAAGAAAAGGAAGAGAATAAAAAATCATTACATTATGGCATCTAAAGCTTTTATTACTCTCATCTTCCTCCTCTTTGTTCTTGTTGCTAGTCCTGTTTTCGCACATCGCTCGCATACCAAAAAACACCATTCAGGTTCTTGAAACATCTTGAAGGATGCCACAGGGGTGACAATGTCACGGGCATCCATGACCTCAAAAACTATCTCCACCATTTTGGTTACATCAATTATCCCCAAAACCAATCCATGCCAACGATAATGAGTTTGATGAAACCCTAGAGTCTGCCATCAAAACTTACCAACTTAACTACCATCTGAACGCAACTGGGTCTTTAGACCACCGCACAATAGCCGAGATGTCTAAGCCTCGTTGTGGTGTAGCAGACATCATCAATGGCACGACACGTATGCGGTCCAACAAGAAAAGAAAAGGTGGTGATAACCATTTCCACACAGTTTCTCACTACTCTTTCTTCCCTGAAAACCCAAAATGGCCTCCTTCTAAGTACCAACTAACCTACGGATTCCTACCTTCAACTCCAACCCAAGCCATGGATCCCGTCGCTAGGGCTTTCCAAACTTGGGCAGCTAACACTCATTTCCGGTTTACAAGAGCTCAGGATTACAGCATTACAAGAGCTCAGGATTACAGCAAGGCGGATCTGAAAATCAGTTTCAACAGAGGGGATCATCAAGATCGTAACCCTTTCGATGGCCCGGCGGAACCATAGCGCATGCTTTTGCCCCACAAAATGGAAGGTTCCATTATGATGCGGATGAGTCGTGGGCCGTGGGTGCGGTAAGCGGTGCTTTTGACTTGGAGACTGTTGCATTGCATGAAATTGGACACCTTCTTGGACTCATGCACAGCTCTGTGCAAGGAGCTATTATGTTCCCATCCATCTCTGCTGGTGTCACTAATAGTGTTTAGCTACTCATACTCATGGGTATAAAATAAATAAATTTTGTTTGCATAATAAAATAGATCCGAGAATTAAATTCTGGAGCAAAAGAGAATTTTTATTAATTGGAGAAGAAAAAGTCAGAGTGGAGTGTCCATCGAAAGAAGTAAGTCTGTGTTTGAATGCCAAATGTCTTGTTATCATCATCGTTTTACGCCTATTTTATGATGATGATACTGCTGATTATTGGGTTTTCCGCTCCTTTTTACAGATTATGTTGCTGAGAAGCGAAACATTCTTTAGGAGTTTAAATCGCCAGGTTGAGAGCTATTTTGAATCAGAAGCTGAAGTTGTTAGAATGAGCCAGCTGTCTTCTCTTTTTAGAAGAATTATGTCCAATCAGCTAAAAGTCTCATTGTCAGAGAATCTCCTATTTTGTTAGGAGGAGATTAAAACAATTTATCTAGTTAGATTTTATTTCTTTTTTCTTTTTCTTTTTCTTTTCTTTGAGCAAAAGAGGAGAGAATACAATTGTTTGTTGGTCTGTGAACTGAAGTAGCAGAATTCTCTCTGTGTTCTGTGGTTTCTTGTGCTATTGCTTCTAGCAGCTTGGTCTGGTGGCTAGAGGATGCACTCCTGTTTCTGATTTCAGCATCTATTTCTTTTTACTTTTCTGCTCTGCTTCTCTTTTCAGCTTCTGTATCTTGCTTTCCTTGTAGCGCAATACCCCCACACTAGTTGACATTGATTCTCTTTGTCTCGCCTTACTACTGCCGGAAGACCACTCTCACCTGCTAAGAATAGAAAGAAGAGTCTCAAACAGTTAGAGGGGTGATGAAAAGAAGAGCTAATTGAGTGGCGGGGTAATATAAAAGCAAGAAAAAAGATAAGAAGAAAAATGCAAAGTTCTTAGTCATTTCATTGCTTTCCTGCGTCTAATCGTGCCTATACTCAGGGGTCTCATGCAAATCCAACCAGTATACGGTCATGCATCCACTCAGAAAAGATAATCACGACATGAAAGTTCAAACAGGATAAACAAATGACCACAAGCGACTATGACAAGGCATGGATATAGGATCTAACAGGTAGTGTGACTGTGCGCGTGAATATGTGCAGTGGGATGAGTGTTCCTGTTTAAAGTGCCTAAATCATTCATTCAATTTGAGGGGCTGTTTTCAAAACAAGGGCAATGTGGTATTCAATCAATCCAGCGAAAGCGAAAATGAAAAACTTCCAATCAGAGCGAATATATACAGTCACACAATCAATCAAGCATATATACACAAAAGATTGACTCACAACAGCCAACGCAAACAGACTCAATCAGGCAAACAGAACAGTCATGATCAACAATAAAATACCTCCCCCACACTAAAGGACACTTTGTCCTCAAAGTGTAAGAAAGACCTCCTAAACAACTAGTGTATTTTTCCTTGGACGAACCAGTAAAACTACAGGTTCAGCTCTAAATAACTAGCATGCTTAGGGAAAAACAAATTCTTCCAATCAATATTATCAACAAATTCAGTCACAGAGTCAAACACATAAGATTTTTCAGCATGCTAATATCCATTTCAGCACATGGGTAACTTCACATCTAAATTTAGCATGCAGATTCTTTATCAAAGCTAAACCAACCATTGAGGTTATCAATGGTTGGTGGTACCTGAATTGGAATTTTTGCACCCTCGCTTCTGCTTCTGACTCTAATGTGACCTTCTTGTCTGCTTGGTTCAGCTGTTGGCTTGGAAATTGAGGATGACTTGCTGGTTCGTTTGGGCCTGCAATCCGATTCATGACTCCGCTGCAACCATGGGACTCTTTCCTTTTCTCTTCCAAGACAGAGGCTTCTCATCGGAATCTGCCTCTCAAGCGAGTAACGTTTCCTGGGCAGCCTTGAAGGCCGGATCTGATGTCTAATCATCCTCGGATGGCGGAGGTTCGGAAACCCCAAAATTGACCCCTGATTGGGTCTCTATCTCTGTCCCATCTTTACCCAGCTCGAGATCAACCGTGGCTGGTGTGTTGAGCGGCTGGCCTGGTGGTGAAGGAGAAGCGGCCGCTGGTGCTGTCACGGCGTCGGCGACGGTGGTGGTGCGGCCGTTTGTGATGTCGGAGGAGCTGGAGCTTCGGGCGTCTCGCCGTGACACGCGGAGGAGAAGACGGCGGTGCAGCGGTTCGTTTGTGCTTGGGTTTTTTGGGTGCTGCCGCCGGCGCCACCTCTCGTCATCACCATGGCTGCGACTTGGGAGTTTGGATGTGAAGGGCGGCGGCTATGGTTTCGGAAGAAAGAAGGAGATGGTTTAATTTGGCTTTTGGTAATTGGGTGAACGTGGTAAATGGGAAAAATGTGGTAATTGGGAAACATGGGCTTAGATGACTTAAGCCCATAAAACTCCTCTTCTGGGCTAAAACTCCATTTAATCCATTTTATGGTTCTTTAAATGTGCACCTGTCCGCCATTCTTTTCTTCTGCACTCAATTCCTGCCAAGAAACACAATCAAAATACTATCAGCTCTTCCAATGGCGGAGCCTCGTTATGGCCAGGGGGAGCCACAGCTCCCCCTAACTTTTCAAAAAAAAATTAATATAGTATATTGTTGGTTCGGTTCGAGCTGATGATACGATCAATTTTATCTAAAAATGAATAAAAACTCGAACTGAAATTGTTAAAGTGTGAAATAAAATAAAGCAAAATAATTAGTACACAGTAAGCAACGAAAAGTCCACTCTATAGTTCGATAAAAATTCGATCGTAAACGATAAAAGTTCGAATGTAAGTGATAAAAGTTTAAAAAATTTTAAACCAACCCACGCCCAAATCTTTTCAATTAAATCCCAAATTCTCATTTTTCAAATCATCACTACCAATAAATTCGTGCCAAAACCAATTCAATTTCTGCCGAAATCCAATCTCTCCATTTAATTCAATTTCTATGCCAAATCATCACATATCAATCACCCTTTTAATCTCTCATTCAATTCCAATGCTAAAGTAGAGAACAATTGTAAAAAATATGTATATTGTATGAATTCTAATGTATAATTAATTTTTTTCTATATTGTCTTCTTATTTATCTTTTTGTTAAGTTTATCTAAATATTTGTTATTTAGTGACGAAAATAAATACTCTTAAGCATTTTTTCAATTTTTCGTTCAGCTCGTTTGCCTTTCCTATAAAATACTCCAAAAAAAAAAAATTCGGGGGCACCCGCACCTCTTAAATACAAATTCTGGATCCGTCATTAATCTCGCCCCCCCAAACATCGAGCCCAGGCTCCGCCACTGAGCTCTTCCAAAGAACTTCCTTGATAGGGAAGGAAAAAAAATTAAAAATAATAAAAATAAAAATAAAAAAATAAAATTTTTATTTTTATTTTTAGAAACACACGGGTTGCCTCCCATGAAGCGTCCCGATTTATTGTCTTTGGACTAGACACTGTTCTTGCTTCATTTCAGGTGGTTTGTGGGATGCACATTGCCCCACAGATGGGCTGAGAAGTCCTCTTAATGTCGGCTATCCTCCACTCAACAGCCTCCTCGTACTCTTTTAGTACCCTTGTAAGCCTTTCTTCCTTTGATTCTCCTTGTAAGGTTTTTAGCTCAATCTTCGGTGCCTGCAAAAATGAAGGGAGAAATTTATTATGAATTCCCGGTACTTTAACATCATCAGAAAGTTTATCATAGGAATTAGAAACTTCAAGTTCAAACACAGTTTCTTTAATCTCCTTGCTGATTTTCAAAACTTTCTCCTTTTCTACCTTTTTCGGATTGTCAATGTTTCTGCTAGGAACAAGCTCCAAAGGATTAGTAACATTTAATTTATGCTTATCATTAGCATCAGGATCAATAACATCTATGCAATTCACACTATGCATGCCATTTGGAAATTTCATGACATCATACATATTGAATTTAATAATTTCATTACAGAATTCCAAAACAGTAGCCGAATGTGTGCCGAAACCAACAAAAATAAATCATACAGTTTACCATGCACAATTAACTAAAATTGTAGCAAGTGGTAAAAGGATCGAACCACAGAGATTTCACGACTAAATTGTTTTCTATTGAATAACCAAGAATTGTAACGTAACAGTGGTAAATACCAATATTGGGAGTTTTTTATGCAATTAATTTAAACAATTAAAAGAAACAAAACAGTAAACAGATAAAGATTGATTGAATTCAAGTGACAAGTAATTCCCGGTAAAGACTCTGATCAAACCATAATTCATTCAGTTGATCATTGACGCAAATATTTTCAAAACCAATTTGCGTAGAAAGGCTATAGAAACCAGAGACTCTCTAGATTTCCTGCTCTCCACCTATTCAAAATTAACAAAGAGACTCTCTATTGAAAATTCCTAATCGCCCTAACAATTCTAAGAGACTCTCTATAGAATTTAATTAAGTGATTGACGATTGCACAGGGAGAGACCTTTCACAAACCTAGGAGAGAGACACTCTACTCCTATAAGTAAGATTATATTCTCTTTCTAATCAACTAGCAAATCAATTAGTTGCCTTCATATTCATGATAACATGGACTCCATAATTATCAAGAACGACTGTAACTAAACATATTTAATTCTAAATTGATCAAGTTTAAAACAAACATGAATAGTTTTGACCCTACATCAAAGAGAATAGAAATACGAAAATCAGAATTTAATAAACACAAATTTGATCTCACAAAGGAAGAATCATGACTCAATGGCCTTTACCAGGAATCTAATAATTTAGCTACTACACGACATAATTAATTCAAACAAATAATATGCATGAATTAATTAATTGAAGAAAGGATGAATAAAAGTAATGTATTGAAAATAGCTAATTCCAAAACAGTAGCCGAATGTGTGCAGAAGAGAAGATGAGATTTTTGTCCAGCTAGGTCTTGTTTAAATAATAAACCTAATCCAACTAAAATCCTATAAAATAGGATTTAGCTAATTTAAATTGTTTCATTATCTTAATTAAAGAATTCCAATGGGACTTAAATTCAATAGAATGGCAGCGGCACAAAGCAGCAGCAAGGTAAGTCCCTCTCTCATGGGCCCAAGCCCATTTCCTTTATAAGGCAGCAGCGCTTCCAACTTGTTTTTGGCTCAAGAAAACAGAGTTGATTGGTTCTGTACACTTCTTTGCTGCACATTGTCATTTCCATGTCCTTTTCTTCCAACTGATTTCAGCATCCGTGATATGTAAAAATGGGACAAAAGCATCACTAGCAGTAGCAATAATATCCAAATAAGCTGGATTGAACGCATAAAAATCGGCATAAATGCATTCAATCAAAATACTAGATAAATTGTTTTAATCTCCTCCTAACAAAATAGGAGATTCTCTGACAATGAGACTTTTAGCTGACTGGACATAATTCTTCTAAAAAGAGAAGACAGCTGGCTCATTCTAACAACTTCAGCTTCCGATTCAAAATAGCTCTCAACTTGGCGATTTAAACTCCTAAAGAATGTTTCGCTTCTCAGCAACATAATCTGTAAAAAGGAGCGGAAAACCCAATAATCAGCAGTATCATCATCATAAAATAGGTGTAAAACGATGATGATAACAAGACATTTGGCATTCAAACAGTCTGGTTTTTAAATACCAGCTAAATCTTCCTAATCCTATTCTAACTCAAACTCTTCAAAATTCTAACAAGAAAGTAACAATGTTTTAAATTTGAAAATAAAATCGCAAATACAAAAGAGGGAGATCCCATATAGGATTCTTCAAAAGATTGGCTTCAGATCCCTCTAGATTTTCTGGACAGTTGCAACTTGCCAGCTTACAAGGCCCATGTGAAGCGAGGCCCAAAAGGTCGCCAACGCTGCTCTCTCGAGAATGGCCTATCGCGTACGAGTCTTGGCCAAGCTTGCAGCCAAGACGAAATGGTGCTCGATACTTTAGTGCGCAGAGGTGTCTTGGCCAAGCTCTAGGCCAAGACGATCTGGAAATCAGCTTCAAAGCTCCACAATCATAATTCTCCACCGAAATGCCTCCAAACCAGAACTGTCAAAGTATGAGGAATAAAAGGGAAATCAATAGCTTTATTGCCCAAATAATAAGTAAATGAACAATAAAAACATGATTAAATGCAATGCAATCACGCGGGTATAATTATTCTTACTTTACCCGCTCCATATGGATGCGGGTGCGGGTATGGATAGTGCTTACCCGCTCCATACCCGCCCAATTGTCATCCCTAATTTTATTCATCTTCTTTATTGGAGGATATTCATGATGCCTTCAGTTTAATTTTTTCTTCCAAAAGCCAATGGTTATGTTATGTTTAAACATAAATCGTAATTGAAGGATACAGATAAGAGTCACTTGTGGGGACAAAAGGGTTGCCCGCAAAGCATTATCTAGGCATGCAATTTCACACAATCGCCAAACCAATTTATGATTTTTCGTTGTCAGTAGTCACATAACTTCGGTGCTAATACCCCAAATCATCTAGCATGGACTATAGAATACTAACAAATGAAGGAAATTCGTATATCTTCTTTAGGTTTCCATCTGTATTTTCACTAGTTTCTTAGGTGCCTTCCTTTTCCCATCTGCTAGTTTGACACTATGCCTCTTCTTAAGGCTGCTCATTCTCTTCCATTATATTATCCCTAGAAATCTGCATGCTGATAATGATTGTCATTGCAGTTAATTCGTGATGAGATTCGAGCGGGAAAAAGTGATAAAGAGATCTTCAAAAAGCTTGAGGATGAGTATGGGGAGACGGTACTTTATGCCCCAAAGTTTGATATGCAGACTGCAGTGATTTGGCTATCACCGGTCAGTCTAAAACCATCCCAGTAAACAAATTAGCTGCATTTTCAGAACTGTTCTTGCATTTATATTATGGGTTCTTGATGACAGCTTCTAGTTGCTGGTGCTGCTGGAGGAATATGGGCTTACAGTAAGCACAGGCAAAACACAAACGTGCACATCATGGCACTCAATCTCATCAGAGGTGTTCCGTTGACCCCAAAAGAGAAGGAAACCATACTAGACATTCTCACCCCACCTCCTCGAACCGGAGTTAGTCCTTCTTCCTTGTGGAGGAGATGGCGCAATCAATAGTCTCTTTCTTCCCTTGGCTTGAAGTGGCAGCTGGACGTCCACGTAACTTCAGCGTGTGTAATAACTGTTAATCCAACTTGTGGAAAGAGGCTGCTAGTGACCAGAGAAGTTGAATTGGTACATGATGGTCTAATGGAACATGGGGTCAAGCCTTGACTCGACCCAGGTAGTTATATGTCAACAATCAAAAGTACTACTTATTGTTCACTTGAACAATTTGAATTGCAATGAGTGATTTACTTCCTCTTTAAAGAATTGTTGTGCAAGTGTTATGAAGAATACACAAAACATGTTAACTGGATTGAATTGTTGTAAAATGTTACAAAATTTATAATTGAATTAGCTAAATGTTACTCTCTCCGTTTCCAATTAAATGACGTTTTGAAATAGTAAAAATTCGTAGGACAATGATATTTGATCTTATTTTATTCCATATTGTTTCATTTTTACTCCTAATTTTCACTCAAATTACCACACCAACATCAAATTGGGTTGATGCATAAAAAAAATTATCATTTGTACAAAATATATGCTTCGGAAAAGATAAAATGACAAGTATTATGAACAGTAAGAATCCGTAGGAAAGTGACAGTTAATTGGAAAAAGAAGGAGTATAAAATAGTTGATTAGTCTTTGATTGATTGATTGATCTCATTGGGTCAATCATGGAATAAAGTATAGATCTTTGATTGGGTCTTTAAGCATAAAACTAGAAACCTTCGGACCAAATGGTAGTTTTTCTAAAGAATTGAAGTGTCATCTTGACTAGGTTTATTTCAAGATCATGAACTTATAGACTGGGCTAGTCTTTTGGTTTCTTCCTTACTACTTTACCCCTACATCCAAATTAACTACCCAAACTTTGGGTCATTAAGTAATATAGTTTGTCTGTACCAGCCGGGTCATCTTTTTCTATTTTCTCAATGCACGACAACCCTATAAATAGCATAGCAATCTAAGCTAGTTCTGCACAAAACCATCCAGCAAAAAGAAAAGAAAAGAAAAGAGAAGAAAAAATCATTACATTATGGCATCTAAAGCTTTTATTACTCTCATCTTCCTCCTCTGTTCTTGTTGCTAGTCCTGTTTTCGCACATCGCTCGCATACCAAAAAACCATCACCATTCAGGTTCTTGAAACATCTTGAAGGATGCCACAGGGGTGACAATGTCACGGGCATCCATGCCCTCAAAAACTATCTCCACCATTTTGGTTACTTCAATTATCCCCAAAACCAATCCCATGCCAACGATAATGAGTTTGATGAAACCCTAGAGTCTGCCATCAAAACTTACCAACTTAACTACCATCTGAACGCAACTGGGTCTTTAGACCACCGCACAATAGCTGAGATGTCTAAGCCTCGTTGTGGTGTAGCAGACATCATCAATGGCACGACACGTATACGGTCCAACAAGAAAAGAAAAGGTGGTGATGACCATTTCCACACAGTTTCTCACTACTCTTTCTTCCCTGGAAACCCAAAATGGCCTCCTTCTAAGTACCAACTAACCTACGGATTCCTACCTTCAACTCCAACCGAAGCCATGGATCCCGTCGCTAGGGCTTTCCAAACTTGGGCGGCTAACACTCATTTCCGGTTTACAAGAGCTCAGGATTACAGCAAGGCGGATCTGAAAATCAGTTTCAACAGAGGGGATCATCAAGATCGTAACCCTTTCGATGGCCCCGGCGGAACCATAGCGCATGCTTTTGCCCCACAAAATGGAAGGTTCCATTATGATGCGGATGAGTCGTGGGTCGTGGGTGCGGTAAGCGGTGCTTTTGATTTGGAGACTGTTGCATTGCATGAAATTGGACACCTTCTTGGACTCATGCACAGCTCTGTGCAAGGAGCTATTATGTTCCCATCCATCTCTACTGGTGTCACTGTCACGGGCTAGGAGAAGTACCAAGCCGTGAAACACCAGAAAATAAGAAGAAAATAAGAAGAGCAGATCAGAGGAGCTGATCTGTTAAGAAATGATGAAGCTGATACAAGGAACTTGCTGGATTATCAATGGCGGATGAAGGTTGAGTGTTGGAGAGGAGGGCGCAGCTGGAAGATGAGTTTAGAGGAGGAATAACCGTTTGTAACAACTTCAATATTACAATTGTAAACAAATGCCAGATTCATTGAATCTGGTTGTATTGCCTCTTCATTGAAGGAATAGCAAGATACAATTTGAGTTTGATTACAGTAATATTGAATGCCTTTCTCTTTTGCTAAGACTCCTTCTTATAGTAACTAACTGGAGCAGCTAATTAACTACTAATTGAACTAACTAATTGACAGCTAGTTTAACAGACTTCAGCTCCCTTAACTGCCTTGCAACTTGTTGTAACCGTCTGCCAGCTAAGTAATTCTGTTACAACTTCCCACGCTTCTTCTCATCTCAAGTTCCCACTTGTGGCTGTGACAATGCCCCTTCGTTGAGATTCCTTGCCCACAAGGAATGTGAAAGAGGATAGGCTGCCTGTAGGTGGTCAAGCCATTCCCAAGTGGGAGGTAAATTTGCTGCAGCAGGCCAGGCTATGTGAAGCTGAGTGGCAGCCACCCCTTGACGCTTCTGAATTCTTGACCCTAAGATGGCCACTGGTGCAATTATGATAGCAGAGTTTTCAGAGGAAGAAGAAAGATGAAAGGGCTTTAATTGGCTGACATGAATGACATTGTGGATGAGGCTGGATGGTGGCAGTTCCAGCTTATAAGCCACCAGTCCCACCTTGTCAATGATCTTAAAGGGTCCAAAGAACCTGGGGGAGAGCTTGTGGTTGGGCCTTTGAGCCACAGATAATTGTCTATAGGGTTGCAACTTCAGTAGGACCTGATCTCCTATGGCAAAACTCCTATCTGACCTCTTCTTATCTGCAAACTGTTTCATTCTAACCCTTGCCGCTTGTAAGTGGTCTTTGAGCGTGGCTAAGGTCTGTTCTCTATCAACCATGAGTTTGTTCACATCATGATCATTAGTATCATGGGGAACATAGGGAATGCTCAAGGGGGGTCAATGTCAAATAAGGCTTTGAAGGGACTGGTATGTAAGGACTCATGATAAGAGGTGTTGTACCAGAACGGAGCCAGAGATAAAAACTCATGCCACTTGTGAGGTTGAGAAGAGCAGAGACACCTCAAATATTGCTCTAAGCACTGATTTACTCTCTCAGTTTGGCCATCAGACTGAGGGTGATAAGAGCTATTGTGCTTGAGCTCAATGCCCTGTAGTTTAAACAAATCCATCCAGAATTTGCTTAGAAAGATAGGATCTCTGTCAGTCACTAGGGAGTTGAGATTACCATGGATACAAACTACTCTTTCCATGAATAATTTGGCAACTGAAGTGGCTGAGTAGGGGTGTTTGAGACCCATGAAGTGGCTGAACTTGGTCAGTCTGTCCACAACCACTAGGATGACTGAATAACCTTTGGATTTAGGCAAGCCTTCAATAAAATCCATGGTTAAGTCAGTGAAGATTCCATCAGGTAGGGGAAGAGGTTGCAGTAGCCCTGGGCTGCGAACATGTTCAGGCTTGTGTTTTTGACAAGCTTCACATTCCCTTATATAGTTTCTGACCATTTTCCTCAAACCTCGCTAGAAAAAGAGAGAGGAAACTTTGTGAGTGGTGGCGTGCATTCCTGAGTGGCCTCTTGCTGGTGTGTCATGGAAAAGGCTAATTATCCTTTGCTGGAGAGCAGGGTCATGTCCTACTACCAGTTTCCCTTTTCATTTCAGAAGGTTACCTTGGAGTGTGTAGTGATTGTGAGAATCTGGAATTAATTCCAGTTCAGAGATCAGCTTCTTGCTGTGTGGATCCTGGTCCCAAGAAGACTGAATAGCAGCTAGAAGAGTGGGGTCAATAGAGGAGTATAAGATAGTATTTAGCTGCCCATGAGGAACTCGAGAGAGAGCATCAGCTGCTTCATTGGATTTCCCTGGTTTATATTGGACTTCATAGTCATACTGTTGAAGTTTCACCAGCCAAGAGAATTGAGCCTCTTTCGAAAGCTTTTGGTTGAGGAGGTATTTTAAACTGTGGTGGTCAGTTTGTATGATGAAATGTCTGTCTCCAAGATAATAGTGCCAATGTTTGACAGCAAACAAGACTGCAAACAATTCCTTTTCGTACACTGATTTGACTTGGTGTCTTGGAGCAAGAGCCTTGCTAATATAGGCTATGGGATGTTTATCCTGCAATAGGACAGCTCCAATGCCTTCTCCTGATGCATCAGTTTCGATGATGAAGGTTTTAGAGAAGTCTGGGAGTGTTAACACAAGAGAAGTGATCAAGGCATGTTTGAGGCTATTAAAGGCAACCTCAGCTGCATTATTCCAGAAAAAACTATCATTTTTTAAGAGTTCAGTCAAGGGTTTGGCCAACGAAGCATAACCTTTGATGAATCTCCTATAATATCCCGTTAGACCCATGAATCCTCTAACGTGCTTGACTGTTTTCAACATAGTCCACTGTTGGACAACTTTAATCTTCTCAGGGTCAGTTCTGACACCATCACCATCTATAATGTGACCCAAATATGCAATGCTATCAGTAGCAAAAGAGCACTTTGACTTCTTCAAGAATAAGCTGTAAACACTGAGCAATTCAAAGGTGTGCCTGAGGTGGATTAGATGATCCTCTACTGTCTTGCTATATATCAGTATATCATCAAAAAATACCAGGATATATTTCCTCAAGCAGTCATGAAACACATGATTCATCAAGGCTTGAAATGTGGACGGGGCATTGCACAAGCCAAAGGGCATGACCTTGAATTGGTAGTGTCCATGATGAGTCCTAAAGGCTGTTTTATATGCATCTCTAGGGTTGAGTAGGACTTGGTGGTAACCAGCTCGCAAGTCCAGCTTGGAAAATATGACAGACCCTCCTAATTCATCCAGCAGCTCTTCAATTGGGAATCTATTCTTGATGGTTTGTTGGTTTAAGGCTCTGAAATCTACACACATTCTCCAGCCTCCATCTTTCTTTTTAACCAACAATATAGGAGCAGCATAAGGACTTTGGCTTTCCTCAATGAAGCCTGTTTTGAGCAGCCCAGCTACCTGTGTTTCCACTTCATCTTTTTGCTGCTTAGAATGTTTATAGGGCCTGAGATTAACTGGTTGTGCTCCTGATTGTAGGGGAATTGTATGATCATAAGGCCTTGATGGTGGTAAATTCGTGGGTTCTTCAAACAAAGCCTTGAAGTTTGACAGTAGCTGATCAAATTCGATCAAATTCAGGTGGTAAACTCACATCAGCAAAGGGGTTTCCCATCAAAGCTGCAGCAGAGAAAACTTGAGCCATAGCAATCTTCTTGGGAGTTGATAACAGCCTACTCATAGTGTTTCCACTCACCCACTTGACAGATACTTTAGCTCCCCCTCTTAGAATGATTTCTTTCTCATTTCGGTGGAATTGCATCACCATTCTCTTGAAATCCCACAAAACTGGTCCCAATGTTTCCAACCAGTCCATTCCTAGGATAACATCATAATGGATCAGTGGTAAGACTAGTGCAGAGACTTCAAACCACTCTCCTTGTATGCACCACCTGATGTTTAAGCAAGCTTCATTGGTGATTAAATTCTCCCCATTGGCAACAGTAATCTTCAAGGGTTCAATAGTAGAGATAGGGAAGCCTAAGGTCAAAGTTGTGTCCCTAGAAATTAGGTTGTGTGTACTGCCAGTGTCAATCAATGTATGTATGGTGTGTTTCTGGATTTGAAGGGTTACTCTCATGGCTTTTGCTTTCCCTCTTTGTATGTCATGGATGGCATATAAAGAAGTTGTGGCTGCAGGCTCTTCCACTGTGTTGGTTTCCAAATGATCTTCCTCATCACAACCATAGTCTGTAGGATCTTGATCCTCATCCCCAGCAACTATCAAGAAAAACTGCCTCGATGGGCATTTATGACCCCTGTAGAACCTTTCACCACAGTATTTACATAATCCTGCAGCTATTCTTTCTTTCATTGTCTTCTCATCTAATGTTTGGAAGGGCAAATTTTGTGGTCTGGTGTTGGTGTTTCTGTTCTGGTGTGTGTTTGTGGGAGGCATTTGGGTAGTAGGTGTAATGTTCTGGGATGTGTTTGAAGGGATTGGGCTAGTTTTGTTGAGGGTAGGCTAATTGGGAGTAGGTCTGAAGTGATTGGAGGGTGATGGGTATGATTTCTGGTAAGAATTATTGGTTCTGTTACTGGTGTGGTTGAATCTGTTGGTGTTGGTGATCTGGTTTGCGGTAGTTTGTGTTATATCAGGTGCTGTCATTGTTCTGAAGGTAGGGAGAGCTACTTCAGTGGATAAAGCTAACTCTACAGCATCTTCAAAAGTTGCAGGTTTGAACAATCTTACTAGATGAGCTAGTTGGGGGTTCAAACCAGCTAAGAACAAGCTTCTACCATGTTCATCACTTATCTCAATTCTATCATAAAGAGCATTGAACTGATTGACATAAGATTCAACATTACTCACCTGTTTGAGGTTGGAGTGCTCAGCCATGGGATCATCCGTCCTCTTGGGAGAAAATCTGGTAACTACACATCTTGTAAAATCTGGCCAAGTGATACGATCCTAGTTGCTTAGGATGCGTAGCACCAATTCTGATCGTTGTTCAAAGATGGATTTCGATGCGGAAGTAATGAACTCGACAAGTACGAGCTTAGACCACTTAGCTAACCTGTGCTAAGAGTCCTAATTGATTTCAAGTCAAGGATCTTGAATCGGATTCTTAGGACTAGACTCAACGATGTGAGAATCACACTAAGAGAAACGACACAATAACGCAATTCCAAGATTTACTTGTATACGACTCAAGTATTGCAGACTCAAGAAGAACAAGGTTCAACCAACTTGAACAAGGGGCAGAGATTGAAGAGAGAAGTCTCAATTTATCAAAATAACAGCCAAAGAAATAAGGAGGCCAAGCGGCTCCTTATATAGTATCTTACAAGCAAAACCCTAATTCCAAAATATGAATATTAACTAAAGTAAAACACTTAACTAATTAATTAATTAACCACTTAACTAATTAACTAATTAACTAATTAAAGTAAATATAAATATATTTAAATACATTCCAGCAGCTCATGTCGAGTTCTCCATCATCGGGCCAAAGTTTGGGCCGAAACTTCAAGTTGTATGTTGTCTCGCGCACAGACTGTGCACCATAATTTTTACGTCCATAACATTTAAACCACTTGGCCAAATGAGCTGAATCTTGTCCCAAATGAAAGCTAATATCCTGAAGTTTCCAACGAGTGGTAGATCGCATGATTTGGACCTGTACAGAGCCGGCTGAGTTCCGACGAAGTTGCCTGTTGCGTCTGCTCCTAGAACTGCTGTGTGCGAGATTGTCATCTCGAATCTCCTTGAGATCTACTTGTCCGAATGCTCTGAAACTTGGACACAGCCTTCCTAAGACTCCAATAGGTCTTGTATATGTTCTGGATATATTATTGACGCCGTTCTTCCAAGGGTTGACTCGGATGGATGTCAAACCTTGCGCTAGGTTCCTCCAAGCCACCTTCCATGTCATCCTATGCGTGAAGACTTGATCAAGCAGCGTCTCCTGCCTTGTCTCCATGTATAGAGGTTGTATTAACCTCACTGGGGTTAGCCATGGGGCTAGGATCGTATCATTCTCTTCCCCTTCGAAAAGATTCACCCTCGAATCTGATTCTTTTAAGACAACAATTCTATTAGAATCAACAAAGGAAACACATGAATGAAAGGGATTACCCAAGGCATCCAACTCCAATTGTTGCAACTTAGACAACTCATTCTCCTTCAAAACATCTTGCTCTCGCTGCCCTAAAGAGAAAACACAAGAAGAAGAAGAATTAGTTAACCCATGCTCACTCTTTTCATGGGGGCTGTTTTGATTAGTCTTCTGTAAGACTTTGGGTTCTTTTAAGCCCTTTTCTTTTTCTCGCTCACTCACTTCTGCACCTAGACATGTAATGGACTTCTCTTCTTGAATAGGGAACTTGTCTTCATAGACCTCGAATGCTTGATCTTTGATTATAGAAAATTCCGTTCTTGGATCCATATCATTCTCCCCTTCTTCGAGAAGATTCGTCCTCGAATCTTGCTCAGCATCATCTTTCGCCTTTGACTTAGTAGGCCTGATACTAGGATAAAGAGACCTCTTCTTCCTTTGCTTCTCTATTCTGATCGCCTCTTGTAACATATCCTCTAAGTAGAAGAACTCAGTGTAATGCAGTGGATCTATTATCTCTTGGTTGAGGCCTTCGAAGAATCTTGCCATCGTCTCCTTTTTGGTCTCCTTGACTTGCGCTCTCTCCAAAGTAATCTCCATCTCATTAAAGTACTCTTCAACACTCTTATTTCCTTGTGTCAAGGTCTGTAACTTATGGAGGAGCTCACGGCTGAAGTGATTAGGAACAAACCGCTGCCTCATCACCCGTTTCATCTCGCTCCAATCCTCAATTGGATCTAAGTAGATAGTCACTCTCTTATGATTGAGCTGATCCCACCAATCCCTTGCATACCCGCTAAACGCAGCTGATGCTAACCTCACTTTCTTCCTTTCTGAATAATCATGGCAGCGAAAAATAGATTGTACATCTCGCTCCCAATCCAAGTAATAATTCGGACCATACACTGCTTCAAAAGGCGAAAGTCTTACCCTTGACTCACCTTTGTTATATGTCTCGGCCTTAGCCCTCAAACCAACCGAGATCTTCCTTCTTTCACGCCTATCATACTGCCCTTGCCTCAAATAGGCATCATCATCATAATCTTGCCTTAAAGACCATTGCATGTACGACATTATATAAGGTATAGAATTCGATTTCGGCGAACACAGTGTAGTAATTCAAGAACAGCTTCTGACTCTGGTGCCCGAATCACCTGATTCTTCTTGATTCGGAAACCTAACAGAATCAGCTTTCCAACGGATCCTTTTTACTCAAATCGGACTTCAGTAGCTATATATACAAATTCAATTTCGACACTGAAAATTGTGCAGGATTTTGCAGCAAACACAATTTAGTAAATCGACTATAGCTTTTGACTCCGGTGTACGAATCACCTGATTCTTCTTGATACAGACTCCTAACAGATAGGGATTTCCAACGAACTAAGACTCACAGAAATCGGACTCCAATAGGTATATATTGAAATACGATTTCGACACTGACACTTTGGTGGACTGTTTTTGGTGACTCTTTTGTATGACTCTTTTGACACTTTGGGGACTGAGTTTGTGACTCTCTTTTTTTGACACTTTGGGGACTGATTTTGTGACACTTTTTGTAAATAAACAAATCAAACAGAAAAGACCCCAACTGATGCGATCCAAGTAGTTTAGGATGCGCAACAACGAAATCTCTACCTAACGACAAAAGTAAAGGATAGTTAGGATAGTTACCAATCTTTGAACGCCTTAAGCTCCGCTACCAACTGATACGATCCTAGTTGCTTAGGATGCGTAGCACCAATTCTGATCGTTGTTCAAAGATGGATTTCCTGCGGAAGTAATATAACTCGACAAGTACGAGCTTAGACCACTTAGCTAACCTGTGCTAAGAGCCCTAATCGATTTCAAGTCAAGGATCTTGAATCGGATTCTTAGGACTAGACTCAACGATGTGAGAATCACACTAAGAGAAACGACACAATAACGCAATTCCAAGATTTACTTGTATACGACTCAAGTATTGCAGACTTAAGAAGAACAAGGTTCAACCAACTTGAACAAGGGGCAGAGATTGAAGAGAGAAGTCTCAATTTATCAAAATAACAGCCAAAGAAATAAGGAGGCCAAGCGGCTCCTTATATAGTATCTTACAAGCAAAACCCTAATTCCAAAATAGGAATATTAACTAAAGTAAAACACTTAACTAATTAATTAATTAACCACTTAACTAATTAACTAATTAACTAATTAACTAATTAAAGTAAATATAAATATATTTAAATACATTCCAGCAGCTCATGTCGAGTTCTCCATCATCGGGCCAAGGTTTGGGCCGAAACTTCAAGTTGTATGTTGTCTCTCGCACAGACTGCGCACCATAATGTTTACGTCCATAACATTTAAACCACTGGGCCAAATGAGCTGAATATTGTCCCAAATGAAAGATAACATCCTGAAGTTTCCAACGAGTGGTCGATCGCATGATTTGGACCTGTACAGATCCGGCTGAGTTCTGACGAAGTTGCCTATTGCGTCTGCTCCTAGAACTGCTGTGTGCGAGATTGTCATCTCGAATCTCCTTGAGATCTACTTTTCCGAATGCTCTGAAACTTGGACACAGCCTTCCTAAGACTCCAATAGGTCTTGTATATATTCTGGATATGTTATTGACGCCGTTCTTCCAAGGGTTGACTCTGATGGATGTCAAACCTTGCGCTAGGTTCCTCCAAGCCACCTTCCATGTCATCCTATGCGTGAAGACTTGATCAAGCAGTGTCTCCTGCCTTGTCTCCATGTATAGAGGTTGTATTAACCTCACTGGGGTTAGCCATGGGGCTAGGATCGTATCACCAAGGCCACACCATACCAGTCAGATGCTTCATCTTGACCTTGTACCACTTCAAGGCATCATCAAAGAGGTGATGAGAGGTCACTTCCACCTTGTTATGCTCAGGAGTTTGCGTACTCTGGAAGTAGTTATTAGCCTGAAAAATCCAGTCATGCACATCAGTGCCATTGAACCAAGGGAATTCCAAAACGGTTGGTTTTGGATTTGCCTGGAATGTGGAATCTGAAGTTGGCTGGGTAATATTCTCAGTTCTTGGCCAGAGAACAGCCATTGACCCTTGTATTCCTTGCTGGATGAGAGTCACCATATTAGCAGACATGTCCTCGAAGGCTTTCTTCATTCCTTCTTGGAGAGATCTTGTTAATTCTTCTTGGAGAGATCTTATTTTCTCCATAGATTGCTCAATGGGAGTCAAACTGTCATCCGGATTGTTGACTTCTTCTGTCATTGGTAGAGTTCCTCCACCAGTGGAGTGCGCGATGGGATGAATAGTCCTTGGCATGATCAACACAGGGAGCAGCAGGAAAGAGCTCCGCTACCAATTGTCACGGGCTAGGAGAAGTACCAAGCCGTGAAACACCAGAAAATAAGAAGAAAATAAGAAGAGCAGATCAGAGGAGCTGATCTGTTAAGGAATGATGAAGCTGATACAAGGAACTTGCTGGATTATCAATGGCGGATGAAGGTTGAGTGTTGGAGAGGAGGGCGCAGCTGGAAGATGAGTTTAGAGGAGGAATAACCGTTTGTAACAACTTCAATATTGCAATTGTAAACAAATGCCAGATTCATTGAATCTGGTTGTACTGCCTCTTCATTGAAGGAATAGCAAGATACAATTTGAGTTTGATTACAATAATATTGAATGCCTCTCTTTTGCTAAGACTCCTTCTTATAGTAACTAACTAGAGCAGCTAATTAACTACTAATTGAACTAACTAATTGACAGCTAGTTTAACAGACTTCAGCTCCCTTAACTGCCTTGCAACTTGTTGTAACCGTCTGCCAGCTAAGTAATTCTGTTACAACTTCCCACGCTTCTTCTCATCTCAAGTTCCCACTTGTGGCTGTGACAGTCACCAAGGGCTTGCATGGGGATGATATTCAAGGTATAAGGGCTTTGTATAATGTTTGATATATAATTAAATTAAGATCCTTCTTTTCTGTAGAAGAGAGGGTTTTCTTATTATTATTACTATTAATAAATGTTGCATAAGTTTTGATGAATTACGATTGTGTCATCATACAAAATGGAATGTACCTTAAATTGAAAGGAAATGGAGAAGTCAGATGTTACTTGTTAGGTTATCAATCTCATACCAGTACAGACAAGCTTCTAATAGCGAGATGTATAAGGTATCGAAAATTTCAGCCTACCATTTTCGTATTGGGTCTCAGATATATATATATTTTTAGCCTATTTACTCGTTGATATCTAAACAGAGGTTATCTATAAACATGGCCTGGATAACTCCTTATCATACAAGAAACCATGTAAATTTCAGAACATACAGAACCAAATTAAATCATAAAAGCTAGGTCTAATAAAATCATAAAAGTTTAAGAAACCAAAAGAGAGAGATGTCTCTAGCGTTGGGTATCCTGCAACAGTGAAGAGATAGGTGTAGGCCACCATGGAAGCGCAAGAAGCTTGCTAGGGACATCAAAACCACCGGGGTTCAGTTCACAGTCAAACTCAGTAAGAATAGTTACCCCTCGTTTTTCTAAGCTGCACAAAGTCACCGCACTACTGAAGCCCAAGTACACCAAATCCTTATTACATGGATGTGGAGCAATGACAGTGATTCTATCATCCAAACCGTTCGGAAATATTTCACAGAGGGTTGACTGCGAGACAACAAGTCAAGACAAAACTTGTGCTGTACACTCCATTTGCTTTTTTCATAATGCTCTAGATCCCAAATGCTTAAGATAACATAAGATGCTTCGCCAACAGTTTCCATAAGCATCAACCGCAAAAGTCCACTGCATGCTCCAAGCATGTAAGCACAATGGTTCTCGCTCTCTCTTACACGGTCAGGGCACATGATAGTGAAACCCTTCTGTCCTATGGCTCCCTCTCCGGTAGAATTCACATCACCCTGTTTTATGTCAAAGCAATAAATCTCTATTGGCAAATAATCCACTTTACGTAACTTATGAAATCTAACACGCAACACTCAATACCGAATTTCAGCATTTTGAATGCACACTCCTAGTGCCTCCCTAGAGCAATAAGGTTCACAAACAAAAGTAAAACAGTTATCGCTTGGGCGGCAACGGTTGGGCCGGTATTAAAATGTCCATTTTGACCAAAATTTTAGCGAGATAAAGATTAAAATGGAATAAACGCTTTAAGTTTTAAAAACCCATTATGTATTACATATAGGCCAAAAGGCCCAAAACGGTATAAAATTTATAGTATACTTACTTTTCTTGGATATTTATATGAACATTTTAATCTATCGTTCTGATTGTACAAACATGTTGTTTTTTTTGCCATATATAACTTACTTGTTACTTACTATAGTTAACAAGTTGAATATATTATTTAAGGGTTATCGATTAAAGGATATTATTTTAAGCGTAAATTTTTATACAAAGAATTTAAGATAATATTAAATCTAATTGTTGGCATACAAAGATCTATATGTCAACAATACGTTTTTTAAGTGTGTAAATATGTATATATGATATTTAAAGACAAAACTTTGGGATAATAAATGAAGTGAATTGCGGATTCTCAATCTCACTATCTTTGTTTTGGTCGAGTTTTTTTCTCATCATCTATTACTTTGATAGTAGAGTTAATTTTCTTTAACAAAGGATTTTTATCCTATTAGTTTTTGGTCTCACATTATTACTTTTTTTTTAAAGTAAAAGAAAAAGGAATTATTGGTTTTTTATGAGATTGTAATTGTTGTCGTCTTCGGTATTCGGTATTGTAATGACAATTAATAATATAATTAAAAATTTAAAAACAAATAAATAATAAAATGTGGTTTCTAGTGGCAAAAATAAACTTACGCCTATTATTAGTTTAATATTTAATTGCTCCAAAAACGATTACGTTGCCGTTTGGTATTCTGGTCCTGTGGCCAGAATGCCTTTTCCCAACCCAAAATGGGTTTTCAAGTGTTTGGTTACACTGATTTAAGAAGCCCAGTTTGCACCAAGAAGAAATTGTGCCTTTTCTGGCAGGAGCTCCAAGGGGCAGTGGCTTGAATGCCTTTTCGAGCATACACGGGAAGGAGGTGAGGAAATTATTTTGGACAAAAATATCCAGCTAATTTCATTTGATTTACACTAAAACCTTGTATATTACCTATTTTTCTACCCCAATCTCCATTGCATTTTCTTCTGCCCCAAAAGAAATCCACGCTCCCTACCAACGAAAACCCTAACCCTCACGCCGACGTCGGTACTCCAGACCAACGAAAACCCTAACTACTCCACCTCGCCGTCGTCAATTGTCTGACTGACCGCGCGTCGAACACGTCAAATATAAGAGTGAAATAAGTATGGAAATGGGGGTAGAGATACAACTTATCACTGTCTACAAGAGTTTGTAGATTGCGGTAAGAGGGTCGGTCCACAGAGACTTCTAGGGAATTGTAGTTCTTGGTTGACTTCCTCGTCACTGAATTTGGTTGGTTGAATCTGAAAATAAAGACAAAAAAACAGAAAGAAATAAAATAATTCAAAACAGTCTTGGGCAGAGTCTAGGCCAAGACTGCGGGCTAGATTGGGAAAAAGTCTTGTGATACGGAATTCTAGGTAAGGGCGATGGGTGAGCTTGTGTTCTTATGCATCGATCATTGACTGAAGTATGTTCATCTCTTCTTCATAGTACTGCTATAGAGGGGAGGAACTCCTTTTCCCTCCTATCTTCCCTCCTCTTCAAACTACCTGGCGGGTACTCCCTCTCCTGATAATCCTAGCCAAGGGACACCTTGCTGGTTAAAGGGTTTATCCGTTTGACTGCTGTCTTGAATGGTTGCTCACCTCTTCAATGGCACAGGGGAAGACAGTACCTAGGCTAAGTTCCTAGGTTGTCAATCTGGTCTCTACCTATTTTACCTATTCTTCTAGTCTGCTCGAGACTAGTCACCTACTCCGTCTAGTCGGCGGGTACTCCCTCTCCTTCTAGACTGGTTACAACTCTTCTCTCCTAGAGAACAAGGATGATCAAACCTTGGCTCTAGTGAGTAAGCGATGGATTAATTTCAAGAATAAATAAATACAAAGAAAGAGATTGTGAAGAACGGATTGTGTCTCACGATTGCATTAAGAACTTAAGCTCATCAACCCTTACCAAGAACAAGTGTTTAGCTACTCATACTCATGAATGAATAATAAGAATACTTGATTGCATAAATAAATTAAATCCGAGATTCAAAGAATTGAATCCGGAGCAATCGTATAAAAGTGTCGAATTGGGGAAGAAGAAGAGAGCGTAGAGAGAGAGAGGAAAAGGGGAGGACGAGATCAGCTATAAGAAAGCTAAAACTCCTCTGTCCTTCTCCAACTCAATCTCCTAAATAATCTCCTAATTAATCTCCTAAAAGATTATTACAATAAATTGTTCTAAATATGGAAACTAAATCGTAATTAAATAAAGAGGGAGATCCCCTTCGGGATTCTTCATAAGATAGTCTTCCTATCCCTCTAAAATTGCTGGACAGCTGCTACGTGCTAGCTGTAAGAGTCCAACTCTGAAAGTGGTTCAAACGCTCCAAACTACTGTCTGATCGCGGAGGAGTCTTGGCCGAAGTCTAGGCCAAGACGATTCTGGTATGCGCACTGCGTCAGATACGAACATGTCTAGGCCAAGACCCAGGCCTAGACTCGAGTAGTCAGCTCCAGCTCTCTACTGCCCAAATTCCTCAAGTACTGCCTCCAAACCAGACCTGATAAGATATGGGAAATTAAGGGATACATCAGTAGATTTACTGTCCAAAACTACAAGTAAATGGACAATAAAACATGATGAAATGCAATGCAATCAAACTCCCCACACTTAAACTATGCTTGCCCCCAAGCATACAGACTCAAAGACTCACAAACAAAACAAAAGCACAACAAAAACAGAACAGACACCATAACCCCAGAGTTCTCCTTTTGGCTGTTCACCCCTTCACTGAAATTACCAAGACACTTCCCTAAGCGACCCAATGCTAGACTAACAAGGACAAATCAATACCCTAAACAAACCTCATCCAAATGGTATCAAGACATCCTGCTAGATTTGGATTAATAATGTATAGGGGTCTAAACTTGCCACAGATTTGAGTCCCACCAAGTGCTATTCTATCCAAACATGCCTAAAGACTAGTGCCATTTAAATCATTTTCAGCAGATTTATTCTCTCTCTTTTTTTCTATGTCCTTTGTATTTTTACAGACATATGCATCATCATTTTTTTCTCTATGCCCTATGTATTTTTACAGGCATATGCATATAGACAGAGCTTGTTCTTTTTGGGCACCCAGAACTTCCACCTTTGCTATATTCTGCTATGAAATTCCAGCACCTTTTTATGTCTCACACTAAAACAGATAGAACAACACACTCAAATCAGACGTAGCAAGCCTCGACACCCTAATGTTCGTTAAGTATTTAAGCTAGACGTCCTTTAGACCATGTGGATAGTGTTTGTTTGGGTGACATTAGATGATATGCCCCTTAGGCATTGATCAAGTTACACTCATTCGCTTCCCTGTTACTAAAGCATTGTTTCGCCTAAACAAGTGCCTACATGCAATTTCAGTGGTTGACTAAACAGCCTAAGTTAAAAACTAGGGGCGGTGTACACTCATCAAGACAGACTCAAACAAACATAAAAAGAAAAGAACAAAAAATCATGCAAAACAGCAGACTCAACCTAGATTGTCTTGGTCAAAGGCTTGGCCAAGACAAACTAAAAAAAAATTATTCACAAATATTTACTCACAAATATACACAATCACAACACATATATTCACAAATACTCAAAGACTGGACTCACAGAATCCCTCCCCACACTTAAAAGACACAATGTCCTCATTGTGTGGAGAGACAAAATAAAAGACATAAATGGAAAAGAAAGGAATGAAATGACCTGGGGCCAAAAGCAGATCATTCTGCTGGAGGAGGAGGTTCTGGTCTGATTCCTTGAGGGACAGAGGTAGTGGCTGGAAGGCTGCTTGTTAGGTTCTGGAAAAATGCCTTGGCCAAGAGCTTGGCCAAGACAACCGCCGAAGCTGAATTTTTCCTCTGATTTGAATGCCTTCCTTGCGCTGCAGCAGCCCTGGAAATAAGAGAAAAGGACGCAAGATGGGTCAACGAAAGACCTCTGAACTTATTCATGAAAAATCAAAAGAAAAACGGAAATAAAAACATAGGTTGCCTCCCATGCAGCGCCCTTATTTATTGTCTTAGGCTCGACATTGCCATGGATTTCTTATCAAGAAACTTTTCCAAATCCCCTCCATGCGCTAAACTTGTCAGGATCTTTGGGTGGCATTCCTTGGACAACCCCTAAAGGTATAAATTTGAATGGGTCGGGAGGCCGTCCCAGCTCATAGTTCTGTTGTCCCTGCATCAGAAACGGTGAGTTTTGGCTACTGTGAACAGTAGCAAGCAGCTTAAGAAGATTATCAGTCCACCACTCCATGGTTTTGGGGGGGCTAGCTGGCAGAGATGAATCTTGGCCTAAGGCTTGGCCAAGCTCGAGGCCAAGACTGTTTTCAAGTTCAATTTTTTGTGCCTGCACACTTGAAGGGAGAGGGTTAGGATTAACTTTGGGAAATTCGTGGCTGTTAAAAATATCAAAATCTGTCTCAAAAATAGGATTAGAAACAGTGTCCACGAATTCTCCTTCCTTCAACTTTTCACATGGGATTTCTCTGCTAGGAGCATGATCAAAAGAGTTAGTTCCATTTAATTCAGAATCCTCATTAGCAGCATGCCTAATGACGTCCACAAAGATAGGAGGGAAAGGTGGGGGAATCTCTATCACTTCCTCTAGTTCTTTGAACCTTTCATCAGGTTTGGCCACAGGTTTGGCCACAGTCTTGGCCGGAGTCTTGGCCAAGACAGATTCTGCCTCAATTTCTTCCTCATCGTCTACCTGCTTTTGTGCTATCAGAGTGATCTGTTTCTGCATCTCTACAAGGCTGGACTGGGTCTCCGTCATGAATTTTTGGAGTGTCAATTGATTGATCTGTCTCTGCATATCCACCAGGCTGGCCTGCTGTTTCAGCATCTCCATTAGGTTGGTCTGGCTCACCATCACGAACTTTAGGAGAGTCTCTTCTATAGGAACACCAGTGGGCATCATAGGTTGAGGTGCAGGTGAAAGTTGTGGCATGGGTACCTGATTTGGAGGGGGTATTGGCACAAAATGCTGGAAGTTTATGGGGTATTGTTGTTGTTGGTAATGTTGTGGCGGATCTTGTTGGACAAAGGGGTGGAAGTTTTGCTGTCCTTGGTTGTACCTTGCAGAGAGGTCATGAACCATGTTAGATAATTCAGATAATTTATGTTCAACATTAAATGTATTCAAATTATGAGGGACAGAATTATGGAACATAATTTCCTGCTTGGCCGGAGTCTTGGCCAAGATCGTGGTCTAGACTGCAAAATTAAAAAAATAAAAACACAAAAATAAAAACAAAAACTACAAAACCGTTAGAAGTCCCCGGCAACGGCGCCAAAATTTGACCGCGCGTCGAACACGTCAAATATAAGAGTGAAATAAGTATGGAAATGGGGGTAGAGATACAACTTATCACTGTCTACAAGAGTTTGTAGATTGCGGTAAGAGGGTCGGTCCACAGAGACTTCTAGGGAATTGTAGTTCTTGGTTGACTTCCTCGTCACTGAATTTGGTTGGTTGAATCTGAAAATAAAGACAAAAAAATAGAAAGAAATAAAATAATTCAAAACAGTCTTGGGCAGAGTCTAGGTCAAGACTGCGGGCTAGATTGGGAAAAAGTCTTGTGATACGGAATTCCAAGTAAGGGCGATGGGTGAGCTTGTGTTCTTATGCATCGATCATTGACTGAAGTATGTTCATCTCTTCTTCATAGTACTGCTATAGAGGGGAGGAACTCCTTTTCCCTCCTATCTTCCCTCCTCTTCAAACTACCTGGCGGGTACTCCCTCTCCTGATAATCCTAGCCAAGGGACACCTTGCTGGTTAAAGGGTTTATCCGTTTGACTGCTGTCTTGAATGGTTGCTCACCTCTTCAATGGCACAGGGGAAGACAGTACCTAGGCTAAGTTCCTAGGTTGTCAATCTGGTCTCTACCTATTTTACCTATTCTTCTAGTCTGCTCGAGACTAGTCACCTACTCCGTCTAGCCGGCGGGTACTCCCTCTCCTTCTAGACTGGTTACAACTCTTCTCTCCTAGAGAACAAGGATGATCAAACCTTGGCTCTAGTGAGTAAGCGATGGATTAATTTCAAGAATAAATAAATACAAAGAAAGAGATTGTGAAGAACGGATTGTGTCTCACGATTGCATTAAGAACTTAAGCTCATCAACCCTTACCAAGAACAAGTGTTTAGCTACTCATACTCATGAATGAATAATAAGAATACTTGATTCAATAAATAAATTAAATCCGAGATTCAAAGAATTGAATCCGGAGCAATCGTATAAAAGTGTCGAATTGGGGAAGAAGAAGAGAGCGTAGAGAGAGAGAGGAAAAGGGGAGGACGAGATCAGCTATAAGAAAGCTAAAACTCCTCTGTCCTTCTCCAACTCAATCTCCTAAATAATCTCCTAATTAATCTCCTAAAAGATTATTACAATAAATTGTTCTAAATATGGAAACTAAATCGTAATTAAATAAAGAGGGAGATCCCCTTCGGGATTCTTCATAAGATAGTCTTCCTATCCCTCTAAAATTGCTGGACAGCTGCTACGTGCCAGCTGTAAGAGTCCAACTCTGAAAGTGGTTCAAACGCTCCAAACTACTGTCTGATCGCGGAGGAGTCTTGGCCGAAGTCTAGGCCAAGACGATTCTGGTATGCGCACTGCGTCAGATACGAACATGTCTAGGCCAAGACCCAGGCCTAGACTCGAGTAGTCAGCTCCAGCTCTCTACTGCCCAAATTCCTCAAGTACTGCCTCCAAACCAGACCTGATAAGATATGGGAAATTAAGGGATACATCAGTAGATTTACTGTCCAAAACTACAAGTAAATGGACAATAAAACATGATGAAATGCAATGCAATCACTGACCAACTCCCGTCCCCCCTCCCTCCTTCCCATTAATCGGTCTCTTCTTCCTCCGTCTTCCGTCTTCTCCCCTCTTGCTCGCCGCTCTTAGGGTTTGGTGCGATCAAGCGGCAGCTCAAATTCAAAAACGAAGTGGCTTCTGTAAGATGGAGAGACATGCGATTTTAAAATCTGGTAAAACTCTTAAATTGAAGTAGACTTGAATGGAATTCAATTTAATCAACCTCCTAGATGTTATTTCTTTGGGTCGGATCTAATTGGATCGGGTTGATTTTTCTACTTCTGTTTATACTGGTGAAAAAACCTAGCTTTCTCTTTTTCATCCTTTTGCTTCATCATAAATAAAAATGGTCTCTCTTTTTTGTTGTGGATAGTAGACTTGCTTGGTTCAGCTTATTGTTTGGAGATTATGTCTATTTCTTTTTTCCGCCTTTATTATAGATGTTTTGTGAACCTGATCTGAGGTAGTTCAGTTGTGTTGAGCGGACAATTTTGTGTGGTGGTCTTGTGATGATTTGTTTGAGTCAGCTCATGAGGACTGGATAGGGAAGTATCACTCCTCTACGGAGAAGTAGGAGGGAAGTGGAGAGGTGGTGGCATCTTTATGTTTATGTTGTTGAACTATTATGAAGTAGAATTTACTATGTATGCTATTAGCATCTCACACAGCGTCTTAAAACTTGTGGATGTTTAAGTTGAAGAAAGGTACCTTGTAAATTTCTTTCGTGGTATGGTATAGCAGGTCTTCAACTGAGTAGTTCCTGCTTCTTCTTTTCTCTTAAACTCTTATGGTACTGTTAAAATGGAAAAGTGGTGTTCGTCAAAATGTAGGCTCTTACAGTTGAAGTATTGCTGTATTTGTCTGTGAAGACAAGATTGGTAATGCTAATGGTTGCAAATTTTATATTAAATGAAATTTTAGTCACCTGGCAGTTTAAATGCTCATACGAATGGTGTGACAAAAGACGTAGCGTACTGGGTGTGCATTAACATCATGATGTGGAATGACATTTGTAATTGCAGACAGTGGGCGAGCACAACTTCTGTGCCTGCAATGGATAGATTAAGTCAGTTATTATGATCACTGTGTAGCAGACTGCCATTTTATATACGAGTTAGTATACATGTTGTCAGGTATCTCAGTTTTTTTTCTCATTTTTTCTTTTATATAAAATATATTGACTTCAAGTGTTGATCATTTGATGTTTTTTTATCCAAGCATAGATGCATTGCTCATATGGGAAGATTTATTTTATTTTGTGTGTTTTCTTTAGAGGGGGCAAGGGAGGTGTTTACTTGAACCTTTAATTTTTTTCATAACTATCACATTTATTATTGTTGGGCTTTGCTTTTCATGATCCTGTATTGCACACCAGCAAACCAGTAGATTATTACGCTAGAAATTGCAGATTAATTTGTTTCTCTCTCTCTTTTTCACATGTCAGTTCAAATGTTTACCACTGGATTTTTGTGTCTTTGCTTTACATTTACCGGCTTGTATTGCACATAACTCATCTCTCATGTAATGCAAAAGAAGTGAAAGTGGAAGGCTTCTATAACTTTGTTATTAGGCAATTCTTGATAGTACATTCTTTTGGGAAAATATCATTCCCTTAACAATAAATATATTCTACTCTTTTGCCTTACATTACATCAAGCATGATTAGGGTTGTGCTGCTGCTGATAAGGAAAAGGGTACCAAGTTCACTACTGAGGATATCATGCAGAGCATTGATTGAGTGAAAGTAAAGTGAGTCAAGTTTTAAGGTTTTGGTTTTTGACTAGTAATGATGCTATACTATACTGAGAACATATGTTATTGTCATTTTAAGTACCGCTCTCTCCTTCATTTGCAGGAGATGTTTGGTTGTTCTCTTTATGAGGAAGTTCTGTTCTGTTTAAGGCCTCCTCGTTTACTAGTTTGGTTAACTAGTTTGGTTCAATATGTTACAGTTTTACCTATACACATAAAAATATTGTTTTCTTCCAACTACGGTCAGCAAACACTTCATCTGAATTCGACTTGCTGCATTTTCCTATTAATAACCAAATTTACATGGATACCAACGGTGGTTTGCTTCCTTCTCTTTTAAATCTCCAACCCAAATCACATCTTTTTTATGCATGATATCTATGTTGCGTATGAAGTTTGCTGGCTGTGGTATGGATGTTTGTGCTTAATATGTTGTTTTCTCATTCTCAATTGGTCATTTAAATTGGCAGCTGTAATGCGATCAAATGGATTTGAATACCTCAAGGAGAATTGCCCATTGCTGCAGTTGGAGCTTCTGAAGACCGTGGCAGGCTGTGAGGAGGAATGATCTTCCTTCAATTTGTAATACTTTTTTTTTTCAATTTCTCTTCCTTCAAAGTGTAATTGATGTAGCTTCTTGTTCTATCAGCCTACACAGTTTCAGCTCGATTAGAATCATGATATTAGCATTTTTTTGACACAGAATGTTCTGCAGACTTTCCTTTTTGATAACTTATTATATAGCAGTTCGTGTGTTGAACTTGAATTGCAAGTATTAGGCAGGTGAAAGAAAAACTAGGGCAATGACACATTAATATTCTCTCATGCTTTTGTATAAATGCATCATTTCATGCGTTAATTGATTGAAATATGTATGTTTTTCCCCATTATAAGTAATTAAGTAGTCGAAAAAGGAAAAGAATTAAATACATTACATACCCTTTTGTAAAGGAGATAATAGTGAGTTTTCACCTATAAATGTAGTTCGTGACTCGATAAATAATAGCTTAATGTTGAATATGTAATTGTGATTTATATATATAAAACTGTAAATGTTATAATAACTGAAACTTTTTCCTAACAAATATATTTATTAGTTTATTAGTTTTTGCAAATCAAAGAAAATAATCACATTAATTTTTTTCATTAAAAAAAGTGTTGTTGGAACAAAATTGTAGTATAATTTTTTATTATAAATAAAATGTTAATTATTTGTTTACAGAAATATATTGATTAAAAATATCTATATAGAGTTTGCAAATTTTTTAATATAATGCTTTAAACCATGGTATTAATAACTTATATTTTTATGGTATTAATAAGTTTAATTTATTTATGATATTAGATAAATATTAGGTGGTAGATGTTAGATTATAAATAAATTGATTAAAAAAAAATATAAAGATACAAAAAAAATTAATTCTAATACTTGAAATGAATTATGCCCTTTATGGTCATTTTACATTCCAACCATAGTTTTAAAAGTTGTTTTACCAAACAGCATAAACAACTTCTGATTTCCCCACAGAACTTTTAACAAATATTTACCAAACAGCTTACTTCTTTTTCAGCAAGTCATTTTCAAACAGAACTTCTTCCCACAAAACTTTTCCAGCTAGAATCGGAACGCCAAACAGACCCTACAGCTAAACACACAACCCAACTCAACGGCGATTGAAATTTGAAGCTCAAAAAGCTCATTTCACCTTCTTCACCACTCCACCATTAACACCAACGTCAACTAACAGACAACACATCATCTCTCTATTCAATTCTCTCTATTCAATTACACCTCACTGCCACCTAAAACACCTACCCATGCTCTGATCTGATTACTACTATTCAAGAAAGAACCCAAAATTTAATTTTATTGGCTTTACCTAAATGTGCTCCTCATTTAAGGCCGTCAACCATAACATTACCGCCCTTTATTACTATGCCACTTGTAGTTGTAGGTCACGCCTACTTCAACTACCATATCCGTTATTCCCGCTTTTCCAAGCTCCTTCTTCTCTTGCAAGAACAGCTGCTCACTCTTCTCTTTCCCCTTCCCGTGCTTACAGTTCTTGGAAAAGTAAGTGGGGCTTCAAGAGATTTGGGTTTACTGGGTTTTTGTTGGTTCCCTTGTTTCTGTTTGATGAAATGACTGTGTGAGTTGGAGAATTTTGTGTTTTCTAAATGTAAAAAACCCATGTCGGGATTCGTGTAAAGTTTCGTTCTTTTTTTATGTTTTCTGGGAAATTTGGGGTCTTTGTATGTTTGGATCAATCTGTAATCTCTGGTCATTGTTTTGGATACGAGTTAAGAGTCCATTAATTATTCAGTTGTTACCTTCAATTTCTATTTTCTTACCATAATGATAGCCTAGTAACAAGGAACCTAATGTTTTTCCATACTGGGGGGCAAGGCTTAGTTATGGAAGGGTAATTCTACAAGTTGTTTGTTTCATTGCTAATTTTGATCAATTTTGCAGCATCCCACACCGGTACATTGATGGACGTGGTAAAATCAGTTTACAAGCAGGGTTCTTCGGCTAGTGATAGCATTGCTATCACAGCTGATCAGAAGAGTTACAGTTATAAACAACTCATCTCATCTGCTTTGGAGATATCTAATCTGTTGTGCAGTAGTGGGTTAAAAACTGTGAGTGATGTGTGTTCGTTTACTTTCCACTGTATAATGCTGTTAATATGAGCTTGTGGCATTAGGGTAGGTTACCTATTACTTTAATATGTTCCAATCTGCAATGACTCGTTAGAATTTTGTTCTGTTGTTTGCATTCCTTCTATACCTTTGACAATGAGGCAGATTGTCTCGTTTTAGGATTTAAAATGCATGATCCTTCTGCATCCACCGCATGCATCCTTTTTTCACTATTTGTGCTTAGATTGGCTGCTGATTATCACTTTTATCTTTTTGCAACTTTGAGAATGTAGCTAAAGTCTTGCCGTTAGCTGACCATGACTAATTTGGTATTATGGCTTAGTTAGATGGCATGAGTGAAGCTGATTTTTTTCTCTTGATCATTCATATTAAGCTAGCTAATAGAAAACCCTTCGTTGCAGGTTGATGGTGCTGCTGGAAATGGACATCTTGGTGGAGCTAGAATAGGAATTGTGGCTAAGCCTTCAGCTGAATTTGTTGCTGGTGTGTTAGCAACTTGGTTTAGCGGAGGAGTTGCGGTTCCACTTGCACTCAGTCACCCTGAGTCAGAGCTGTTGCATGTTATGAGCGATTCAGTAATATCTGAACTGTCCTTATTTTTCTTCTATTTTCTTATCTTTTGTTGATTTGATAATGTATAGTCTGAGTATGCCCTATTTACAATTGATGTATAGGAAATTTCAATGGTACTGAGTACAGAAGATTATCGTGAGCTGTTGGAAAATATTGCTGCTAAATGTGCTGCGCAATTTTCCCTTATTCCATCCGTTGCTAAATGTGCTTCTAGGACAGATGAACATGATAATTCAATACTTGAAAATATAGCCCTAGGCAAAGGTTTGTTGATAAATGTCAAATCTGACAGGGTTTATGGTTTTTTAACTTCTTTGAATTATATATTGAGACAAGCAGTGTGGATAGTCATGCACATTTATCCCCCTTTTTGTGCTTTATGTCTTCTTATTGATGCAGGGGAGGATCCAGCATTAATTGTCTATACAAGTGGTACCACGGGGAAACCTAAAGGTGCTGTTCACACACACAAAAGCATTGCCGCACAGGTAAGAATTTGAATACCAGATGCTTTTCAAGTTTGAGCATCTATGCATATGACTACCCTTATAGCTTGGCACATTGTCAGAGAATCTTGTTTTATGTTTCTCTAATGAAACACTCTCACATCATATATGATTATGCATATATAATTTGGCAGTCTATAAGTAAATCTCTCGTGATGGGTAACATCCCCAAACATTAAATGAAATACTTTTAATAATCAAGTCTTATGCAATAGATGCTGTTAAATTATTGAAGCCGGTAGCCTCTTGTAAAATACTTTGCTTGTTCTTCTATAATGTATAATATATACTATGATATTTTGGTTTAACTTACAGGTGCAAACACTGACAGAAGCATGGGAATATTCATCTCGTGATAAATTTCTGCACTGTCTCCCGCTTCATCATATCCTTTCTATCATATCTGTTTAGATTGCAGTAGCAATGGCTTTCCAGTTGATCACGACTAGAACTTACTTGTTGCCAATGTGATCACTGTTTTCCTTGCTGCATTATTTGAATACTTCATTTGAAGGTTTTCTCCATATTTATCCTTAACTGATAACATACACGTGCACGGTTTCTTCAATGCTCTATTTGCCCCCATCTATGCCGGCTCCACTGTACTTTCTTTAGCACTTTTCATTTAAATTGGCTTTGCAGGTTATTCTCTTTGATAAAGTTCATTATGTCAGTCTAAGTTGTGGTATGAATGGGTATGTTGTTGAAGGTTGAGTTTATGCCAAAATTTAGCGTGAGAGGAATCTGGCAGAGATTGCGTGAGTCATATCCAGCAAACGGGGACACGACTGATGATGCTATAACAGTGTTTACAGGAGTAAGTCTTTAACTTTCATGGAGCATGGACGTGCAGACTGTCAACTCTTTGACTGACTATTATTTTGTAATGTTTATAGTTTCTGCTTCAATCATAATTTCCTACCCTTTTCCTAGATGTGAAAAGAAAAAAAGTCTTAGTGGAATTAGCCCATAGTACACATCATTTCTTATGGAGTTTGATTTTGCATTTATCTGATAATAAAATTTAGGGCTCTTATTCTCTCACATGTGGAATCACTAATGCCAACTGTTGGTGTGTAGTTGTTGTTGTATGATTTGTTATGTCTTATGTATAGGTTCCAACTATGTACACTCGTTTGATACAAGGATATGAAGCAATGGATCCAGAGCTACAAGCAGCTTCTGCCTCTGCTGCCAGACATTTGCGGCTGATGGTAATTACTCAAACAATCTAATTGCATGACCTGTCTGGCCCGTTTTATTCCAAATTCCTAGTGTTTAATTTTTCGTATCTCTACTAGAATTATGTGGTAGTCTTAGTGATTGTGGGATTCTCTTATGTGTATAAAATGATCGCAACAAATGATGTTTAGGCCCTGCTGCTTCTTCTACTAATACAACTGCCTGATCATTTGATAAATTCTTGTTACCATTAACCAGATGTGTGGCTCTTCTGCACTTCCTGCTCCTGTCATGCAACAATGGGAAGCCATCACGGGACATCGCCTTCTGGAAAGATATGGCATGACTGAGGTGGGTGATCTGCTTAAGAGCATGGTTTCCTGTTTCTTTTCTTCCAAATAATTCTTCTCTCTCTTTTTATTTCTAGTTTGTCATGGCAATATCCAATCCTTTACGAGGTGTGAGGAAGGCAGGCACCGTTGGCAAACCATTTCCAGGAGTGCTGGTTTGTATGCTTGTTCAACTGTTTTTTCTTTTCCCCCACTAATAAGTTGGGAATCAGCAACTTTTTCTGTATTTTGACAGGTCAAGATTGCAGAAGATGAGACCGAAAATGGTACAACAGGAGTAGGTGAGCTTTGCGTCAAATGTCCTTCTCTGTTCAAGGAATACTGGAAGCTTCCTCAGGTATTATTCCGTTCTATCACTTGGTTGTGTTCTCCCCATAGCTTAATTACTTATCCTGTACTCAGTTTTTAACTTAACTTTTAAGAATCATGTTCTTGCATAGTGACCAGTTAATTTAGTACTTATATATATGGTGTGTGTACTCTTTCACACGACTGAATGCACCAGGACATTGTATAATTACCCCTGATCCCTGTTAAGGAAATGAGAATATGTCCTAATGCTAAATCAATTATATTTTACACTATCTATAATGATAGGTTTTTGAAATTCTCTTTGTTTTTCCCCTTTTGTCCCTGATTGTGAAGGCAATGAATTTGCAGGATTTTGGATTTTTTTGTGTAGTGAACATAAGATTGGCAGAATGAAGAATTGGTGAATTTTCTCAAAGAAATTAGTATTTAATCACATAAAATAATTGCAGAGCTCTTATGACATTTATGATTTCGTAGATGTGAGCTTGTTTTCTTTGTTTGCGTAAGTGTAAAAGAACATCTTTCTTTGTAATTTATGGCATTAGTCTTTATGGTCACTTGACTGCTCAAAAAAAGTTATGTTGAGGAACCTATGAAACAGTCTACCAATTTCTCATGGCTTTTGCTTCTTTTTTCTTGTCTTCTTAGGAATTTGTCGTCTCAAAGTGATTGATATTTTTAATGTTGTTGCATGGTATTAACATATTATGTATGTCTTCTTAATTGAGGCTTTGGGTATGCAATCTGAATTCTGAAATGTAGTTATTCTGAAAATGATTGATAAATGATTTGGCTTCGACGACTTCCCAAACCATGAGGCATAACTTCCACAAATTGATGAACTGACTTGGTGAGTATATTTCAGGTAACCAAGGAATCATTCACAGTGGATGGCTTCTTCAAGACTGGCGATGCTGGGAAAATAGATGAAGATGGATACTACGTCATTTTGGGACGTATGGACCTTTATTCTCCCACAGGCATTTAGATAGTGTTTGGGGTTAAAGGTTGGGTTGGGTTGGGTTGGAACTCAAAAGCACTTGAAAGGTGTTTGGCTACCTGGGTTGAGACGAGCTTTTTGGAAAGCTGGGTTGAGTGCATAGCACAATCTTGGGCTTGACTGGAGCAATTTGCTCCTGTGGCAAAAGCTTTTGCTCTCTCTTTCCTATTTTTTTTTTTTCATTTTAATTTCATTTTTTTACTTTATATAATAGAACAAAATAAATTAAAAACTACCACAATAAAATCTCCATCTCAACCTAGATCCATTTTTCCTATTTTTATTAATTTTTTAAAAATGGGTTTCATACTTCAACTATTTCATTTTTATAGTTTTACCAAACACCAAAATCAACTTCTCGTTTCCCACGGCACTTTTAAGAAATGTTTACCAAACAACATACTAGCTTTTCCAGAAGTATTTTTCTCACAGCACTTTTCGGACTATAACCGGAGTTTTTGTATTGTTTTCCATCATTGATTCATCTCATGAGACAGACATTTTATCCTTACTAGATGTCATTATACTCCCTCCGGTTCCAAATAAACGTCGTTTTAAGATTTATTTTTACTGTAGCTTTTATTTGTATTTTTAGTATTAAACCTATTAAATATTGGGATGCGGAGAAATCATTTACTTGGAACCAGAGGGAGTAGCATTTAACATCTAAGTCTCATGACCTTTAGAAGAGTAATAGCCAATTTCTACTGTGATGGTCTTTTTTTAAAAGCTCATGATGCTTTTGATGTTGTCTATCAGGTACAAGTGCTGACATTATGAAGGTTGGTGGTTACAAGTTATCAGCGTTAGAGATTGAATCCGTCCTTTTGGAGGTACTTTCATCTTTTCTGCTTCTTTACCTGTTTTGTCGTTTTTCAATTTCTTCCTTTTCTGCGGAATATAGCAAAAATTATTTAGAGAAGTAAACCAAAAGTATGTTGCTGTGCAGCACCCTGCTATTGCAGAATGTTGTGT
Source organism: Viola odorata (assembly GCA_963691705.1). NCBI lineage: Eukaryota > Viridiplantae > Streptophyta > Magnoliopsida > Malpighiales > Violaceae > Viola > Viola odorata. Next base: position 70,309,408 of record OY829540.1, read on the forward strand.
TTTGGGTTTGCCAGACAAAGACTATGGGGATGCAGTGACTGCCATTGTTGTTCTGGAGGAAGCAGCAACGAAAACACAGGGCAAAAAGTCAAAGCCTGCTTTAAGTTTGGAAGAACTATGTAAATGGACCAAAGACAAACTGGCACCATATAAGGTATAGTAGAATGACCATTTTTTTCAGACACTTTGTTTTGTGGAAATTGTGGTGGTTCTTAATTTGTTGGGGATCGTCTTTGCTCTTCATTTATGGTAGTTTTACCGTAGTTCTTCTAGTGGCCATTCTTACCCTAAAGACTGAAACTGCGTTAAGATCCACGTTAATGTTGAAAGGGTGTTTATTAGATCTTTGGTTTATCCGAGTCACCTTTCAAATTCTTCTGTTGTCTTAATGGCCTAAAGCTCGTTATTAGAAGCTAAGGCTAGAATAAACACAGATAAAATGCCTTCCTCATTTTCTGATTAAAGGTTTCCACCTGAATCATTTTAAATCTTCAAATATTTCTCTCATTTGTCTCTTTAAGCCGTTGTTGGAACTGATTATTTTTGTTGCGCTCTTTATATTGATTCATTAAATGGTGAAGCATATTATTTCACATTGGTGCATGACCTAATACTTAGGTCTATGTTACTTTTCCTTTTTCCAGCAACCTACTAAATTGTTCCTGTGGGACTCGCTACCTCGTAATGCCATGGGAAAGGTGTGTTTCCCTACCCCTTTGGGTTTCTCCTTTTCCTATTTTCCAAAATGGCAATTTGGTTTCCTGCACGAGCGATCATTTTATTGTGCAAGAAACACTTTTTTTTTACCTCATTAACAATTTTCTTTTCCTGCCATTTCAGGTGAATAAGAAAGAGCTGAAGAAAACGCTTGCTATGCAAGAGTGATCTTCCTTGCTGAACTGTTAGTTTTAGAGCATTCATTTGAGCAAAGAATAATGTTGGTGAGTGATAGAACACATTTAGTGCATATTTTTCCCTCTTTTCATAGGCTTTTTTAGATCTTCATGCTACTAATGTTACCTTATTTTCCCACTTTTTGCAGATCTAAGCTTTTGAGGAGGATATTCCAAGAAAATGCGTTTTTCACTGGATTTTGGACAGGATCCAAAGAATCCCGATCTCAGCAGAAGACAGTTTAGGAATATTACTCTAATCTGATTAGGATTCTATTTTTGTAATTCCTATAAATACTTTTGTAATTGGATCTCTCTTTTTTTTGGGCGCTTCCATAGACTCTTTCACTATTTCTGCCTCCGGCGCTGTTTGTTCTTATTTTAATAAACCGGAGCCTTGCTCCGGCTGGTAATATTTAGGAGTCTTTTCATCTTTTCTTCTTCTTTCAATAATGCAATTTATTTATTTATTTTGTTTTATTTCTAATATGAGCTGTTAAATTCTCCGTTCATCTAAAAAAAACAGTATTAACTTTTTGCATCAGGCTTGTTATTGTCTTTTAATTTTGTTCTTCAGGAATATAAATTAGAGATTGAACTTTAAGATCTTTGAGCTCCAAGTGAATTGGTGCCATTTTGGTTTTTTTGTTGGCCACTAGTGGGCGTGTGTGCCAAAGATAGCCTTGTAATATATAGGTTAATGATATTTTTGTCCGTAATGAGATCGAATTCACTTACCAGTCGAATTACATCATCTACAAAATATACTTAGACACGATAACGAACATAAGCCTCACGTTAAATAGTAACCGTGGCTTTTTTTTCTGAAGCTTCGTGAAGAACTCAATCTTCCAGTAATGAAATGGAGAGAAGCAAACATGAGTTTATGCGAAAAGAAAAATAAAGGTAATTATTGTATGTCCTCTTTATGAACTAGATCATGAGTTCGTTTCATATTATAGTAATAATAATTATGGAGAAATAAGGTGTAGTTTTTTTAAAAATTGCAATGTTTATATTAATAACTAGTACGATCCATCCCAACAAAAAAAATGAGGTAGAAAATATTTAGTATTATTTTGATTTCTATCTCGGTCCATACCTATGATACGGTACGTCCCATCTCAATACTAAAATTTATATCATAAATTAGCTGAATATTTGTAAATTTGTATATATAAAAATAGAAATCTGAAATACCAACAGAGATTAGAGAACGATATTTTGACCGGACCGGTATCGGTATATCTCATACAATCGTTAAACATGCCATTTCCTAGTTGACTATAAAATCTCACAAGAGTTGTGGCCCTAAATACGTCGAGGAATCAAGAACTACAGGTACCCCGATTTTTCCATCTTCCTTAGTTGTATTTTTTTTTTGTTTTTTCTTCAAATTATGCAATGAAAGTAATAATTCAGCAGCATCTGATTGTTATCTGTTTTTTTCCTTCATTCATTCTCGCAATTTATTCTGTCTGAATTGTGGAAACGGTAAAGATTGTTATAGTAGGCCTTGTTTCAACGAGTTTTCTTAGGTGGCTATTACGTGTTCGATAAAAGGCTTCAATGGTGGCTCTGGATATTCCTTTACCGGTGTGATTCTTGAATCTAACGAAAAAAACAGACAAATCTCACTATCTGACGGCGCTGGACTTTCTAATGACATCTTCACCAGCCAATTAAATCTTCCTGAGAATTTATGTTGCTTTGCTTATATTTCTGATACACTAGCACTACCAACACAATCTCACCCCCATGCCCATTATAACCCGCCCAAGTCAGCTCAATTGCCATCCATACTAGTGTTTGAAGACTGAACTACCCATATTATTTGATCTTCCTATAAGAAAATCGCATTGCCTAGGTCCTCTAAATGAATTCCTCCATGATATGGACATTGATTAATGTCGAGCAACTTTTATTGTCCAACAAATTTCTTGTCCTTAATTTTCATTTCTTCTAGAAGTACTTAAGTTTATGTTCTCATTATGTGAATGATAAGTTGGTTCCAAAGGAGGAGCGTATTCTTGAAAAGGAAAATAAAGAAGAAACCCATGTTTAAGCCATTTATATTAGACAAGCGACTCAGGTTCTCCTTGACGAGAAGAGTAACTTTTTAGGTGGAGTTTTCAGTCACCTCTGTTTGTGAAATGCTGGGTTCTTTTTGTAGTTTCATTCAAAGTCGCAATTTAAAGCTAGCTATTCGCATCAGAACTTTTAGCTACTGACTAAGTTAAGGAAAAATGAGATTAGATTCAAAAGAGTTTCATCAATCTTGTATGCATGATAACAAGCTTTTCAAATTTACAATCTACAGTAGGCGTTATTGCATTTATGCTCTTTTTCTTGTGGAAAACGGGGAGAAATTGAGCACTTTTCTGGGATGGAATTTCTGAAAGCATTTGGAGATGGAGTAGCAATACATGAGCTGATTGCCATAGTTTTTGAGGGCATGCAGATTGTTAAAGCAGCAACGGGCTTCATGTGCTGTGAATTCACAGTGACAAATCGCCAATCAGTTAATCTTAACCATCTCACTTGTCTGATAACCTCTTTTGTGATTCAATTTTATAAATATTTGTGATGTTAATGATTTCCCCCATGTGTGTAATAGGATGAAAATGGGGATTTGGCTGTTGGAGCATTGTCCACCATGGTAGATGGTATAGCTGCAACAGTAGCTTACTTTGTTGATGGAATTGATCAGTCAACTGTTGATTTCAGCATTTCATACTATCTAACGGCTAAGATTCATGTTCTCCTTCTTTCCTTCTTTACTGTTTTTTATCCCCTTTCAAAAGTTCTTTTGAGAAATGTTTGTGCACAAATCTGAAATTGTAAACATCTTAAAACTTGAGAGAACTTTTTGTGCGGCCATGAGTCTTTCTCATTCATCATCTGTGTTGATCAATACTAATCGCAGGACAAAGTGGAGATAGAGGCAAACATCGTCGGGAACAAGGGGAAGCTTACTTCAGTGGTGGTGAGGGTAAGAAGGAAAGAGAGTGGAGAGCTAATTGCTTTAGGCAGGCTATGGATGGCTTCAGCTGGGAAAAATGGAAACCAAATCAGTAAGCTTTGACAGACAGGATCTTTCCTCCATCACAATACTTACGGCCGAAAGGTGGAACTACTTTCAGATAAATGTATTTGGTACTCTCTTTTGTGTTTCAAATCTGTAAAATTCAACGATCTCACCACTAGCAAGATTCTGGTGCCTTGTTATACTGTGAGATTCTCTATATACGTTGATTTTTTAAATTATTATCAGAAGAAGGGTCGACATAAACCGACCCGTTTAATCAAAACAATATTGTTTTATCAAAACGACATTATTTTGATCTTATATAAAAAACTTGTTTTTTTCTTAATAAAATAATAAACGATCTGAAAAAATATAATAAAAAGAGTAAAAATACGAAAATTATAAAAAAAATCAGAAATTTATAAAAAAAAAGTTAAAAAATACAGAATGTTTTTATTATATTTTGCTGATTTTTTTCAATATTTTTAGTTTATTATATTTTTTTGATTTTTAATATTTTTAAATATTTTTTGTTTATTTATTTTTATTATATTTTTTATGATTTTTATAATTTATTTTTTAAATCTTATAGATTTTTTTTATAATTTTCTTACATTATTTTATATTTTTTCTGTATTTTCATTGTTTTATTATAAGTTTTCTGAATTTTCTACTCCCTCCGGAGGAAATAAACTCCGTTTTAGGATTTGCTTTTACTTTTCCGGCACGTATCTTAAAGCGGCCGGAATCATCACTATTTGAGACAATTTTGCCCCTAATTTTTTCTCGGAAGTACGTTAAGGATTAACGTACGTTCGGAAAAAAGTACGGAATTTTTTGAGGTAAAATAGTGAGTCATCCGGTCTCCTTAATATGCGTTCCCTATTAAATATTGGGATGCGAGGAAGACATTTATTTCCCTCCGGAGGGAGTATAATTTTTTTTTTAAATATTTTATTTTTAATATTATAGGAACGGAACTATATACCTATATGAGTCTCCAATTGAATTACCAATTCGGTCTAGTTTGATTCTGTTCTGATAACACTATGTGATATTATTAATTATTATTATGGACTGAACCCATGACTTACTTCGTAAACTTACCAAAGGTAACAATAAGGTGTCGAACTCAAATTTCAACCTCATCCTTAAAAAAAAAAATAGACGGGTAGACCCGTTTTTACGGGTCAAACCAGATTTAACTCACTTAATTGACGGGTTAAAAACTGTAACCTAAATTCGTCTAAAACGAATTAGGTACGGGTCGATCTGACGAATCAAACCTATTTTGAAGTAATCCGTTGCTAAAAGAATGAGGTAATTTCAGTCAAATGAACTCCAATAATTATAATCCCTAGTGATATGATTAGGAAAGATGGGATGACAAAATAATTGCTAGTTGGTCATATTCTTTTTCAAATAACAGGTGTCTTTAGTTCGGATAAGAATAATAATAAGAAAAGAAAAGCACCTTGTAACCGTTGCAATTTGCAATCATATAGTATCATTATAGAAGATGGAGGAGGGCCTACCTCACGTGAGGTTTGAAAAGGATGAGTCATGGAATATAAACAACCGCAAAGCTCCATTAACATAATCAATCAGCCATTAACAAAGAATTCTCATAACTATTCCCTCAATCAACCAAATGAAATCAGTGAGCTTAGATGTCACTGTTTCTGCTTTTCTAAGGAAGAAAGATGCAGAGAATTTCCCATCCCATCTCAATCCAAAATGGGAAAAGAAAAAGATGAGAGACAGCTATCATGGCCAATGTGACAATACCATGAGGCAATCATGGCCTATTATTATACCAACACTCAACTCAAGTGAGCCACCACAGTCCTCTTTTGATTAGGACAAACTATGGTACATTACATATATGTATTGAGGTAAAAGTATCTGGCAAGATGCATACAAGATGAGAGGCTTTTGTAGATGAATTCCTATCTACAACTGGAATACAACAAAAGGCCAAAAAAATGACAAGCCCTAATCACTAATCATGCACTATCACACCCACCTTCTTTTAGGTGTATACAACAATCATTATAACAACCACAAACACACCCCAAAAAATAAAATAAAAATAGAAACACAAACCAAGCCATATAGATTAGATTCCCTTAAGATTTGGATATGATCTCCTCTCCCTCAATGCTTCTCTTAGCTTCATCTTTAACCAAATTTCCTAGAGTGGATAGCTCCTCTTCTCCTTTAAATCCATTCCCTTCATCTCTAACTTTTGTTTCTTGCTCCACACAAGGTCCATAAGCCCAACTGCAGACTATGAAATATAGCACATTGATAGAACTGAGTATGACAAGAAGCCAGTAGAAGTTGTCGTAATGACCATTGTTTATGTTATTCGACACCCAGCCCTCTTTTCCCCCTCTTGAAGTAATATGAGCAACAGCACTCACTATAACAGTTGCCAACAGGTTCGCCACGGCCATTCCCAGTCCATTTAGAGCACCGGCTATGCTCGACATGCTCTTAGGAAACTCCGTGTAGTAGAATTCGGTTTGGCCAATCGCGTTCAATGCTTCTGCTAACCCATGAATGCAGTATTGTGGCACCAACCACATTGCAGACATGTCCACCACCCCTATAGGATTGTTTGAATACCCTTCTCGGATTGCTGTTCTTCGCCGAATGCCCTCAACAATTGCTGAAATCACCATTGCCACGCAAGACAGAACAAGTCCCATCCCCATCCTTAATTTAACACCAAGTCTCACTGGCTTTCCCTTAACTTTTGATGCCAATGGAAGGATGGCACGGTCATAAAGGATGATCCATAATGCTAGAGAAATGATTGTAAACATACCAAAAGAGCCTGCTGGGATTTCAAAGCTCGAATTGACATGCCGGTCCATGGAATTAGCTTGGAGCACTAGGAAAGAATTTTGGCTAACATTTATTGAAATCATAATCCCAGTAGACCATATTGGAATGACTTTGATAAGAGCTTTCAACTCTTCTACTTGCTCTACAGTGCAAAGACTCCATGGATTTGATGCTGATCCATCAGGGGTTACATCTTGTTCTGGATTTCGGATAATGCAGGCCTTGTTTAAGAACCTAATCACATAAATTGTATCAAAATCTTGATTTTCTAATCAATCATTTTTTGTATAAAGGAGAAGTTAATTCATCAAACAATGTTGGTACGTATATATATATATATACAGTTATACCTTAACTTGTTGGTTGGTGCAATAGCCTTTGAGTCCTTCCGGTGGTGGTACCAACCATCAGAATCCGTAGGAGGGAATGCAAGTTTCCGATTCTTATAAGCAGCCACAGGAACTTGCACAAAGCCAACAAACAGGCTCTTTCTTGCTTTTGGCTTAACATAAAATGGAGAAGCTAGGAAGAACAGCAATGCAGAGAAGAACATAATGATTGCAGGAACTCCAAATCCAACTCTCCATCCATAATGATCTTGAATATAGACAATCCCCATCAAGGAAATAAGAACAGAAATAGCTGCAGCAGCATACCACCAGCCGAAAAAGCTCTCCAAGATCCTCTCATTTCTGGGGTTAGCTTTGTTGTCAAGCTGATCAGCACCAAATGCCAAGGAACATGGCCTAACACCACCAGCTCCAATGGATATTAAAGCTAATGAAGATAACAACATAGTCATTTGGCCAGCTGTTGAGCTTTTACAGCTTTGCGGCTTTGTTATGTCACATTGAGGAGGTTTAGATTGTGGAATCACTGCTGTTAACCACAGAAGCACCATCCCCTGCATCATCCAAAAAGGTTCAATGAGAAACTGATCCTAGCAGTATTCAGATGATTTGCCTCATCTGAATCATTTTTGTCAATCACTTAATTGGAGGGTTGACGAGATTTTATGGATTCTATTCTAACCAATTCCAAAACAATAAACTCAATTCCATTTTTTTAAAGTTGGATACACAAACTAAACATGAGAATTCTATAATTATCTTCATTATAAATAAATCAAATGAATTGACCTCTACAAGAATCTTATACTTTTTGAAGCACAGTTATCTGAAGCTCATAAGGTTAAAGCGCTCCTAGAAGTAATTTCTCGATACACAAACTTTGAACCAACCACCTAAGAAGTGAGTGTCAAAGCACTCCCACCGACCACCTGTTGGTCTAAAATCTTATACTAAACAAGCTAATTTGGGTCAAGTGGTTAACTCTAAATTCTACTGATTACCATGTCAGGATTATGATTCATTGACAAGGATTTACTAAATTATTTCAACTACTCAACAGAATATAATATATGGGTCATCATAGTCTTAAAGGCAACTAATTATGTCATATAGATAAATAATGGACTAATGGAGATAGATGGCACATGCTAGCTCCATTTTTCTATTCCTTGTTAATGATGAGATACCAGATCGACACCAAGATCTAAACTTAGAGCCCACACACATATTTTCCCACAAACAAGGATGAGGCTGGATAGCTAGCTGACATCTCCAACCATGACCACCAGGTCAAGGCATTTATTTCGTTATATTTTCCTAGGTTATGGAAAAATGAAAGGAAAAAAAAATATCTCCTTTAAAGATGGTAGGTAAATATCAACATTTTTGTTTTGGGTCCATATGGACAGACAAATGCAACTTCCATATTGCAATGAAGAAAAGCTAGTAAAGCCTTAGGGAGTAAAAGGAAAAGGGTCCATCCCAACCAGAGCTGGTCCCCAACACTATTTTTTTTTTTTGGTTCGAAATGTAAGCTAAGTGTGTTGAACGAGTATCACCGAGTTCCAAACTCATTATTTACTAATTTATTTAAATCTTGATGTTTATATAATTTAGAAACGGATTTGCATACTTCCTATAGTTGGTTTCAGGTCCATTTTCAGTAAGATTCCTTCCTTGACAGTTTGGTCTTGTGGTTATCAAGTCAGTACTGTGACTATTTTGATATAATATAGTTTGAGGAAATGTACACTTTTGTTTTGTTTGAAAGAAGAAGAAAAAATAGGGCAAGCTATTTAGAACTTTAAAAAGCGGTATGACGAAATATTAGTCAAAGACATGAAAGACACTTAGATTGCAAATATACAAGTCAATGAGTCGACAAGTTAATTAAAAAATTCAACTATATTTCATTATTATTATCATAATCGAACTGAACAATAAAGCATTCGAGCTTTTTGGTCGGATTTTACCGCTAGGTCAATAGAATATAAATACACAGTCAGGCTACTTTTAAGAGCATGGGACTTTGGCAAGAGTGTTATTTTTTTATTTTTTGTTTATTTACACATGTATATAATTCATTTTTTTTAAGTGTTAACATAACACATTGTGAGTTGAATTGAAGCCTTCAAAATTGGAAAAACAATTGACATTATAGGCAAAGACATTCTAATAGCCATAGGTTAATTAATAGGTTTACTAGCTTATGTTGGCAGTAGTAACTAATTAGTAGTAATTTAATACTAGAAGAACTTGCCAACAAGATGATGGATACTTTTGGACCCTCCACCCTTTCAGCTCAACAAACAGATAGAATATAATTTAATACCAAGAGTGTGTTAAGTACCTCATAATTCGCACAACACAAGCATTTATTAAGTCTTCACCATCTTTTCAAATATTCCAAATACTATGTGCCAATTCCCTCACCTAACTCACATGGCCTCTAAGTCTAAGTCCCCACAAAAACACTGTTGTGAATTGTGATGGCTGTGTTAAGTGCTTCAAAGTTAGAAAACCTCTTCAAGTGTTCCTACTAGGAAGCATCCTTGAACAAGAAAAACACACAATTCAAGATTTCCCAACTCTCAAAACTCTTGGCAGGAAGATCAAAAACTTGATCTTAAAGTCAAACTGTAAAAGAGTTTTTCCTTTTGGTCCCCTCTCACGTCTCAACGATGTAGTTCTCACTTGTAGATTTACTGCCAACTAAAAGAGTTAAACAGCTAAAAGGTAGTACTAATGTTAGGTTATGACTTTATAGGGTAACTTTGAGAGTGAGAATGATTTAGCGTTTTTAATTAAAAAATAATCAAATAATTAAATTAAACCTCGTTATTTAAATATAAATTTCATGTCTTTTAAAGTGGAAAGTGTTAGCCTTTTGGAATAAAAAAATGCAGAACTACTACTAATCATTTATTTTAATGTAATCAATATAAAAAGCATCACCATTTCCCATAATGTATTGCTGGAAAGCCGAAAGTTCTCAATTATGAAGCAAAGCAACCCAAGTCCTAAAATGGCCCGATTTTAAAATCTCCCAATTGCAGATCATAAAATCCTCATCAAACTGAAAATTAAACACCAATGTAATGGAAACAAAATTAGTGCAGTAGAGTAAGGAGATTTTACCAAGAAACTGGAGATGGAGCCAAGGCCAATGGTGAGGTAGCGACCCAGGTAGGAATCAGAGATGAAAGCCCCAAAGAGAGGCGTGAAATTGGTAGCAGCACTCCACAAGAAGAGGATGCTGGTTCCTTTTGCCACCCCAACATGATAGTCTTTAATCAAATACAATATCATATTTGGCAACAACCCATAACTTGCTAGCTTCTCAAAACCCTCATTTGCTGCTCAATCAAACCAAAATTCAACAAAAATCTCATCAAAATTGAACCAAAAAATCCAATCTTCACTGAAACCAAATAAAAAACCAATCTTTTCTGGAAGAAATTGGAGTACCCATGATGAATGGCATGGTAATGAGACAGAAATTTAACAAAAAACTTATGAAATTGTACCCCACAATCCAATCTTAACAGAAACAAAAGAAGTGGAAAAAAACAATATTTAGAGTACCTATGATGAATGGCATAGTAATGAAGCCACCCTTTGCTCTTTTTGATGGAATGGGTTGGTGGGTCATGTCTCTTTGGCTACAAGAGAAGGCCTCTTCTTCCAATTTCTTCTCCATTCTTCAAAACTGAAACCCAGAAACCAAAATTGCTTGATTTCCTCCCCTTTTTTTGGATTTTCTTCCCTTCTTTCAGCGAAGGAAAAGGGAGAGCAGAGAGAGTGGAGGGAAGGAGGAGTGAAACGAGTGAATTAATGAAAGAGCTACAAAATATTTCGTCGTTGTGAGTTCAGAGTTTATAAGATTTTGGACACTGAAAGAAAGATGACTTAGGACTGAGGTGTGACAGCTGATAAAGAAAGAACAAAGGAGGGAGGGACTACAGGGGATATGTACCATTTTTATAATAATCATACTTAAGTTTGTGAGATTAATTAAAATATAAATTTTGTTATAATATTAAATTATTGAAGAGAGAAAAACATCCCATGATCGATGAACAAAACTTTTTGCTTGCCGGTTTCATATTTTTTGGGCACTGTTGCTTGCATAACATCCTCCTGTTCTTGCTAATATAATCATTGCTCTGATAAGGTGGGCAATGGCCATGGATTGCTGGGTGTTAAACAATTTTATTGATTCTTTTCTCAAGAGACCTTCAAATATGAAACAAGTTTATATTGAATCACCAGCTGCTTCGCATTTTGAGCCTAATCTGCAATATTGTTTGACACACATTTACCATCCTTTTAGATTTTTTTTAACTATTAGAAATATCTAAATCGCAATTTTTTATTGGAACTGGTAAGAACAACACCTCTGTGGAGATGCCACGTGACAGGCTACAATCTATATATATTATATACTACTTTTATTATATGAGATACTTTGGTATAGAATTTCTCCTTTTTTTGTTCACTTTACCACTCATCCTTAGTGCTATACTGATCACAAGTCAATGTCATCGCAGAGTGGACAGCTGAAAAATAAGATTTTGTTCTGATTTTTTTTTTCTTTTTGGATAATGGAAGTTGGAAATTTTTGCTTAGAGTGACAATGGATATAAGGATTATTTTATACATACAGATTGTGGAAAATCAAAGAAAATTGAATTCTAACGAGTTCAATGTATCGTGTGTTAATCAAATACGAAAAAAATTCAAAATTTTAAATTTTTCTATTAAAATCGAGGAATATTCTTAAGTTAGATATATATATATATATTACTTCAAAATATTTATCGGTGGATTTTAGAGAACTTATTTGAACATTCAAGCTAGGAATGAGTAGATCGGATAATAATATATAGATGTCTACACCAACCATATCTATTAATTATCTATTTATAGTATTCATTTATAAATGGTGTGAATATAGATATGCATATTTATTATTCACCATAAATAGTATGGTTTAGCGTGATTAATTATCCACATTATTTATGTATATATTTGATATATTTAAAACTAAAATATATAGTATATAGTCTTATAATATGCTAATTAATAATATATTTATTTTGTTATCTAATTTAAGTAAACCTTTGATAAAAAGAAATTAAATAAATATTGAATTGTTTGAGAAAACAAAGCAGTTTTGCAACCACCCAACCCTATTGTTAAATGCCTGAATTTACTCCATAGTTCACAAGTCAGTGTAGTCTATAAACAGCAGCCGCGGCCCATCTCCTCTCCTTTTGTTTGACAATTTCTTTCCCTTCAATCAAATTTCATCCACCAATGTAAACCTCACTCCTTTGTCAGACACTAGAAGTTTTCTCCTTTTAATAATATGAATATCCGCGAATATATATATTAAGTGTGGATATAATTTGACCTAATGTAAAATAAATGGTAATGGTGTGGATATGAATACGTTAAAAATTAATTAGTATAAATATGGTTCACGAGAATATCGTGAATTATTGATCCATCGTCATCCCCTCCCATCGATTTTTTTTGGTTTTTTCACAACTGAAGAAAATGTTTCAACTTCCATCATCCATTCCTTCACTTGCGCCGAGCTGGTGCCGTAAGTTGAGAATCATCATCAGAAGGTCATTTATTACAATTTTACAAGTAGTATTGGAATTACAAGGAAACGTTTTCTTGACGCAAACATCAAATGCAATAAGATTAGACCCCAACAAACACACTATACCTAAAACCCTGTCATCTCACCTCTGCTTCTATCACTTGTCACTCTCATTTTTTTGTCAATTCGTAGGACCATAGCCCTTCCTTTTGTAGGGACCCAACCCTTCGTTCGTTCATTAATTTTACATGAATTGGGCTCAAGAAGACAAGGGAATAACGACGCCCATGCCCTCCATATCCATGTAGGACTTTGCGTGCATTGTGGCCCTAAACCCTTCATTCTTCCCAATCCCACCCCATCAATAATAATGCAATCTAGCCTTTTCTTAATTTTAATTTATAGGAAAAAGTTCAAGCATTAGAGGAGAGATATCTAAGGGGGATGTTAGTGAAACCGATTTTCTATTTTTCATAACACGTGTAACTTATCTAATCCGCTTTATATTATCATATTTGAATAAACTGATCTAAAATATACTTAATGAGGGTAAGCTAGGGAATATTGAGTTTTCATTTTAAAAAGAAGAAATAGTTTTTACCACCCCTGAACTATCGTCGAAAATCAAAAACCTCTCTTGAACTTTATTTTTTGAAATTCGCCCCTCTGGACTATTGTTTTTGGGCAAAAAGCCCCTTCAATGCACATTTTTACAATTTTAAAAAAATTGTAAAAAATCTAAAAAAAAATGTAATTAACCTAAAAATCAAGAAACATTGTCAAAAATTCCAAAAATTCACAAAAAAATTGATTTAATTATGGACAAAAGGGGCTTTTTGCCCGAAAACAATAGTCCAGGGGGTGAATTTAAAAAAATGAAATTCAGGGGAGGTTTTTGATTTTCGACGATAGTTCAGGGGTGGTAAAAACTATTTCCCCTTTTTAAAATTTATAGAAAATCGATCTATGTGTATAAATTATGAATTTACTAAAACATGTATGCTAGCAACTTGTAATATAAACATAAACATATTCATTTCACCCATTTCGTAAAGTTTCTACTAAAGGTATGAATCGGATCTATATATACCCAACAATTGCGACATGGTTAGGCACATAATTAAATCTCTTATGATTTATTTTCTTTCTCCCCATGCTTGGTCTACAAGCTAAAAAGAAAAGGCACCACTTTTAACACCAGTACAGTTCATACAAATTGGTAGTGGAGATTTTCTTTTCTTTCAAGTGCTTTTTTTAAAGGTTAAAGCTAAAAGCCAACTAGCTAGTAGCCACGAAGCACACCTGCAGCTTCTGTTGTACGTGATGATCCACAAAATGATGTCCAAGCATTCCAATTATGAAAACTTATGCTTTTATTAAGAGAGGAAATATAACAAGAACTTCAGTCTAAAAAAATATTTCCGCCAACGAGATTAGTTTGCAGATTTTCTAGCGAAATGATGGTGTTCTACACCATACGTCTTCTATGATCGTCTGGATTCACCATATATAAGGAGCTTGCATTGTTGGTTTTGATTTACCAACCTATTTGATTTTGGTCGTCTAAAGCTGCATGAACGGTTTGATAATGAAATGAGTCCGTTCTTGATAAGGTTATGAGTGTGAGAAGATGCATATAATATACATGTGGTTGAGTTGCATTTAGGTCTGTAGGTTTGAAATTTGCAATTCCAGTTTTTTCATTCATGTCAGACCTTTCTGTAAGTAGTCAGTAGAATTATACAGTGGCATACAAAATTAGGAGCCAAAAGGGGTGAAAAATGTTAGCCAATCCCAACCGAAGTGTGACAATTATTGAGCTCTCATAATCTCACCTTATGCTATGGTAGGAATGCAGATAGATTTTGACTGGACCTTTTTATTCTGACTTCATGCCATAAAAAAGGTGACAGACCAATTCGTTGAATCTTTGGTTTTTTCTTCATCACTTTCCAATGGAAATATTTTATTATCAGGAATAAGGAGTTATGTGCATCGTTATCAATCTCGTACCATATCTAGTACGTTTTAATTCTTTGAATCTTTGGTTTTTTCTTCACCACTTTCCAATGGAAATACTTTATTATCAGGAATAAGGAGTTATATGCATCGTTATCAATCTCGTACTATATCTGGTACGTTTTATTTCAATACTAAAAAGTCTATCATAAGTGTTGAATGCTTATAAATTTATATGTAATTATATTATATCTATAGTATAAAATATCGAGATTGGTATTTTAACAGGGATCGATACGTCTCGTACTAATATCACTACCGAAACGCTCACCTATACACGATTGAAAGAAAAATGGTACCGCTACATTCTCAAGTGGTCAGGTCAAGAACCCTTTTCTACTAGATTTTTGACAGATTATTCCATTTCCAGTTGTAGTTATTGCATTTTGTTGAAAATATATGCTCACCACCGCTACCACACCACCTGCACATTAATTCCTAATTCAATTGTTAATTATACAAAGTTTCAGTGTCGTCTTTATGCGGTACTGCTTCTGAACCAGAACAAAGAGGAGAATGTATTTTCTTGCCTTTTTAGTTCATCAGTTTGGGTTATTTATAGATTATACATTAGAAAGTTCTGGTCCATTTGTAAACTTTTTGGTCTTCTGTATCAATTGTGGGTTACAGTACACACATGTATACCACTGACAGGAATGGCCTAATTGGTTAGCTCTTGCAAACTTTTTGAAAAGTTTTTATCCTACTTTGGTCAACAATTTCATCCCTAAAATTAAATGTCGTTTTGGGGGATGATACATTTTTTCACGCTGATTGATTTGGAAAAATCAAAATTCTTTCTTACTCTTTTATTTCTTGCATTGTCCATTATTTATTAGAAGTCACCACATCAATACAATTTACATTAAGAGTAGAATGGTAAATAATTTTTAAATTTGTATTGGAAAATGGAAAACGAAATACAATTTCGATCAATTTTCAACACCCAAAATAACATTTAATAAAATAAAAAGAAATAAAAGAGAAGATCCAACTTTTTTCTATCTTTTCAATTATCTTCTTTATTTTTCTTGAATTATCGTCAGCACTTCCTATAAGAATAAATTAGTAAAAGGGAAGTTCATTGGCTTCAAGAAAAAGGGTTTGCAACGGCAAGGGAACCCCACGTAATTTTTGGTGAATTAAAATTGTGAAAATTAAAAAAAATTAGGATAGGGACTTTATTGAGACAATTTAAACAAACATGGGTTCATTTAGAATTTAATTTATGTGGGGGGCTAAAACTATCTTTCAACTATCTCTTTTTAAGTCCGCCAAGAATTTAGAAGAAGAAGGGCCCAAGTTTGTACTTATTTGGGCTAAAAGCCTGACACTTAAGCCACTCACCAACCAATTTGTTTTACCAATTTTGCAGCAAGCAGCACACTTGAAAATGAAACTTCTCAATCCATGTTTTGGGAAGGCTGTCAAAACCACAAGTATCTTTGTACTTACTGGATTAAGAGTAGCGTAAATCATACTCCTACCAGATTGACCCATTAACGATAAAATATTTTTAACAACTATTTTTTCGTACACAAGAATCAACCTCATATCTCAAAATATTTAGATAGTTTTATACTTTCATCTTTTAAGTTAGAAGTTACTTGTAATCATAAATATTTGAATTTTGCAGTTCCAAATTACACAGTTCCATACAAAATTAGGAGCCAAAAAAGGTGAAAGTAGATTACTACCCAACCCAAGTGACAATCATTGAACTCTCATAATCACACCAAATGGTTTGTCGCAGATATTGACTGGGCCTTCTTTTTTTCTTTCTGATTTCATGCCTTAAGAAAAGGTGGCAATCAGACCAGTTCAGTTCTTGAATCTTAGTTATTTCATCACTTTCCACTTCTGAACCAACAAAGAGGAAGTACATGTTTAAAAATGTAAACACAAAGTTCATTGGAAAACTAAACATTAAACATACAAGTTGTCCAGCGCGTGTTACTGCTTAATTTTAAAGTTAAATTCGCATGTAACAAACATTTCTGATACGATAACACCCGCTGCCTTCGCAATCATAAGTTCCGTCACAAGTCCCACAAACTTTTTGATTAATGTTGCCACCATACATTTGAAGTGCCGCCTCGATTACGGGATTAGAGATGACTGTTCTGTCGGTAAAATGACCGCGAATAGACTCATCTCGTAGCATGCTGCTTTTGTAGTTAGCGCCCATCTTCCTCTTTGCCAGAGCCTCATAACCGGTCAGAGTCATCACATGCTCTTCGAAAGCTGCACACGCTGGAAAAACATTGCCTTCATCATCCTTTTGGCATCCATAGTTTTTGGAATTAATTAAAATTAAATTTATCTTTGTAATTGAGTGCCTCTCAATATGATCGTTGTTCATCCCCTATTTATAGAAAATTAAACTTGGGATCGAACTTTTGTCTGGTTAATCCTATGATATGTTGACAATTTTGAAGTTTACCAATTCAAAAATCTTGATTGCCAATGATTCACAAGTCACAAGACCTATGTAGCTCATTGATTGTTCGTATACGTGTTTGAAATTGTTGAGGTTTGAATCGGTACTAATCTAACTTGGTTATTGGTAAATTTGTGTAATTACCAATCCTAATGCAGTAAAAAATGGATATTATCCCAAGTATATGAGCATCCAACCTTTTATGCAATTTTCTGTTTTATATTTTCATGTTATAATCAGCACAGTAGGCATACCAGCATACAAGTAACTTAGCAAGTATATAAAAGTGTGTATTCTTCTGCATCAAGATTTAAAACTATATGATTATTGCAATAACATACAATTATTGAGGGTTCTACCAAATCCAACATTAGACAACCGAAAGTACAGAAGGATGGGATACTCTGCCCAATATTCAGGTCAACATCTGACAGTACAAAAAGATGCAAGCATTTCAATCTTCATCTCTTAACAAGCAGGGAGCTTACTCGATAAACTATTGGCGCAGGCATGCATTGATTCAATGATCCTCATAAAGTGCAGAACAGAACCGCACTTGGTCATCAAGAAGGTCACACATCAGACTTGCACCATTCCTCTAGTGTTGGTGTTACGACTCCGATATTTTTCATGTCAATGACATTGACTTGTTCAGAAAAATAGGATTCATGTCAGGAAATTGCAGAACCAATGAACCAAAATTAGAAATCTTTCACATTTGACTTCAAAATGGTTAAATCCATCATAAAACACATCAATACTTCTATGGACTTATCAGAGGAATGACCCAAGTTCCCTTGTACAGCACTAAAATTTAAGCTAACCTATTTTCCTGATTTCAGATAGCAGCTTTCCTCCAACTTATTTAGTTCTTCGAACATCTTTTTCTTTTCGTTCCATTTACTTTTTCCTTTTGTTGATAAGAATCATTTCCCATCACAACTAATAGTGTCAAAACCATTTTGCATTTACGTTTTGTTTGATAACCAGCTCTTTTCAATCATCTATCATCGTGCAGTCACTGTTTTGAAACTTTTAACAAGGTTTTACTTAAAGAGAGTTTAAGGTTTTTTCAGCACCCCAAAAATTATAGCAGCACCTATTCAAATGGTATCTATCACATTAAAAAGTGAAATCTTAGACTACCACATCCTCCAATATGTCCCCTATTCGTCAGCATTACTCTTAAAGCAAAGACAAGATATGTAACAAAGGATGCATACCATTATGTACGTCAGGAGTAGCAGCAGCAGTGGCATCAACAATAACAGTAACTGATTTGTAATCCAGTGCCACTGCATCAAAAACAGTCTGTCTAATGCAATTTGGAGTTTGAACACCTAAACACGCAAATTTGAGGGATCAAAAATTGTAAGAAGTATATTACTTGAATACCACTTAAATCAGCAGAGCCCTATTAAGTTACTTTACTTAGAAAGGCAGTTACCTGTGACAACTAAATTCTTGATCCCTTGACTCTGTAGAAATGAATGAAGATGGGTGGCAAAGAATGCACTAAAACGTGTCTTCACCAGCTTATAATCCTCTTCTTTGATCACAAGGCCATCAACCAGTTCTGCACCCACGCTTCCCTTGGAAATAGGGCCCACTTTTCCAGCAGAATACATATGCTGACGGAAAAGTTCAACATCCCTTCCCAATGGGTCATGCTCACGAACCACCTGAGCACACAAAGTCTCATTATTTCTACGTATGGAATAGACAAGCAGATTAAGTAATATGTATTTATATATAATAGAAACGAAGAACTGGCTCTTCTTATCCTAGTTTAAGCAAAAATTAAAACATGTTGCTGGGAATAGCTATTAAGGAACTGCTTATGACTGTGCATGAAGGCACAATAATTCTTGGGGACAACTAGCTCTTTCTTTGTTCCTTTCATATTGCACAACCCCACTGTCAATGTTGATTAAACTTCAAACAACCTAAATTTCTTAAATAATTCAAACAAACTAGAAGCACAGAACATGACCATTTATGAGCTCAGTAGATACAGCTAGCTCCCTTAACACAGAAAAACCACCATCGAAACTATAATTGGAGCGATTTACAGATTCTGGCCCACACAAAAATTAGAGTACCACTATCTTTTCCATCATTTGCCATTTCAAAATGTTTAGGTTCAATTTAGACATACTTTTTGGTAAATTTTTCATTATATAGAAATGAACTTCTCAGGAAAAATCCATAGCCTATGCACACAGAAAATTGGTCCTCACTCATCACCAAAATGGATCAAACTTACAGCAGCCTGGGAATACGAATTATGGGCATAACCAAGACCTACCCTCTTTCCAAAAACTCTCTCAGGAAACAAGCACAACAGCAGATTTCACAATGCAAAATAAGAAGGAAAGAAAACACAACTTTGGTTGCAAAGAAACTTATAGTAATGAATTAGCAAGAAGAGCACAAAGATAAGGCAACAAAGATGATTACCCAAACAACAAGGATGCGACGCTGCCTAGCAATATCGACGGCCTTGATCACATTTGGGACGATGGCTTTGCCTCCATTGACCCTCATCAATCCATCCTCAAGCACAAAATCCTTCTGCGATGGACAAAACAAAACCCACACACCATACAAGCAAAACTAGAAAATTAAATTATGTACAGCACAGAGAAACATAACAAGAGGGAAAAGGTAGAAGAAGGAGACCTGCATGTCAATGACCAGGAGAGCAGTTTGGCTCCATTTATCCGCCATGTCAGTTACTGTTTGGAGCTAAGAGAAAACAGGGATTAGCTTCAATATTCATCAACTCAATTCATTATCATCAATTTGTCCTTCTCGTCTTTGTCTTTTTTCATTGTTCCTTTTCCTTCGAAACTCAGTTGTTCGAACTTCAAATCCAAAGAGGAAAGATGATTAGCAGCACTGCAAAATCCTATTGGGCCTTCGTATTGATAAAGAAGGCCCACAAGAACTGTATATCTTATTAACATATGGGCTCAATTGAATTGAGTATGAACTATAAAAAATTTATATTAAAAAAAAAGTTAATATTGTTGGTAAATATTTTTTTTTAAAAAAAAAATCAGTCTGTTCAACCTGGTTAAGATTAAATAGTTTAAAATAATCCCAAATTGAACCATTAATTTATTCATTTTTAGTTCGCTATTCGGTTCGGTTTTGATAATACGAATTGTGGATATTATGGTGAGGTTATGTAATAAATGAGGTCATGGTTACGAAACAAGGACACCCTTCTGGTGACAGTGAGGAGGGGAAGGGTAATGGCCCTATGTCACTTGAGTGCAATCTAAAAGATGGTCTGGAAGGACCCGAAATGGGGTCCACACTCCACAGGGTCCCCTCTAATTCACATGAGTGCTCCCTGCCATGGGCCATGGCTTTGCTTTGCTTGCTTCATTTCTTTGAAGCTTTTTTCCAGATTCATATGGCTAAGGAACAAAGTATGAATTGCTATAATCAGAACTCATGATATAATATTTGTTCAAGTACATTAATCATTTCAAAATGTCGATACTCACTTTTGTTACAAAGTTACAAAATCATGTTCAGCTAATTTATACAAACATGAGCTACATGGTTAAAATTGAAATTACATAATTAAAATCGAACCGATCATACAAATTAAAAAAGGGCCTAGCTAAATTTAATAACATGTCAATTTTTGTAATGGATGTTTCTAGAGATTAAATCATCTATTAAGTCTAATTATTTTCCCAAATTGTCTCATTTAAAGTTAATTTTATTGTGATTGTACTTAAATAAATTATCATTTGTAATTAAAAGAATTTTGAAAAATTATGATTAGTATTTTAAGAGAAAATGGTAATGAAATTAAAAGTGTCTATACTCTATAGATACTCCTCATCGTTTCTGGCGAAGTGAGTTATGACCCGTTTAATAAAAACATATTATAAAAAAGTTGGAATAAGTGAATAATTGGCTCTTACTTTTTACTCTCAAGAAACGATTACAAAGAAATAAAATCTAAAAAAAATTAAATTTTATTTTACACATTATAAAAATACTTTTAGTTAAACACACCACCAACTCTCTTTCCATACGCATGCATTAAAGAAAAAAAAATCGAAAAAGGATAGAAGTGGAAAAGAAAATAAAAGTGTTCTTTGGTTAGCTAAGAATGGCACTTCTTGGAACAATTTTATATTTTTCTAAGGTATCAAGCGTTTGATTGACGGAATCAAAAGAGAAAATGATTCAAAAATTTGAGATTTTGAGATTTAGTGCGTTTGATTGATATAAGGAAAAAAAGTTGGATTCCCTTCCGTGACCTCTACTTTCCCTCAAAATGGGGGAAAGTGATTCTTTAGTTAGGAGGTAAGAAAAGTGATTCCCGAGTCTAGAAAAAGTTGTGTATATTTTTTCATTTTATTTTACTATATACATTAATCTATATTTAAAAAAATATAAATTTACATTCAACATTTTCTCATTATTACTTTTTATTTTGTTTGTTAATTTATTTTTTATCAAAAAATTTATTTGCATAATATTATGTTTAACTGTATTATATTTTACAATAAGTTAAAAATATTCATTTTGTATTATATTTAAAATACTTAAATTATTATTATTGTTTAAGGTAAAGTAGTAATTTTTTTTACTTTCCTTTAAGATTCCCTTATAAAACAAACATAAGAATAATATTTTTGTGTGAAACTTAAATGTCAACCAAAGGCAAAACACTAACATTTCCTTCAATCACTCTCCCACGAGAGTGATTCCAAACGAAAAAATAACATTTCGTCAACCAAACGCTATCTTAGGTATCATTTGATCGACGGAATCAAGGGGGGAGTGACTGGAAAATCTGAAATTTTGAGTTTTATTGTGTTTGATTAACACAAGAAAAATTGGACTTCCCCGGAATCCAACTTTCCTTAACCCTTCCCCTTTCTCCAAAAAATGAAAGAAAGTGATTCCCTAACTACAGGGTAGGGAAAGTAATTGGCTTAAATGGATTTTGGGCCCCTGCAGTCCAATTGATTGACTTTTTTCACCCCTCTAACGAATTTGACTTATCTCCTCCCTCAACTTATGCACCAAAAAAAATTTTCATCCCTCCCCCTGACGCCATCCACTTTTGCCGTCTGTTTGCTGACGTGGCGTGCCACGTCAACGTTTGCTGACGTGGCACGCCACGTCAATTGCCACGTCATTTTTTTAATACTTTTTTTACTTCTTTTTTTCTTTTCTTTTCTTCTTCCTCTGCACACCCCAACCTTCATCCAACTCTTCATCAAATTAATCAATTAATTAACCTAGCAATAAATTAATCAATCAAGCAATCCAACAAATTAATCAATCATCAATCCAGCAATTAATCGATTGGACTGCAGGGGCCCAAAATCCATTTAAGCCTTTTTTTCTTCCTTTTTTCTTTCTTCCTGGCCGCAGGGACGACCTCTCTCTCTTCTTCCCTTTTCTTTTCTTTTTTTTCTTTTTTTCTTCCTCCGCAGTGAATTTTTGAGGGTGTATTTTGGCTTTTTTGTGTTTGTGTTTGTTGGTGACGGTGGTGAGGGTGGATTTGTTGGTGCTGGCGGGGAAATGGTGGAGGTGACAGTGGCGGTGGCGGCAGTGGATCTGGTTGTGGTTGGGGAGGAGATCGGGTGTGGGTGGATTTGTTGGTGATGGATGCAGTGGAGGCCGGTGTTAGATTTGGTGATGATGATTGATGTGGGTGGCCGGCGGTTGCGGGTTGTGGCGAGGCTGGTGGAGTTGGTAGGGTTTGCGGGCGGCTTGGTGGAGGAGATCGGGTTTGGGTTGAGAGTTTGAAGAAGAAGAAAGATGAAGATTGATTAATTTGTTGGGTTAATCGATTAAATTTGCTGGATTAATCGATTAATTGCTGGATTGATGATTGATTAATTTGTTGGATTGCTTGATTGATTAATTTATTGCTAGGTTAATTAATTGATTAATTTGATGAAGAGTTGGATGAAGGTTGGGGTGTGCAGAGGAAGAAGAAAGAAGAAAAGAAAAGAAAAAGTAAAAAAAAATGACGTGGCACGCCACGTCAGCAAACAGACCGCAAAAGTGGATGGCGTCAGGGGGAGGGATGAAAAAAAAATTTAGTGCATAAGTTGAGGGAGGAGATAAGTCAAAAATTCGTTAGAGGGGTGAAAAAAGTCAATCAATTGGACTGCAGGGGCCCAAAATCCATTTAAGCCAAAGTAATTCCCGAATCTTGAGAAAGTTATGTTTTTTTTTTAAATTACAAATTTATTTATTTTATTTTACTATATACATTAATCTATATTTTTTTTAAAATGAGTTTATACTCAACCTTTTCTCATTATTATTTCTTATTTTGATTGTTAATTTATCTTTTATCAAATATCTTATTTGTACGATATTATTTTTAAATGTATTATATTTTAGAATAAGTTAAAATATTCATGTTGTATTGTATATAAAATAATTAAAATTTTATTATTGTTTAAAGATAAAGTAGTTAGTAATTTTTCTTACTTTTTTTTAGGATTCTCGAGTATAAAACAAACACAACAATAATATTTTCCTATAAATCTTAGATGCTAACCAAACGCAAAAAAACTAACTTCCACTTCAATCACTCTCTTAGGTATCACTCTTTCGGGAGAGTAATTTTAAAGGGAAAAAATTACATTCCGCCAACCAAACGTTATCTAAAAGGCAACGTTTATTTGAGAACGAAAAGAGTAATTATAACACCACAATAAATATATAAGGATATGGTGAAGTGATTTATGATGAAATAACGTATGATCCTTTAAATTCCTCATTATATCATACACGTCATCTTTTAAGTTCACATAGAGGGGAAGATTGTTGGGTGTATGAACTGTAAGTCCCAAATCGGATAAGAAATAAAAAAATGTAAATATAAGATAAATTGATTTTTTAATTGATGAGGTTTTTTGAAAAATCGTGAAAACCCAAAACAGACAATATCATTTTATGTAAAGAGATTGAGTTTTTATTTCTCTTTGACAAATCGTAGCGGAGTTGATGGTCTATGGACCTATGAGTTGGACTTTGATATTCGTAACACATCATGTCCAAACTGAACTAGAGTTTTTTTTTTTTTTTTAATAAGCTGGAATATTATTGGCCAAAGCATGGCAGAGAAGGGAAATAATTACACAAGATCAGCAACAGCGCTAGGCACAAAACCAGAACTGAACTGGAGTTGATGGGCCAATCTATGGGCTTTACTCAGTTCGCATGTGACAAAAATAAATATTATTAGAAAATTTTGTTTACTAAAGTCATAAAATTTCAAGAGTTTTTTTCACCATTATTTGTTTTTTTACATCATTATTTTACTATTAATTTTAATTTATATCTTTAATGACAATTTATATTTTTTATTAATAGTGCAAGTTATGTAACATGATTTGTTACTTAACTAACGTGATTGCTTCTTTCAAGCTTTTCATGTACCAAACCTATCATTAACTATAATGATTTTTTGGGATTAGTGCGCGGTGGCAATTTTGCTAAAAATCATAGAGTGAATGTTAAATTAAGATTAAATTTTCATTTAATAAAAAAAATTACTCTTTAATTTATTTATTTTTTTAATATGTATATACGTACTATTTAGTGTAAAAAGGTTTTGCAGTGTGTAAGTTTCGTGCAAGGTGCGTATTTGATACTCCCTCCGGTCTCGATTAATTGTTCACTGTCACTATTTCTGCCGCCTTGTAAAACGGCCGGAATAGTAACTATATGACCTCGAAAAAGTCCGAAATTTTTACACAACGTATATTAATCATTCACGTACGTTGAAAAAAAAATTCAGAATTTTTCGAGATCATATAGTTACTATTCCGGTCGTCTTGAAATACGTGCTAGAATAGTAAAATGACAATTAATCGAGACCGGAGGAGTACTAATTAATAATAGCGTGGTAATTAATTTAATATAACAAGAAAGGAAGGACAAACGTTTTGATGAGATTTAGGAAAATACTAATTGAGCTTCAAAATATTAATCAAGAAAGCTCAACAACATAGCTACAACAAGATTGAGAGAAATCTTAGTTAATTAGAGGGTACATACATACAATGCAACCCTACAAGAATTGACCTAAGGATGCTGAATAAGTTACAATTAAAGTCGTCATCAATCTTTATGGCAACGAACTTTCCACCTATAGCGCGACAAACATTTTGTCGCCGTAGATCGGAGCTTCTTGTAGGGCAGGAACATGCGGTAACCGGCGGGGGCACTGATTTAGTTCTTCTTGTTCCTTGAATACTAGAATGCATAGCATCATGAGCAATCAGCCTTGGATTTTGCGGCAGAGTGACTGCTAATGATGTTATATCATTCATATATTTTTATATATTATCGCAATTTAATACTACATAATTTCAAAAACTCCCACCGATTGCTGGAGACCAATAATCTGCACCATTCTCACTTCCAACATGCTGAGTGAATGACACAGGAACTAAGCATAGCCCTCTACTCCTCAAATCCTTTGCATTACCTTGCCCATCCTGTTTCACAAAATCATAAAAATCATTTTAGATATATAAACCACGTTCATTTTCGTATCTATTGGGTTAGAACTAATCTTATTTGTATTGGGTCGTTGTTGATGCTAGCTCACAACAGATAACTTCTTCTTCATATGCATAAGGATCGAACCAACTAAATCTTACTCGTTATATATGTATAGATTTTTCTTCTTCAATGAAGTCATGATATTTCGTTTTCTCTTTTTAATTTACAACAATCCATAATCTCACGAAGTTGACTTTTAAGAGTAATTTTTTTTTTATATGTCGAATAACCTAATTTATTATTATTATCATGTGTGTTATGATTACTAATTTGAATTATTCCACACCTAACCTAACGTACTAATTAATTAATGTATATATGTTTTACAGTATGATGATGAGGATGAGGAATTGAGGACTAATGATGATCATTATAATCAAATAAAGTAGAGATTATATGTTAATTAATGACCAATAAGTCAACTGAAGGAGGAAATTTCAATTTTGTAAACAATCAATTGGGTGGACAAGAAAAAAGGAGGAACTGGTTAGGGCCATCTTTTCCTTTTCATTTTCAACAGCTAATTTCCTAATTAATTACAAAAAAATATTTAAATAATTATAAAAGTATTAGCTCAACTTTAATTTGATTCTTATAGACCCGCCCGGATTATATATGATTGATCTGATTAACTTTGATAAGGAATCAAAGAATAGTTAAGTGTTTTAATTAGAGATTAGTAATAAAAAGCATTCTTTGTCCATGTTTTTATGAGATTGATGGATCCAATAAAGCAGTAGAGCATAATACCTGACTTTTCTCTTCAGGAAATGCACGACTCCTTTCTCCTTGAACCTAACAACAATTGTTTTCTTTCCCCCCATTAGTAAAAGTGCACGATACATTTCTTAAAGAATCAAGAAAAGGAGAGAGAAAGCAAGAAATAGAGAGAGAAAGTGTTTTCCTTTTTGCTTTGGGAAATGAGAGAACAGAATTGAAAGAGTACATTTATGGGTTACTTACAGAGTGCTGGTTATGGTTTCTCATGTTTGATGCCATGTAAGGAGAGGAAAGAGCCTGATCATATTCAGTTCAAGAGATTATTGTTTTTAATAACTAGTAAAAAGAATGCAATTAGCTAGCTAATTAAGGGGAGGGGAAGAAAAGCAGATGAGAAGAATAATTGAGGTAGCTAGGTAGTGACTTTAGCATGCATGCTTTGGATTTGTTTATTCTCACGCACTGATTTCAGAGTGAAATGGGTGCAGAGAGTGTAGAAATGAATGTGGAAGGAAACATCACCTCAATTTGACTCTGAAGGAATCTGATATACCCAATAGCTTCTAACAAGACAGAGGCCGTGTCAGTCTGCAAAAGCACATCACACTTCTATATATAAACTCATCTTTTTTCATCAATCTTCTTTCTTTCTTTATTCATGTTAAAAAGAAGGAGACCCAGTTGAGTAAAGATGAAGAAATAACCATATTCACAAAAAAGAAAAAAGAAAAAGATCTGTACTAATGTACTATACTTAGTACAGCTTTACGGGTTTAAGCAATGGAAAAGAAAAAGAGAAATGAACTGCTTTGTTATTGGTTGGTCTTATAAGATAAGATAAAAGAGGGGTAAGTATGTGTGTGTGTGATTTACCTTTCCAAAAGGGGAAACTAGTTGGTGAAGGGCTGTGATTCTATCCCCAAGCTTCTCCTTCCTCACCTGAAAAAAAATCCATAAATATAAAATAGATGAAGAAACATAGCAGAAGAATCACACATGCTCAAAGAAATGGACATTCAAGAAAGACATCAGCTAGGCAGTAGCAGCAGCAGACATGCACACATGCATTACATAGAAATAAAGAAAGAGAGAGAGAAGCTCTATGTTCTTGAAGAGGATGATGATGGTGATGTGTCATGCATGAGTCACCTTTAGTGGTGGCTGGTTTGAAGAGGATTGAACCCTAGCTTTCTTGCACACCCCACCAGTTGCTGTGCTATTACACTACAATCAGTTAAACAAAACAAAACAAAATACATTATTAATTAAAAACCCAAATGCAGCAACAAAAAAAATCACTAGAGATTTTTTTTTTTACCGTTAGAGTTGAGACTTAAATTTAAGACCCTACTGTACTTTCCCATCAGAAGACAAGACATAATTAATTAAATTACCTCAGATGATTGATCTGGAAGTTGATTAATAGTGTGGTTATAGGAGAAGTCCAAGATATTGCTACTACTACTTAAACTTGTGATACAAGACCTAGGGGAAGAGGCTGGCATATTGACTGCTACTTGGGTCCAACAAGCTGCTGCTGCTGCTACTGGCCTAAGTGCTGCTTGAAATTCTTCATCTGAGTAGAGCTGGTTATTAGTACTGTTTTGGGATATTAGTTCTTGTTTTACATGATCTACAGCGGAAAGTACTCCATGAGATGGATTATTATTGGAATTCAAGATTTGGTCTTCTGCCCAATTTTCCAACTTTCTGTGCTGAAAATGATGAGTCAGCTGCTGCTGCTGCTGCCCAAACCTATCTTCTTCTCCTGTCAACCCACCCCTGAAAAACATGCCACACCCTAATTAATTAAACAAATCCCTACCATTAGTATTTTGTCAAAAAGAAAGAAAAAATCTAACTTAAAAGACCAAAGACTCAACAAAATATTTCATGTACAAGCAAGATACCCAAGTAATAATAGACCATTTCAAGAAACTTAAAAAGAGGAAAAAGGAGTTCAATTTCTAGGATCAAACAACAACAAAAAAGCCAAGCTCATGTAATAATATATCATGGAGACAAAACTCAGAAAACTTAAAGCGAATTAGTTATATATGTGTGTGTGTGTGTGTGTGTGTGATGACTAAACTCATAAAGATAATAATGAAATTGAACTTGAAAGAGAAAATAGAGGGAGGGAGGGAGAGTTAATTACAGAAGCAGTTGGCTCCATGACTGTGGAAGCTGTTCTTGGTTATGATCAGCAGGAAAAGAATTGAAAGGAAGTGAAGGAGAATTATTAGAGGATCCAAGAACATATTGAGGAGGAAAGAAAGCTGGTGAAGAAGCTGATAAGAAAGCTGCAGAAGAAGGTTGTTGTTGTTGCAGTGGATGCATGCTCCACCAACTAGGGTTTCCTGCCATCATCACCTTATAACTTCTGATGAAAGAGATCTTCTTGTTGAAACAAAACAACTTATTATAAACTT
This sequence comes from Viola odorata, assembly GCA_963691705.1. Lineage (NCBI taxonomy): Eukaryota > Viridiplantae > Streptophyta > Magnoliopsida > Malpighiales > Violaceae > Viola > Viola odorata. The sequence continues at coordinate 70,338,331 of OY829540.1, forward strand.
CAATTCATGATCCTTCTTCAAAAGAGAGAAAAAGCCATAACAATCTTTCCTTTCTCTCCCTCCTTGTTTTTACACCGGAAAAAAAAGAGACCTTTGGTTTAAAGCTTTAAAGATGAGAGTTTCCTTTTCTGTTTGCTTTTGCCCAGAAGTGGTTGAAGAAACTTTGAGTCTGTGTCTTACAAAGAATTTTTATAGAGAAGGATGTGATTGTGGGGTTAATGAGCTTTTTCCTTCTTATTTCATATATTTACCATCGTCTCTTTTATTCTTTTGCTGCTTTTGCTTTATCATAAAGTGGGGGCAACAAAAGCTGGTGGGCAGTGTGTTTTCAGCCCTTAAACTAATGCTTAATGCTCTAGATCAGTAGCTTATATACACGCCTAGCTTCCTTGATTTGGGGGTACTATAGTCTATAGTATATACATTGGGATTGTTTTGGAGATTAACAGTTAGGGTTAGAGTTGGATTAATTGAAAAATTATAAAGTAGTACTTCAGAATATAATCACATCATACTTTACACTCTCAATAAATTATTAGCGGCAAATTTCACCATTTAATTAGATGACGCATTAGATGACGCGATATTACGAGAGTATCTAATAAATATTCATATCAGTATTTATTCATTTCATATTATTATGTATGTGTATATATCTTTTTTTATGTATCATGCTCTCTCTTTTTGAGTGCAATAATTCAACTGAGCAAACAAAATTACAGAATCTATGTATGATGTATCCCAACATTTTTCACTACAATATGCCAAAGAGCTCTGTTGGCAAAATTACCTTTTGCGCCATCACACCATTATATTATATGGATCGATGATGTACTATATTAGTATATTGTTTTGTTTTCATGGTGTGGCATGTTGTTGTTGGAGGCTGCTAATTACTTGCACTCACACGGTCACACCACATGCTTCCAAGCAAAAAGATATGGGCTAAGCTATATTTTGAGAGATTTGAAGGTGCGGGACACAGTACCATGGCTGAACTTACAAATTCTATTTGCTAATAATATATATAATTCTGATTTTTTATATTGGAGTTCTTCATGGTCCCTCTCATGGTTTTATGGATCATTTCATGAACTAACCCATGAACGTAATCTGCTGCAGTGCTGCTGGCAGCAGTAATAACGATTTCATGTCATGAGTGCGCTTATTGGTTGGTGTATCATCCCATGAACCAGCCCAAATAAACATTTTAATTTGCTGACAGGAATGAATTTTTCAAGAAACGTTCGTGGTTGAGTTCATGGGAGCATGACGAAAACTGACCTAGCTAGTTCAATCCAAACCATAAAAGATGAACCGAACAAGACCCTAATTGTTTTAAAACGGTTTGGTTTGGTTTGGTTTGAGATTTAGTACCTGGCGGCTGATAATTAATGTGGATACTGTGGTGTTGGAAACAAATTGTCCATTACTGATTAAATTCTTCATTACGATGTTTTCCCATTGAATCATGTTGGTCCTGTGGTTAATGATGCTTTTCTTTTGTATTTGTCTCCTTTGAAATTCCTCTTAACATAATCGATTATATTAAGTGAATCTTAACCTTTAAAAATAAACGAATGATTACGATGTATTATAGTATAATTTTCCTTTTATAAGTTACTATAATTAAAAGATTATTCCGGTAAGTATTTTTATGATTTTTAATTAATTAAAAATTAACATGCTATTGCATATGCGACTGTAATTCAACTATGTCATTTTTATAACGTAGGGTATGAAAATAGATTGATAGATTGATGTTGATGAAAACAGTGAAAATCATAGGACGATGACAATTCTTTGGCTGAAGTCCGAAGAAAATCACGAATGCAATCCAGCATCAATTGGCCCACGATTGGTCGAGATGAATGAAAATGATAGTTTTGAGGAATCCAAATTAATATATAGATCATGGAATTGTAGCCATTGAGAATACAACAGACAATTAAAGCACTACTAATTACATTATTATCCCAAATAAGACAAATATTTCATGATATGCTCTTTTTTATATTGTTTATTAAAAGAAAATTTGCAAGAATAATTCGGGTAGTGAAAAAAATATGATCTTTCTCTCTATTTAGCAATTTTAATTAGTGTGTTAATATACATAAAATTTAAATATTATATATTATTTATTTGTTAGAAAATAAATAAATTAGTGATATAAAAAAGGAAAATAAAATCTTATATTCGATAGACTTTTGTAAAAAGAAATGTTTAACCCTTTTTTAGATTGCATGTTTAAACAGATAACGATCTGTGTTTCCATGTTGATTGTTCGAAAAGCTTTGCACGGAATTGATTCATGGTGAAAAGAGATTTAAAGCTTCATTTTCCTTTCGCCTTTGCCTCTTCTTTCTTGTCAATCAACCAAAAAGACTCACAAAAGAGTCTAGTCACTCCATTAGTCATTGGCTCAAAGAATCCCATCAAAAACAAAACTTTGACCATTTGTCTAACATAAAGCTAGCAGCAAAATTAAATAAATAAAACACATAAAGTAAAAAGAAAATCAAAAAAAAAAAACTATAGAATTTGCTATAGAATACTCCCTCCGTTTGGAATTAAAGGTCGTTTACTATTTGGGCACGCATATTAAGGAGGCCGGATAACTCGGAACCGAACCAAATGGACATTAACCATTTTGTTTTAGGTGTTTTGATTTTATGACGTTAAAACATTTTCCCAAGCTTCTGCATTTCTAAAACTCTTACTCACACACGAAAGATATAATTATAGTCACAAGTTGATATTGTCACAAAACATGTAAACCCAAATCATTGGAAAATAAAGGAAACGCTATATCTTCTCTTAGTCGCTATTGGTGTGCTTGGATTAGATCAGTCAAAAAACAATTACATCACATTTTGCACACGATTCCACTGAGAAAAAGAAAACAAAGTGTATTTGATTTGTAGGCAACGAAGAACATGTTAAAGAAAGCTAACAATGATAGCACCACCAATTTCCCATCACTTTATAGGGATGCAACCATTGATTAGGCCTATGTTGTCTTTATAAGCCATAGCATAAAGCACCAAACAAATATCGCGCCTACGCATCAGGTAAATCCATCCATGATCTCTATTTACGACTCACGAGCTAATCCGCTACTCGAGATTATGTCGGAAAGCGTCAAGACTAGCAAAATCTCTCCAAGAAGTTGGAAGAATTCAAGCATTGAGGAAAATAATTTCTGTGGCATAAAGATGCAAAGAATGATTCCCCCTACTTAATTAATTAGGGGAATGGATGCTTTTGAAGAAAAATATTGATTCTTTAACGATGTTGTATACACTAGTCTACAATCATTTTCTTCCTGCTGCTAAATCCTACTTACTGATTGGGATTCTTTTGACTGGGTACACCGCCGCTGTGCCTCTGCATTGCAGACACTGGGTCACCGCATCTAGGACACCGGAATGATGGGGAAGCAGCACACCGTGTTCTGAGACAGTAATAGCAATACCTGACAACGGGAAAAATTCAAACTATCAACCACATTCTATCCTGCATTTCTTTAATGCAACATACACTAGTCACAGAATGCCTCTAAAAATACAGGGCAAACTAGGGTCATGAATACGTCATTCATGGCGTAGAATTATAACACAAATTTTATCCCTAAGGTGCAGACAAGGGTAATGCAACGATTTTGCAACTGCAATTTGCATCCTAAACCAGTAGGTAGGAACTAAGATAAAATATGTAAAAACAAGTGATGAAAATATGACTTAACAATGAATAGTTGTCTGCAACTTTACACAATCCAAAGAGGGTAAAAATAATCATGTACCTGTGCTGACAAGGGAGAGCGAGAAAAGGGATGGTTGGAGTTGCCTGACAAATTGGGCACACACCATCATCTGCTGGGGAATTTGAAGATTTATCTTTTGAAAATGGGCTGAGAAACTTTTTGATGGATGATGAGTTGAGAAGGGGAAGAAGCAGCAACAACATCTCCTGTATATCAGACAATACGCCAGAACAATTCATCATGAAAGATGCATTCAGTTTGTACCTAAATTTTGCACTCCAACAATGTGTAACAGGAAAGAACTTTAATAGTGTTGCAATTATAATGTTAGCATATTTCAATATGGATTCTTTAATTCAGAGATGAATGAGCGTTGAAAGAATAGCATTCATAGCCCTAATCTTGTAAACAGCACAAATGTTATCCCAAAGCACATACTAAAAACCACCCCTACTCACCCCCACCATCCACTCTCCCAACCCAACCCCCAGCTTAACCAACATTTGAGTGGTTCATTCGCAAGTATTCTATACTCCGACTAGTAAAATCACATAAAGTGCACAACTTCTAGGCAATCAATCACAAAATAGCGGGTGTTCACTTCAGCAAATTTCACACAGTGCTTTCATAATAATGCAAGACAAATGATGTTTTGCAACAAAAAAACACTTGGCAGTTCATTGACTCCAATAATACTTCAAGAAAGGATGGAAACAAGAGCAGTACCTGCCAAAAAATAACAAAACCATACCCGATCCATGTAGTTATTCACAAAACCAGGCATGTTTAGTTTACACCATCTCATTCTCATACCCTATTTGCTAATTACCCGCAGATATGGAATACCCACTGGGTACACATTAACCTAACACAATCTTACTGATCTCAATGAAATGTTCGTATTTACTAGACAGGACTACTTACCGATTAATACTGCATTGTGCCTAAAAATCTCAAAATTAGAAAAGAAACGCATTGGGTATTGAGGTCCCGCATTACACTCATAAAAATCTATAAACTAAGTAAATACACATAAATATTATGCGAATAATATATGTAAATATCGTAAGGGCTCGATTAACAGTGAGTATTAAGTTCAAAAAACAAAAACCGTCCCATTTATAACAGGGAATCATAAGCAGGAAACTAACTGTTCTGGTCAGGCACCCGCATTTACCCATTCAATTTCCATCCCGAATTTTAAGTCTATAGCATCATACTCGAATGATTTAACATGTCAAAAAGTGATTAAGACTTAAGAGTGGCAACAAATATATGGAACTAGTTAGCAGCACACAGAAATTAAATGCTGGCATTATCCTGGCTGTCAGACATGAGCAATGTACACAGGATAACCAATAACAAAAAACATAGCATGAGACAGAATAGGAAAAAACAAACATATCCTTGCAAGTTATGGGAGATCTGATGCTAAATTTAAACAGTAAAATCAATTACCGAAAATTCATTCCACACTAATTGGCGGTTCATGTACTCGAAGCTAACAGCCCTGTTCATGTTAGGGGCTCCATATACAAGCCTTGCTCGTAACACTCTTTCAATGAGGTTCCTAAACCTGAATCAGAACAACAAACCAAACTGAACGATCATTAACTTCAAGGAAGGGCTAAACTGAATAGTCTTCTCATAAGTCAAACTCTGTATTTCCAGAACACAAAATCACCACGGAAAAAAAAAACAATGAATCTTTACTGTAAAATGTTGATTTTTTCCAAATTGTACATATACATCCTTCCTCTCCTGATAGATTTCAAATAAAAGCACCGCCTCGTTTTACATTCTAATGCTGACAGAAAATAAAGTTGAGAAAGTAAAAAACTTACCTTCCTGTATAAAGAAATATGAGTAGGTTGCCAAATGAAGCAGCCCTATAAAGTCCCTCAACGCGTTGTATCAAAATCCATGCCTGCCTTGCTAACGGCCTCTGAGAAATACACCATGAAAAATCAGAATTCAGTCAAACCCGCCCATCCAATCCAGGAAAATTATTCACTAAAGTTAAATATAGGTGATGATACCTGCTCAGAATCTCCCCATCTACGAAAAGCGGAAAATGACTGCATGCGAGCCCAGAAATACTGGCCACCAACAGTGGCAATGCAGTACCAAATTTTCTGGGCAACAGTAAGTCCAGGTCCTTCCAAACCTGTCCTGACTGTAGGAAACAGAACAAGCACAAGTTAGAAAGCATAAGTAGGTAGCCTTGCTATGGACAGAAAGGGTGAAACAAATACATTAGATATGCATTCCTTAGCTGGGATTTGCTAATTTTGTATGTGCCCCATCCCAGGTCTTTCATCTCTTTGAAGCATATAGAAAAACGCAGGTTCTGTATGTGAAAATGTACAGCATTTACACAATAATGTTCTAAAAAATCCAAACAACAGATACTACTGCCTTCCATTTTAATTTCCAGAAGACAGATATTGGCCATGGAGAGCAACTATAAAAAAATCCTATAGGAAAATACTCTTATCACGTAATATGTGAATCCATAAAGAGCCAGCACTTATAGTTGTGCATCTCTTGTTACTGACTAACCAACCTACAACTGTCCCAACATTTTGACAAAGTAAATACCAACACTCTAGACTCTAGTTATGCAACAGAATGTCGAAAGGATTACAACCCGAACTTTCAAACTTCAGAATAAGAGTCTACGCTAAACAGTTATTCGTAGGAAAAATAGTCCAACAGAATTCCCACATGACACTGACCTAGATTTACAAAGTACAAGCATAAGCAAGAGCTCAGCAGACCTGCTCACCTTTTCCTCTCAATTCCATTGCGCGTTCATCTCTATACCTCAGATTCATAAGAGCATTTCCAGGAGTAGGCTTATCTACCCAGATAGAGAACCTCCAAATAAGAAACTCAAGGAAAGCATCGAGTTCCGGCTCAAATTGAAATAACATTCCTGGCTAATGCAAATAAATTACGAACACAAATTAAAACATTGCTCAATTTCACACCAAAAAATAGTTCAAAAAAGTACATAAACCAGAAGGTATACCTTCATTAGAGAAAAAACCTTCACCAATTGCTCTTTTAACATCGCTGACATTTCCACATCCAACCGCCCAGCATCAAATTGATTAACTCTAGATATTGAAATTGGTATAATAGACTGCAATAGAGATAAAAATTAGAAATCAACCATAAAACTCGAAAAATAACAACTTCTCAAGCATAAACGCATCATAAAATCTTCACAAGTTAAAGCCCAGATTGAAAAATCCAAGCATACTGCAAATGCCCAAATTCGCACAAATTGGATAGATGAACAGTACCCTTTTTCAATTTAAGCTCCACAACCATGTTACCGACAAGTATCAAACAGAATTAAACTGAAGGATACAATTTCTTTTTCTCTTCCATACAAAAAGTAGAAAACAAGGGAAACCCAACTAATAGTTGCAAGAAAACAGTATAATAGCAAGAGGAAGCTATATTGGATAGGAAAACAGCAAGAGGAATCAAATAAAGTTGAGAAATTTATAACCTGGTGGGAGGGTGTGTTTGATTGCCACTGAGGGAGCAATTTCAGGTATGTCTGAGCCCATTCGTTTTCGTGTGGTGGTGGCGACGAAAAGTTGGGATTGGTGCCACTCATTTTCCAGTGGCCTGGAGAGGCGGAGCCGATGATACCAGTAGTAGTGTATGGGTTGCAGGGATTTCACTCCTCTAATTTATTGTTTCGAGAGAAAAATCTGGTGTGCTTTGGTAAGCAGGTGTCACCAAAGAGGTGGGCTAGTTGCAGCAAATCCAGTAATTTGCATTTACTTTTTTAAAGTATAGAATACGAGGAAGACTGGAAGAAAAGCTATGAGCAATCCGGGAGAATGCCTTCTTAATAATTGTGCATAGAGTCACATGGAGTGCTATAAGAACTTTTTGGGGGGGGGGGGGGGGGGTGGTGATAGCACATGAGGAACGAGCCACGAGGACACATAAATGGACTATTGGCAGGAATTCTTTGTGGACAAGAAGGGTATTTTGGTCTTATCAGCATTTTGCTAATAAGCTATCAAAAGAAATGCTCTATTTCTTTCCGTTGCTAAGTAGCCCCTTTCGCTTGTGTAAAAGTTCCAAATATCACCTTATAATTTACATTTGACTAAATCGCACCTTCTTCCATTAACCTCAATCTAATAATTTCCCACATAGTCACCCAACTTAATGGAAAAAACTTAATAGAAAAAATCATCTTAATGTCCTGTTGGAGAATGAGTTTCCAACCTTTATAGTAAATAAGAAAATGCTAACAAGACTCGAACCCTTGTACCTTTCTCAACAATGACAAGAAGAAAGACAAAAGGGTGTCATTATATTGATTGTATTTCCTCTTTTAGGAGCTCTTCTTCTACATTGGAGGTATATTACTCATTCATCGCCGAAGGGTTAGAAAAAGAAGAATAGAACCTGCCGAGGACCAACGCGTAGACATTTTAACAATTCTAAACCATGATGGGAAGATTTTGTATGAAAACATCATTGATGCTGTTAGAATAGTGTATATAAGTATATGTATACGGTGTACGTATTGGTAGAAGTAGAGTATAGTGTACAAACTATATATAGGTGTATACCCATTCATTTAATGTTAAGAATTCACTTTTCTCATTTGGTATTTTACATGGTAGCGGAGCAAAGTGAGATCTCTCCCGGTTGTTTCTACTCGGACCGTCGTACCGGCCTCGTGTACTCTCACCGCCCCGACAGAAAGGAGCGGCCGGCCGCGGCGAGTCGAACGCAGGTGGAATCACCCAATTCCGGCGAGGGACGGGCCGCCAAGCGCAGCTGAAGCTTCAGCCGCCGTCGTCCACGTGCCGGCGCGTGGGAGCGCGTGCTGCCGCCTTCTCCGCCGCCGTCAGCTGGGTTTTGGTCGGCTCGTCATTTCCGGCAGGTACCTTGTGTCGTCTTGCTATTTTGACGACGTTTGCTGTTCATTCTTTTGAAAATCCGAAATTGCCCTTGGGTATTACTGTTCATGGTTCTTGTTGGCTGATTTGTGTCAATTTGCTACGAATTTATCTCGTATTTGCTGCTCGTTTTGTGCTCTGAATTTGTCACTGGTTCTTGTTGGCTGATTTGTGTCAATTTGCTACGGATTTATCTCGTATTTGCTGCGCATTTATACTGTAGTTGCTACTAAAGATGACAGAAAATAAAGAAATTGTTGTTGCTGTTCCACTCTTGGTTGTTCCTAATTTGAGTAAAATTACGGAGCATAAATTGAATCATACTAATTTTCTTGAGTGGAGAAAGACAATTAAATTATATCTTCGTAGTATTGAAAAAGTTAGTCATTTGAGTGAGGATCCTCCAACTGATGAGAATGAGCAAATTTGGGTAAGGGAGGATGCTCAATTATTCTTGCAACTAATGAATTCAATGGATAGTGAAATTATTGGGTTGGTTAATCATTGTGAAACTGTGAAGGAGCTAGTTGATTATCTGGAATTCTTATACTCTGGTAAAGGGAATATATCTAGGATGTATGATGTGTGCAGAGCCTTTTATCGAGCTGAGAAGGAAGGGGAATCCCTTATGAATTACTTCATGGATTTCAAGAAAACCTATGAGGAACTAAACATGTTGTTGCCTTTTAGTGCTGACATTAAAGTGCAACAGACTCAGAGAGAACAGATGGCTACAATGAGTTTCCTTGCGGGCCTCTGATGCGAATCCACGCATCCAGTTACCGTTACCACCAGCTGGTCCAATGACTCGAGCCAGAGCCCAACGACTTCAAGACCGATTGTCATCCCTCATCCACAAAGAGCTAGAATCTGAGATGACAAGTGAGAGGACTGCACTTAGGGAGAAGACGGCAAAGATAGTGAATCTTCTCACTTTTGCCTTGACCGATGATGACGTGGGTCAAACGGCAATTGACCGTTATGCGCACAACGGCACTTGATCAACTGGCACAATCGGCCTTGGTCAAACGGCATTTGACCATTCTATCGGCACGCGTCCATTTCTCTCAAAACGGCACTTACCGTTTTGACTCATCCGTTGCCGTTTGCTTCAACATTTCCGCGTGTCCGTTTTGGCGCCTATCTGCCCTTGAATGAAACGGCTCCTGCCCGATTGGTCCCTACCTCTATCGGCACTTGTCCGTTTCTGTTGTCCAGAAGCTGCACGCGTTTATTGCTTTTACTTTGTTTAGCTAATTAATTAAATAGACATTTAGTTCATTAGTTAAGTATCTACTTTATGTAATATTCCTCTTTTGGAATTAGGGTTTATTTGTAACCTATATAAGGAGCCTTTTGGCCTCCTTAGAAAGGGGCTGTTATTTGATAAATTGAGTTAATCTCTTCAATCTCCGCCCCTTGTTCAAGTTGGTTGAACCTTGTTATTCTTGAGTCCGCAATACTTGAGTCTTATACAAGTAAATCTTGGAATTGCATTATTGTCTCGTTTATCTTAGTGTGATTCTCACATTGTTGAGTCTAGTCCTAAGAACCCGATTCAAGACCCTTGACTTGAAATCGATTAGGGCACTTAGCACAGGTTAGCTAGTGGTCTAAGCTCGTACATGTCGAGTTATCTATCAGTTCTATCTATTCCGCAGGAAATCCGTCTTTGAACAAAGATCACAGTTGGTGTTACGCATCCTAAGGAACCAGGATCGTATCAGTTGGTAGCGGAGCTTAAGGCGTTCAAAGATTGGTAAGTATCGTTCTTTGTTTCAAGTTTTCGTTGTTGAAATCGGTAAATCTTTCTTCTCCATTCCAGAACCGATTTCCTTGCTGTACTTGGTTAGTATATGTGCAAATTCTGGTCAGTTGTCAAAATTGTTTTAACGTATCAGTTGGTATCCGAATTGGGTGATATTGGTGTCGTTAGAAAGCTATATCTGTGTAGATTCCGAATCAAAAAGGAATCGAGTGATTTGGACATCTTAAACGAAAGTTACAAGCATTCTACTAAGGCTGGGTTTTGTGCATTCAGGATAAAAAAAAATTTGATTATAAGTTGGTACGAACACCTGATTTGATTCATTCCAGTGATAGGAAAATTGATTTGTGTTGTTTGTTGACCGATCCCACATCTGTCAAAATTATTGGGATTGCATGTGCAAATATTTTATTGAGTGTACTTTTAGAATTGCACAAAAGTGTTCTGAAAAGTAGAAGGCGACCCATCCTTCCACTTTGTTTTGTCCCGCACCCACTAGCTTTTCCCATAGGAATATTCTCTGTTTTTGTCTTCCACTTATTAAAGGCAAAACTTAGTTTATTCTCTCACCCATGCACCAAATATACCATAGATTGAGGATTACTTTTGTTTGAGTCGTTCGAGTCAAATAAAGCTTTTCTTTGATTCTTTAATATTGTCTTCCACTCCACTTGATATTTGTTTAATTGATTGATCTTGCAATTAATCAAATACCAAGTATCCCGTTTTGTTTGAAGCTAGTTGTCTCTTGAGAGTCTTCTTGGCAGCTTTCCATTGGATTCTTGAGTCTCACTAACGCTTGAACATTGCAGGAGATTTTGTGTGATTTTTGTGAGATTATTAGAGTGATTAAACACGAGAGTAAACACGTGAGGGAGCGCTAGGTTAGTGCAATTTTACATTTTCTTTTGTGTTGTGAATTTCAGGCACTTAAAGATGTCTCAAGAAGGAGCACAACCCGATCTGTCGGCTATGTTAGCCAACATAACGGAACAACTTAGAGCCATGACAGAACGGCAACTAACTGCCGATGCAAGGATGGCTAGAGTCGAAGCGTTAGCTACTCTAAACCCAAATCCGAGAGCAGTGAATAGAGCAGCTGATGACAGAACCGATGGATATATAACAGAACCGTCCGACGAGGATGACAACGCCCGTCGACCACGTGAAGTGAATCGGCAGCGTGACATGGTCAACGTTCCTCCTAGACGACTTGCTAGACGTGGACCACAAATCCCACAACCCGATCTGGAAGAGGAACCTGACGGAGGGGAAGGATATATATATGCTCGGGATGGTCCGAGAGGGGAAAGACGAGGGGAACGGGTTGGTAGAAGAGAATGGGAAGATGACCGCTTGGATGCTAATCTCAGCAGCATCAAAATGAAGATACCGCCGTTTGAGGGTACCGATGACCCTGATGCATTCCTGACTTGGGAACGGAAGATAGACGCTATCTTTTTATGCCACAATTATTCGGAGAGTAAAAAGGTTCAGCTGGCAGCCGTTGAATTCAGTGGCTACGCTAGTCATTGGTGGGAGCAGCTCAACCTGAAGAGAGCAGCCGTTTATGCTGGCCCGATTGATAATTGGGGCGAGATGAAACAGGCAATGAGGCAACGGTTTGTTCCGATTCACTTTCACCGTCAGCTTCATCAACGGCTTCAGACCTTAAAGCAAGGCAGCAAGAGTGTTGGAGCCTATTTCAATGAGATGGAGATTGCTTTAGCACAGGCAAAGGTTACTGAGGAACCTGAGGTAACGATGGCTAGGTTCAGTGCTGGTTTGAACGCAGATATTGCCGATGCTTTGGAGCTGACGCAATACAACACTATCGAGGAGATGCTTCACATGGCTCAAAAGATTGAGAAGCATCGGAAGGCTAAGAATTCTTCTAGGCCTACCGGTTCTACAACTTGGAAGAAGTCATCTTGGAGTAAGGACGATAGAACGGTTCCTACCGTTTCAAAGAATCCTTCCAGTGCCGTTATCCCTTCCAAAACGGCAACTACGAAACCTTACACTCCACCAGTGGATCGGCCAGCCACTAAAGACATTGTGTGTTTCAAATGCAACGGCCGAGGGCATAAGAAATCAGAATGCCCAAATAGGAGAGTCTTTATCATCCGGCCGAATGGAGAGGAGGAATCGGACGATGAGCCAGCACAATCGGCACCCGAGACCGATAGTAGTTCCGACTCCGATAGTGACTATCAGGAGAGAGAGCAGGTTCGGTTACTGGTAGTCCGACGGAACCTGAGCGTCCAGACCACCGAAGAGGTGTGTGATGAGGAGCAGCGGACCAATCTGTTTCACACCCGAGGTGTGATTGATAACAAAGGATGCTCCATTATTATTGACAACGGCAGCTGTACAAACTGTGCCAGTGCGTTGATGGTCTACAAGTTGGCCTTGCCAACATTGAAGCATCCGAAACCATATCATCTACATTGGATGACGGATGCTAACGGTATTAAGGTGACCAAACAAGTACTTGTTAAGTTTCGGATCGGCAAATACAATGATGAAGTTCTCTGTGATGTTGTGCTGATGCAAGCTAGCCATATCCTCCTTGGCCGACCATGGCAGTTTGATAGAGAGGCGAATCATGAAGGGAAGCGCAATCTCTACAAGATAGTAAAGGATGGCAAGAAATTCACCTTGGCACCATTAACCCAAGCTGAAGTGTTTGAAGATCAGCAATGGCTTGCTAAGTCTCATGTTGAGTATGAAATTGCCAAACAGCTTGAGAAAGAAAAAGAAGGCTTAAGAGTGAAACATAAAGAGCAAAATATTGAGTGTGTGAGCCTTCAACATTCGCATGAAAACAGCAAGCATGCAGAGGGAGAGAGTAAACATTCGCACGAAAAGAGTAAGCGTGCTGAGAGTGGCATTGAGAGAAAAGGAGAGGCAAATAAAAAGAAATTGAGTGTATATGCCAAGGGGAGCGAAGTTGAGGAAAACGTTTCTTCTCAAAAATCTTTTGGCAAAAGCCGTCCCCTTTTTCTCATCCGTTTCCGTTCTTACTGTTTGCTAACGGGTACAACGGATCGGCAGCCTACCGTTCCGATTGGTGTTTCTTCTCTCTTGCAGGAATTTGAAGATGTTCTACCCGAGGAGATACCACATGGTTTACCTCCGATTCGAGGCATTGAACATCAGATAGACTTTGCCCCTGGATCGGCAATTCCACATCGGCCTGCTTACCGATCCAATCCAGAGGAAACCAAGGAGCTACAACGGCAAGTGGACGATTTGCTTGCGCGTGGGTACGTTCGGGAGAGTCTATCCCCATGTGTCGTTCCAGTCATTCTAGTCCCGAAGAAGGATGGAACTTGGAGAATGTGTGTTGACTGCCGGGCAATCAACAAAATCACTGTAAAGTATCGTCACCCTATTCCTCGTTTAGATGATATGTTAGACGAATTAAGTGGCAGCAAAATCTTTTCTAAAATCGATTTAATGAGTGGATACCACCAAATTCGCATGAAAGAAGGGGATGAATGGAAAACTGCTTTTAAAACAAAGTACGGTTTATATGAATGGATGGTTATGCTGTTTGGTTTAACTAATGCCCCTAGCACCTTTATGAGGTTAATGAACCATGTACTTCGGCACTTACTTGGCAGATTTGTTGTGGTTTATTTTGATGACATTTTAATCTATAGCAAATCCGTTGATGAGCATGTTTTACATCTTAGGGAAGTCTTTCTAACACTTCGTGAACAGAAATTATTTGCTAAACCTAGTAAGTGTTCTTTCGCAATAGAACAAGTTGGTTTTCTTGGTTTTATTGTGAGTACAGATGGCGTTAAAGTGGATGCAGAAAAGATCCGCGCGATTCAGGAGTGGCCAACACCCAAGACCGTTAGTGACGTCAGATCCTTCCATGGCTTGGCAAGCTTCTATCGGCGCTTTGTGAAGGACTTTAGCACCATCGCTGTCCCATTGAATGATCTAACAAAGAAGAATACTGCCTTCCGATGGGAACAGCCACATGAAGAGGCGTTTACTACCCTAAAGGAACGGCTTTGTACCGCTCCAGTACTAGCTTTGCCCGATTTCACTAAGGCGTTTGAGATAGAGTGTGACGCCAGCGGGTTAGGAATCGGTGTCGTTCTGATGCAAGAGAAACGGCCGATTGCCTATTTCAGCGAGAAGCTCAAGGATGCTCAGCTCAGGTACCCGACATATGACAAGGAATTCTATGCCCTTGTTCGCGCATTGGAAACATGGCAACACTACCTGATGCCGAGAGAGTTTATCATCCACACTGATCATTTGAGCTTAAAGTACCTCAAGGGACAAGGGAAGCTAAATCGGAGACATGCTGCTTGGATGGAATTTATTGAAGCTTTCCCTTATCATATTCAGTACAAGCAAGGTAAAGAGAACATTGTTGTCGATGCACTATCTCGACGGTATGTGTTAATTACTTCTCTTAATGCTAAGTTGCTTGGATTTTCGCACATCATAGAACTCTATGCTACCGATTCTGATTTTGGTAATATCTATATGCATGGTGTTTCTATTTCTGGTTCTAAATTCTATAAGCATGAGGGGTATTTATTTCGGGGTAAAAATTTGTGTATTCCTCATTGCTCTCTTCGTGAATTACTTGTGCATGAAGCCCATAGTGGTGGTTTGATGGGCCACTTTGGCGTGACTAAGACTTTAGATGTTTTGAATGATCATTTTTATTGGCCTCACATGAAGCGTGATGTTGTGCGCATCATCGCTAGATGTTTAGTTTGCCGCAGAGCCAAATCTAAGTCTGTTGGTCATGGAGAGTACATGCCGTTACCTGTTCCTTCTCATCCTTGGACCGATTTATCCATGGATTTTGTTGTCGGACTGCCTAAGTCTAAAAACGGCAAGGATTCTGTTTTTCTTGTAGTGGACAGATTTTCGAAAATGTCCCATTTTATTCCATGTTCTACTACGTGTGATGCTACTCAGATTGCTGATTTATTCTTTCGTGAAGTAGTACGTTTGCATGGAATTCCTTTGACGATTGTGAGTGATAGGGATACTAAGTTTCTTAGCCATTTTTGGCGTGTCTTGTGGAAGAAACTTGGTACTAAATTGTTATATTCTACTTCTTATCACCCACAAACGGATGGCCAAACAGAGGTGGTAAATCGGACTCTTGGCTCCCTTTTGCGCACCTTAGTTCGTAAGCATGTTTCTACTTGGGTTGATCATTTACCGTTTATTGAATTTGCTTACAACCGTGCTGTTCATTCTACTACTCATTACTCACCGTTTGAGCTTGTTTATGGATTTAATCCTAGAACTGTTTTGGATTTAACTCCTTTACCGTTGAGTGATGTTGTAAGTTTAGATGGTGAACAGAAGGCTGATTTTGTCAAGCAATTACATGCTAAGGCAAAACAGAACATTGAGCGTATGAATGAGAAGCTTGTGCAGAAACGGAACGAGGGCCGACGGCTAGTGACGTTTCAGGTTGGCGATTGGGTCTGGTTGCATATGCGCAAGGAGCGTTTTCCTGACCAACGCCGCGGCAAGCTATCACCTCGAGGAGACGGACCGTTCCAGATTATTGAGAAGATCAACAACAATGCCTATAAACTGGCGTTGCCGAGTGAGTATGGTGCCGTTAGCTCCACTTTCAATGTTTCTGACTTAGTTTTGTTTGATGCAGATGACGAGTATGGACTTGCGGATGATGCCGATACGGATTCGAGGACGAATCCTTCCGAAGGGGGAGGGAATGATGCGAATCCACGCATCCAGTTACCGTTACCACCAGCTGGTCCAATGACTCGAGCCAGAGCCCAACGACTTCAAGACCGATTGTCATCCCTCATCCACAAAGAGCTAGAATCTGAGATGACAAGTGAGAGGACTGCACTTAGGGAGAAGACGGCAAAGATAGTGAATCTTCTCACTTTTGCCTTGACCGATGATGACGTGGGTCAAACGGCAATTGACCGTTATGCGCACAACGGCACTTGATCAACTGGCACAATCGGCCTTGGTCAAACGGCATTTGACCATTCTATCGGCACGCGTCCGTTTCTCTCAAAATGGCACTTACCGTTTTGACTCATCCGTTGCCGTTTGCTTCAACATTTCCGCGTGTCCGTTTTGGCGCCTATCTGCCCTTGAATGAAACGGCTCCTGCCCGATTGGTCCCTACCTCTATCGGCACTTGTCCGTTTCTGTTGTCCAGAAGCTGCACGCGTTTATTGCTTTTACTTTGTTTAGCTAATTAATTAAATAGACATTTAGTTCATTAGTTAAGTATCTACTTTATGTAATATTCCTCTTTTGGAATTAGGGTTTATTTGTAACCTATAGAAGGAGCCTTTTGGCCTCCTTAGAAAGGGGCTGTTATTTGATAAATTGAGTTAATCTCTTCAATCTCCGCCCCTTGTTCAAGTTGGTTGAACCTTGTTATTCTTGAGTCCGCAATACTTGAGTCTTATACAAGTAAATCTTGGAATTGCATTATTGTCTCGTTTATCTTAGTGTGATTCTCACATTGTTGAGTCTAGTCCTAAGAACCCGATTCAAGACCCTTGACTTGAAATCGATTAGGGCACTTAGCACAGGTTAGCTAGTGGTCTAAGCTCGTACTTGTCGAGTTATCTATCAGTTCTATCTATTCCGCAGGAAATCCGTCTTTGAACAAAGATCACAGTTGGTGTTACGCATCCTAAGGAACCAGGATCGTATCAGCCTCTCTACAGAGTTTGAGACTGCAAAGTCTCAAATCCTATCTAGTGGTGATATCCCCTCTCTTTAGGAAGCTTTCAGTCGGATATTGCGAACTGAGAGTACTCTACCCTCTCAGGATACCACTTCTCTTGTTGTCAAAGGAGGTGGAAGGGAAAGGACTAGTTACAGAGCTGAT
This sequence comes from Viola odorata, assembly GCA_963691705.1. NCBI lineage: Eukaryota > Viridiplantae > Streptophyta > Magnoliopsida > Malpighiales > Violaceae > Viola > Viola odorata. The sequence goes on from OY829540.1 coordinate 70,355,685, forward strand.
GTCAGGGGTCGAGATGGCGATTACAAAGGGGGTGACCTCAGTGATGTTATCTGTTTTTACTACAAGGAACCTGGTCATACAAAGCGGTTTTGTAAGAAACTACAGAATCGCAATCAGAGAATGAAGTCAGCTAATGTGGCCATGCTTCCTGGTTCTTCATCTGGTCAGCCTAAGGAACTTGAATCAGTTGAGTCAGGTAAAACATGTCTGGTTACCACTTCTGATAGGTGGGTGATCGACTCGGGTGCAAATGAGCACATGACAGGTAATCCCAATATATTCTCAAACTTTAAGAAATTTGGGACATTTACTCCGGTCACTATTGCGGATGACACCACCCGCAATGTTGAGGGTTCTAGCATAGTTGAACCAACTTCTGAGATTACTATGTCATCTGTACTTAGGCTACCTGAGTTGGTATTTAATTTGATGTCAGTCAGTAAGCTCACAAAAGACCTCAACTGTTTCATCTCATTTTTCCCTGATCATTGTCTTTTTCAGGATCTAGTAACGAAGCGGGTCTTTGGTAGAGGACATGTATCTGGTGGTCTCTATATCCTTGATCAGTGGGTACCGAAGTCAGTAGCTTGTGTCAGCAGTACCTCTGTGTTTGAAGCGCACTGTCGTTTGGGACATCCATGTATGCAGTATCTATGACAATTGTGTCCACAATTCAAGTCTACTACTTCTCTTGATTGTGAGTCTTGTCATTTTGCTAAACATCATCGCATGTCTTTGGGTCCGCGTACTAGTAAGCGTGCGAATTCTGCTTTTGAATTAGTTCATTCAGATGTTTGGGGTCCATGTCCTGTAACCTCCAAACCCGGATTTAGATTTTTTATAACATTTGTGGATGATTATTCTAGAATGACTTGGATATATTTTATGAAGAATTATTCTGAGGTGTTTTCTCATTTTTGTGCATTTTGTACTGAGATTCAAACTCAGTTTGGTATATCTGTTCGTATGTTGCGAAGTGATAATGCTAAGGAATATATGTCTGAACTCTTTCATAAGTATATGACTCAGCATGGTCTCTTGCATCAAACTTCATGTGTTGACACACCATCTCAAAATGGTGTGGCTGAGAGGAAGAATAGACACCTTCTAGAAACTGCCCGTGCTCTCTTATTTCAGAATAAGGTTCCTAAGCAGTTTTGGGCTGACGCTGTGTCTACAGCATGTTTCTTGATTAACAGGATGTCGTCTGCAGTTCTAGATGATGATATTCCAATCACCGTTCTTACCCCTGGAAAACCATTATTCCCCATTGAGCCAAAGATTTTTGGTAGCACGTTATGTTCGTGATGTTCGTCCTCACATCACAAAGTTGGACCCTAAGGCGTTGAAGTGTGTCTTCTTGGGATATTCCCGGCTTCAGAAGGGATATAGATGCTACTCTCCGGATCTCCAAAAGTACCTTGTGTCTACTGATGTTGCCTTCTCTGAACAGGTACCATTCTTCTCATCTCATCCTACTCTCACTCGACAGGATGATGATCATGATGATGATGATTGGCTAGTTTATTCCTCCACCCCTTTGGGTGATTCTCAGCCTTCTTCTTCGGGTACTTCTGCGGAACCTCTTGGAGAGAGTGTCCCCATTCAGCATCCTGATCTTTCAGTTATGAGAGACCCGCCTTGCAGTGATCCTTTTTCGGGTACTTCTGCGGAACCTCTTGGAGAGAGTGTTCAGATTCAGCATCCTGATCTTCCAGTTATGAGAGACCCACCTTGTAGTGATCCTCCTGTGCCACCAATTGATACATGTCCTCCACCAGATTCCTTATAACCTGATCCACCTATTGATCTGGATTTACCAATTAGTATTTGCAAAGGTAAACGACACTGTAAATCTATCTACTCCATTGCTAACTATGTCTCTTATGATCACCTGTCTTCTTCGACATGTGCTCTGATTTCCTCTCTAGATTCGGTTGTTGTTCCTAACACTGTTCAGGAAGCATTGAATCACCCTGGTTGGAAGAATGCAATGCTTGAGGAGATTATTGCTTTAGAGGATAATCAGACGTGGGATTTGGTGACTTTGCCCAAAGACAAGAAGGCGGTTGGTTGCAAATGGGTCTTTGCAGTAAAAGTCAATCCTGATGGCTCTGTGGCACGACTTAAGGCCAGACTTGTTGCCAAAGGATATGCCCAAACATATGGGGTGGATTATTCAGACACCTTCTCTCCTGTTGCCAAGTTATCCTCTGTTCACTTGTTCATCTCTCTGGCTGCCTCTAGGGACTGGCCTCTACATTAGTTGGACATCAAGAATGCTTTTCTTCATGGTGACTTACAGGAAGAAGTCTAGATGGAGCAACCACCTGGGTTTGTTGCTCAGGGGGAGTGTGGGAAAGTTTGTCACTTGAAGAAAGCTTTATATGGTCTAAAACAGAGTCCTCGTGCTTGGTTTGGCAAGTTCAGTGAGGTAGTCTTAGAGTTTGGTATGCAAAAGAGTCAGTGTGATCATTCAGTTTTCTATAGAAGATATGCTGCTGGTATTATTCTGCTCGTGGTGTATGTGGATGACATTATTATTACAGGAGATGATAGTGTTGGGATCTCTCTGCTCAAATCGTTCCTGCATACCAAGTTTAGTACAAAAGACTTGGACCAACTGAAATACTTTCTTGGGATAGAAGTTTCAAGGAGCAACAAAGGTATCTTTTTAACTTAGAGAAAGTATGTTCTTGATCTTCTTACAGAAACAGGAAAGTTAGGAGTCAAGCCTTGCAGCACACCCATGGCCTCCAATATTCATCTTACTAAAGATGATGCTGAATTGTTTGATGATCCCGAGAGGTACAGGAGATTAGTTGGGAAACTAAACTATCTCTGCGTGACTCGTCCTGACATCACCTTCGCGGTTAATGTTGTCAGTCAGTTCATGTCTGCTCCAACAGATAAGCATTGGAAAACTCTGGAGCATATCTTGTGTTATTTGAAAGGGGCACCTGGTCTCGGGATACTATACAGTAATCATGGTCATACACAGATTGATTGTTTTGCAGATGCTGATTGGGCTGGGTCTAAGATTGATAGGAGGTCAATAACCGGCTACTGTGTTTTTGTTGGTGGGAATCTGATCTCATGGAGGAGCAAGAAACAGAATGTGGTATCGCGATCTAGTGCAGAATCTGAATATCGAGCAATGGCACAATCCTCCTGTGAGATTTTGTGGTTGTGGCAACTTCTAGATGAGGTTGGTATGGTTCATTCATCTCCATCAAAGCTCTGGTGTGATAATCAAGTTGCTCTTCATATTGCTTCAAATCCAGTGTACCATGAGAGAACTAAACACATTGAAGTGGATTGCCACTTCATCCGTGAGAAGATTCAGGAGAACCTCATCTCCACTCAGTATGTGAAGACGGGAGAACAGCTGGGTGATTTGTTTACAAAAGCTCTCCCAGGTCCTCGAGTGAACTATCTTTGTAACAAGCTGGGCATGATTAATATCTATGCTCCAGCTTGAGGGGGGGTGTTAGAATAGTGTATATAAGTATATGTATACGGTGTACGTATTGGTAGAAGTAGAGTATAGTGTACAAACTATATATAGGTGTATACCCATTCATTTAATGTTAAGAATTCACTTTTCTCATTTGGTATTTTACAGATGCCACTGAGGAATTCGACTCAAAGCACTACATTGGGGAGGGAGGATACGGAACTGTTTATAAAGCTACAATGGCGACAAATAAAGTATTCGCGGTCAAAAAGCTTCATCAGCCCCAAATAGGAACTGTGACTAATTTCAAAGCTTTCGAGAGTGAGATCCGAGCGGTAACAAATATTCGACATCGAAACATTGTTGATAAGTATGAATACGGGGTAGGGGTATTTTTGTAAAGTCTATTGTTCGGTGGTGAGATTCCGGTGACTATTCAGCTTTCACGATCATCTGCAAAGCATGGATTTTAGGCATAAAAATTCCAACGATCGAGTCAGTAAGGTTAATGAACAGTAGCTATAACTATCGATATGGCGGAGCTTAATTGTGGTGAGGTGGTCATTTGCTTTGTATAGTATATTCCCTCTTGAATGAGGGAGGAGCTATTTTATACTCCCCTCGGAGTGAATTGGAATCTTTCAGTATAATATTAGGTAATGATGGGAACAATAATGATGGTATTTTATGGTCGGATTAGTGGAGAAGGGAATCTTCCCTTCAAACGGTCATGTGGTGGTGGGCCAAAGTGAGGCTGACATGTGTAGTAGTGGTTGGTCTCTATCGTTACTGTACCCGGTTTATACATATAAAATAGAGATATTGGTGATACCCGAGATTATCGATAGCCTACCAAGTTCAAGATGGCTTGACCCCCTTCTTGATCCTATCGGGCACCGATAAGTCCCACAGATTACAAAAACGTCGTAAATGCCCCTGTTGTATTTATTTGGATTATCAATTGTGAAGCTTTACGGGTTCTGCTAGCATCCTAAACACTCTTTTCTGGTGTATAAGTTCATAGAGAAGGGAAGTCTGAGGATGAATTTCGCCAGTTCGGAACAAGCAATGGAGATGGATTGGATGAAAAGGGTAAACATCATCAAAGGTGTGGCCAATGCTTTATCTTATATGCACAATGATTGCTTTCTACCAATAATCCATGAGACATTTCCAGCAGCAATGTTCTTTTGGATTTGGAGTATGAAGCTCATGTTTCTGATTTCGGCACGGCGAGACTCCTGATGCCTGACACGTCAAATTGGACCTCATTGGCTGGTACTTATGGGTTAGTATATACCTTAAACCCTATATTAGCACAAACACCTTAAACTATCCAAGTAGTTTTTCCATAGAAAACAAAATCAGTACACATTTTTGTCTTGCCATTTGCAGAGCTAGCTTACACAATGAAAGTGGATGAGAAGTGTGATGTGTACAGTTTTGGAGTGCTGACAGTAGAGGTAATGATAGGAAAACAACCAAGTGATTTCATCTCAACTCTTTTATCATCAGCAACCACTTCATCATCTCCATCGTCACCTTCGTCCATTGATCGACACACATTATTGACGGAGGTGTTAGACCGGCGCATTCCAGTTCCACACAGAAAAATTGCAGAGAGTATTGTGCATATTGTGGAAGTAGCATTTTCTTGCCTGCGACTCGCCCCACCACGCAACAAGTTTGCACGGAATTGGCCGGTCATCGGAACCCATTTCGAAAACCATTCTCCGCAGTACAATTGCAAGACCTATTATCATAGTAGCAAGTTTTCACTTGCCAAACATTTGTGTAAAGTTTCTTGTTAAAACAATGTATGCAACTATGTATATATAAGCTTGGTATTCTACAAATTAAATTTTTTTTTGGCGTCTCCGATCAAGAGTCTTTATACCCAGTTTGAGCATTAGCGGGCTCCATGATACTGAATATAATGAGACTGAACCAAAAAGTTAGGAAAATGAATGGGCAGGTAATTGCAAGAATTGTACTACATGATGTGAAGAACCAAAAAAAAAACATTTACAGAGAGCTCCACCATTATTTGATCAAATCGAATTGTTACACATTAAGACATTTTTATGGTGAGGAAGATAACCATGATTTGTCCAAATTACCCTGAAGAACCCGATCAAATTCCCTCTCAACCTCACTAGCAAGTTCCACTTCCCCCATCTCTCTCAACCCTCTGCTCAACACTTTAACCACATACTCATCCGCCGTCCACGTATCCCCGCACCCACTCTTCTTCATCAACCCGCAAATCTTCACCGTCGACTCCCTCCTCCTGCCCTCCACCACTCCTCTTATCAACCTCACCATCCCCTTATCCATTTTCGACGGCCTCCTCATCAACGCCGCCGACAGCACACCCTCCACGTCATCCACCAGCGCATCAATCCCCTCCGACTGGCCGTTCTCCCCCAATGAAAAGATGACGTCAGCGTAGAGATCCAGTAGGTTGCCATGATACTCGCCGGATTCATCGGGGTATTCTGATCGGAGGGTGGAGAGGACGTGGAGGGCCAGGGAGCACTGGTTCTGCCGTAGGAGCTCGCGGAGCATGGAAACAATGTCGGATTTGATGAGGCGCGATAGATTAGGGAGGTTGTTGTTGATGCGGTGGGCCCGTTTGAGGGATTGGAGGGCGAGGATTGCTTCGGTGGATAAGCTACGGCCTTTGAGGAGAGGTCCACGGTTGGAGCGTGGGCCTGCGCGTATGGGAAGGAAAGACGGAGGAGTAGATTTTGTGGCTTTAGGTTGTTTAGAGGAGAGGAATAGAGGAGAAGAAGTGAAGTTGGAGTGGAGAGAAGTAGCCATGGAAAACGGAGGAGCTGTTCTGGTTTTGAGATTGGGAGAGGATAATTGAAAAGGAGGTTTTGTTTTGATTGAAAGACGGTTTTGTCCTTGCAAGAATGTGGATTTTATTTTTATGTGAAGGAAAAAAATGAGAAAAAGCGTCGACAGCAGGATTCGAACCTGCGCAGGCAAAGCCCAACAGATTTCGAGTCTGTCTCCTTAACCACTCGGACATATCGACTGTAATGATAACTAATTAAAAATGTTATCAAAATTCGGGATCAGCCTTAAAAGAAGCTAACAAGGCTCCAGAGCCGGACCGAGCTAAGCCCGTTCAGGCAAAAAGTTGGGGATGCGAGGCCCATCTTGCTTTCATTTCAGTATTTCACTTCTTTTTACAGCTGGAGTTTATTATCGTTTTTAAATTGGCACGCTGGGTCTGGTTGAGTTGTAAGACCACAAAGTGAATAAAAAGAGACCTAAAGAATGAGGTGCATGCCATCAATTTGCAATTTAATTGATAACCACCTTTTAAAGACCATATCCTGATCCGTATTTTATATTTATGATGATTATGACACTGTAAATCAGGATCTGTGGTTCCACAAAACTTTCGTTTTCAATGTATTGTATCACCAGGTTTGCATCCTTCTCATTTAAATTTGAACCTACTTCTTCACACATTCCTTCACAGCCTTTAATTCTTCTTTTTTTTTAAAAAATTATTATATTATTAATTATCATTATGATATCAAAAATCAAATTCATGACTAATAAGTCCGAGTCTGGGGTGAGGATAGATTGGTAATTCTATTGATCCCGTAGAGGGTTGCTAATGAAGGTTCTGGCTTCGCGATCACCTGCAAACCACCGAAGAGGTTTTCCATACGATCAAGTCAGTAAAGTGTATAACAAAATGGCTATTAGGGTGCTAACGGACGATGGTCAGGCTACCGATAGAGTGTTTGCTGGAGAGAGGTGGTCAGTCAAGATTTGTAATTGCATGCCTTCCGAAATAAATGATGAGGGGTATTTATACTCCCTCTCATGTGGGAGTGCATGAGTACAATCTTAAGTCGATGTGACAGACTGCCACGTGTCAAATGACGATTGACTCTGTCTAGGAGGACCGGTAATTTTGACCTTTATCCGTTAGCCTACTACAGATGAATAGAATATGAGATGTCACCTAGTGATACCGGTAGCCTTGTGATTTGAACTTTATCAGGCCTATGACTCAATGGTTACCGGGATACCCTGAGTGTGAAAGTCATAATTGCCCCTTGTGTATTTATTTATATTATCAATAACTTATATCATAAAACGGCATGTATTAATCAATTGAAATATATTCCCATTTTATCATCCCATCGTTCTTTGATAATGACTAGTTTTCTCCGTCTGCAATTTTGTAGAAAAGGGCAATTTGCTAGAAATGCTTAAACAGGTCTCGCAACAACTCAATCCCCGACCAACTTTGATGGGTAAACTAGATATTGCACGATCAATTGACCTTTCAGCCAATCTTGAAAAATCACATAATGCATTAATTATACAAATCTTTTGGACCACAATGGAATAAAACGGTCCAAATTAGCGCTAAACTCAATTAATGTGCACAACTGTTAACTTTTAATCTTTTGGGCCAATTATTTACCTTAGGTTTGAATTTTACTACTAACTCACGAATTATAATAATATTTTACTTTAAAATGTATATTATTGTTCTATCTAACTTTATCCTAGGTTGTTTTTATTTTATTTTTCTCCTAGCCAGAATCTTTTTTTTTGTTGATATTTCTTTTATATCTTAAGTTATTCTTTAAAAATGGAGAACCGAAAAAATCACGTTAGAAAGTCACCGTCTCTCAAATCTGATACTCCCTCCGGTCCGAATTAAATGACGTTTTAGCATTTACTTTTACTGTTTCGGCACGTATCTTAAAGCGGTCGGAACAGTCACTATTTGAGACAATTTTACTCATATTTTTTTTCCGGAAGTACGTTAAGGATTAACGTACGTTCAAAAAAAAGTACGGATTTTTTTGGGGTCAAATAGTGAGTCATCCGGCCTCCTCAATATATGTTCTCTACTGAATATTGGGATGCGAGGAAGTCATTTAATTCGTGTCAGAGGGAGTATATACGAGCTAGCAAGATCGATTCTCGTACGAAAGCAACAAAAAGAATAGAGATTTACCTTACACAATTATAATTTATATACTTGATTTTTCTTTTGTTCTTTTGTTAAATTTCAAGTATAGAAAAAGCGAAATTTGGTCCAGCGTTCATCTTTAGGAGACAACGCGTTATAGCGTTACTTGACCGTTTACGACTCGTATTCAGTACCAAGTTCTTTTGGGAGTCAACGAGTCAATGATCTAATCATGACGGGTTTAGCTCCGTGACTCCTTCAACTACGACAACTCAACGCCGTTATGACCCTAACCTTTGCTTATTCTGACGTGGGCAAATCTTAACCGTCCTATACTTTTACTTCAGCCATTCACCATCTGATGTGCTGCGCCTGCGCGTGATTCCTCCTACTCCTGTCCTGTGTAACATGATTGCAGTTGATACGGGCGTGGGTGACGGAAGATTCACCCCATCCGACAGCATTAAATTAACCCATAAAACAATCACTGCACTCTTGACTCTCTCACTGATCAAGTCAGTCAAAATTTAACCACAGTAAATAACGCGGGAGGAACATACTCAAGTCCATACATAATAATGGATGGAGGCACAAAATCCAGGGAGAATCTAACAAAAGAGGGAGTACTTATCATCGCATATCTGAAATTTTGTCACTCACTCATCTCTCATGTATTTATTTGCTGCCATTGCATCCTTGTTCAGTCATTTTCTGTCTCTCCTGCACTTTCTCTCTCTTTTTTTTTTTTTTTAACTTAAAAATAAAAAATTCCACACTTGCTATAATTCCATTTTTATTTCTACACATTTTCATATATATAATTGCAACCATAGTCTATTATCGGTTTAGCCCTCGAACTATCTGTGATCTCAATCTAGTCCCGAACATTTTGTTAATTAGTTATAAATTCAGTCCCACATGAGACTCAATGGAAAAGAACCCTAAAAATATATAGATGAGAAGGCAAAACTAAAAAAGCAAGATAACATTTAGGACCACATATTGATATAATATAGTTTAAGGACTAAACTACTAACGTAAGAATACCAACATGATGAAATTGTAGTTTCTGCAATTCTTATTGGTTTTCCATGAATACGGAGCAATATACAACTATCACGTTATTAGATATCACCCGTTGTGTAACATAATTTTAGCATTCCGTTATCTTTATTTTTGTCATATAACATCTTGATTTCGTTTTGTATAATATCGCTCGTTATTTATCTATTATAGATTGTTATGGATTCGTTATGACTGTACCATTTTACTGGTGCACAAGGAATTAATTTAACTTTCCCCTTTTTTCTTACCGCACTCGCTTCTCTTATGTCGAGATCTGATTGCTGTCTGTACTAAGGATTATAAAGAATCAATATAAAAACATTATATCAAGTACTGTATGATACTGACAACGTAAAACGGGAGGTGTAAAAGGTTGCCGGATATGATACACATGATGAATCTTGTCGGTTGCACAAGTGTTTCATTAGCATAGCTGCGTAAGGTGAATATGATTTTTATGTGTTTTTTTTAATATGTTTAACATGTTTAATCAAAAAAAAAAGAAGAAAGAAAATTTAGCGATGGACTTTCGCTGTTTGTTGGCCGATACAAAATTTATATCCTTAGTTCCACACTTGAGGTCTAAATTAAAACCGAACAAATCTTTAACCTCTCAATCATATTTGTAAAATTTCAATTTAATTATTTTTTCCTTCTTTTACAAAATAATAGGCTAGACAAAAAACAAGAATAATACAAATAACAAACACCGATTAAATTAATAAAAATTTTAACGGTAAAAATTAAAGTATGATGTGTTTTGAAACGTCAAGAATTAAAATGTGAAGGTTTAAACATCATGGACTAAAATGTGAAAGTATCTATATTGGATGTCATAATATAGAAGTAGGGAATTCTCTTTTATTTTACTTTTTTTAGTTGGAATAAAAGAAAAGTTGCTGCAATTTGCAAACCAAAAAAGGCTGGACACTGGACACAGAATGAAAAAATTAAACCAACATTCATTCATGCAAATAAAAAGAAATCAGTGTACCCTACTAGCTGCTGCTAGCTACAGAAAGACCAAAGAAGGTTCTCTCTGCATAAACAAAGCAAAAGCCAGCACTTCTTGCTCTCTAACCATCCATCCCTTCTCCATTCCTCAGTCTTTCTTTACTCCTGTTAACCTTTTATTCCTCTGTTCTCTTTCAAAGGGTTTCTTTTTCTTTTTCTTCCTTAAAAAGGTTTTCCTACAACTTTCATGTCTTCAATTTCAATTGAATATGATTACATAGGTTTATCAGAGAGTTCTCCTTCCTCCATGGAAAGAATCCCTGACAAGTTCTCTTCTTCTTCCTCCTCCCCTGATGACACCGACACCAATGGAAAGATCAAAACTTTAATGCTGAACTTGAAAGATACAGAGCTTAGGCTTGGCTTGCCTGGTTCTCTGTCTCCTGAAAGGAAACCATTAATTTCACCATCTGGTGTTTCTCTTTTTGGTAAAGAATTAGACACCAGCAACAATAATAATAATGTGTTTTCTCTCAAGAACTTGGTTTCTGGTGCTAAAAGAGGTTTCTCTGATACCATTGATGGTTCTAGTGGGAAATGGGTGTTTTCTGTGGGTAGTAATGGATCTGATGTTGTTGATTTGAGTAGTAATGGTGGTGTCTTGTTTTCCCCAAGAGGTGATAATGGAAATTCTTTTAAGAAAGAAGGTGTTGGTGTTGGTGCTCAATCACCAAAACCAGTACAAGAGAAGAACAATCAAGTGGTGTCTGCTACTGCAAATGACAACTGTAGTGCTCATCCTGCCGCAAAGTATGCTAATATAGCTCACCATCTTTGGTTTTTAAGTTGTTTTCCTTTGTTTTGTCTGTTTGCTGAGTTTATTGTTTTGACTAACTTTTAATTGCACTAACAATGAGTGTTTATTCTATTTCTTGTTACTTGCTTTTATTATTTGATTTTTTTCTTGTGAGATTTACCATGATGGGTGTCTGAAAATTTATTTTCTTGCTTCTATGGAATTTCTAGACTAAAATATTACATGATTTAGTTTAAAGAATTTCTGGAGATGCATATATATGTATAGGCAGGCAGGTTAAAGAAAATAAATAGTGGATATGTTTCCATATTGGGTGTTTATTAAAATTTGCCTTCTTTTATGGTGTGATGATAGTTTTGGTTTAAGTTGCTGATCGAAAAGTTTCTGGAACAGGGCACAAGTGGTTGGATGGCCACCGATTCGATCGTTCCGTAAGAACACAATGTCCTCTAACTTGGTAAAGAACAATGAAGATGTTGAAGCCAAGTCAGGATATGAATGCCTCTATGTAAAGGTTAGCATGGATGGTGCTCCGTACCTGCGAAAAGTTGACCTCAATACTTGCAGCAACTATGTGGAACTGTCCTCTGCTCTTGAGAAAATGTTCAGCTGCTTTACTATTGGTACACACTATTCCTCCTATCTTTCACATGCACAAAGATTTCATGAGCACATAGTTTTGATGATGAATACATGTCCTGCCCCAGTTTTGAGTAGGAAAATGCTTTTACCAATGATCAAGATTATAAAATGAAGTGCATATTCTCCGTCTCTGTGAAAACATGTTATGATTTTTGTTCAAAATTAAGAGAGAGAGTTCTTTAAAAGATGAGGCAATCACCTGTTATTTTATTACCTAAATCAATGTCTTTAACTTGGTTTTAGATCTGACATTTTTATACCCCTGAAAGATTCTTTTTCGATCAATTGTTGGGTGAATAAGTGGTTGAGTTATCAGATCCAGGAAACTGATTCTCTTGACCAGAATGTGTCACGTTTTATATTTGCTGCAATGAACCTACTGGGAATTTGGTGTTTGACAGTTGACGGGCATTTTACAAAAGAATGCTTTCTTCCAATGAAAATCATCCATCTTTAGTTGATGCATGCATGAGTCCATGTAATTTCCAATATACTTGATGCATTATCCTAAGATATTTGCCTTGATTTTACTAATTATCAAATCCAGGACAATGTGGTTCTCGTGGACTTCCCGGACAAGATGGCCTAAATGAGAGCCGGTTGAAGGACATTCTCCATGGCTCTGAATATGTTCTCACATATGAGGATAAGGATGGTGATTGGATGCTTGTTGGTGATGTCCCATGGGGGTGAGTCCAATTCCTACTCAGCGCGCTTGGATTGATTACTCGGTCAAACTTTCCTGCAAAAGTTGCAATATTTGCCGCCATAGATTTTACAATTGAACTGTGATATTTTAACCTGGATTTTTTCACTTCACTTTTGGCTTTGCAGGATGTTTATGGACACGTGCCGGAGGCTGAGGATAATGAAAGGATCAGAAGCAATTGGACTAGGTAGGTCTAGAAATGGCATGGAAGCCAATAATGTATAGAAGTTTGAGTGTCTTGGCATGGAAGCCAATAATGTATAGAAGTTTGAGTGTCTTTTTTCCCTTTGTATTTCTGGATTAAAAGCTTTCAACCATCTGCCTGCTTAGATGGATATCTAAAACATTATTGCTGTCTAGGTTTCTTTTGGTCATGTTGTATTAGTCTCTGTTCTTGCTTGTGTACTTCAGTTTGTGTAAATGAATGCTTTGGTTGCTATTTGTGTAGCTCTCATAATATGAGACCCCTAGTTTTATTTATTTATTTATTTTGTAAAAAAGTCTTTTTTATTTTTTTTAATAAGGGAATATCTTTTTTATTTTTTGAATTTTTTTATTAAAAGGATCCATACAAAATGACCAATTTATAAAATGGGTGGTCAATTAATCTAAATTAAAAATCTGGTAGCTAAATAGGGAATTTTTTGATAATTTGGTGGATCCCATATCTTTTTTCCTTTTCTTATTTAGGTGAAATAAAAGAAAGTTGCTTCCTTTTCTTGTCCTTTGCGGACCATGACTCCCCCAAAGTTTTGAATTCTCTCTGCTCAGTCCTTAAAGTTTTTATTTTTCAGTAATTTACTTCTTTTTTTGTCTAGTGATTTACTTTATTATAATGTTTGTGTGGAGTTCTCAAAGGTAAATGGTAAAGAAAAAAAAAAAAGTACTCCGTAAAACTTGAACAGTGGTGTTTCCAAGTAAAGAACTAGAACAACTTATTATAAGTGGTTGCTTTTTTTAGGAGGACAGTTTTTTTAGGAGAAGTTAGGTGACACAGTAACAATTAATAACAAACCAAAGAAAACTAGCTTAAGGGGCCTTTGTGTATATAAAAAATAGTTTAAGGGGGCATAATTTGTTAAAAAAGTTTAAGGGGGGCATAGTTCAAGTGGTAAGGATGAGAAATTTGAAGACGGAAAAATACAAGAAGCAAGGGTAACAGCGCGTCGGTTGGAGTAATTTACAGAATTTGAATGCAAAATAGGAAAAGGTTAAAAGAAAAAATAAATAAAAGGGAAAAGAATGTGGAAAGCTTAATCCTATAACTATCAGGAAGAGGCAATTCTATTAACAACTCTAGTGTTTCAATCGAATGCAAAACTACGCAGCTGGGGGTCTATGCAGCTTCAAGACTCTGTCTCAGAGATTTGAAGATATACCATTTGGGTGTAGCCGTTAAATAATGATCGATCCAGTCTGCCTAAGCCTATCCGCTGGAACAAGCCATACCGGCCATCTTCAACAATAGGGCTGGTGGCACGAGCAGGATCGTATCGCGATTGATGAGTGAGAGATGGGCCAGCCACTGGAGGGAGCTCCCAGTAAACTTCAAGAACCGACTCAATATATCTGCTGTTTTGAAAATGTTCCATGTAGGAAATCGGCTTATTGCTGTGATTAAAATTATCCCTCATCATGCCTCGAACACCCCACCATGCTTCATTTGCTCCACAGAGTTCATCAATGTCAACTGCCTTCTCCCAGAACTTCTTCCTTTTTGATCTAATCCTAGCTTCGTCACTATCACTGAAACAGCTGTGGCCACCTCCTGGAGGTAGAGAGAAGAAGCAATGCAAACTAAATGATCATGTATCCTCAAAGTATCCATGTCTAATTTTTACTTCACTATGATCACGGCAATTCTACAAACTATACAAGACAATAACTTAGGGCTCAATCAGGTTCAAGACACTCTAAAGTCAACATGGGGAGCAGGGGACTATTAAGAAGCCTCCCATGCATAACACAATGTCATATGCTACATATGCATTATTTTGAAAGATGAATTTGACTGTTCTTTGCTTTGTGAAATTTCACTTCAGCACCACAATTCCTTGTGTGATTGAATTTAAGGTTTCTCATTGTACGAATCACAATTTTTTCACTAAACCTAATGCAGCACCCCTCCATGCTATAGTGTTTATAGACTGCCAGCAAGTTTGCAACTAGGAAAACTACTGTTAGAAAAAAAATGGGAAGAACATGCACCTCTTATGTAAGACTGATCACATATCTGCCTTAATGAATAATGGTCTCCAGTTCCAGTATCATAATTATCCTCAAATATGAGATGCCGAAAGCCAGCATTTAGTGCCTCCTTTACCCTGCCCATTCAATCAAAAACCAGGAGAAAACCATTTTGCAAATTTAGTGATTCTGAAACTGTATACAAAAAAAAACTGTCTATTAAGGAAGAAGCTCATAAGGTAAGAACCTTTTTAATTCATTTTGATGGTCATCAAAAAATATAAGAACTCGGCTGAGATCAGAAATCCCATGTTGTCTCATCACAGTCTTCCAGTCAACACTACCAAAGTCTACGAAATCTTTCCCAGCAAAGTACGTGCAATTCCGATCAACATAAGCAGGTTCCTTCTTCAGATATTTCTCAGGATGCCTTGGTGAAAGTGAAACAATTCTTGTGTCTGGCATTGCTTGTCGCAGAACCCACGTGGAATGCCCCTTAAAAGCACCACTCTCAATCATTAGATCTGGCTTCAGCCACTGAGCCATGAACCAAAGCCCAAAGCTATGGTCAAAACCCATTCCATACTTGTTGTTCTTGATTGGCCGAGTTTCATATATTGGTACAAATTCTTCTAAGGCTTTAATTAGATCCTTGGATGTCCATTCAACTGTTTTACCATGTTTCGATCTGCCTATTGTAAAGACACAAATCAAACAGGAAATAGGATAAGAACTTGGGCTTCAGACAAGCATTCAGCATTTAAGAAAACAGAAAAGCAAATGTAGCATCAATCAACATAAAGTTCAAAATGTCTAATCAACGGGTGAACAACTGCACGAATAAGGATTCTCTAAGTTAAAGGCAAATGAAATATGGCAGTTCCCCAGAAAAAAAGATTATACACATGATCTCCGCACCAACTAGGCAACTACAACTCAAACAATGTTAATGAGTTGTCAAGCAGAGAACCACTTGAGAAAACACAGTCACCAATGTTTAGGGAGCAGTATACTTGGAACATATTGCTTTGATTGTTTGGGATCAAACAGGGGTCCATTTCTCTATAATGCTTAGCAAACTGTTTTCCCTGAGACTTGGTAAGAAGCCTCCACTTAGTCATTCCTATGTAAACCAGAAGTAGTGTTCCCCTTCCAGTGTACAAATCACCACATTAGCTAGTGTGCTATCACTCGCAACTACATACACTCACAAACAACCATGGACACTTGCACTCAGTTAAGATCACATTCGATACATAACAACATAAAGAAACTAAACGGAACTATAACAGCATCCAAAAGAATCAAGGTGAAACTGAACTCAATGTTAACAATCACTTAAACATACCCCACTAAGTGTTATGCTACCTATAGAATCCTAAAATCGCTGCCACCTCCCAGCCACCCTGATCAAGGCATTCAACTCTAACATAACTGAAAACCAAAAACAAACATTCAAAATGCTTGTCCCTATTCTCATTCCTTAAAATCCATCAACATGTCTTCCCCACGAAACACCATCGCCTCCAGTCCAAGAGCATCCTGTCCTGTCACCCACATTTCCTCCACAACCAAACATAAGCTCAGAGAGCATATTTCTCCCTCATCACACCACAAATCCATTGTTAATTGCGCAAAAAGTTCTCATCAACCAGACACAACACAACCAAAACAAAGATAATAACCGTAATACATTTCCTAAGATATCTAGTAGCCAAATAACTCTACCCAATATAACACCATAACTGCCCCTCATTCCCGCACTATTCCCTCATCAACCAAAAACATGCCCAATCCATCTCCACTCAATCACACCACCATTCGCAGATCTAGCACAACGCCAAATGCACAAATCCATGAAGCGGAAAGCTTAATGCATAAATTCTATAACGAACTACACAAATCCACAAAGCTACATGCGTTGAAAACAAACTAGATTAAAGATAGAGCGAGGGAGGCTTACACCAAGGGACACCAAGTGAACCGAAGTCCGAATCGAGGCCATCCAATCCATAGAAACCAACCCGGGAATTCGGATCCGAGACACAAACCAAGCTCCTGGAATGGAATACAAGAGAGGTGGTCATAAGCACCACAAACAGGAGGGAGATGATGAGGCAAGGGGTGGGACAGAAACAAAGATGAGACATTCTAGAGAAATAGTTAGAAAGTAATAAAGAAAGGCTCTGTTTCCTTGTTTTCTTGGATGTGTCGGTGTCTGAAGGATCAACATCATCGTCTAAATGAGGGAGAAGGCTGCGTGTGCTGCGGGAAGAGAGGGAGCGGTCTAGCATGGCGGAGGTAGGGGCGGAGGTTTTGGGCGAGTGAGGGAGCTTAGTCAGTGTTGTGGTGTGCATAGTGACGAGGAAAAGGAAATGGGAGAAGGGATGGGACTAAAAGGAGCGTTAAGGTTCACGTTTTTGGAATTTTTTTTTAATAGTGAGGATGATTTGTTGAGGTTGAGAACTTGAGATGGGAGGGTGTTTGTGTCAATTTGAGCCTCGAGATCGACAAGAGTGATGAGAAGGTGTTTGTGTCAATTTGATGGTTCGTTAGCGTTTAATGGACGAAGTGTTATTTTCTTTTTGCAATAATTTTTTCGGAAGAGTAATATCATGGATGAACCAAAAACCAGGCGATTATAAAAATCAGATTTTCCGTTGCCAAAAACCAACTCGTAGAGCCAAAACATTGAGATGGGTAGCTCTGTTTCCAACACCACAGACTCTCCCTTGGTGTGGTGTTCTTGACCGAACACCACAGCTAGTGAATCATTTTAGTTGAACAACCTTCACAAGTTTACCTTTTTCTTTCTATTCGACACATTCTAATCTAATTTCAATTTAATCAATTTTTTTCTAGCTCGGTTGCCTGACTTCTAGCCAGTCAAAACTTATAATAATATTTTATTTTAAATAAATTGTGAATCTATTATAGAAAAAGGTCAAACAAAAATATCCTAAGATCTTTATTGTATAGCAACCAATCCAGCACCGAGCCAAAAACCTTTTAGAACTGGGTCCCTAGACAGAACAGTTATTCACAGGCCTTATTGCACAAATACAGATAGCTACATAACTATGAAGTAATCAATTGCATTAAAACCTTTCCCCAACCAAAACGAATTCCATCAAAACTATGTATATTTCCCATCTAAGTTCCCCTCTCACGACTGAACATTAGACCTATGGCTTCACTAGACTCTCCGAAATCATCAAACCCTTCTAGTTTTCCCACAAGAGAACTATCCTTCAAGCTCTTGAAAAGCCTCTCTACTAAAGAACCATCCTCTAATTTCTTCCCATCCCCATGCACTGATTCCCCACTACGCTTCACCAATTCCATTAGCTTTCCTTCCTCCCCTCCTCCATCTCATTCTTGCACCACAAGCAACATTCTCACTGTAAACAACCCTGAAGCCACCTATAGGTGCATGTCTTCCATCTTGAAAAAAGATGGTCAGATACTTTCCATCGCCATGTGGAACAATCTTGTTTACACCGGGTCAGCTACAAACCACATCAGGGTGTGGAAGTTGCCCGAGTTGACCGAGTGCGGCCAGCTTAAGAGTAAGGCTTGCTTTGTGGTTGCGATACAAGTTTCATATAGTAGCGTTTATGCCGCCTACGGCGATGGCAAGATTCGATTGTGGGAAAGAACATGGGACGAAGATGGAACCATCAAACATGTCCGGCTGGGAACAATTCCGAATACAAGTGGCATTATTCGGAGCTACATTGGCCGGAAAGATAAAAATATGGTAATTAAACTTTCTAAATGTTTGATAAATACTCCGATGGATTGATAGTATTTATATTTATTTACTATACAATATTGGTGGCCGGTCGGTGACATATCTATGTTTACATTTATGATATGTTGCTAATGATGTCATTTTTTATTTATTTATTCACACTTTCTTAGGTCTTTCGTCTTTTGCATACAAACAACAGTAAAAGAGTGTGTCCTTACTTTGTTTCACATTTTTGGATGCATCTAGCAATTAAGAGTGTCGGCAGAAAACAATGTGATACATATATATGTCATCCATGGAATGGAAGGATGAGCAATTAAACATGTGGATATTAGAAATTTATTATAGGCCGTAACCTTTGTTGTATGCATGGAGTGGAAGGCTCTTGCAGTTGCAGTTGTAGCTGGCTCTCGTGAAGTCACGCAACTGCTCCTATTTATCTCTCTCATGCCATACACTAATATGTGCATTCAAAATGCCCCTACTAATCTGTGTCTACCTATAGTTCACTGTTCTTAAATAGGCACTTCTCAACAACCAATCTTTCCAAAAGGCCCAGCCCCAAATCATAACCAAATAAACATATAGTTAGTGTGAGTAGTTTGGTATACTTTCACATCTTATGTAATGGGTCGCTTGTTTTAACTTTTTATCAACTGAGAGCAATTTGCTCTTATTCAACTAACATACTATGAACAAGATTAATGTCGTGCCCCAAGTGGGCTCGGTGAAAACTTATGGTTTGTATTACAAGGGGGCAAGACTAGCTAGCGCCAATAGCTCACCACGATAATATGGTGAGTGGGCCATGAGCCAAGCCCTTCCGGACAGTAATCTAGAGTATGAATCCCCGATATGAATGAATTAAGTATAATGAGATAAACAATCTATCGCAAAATTGACTTATGTGTGGACATGGTTGATATCAATATATGTGAAGTATGTATTTTATTGACCTGCCTGATCCCTTGATAATTGGGATCGTATATGTTTTCTATAGTTTGTGTTTGATTGAGTACACATTTTGTGTTTTTGATGTGAAAATTTGGTAGATAAGGCATATGGGCCTAATAACATCACTAGCAATCAGCAATTCTGAGGGTATCCTGTACTCTGCCTCAGTTGATAAAACAGTAAAAGTATGGAGAATTTCAGACTTCAAGTGCATTGAGACAATCCAAGCACATTCCGATCCAATCAATGCCATTGTTGTCGCGGACGAAGGAATACTCTACTCTGCTTCTGATGATGCCACAATTAGAGCATGGCGCCGCAACTTCTGTAGCGGTGATCGTGCCCATTCGCTCACCATAACACTACCTGCCAAGAGTTCGCCAGTAAAATCCCTGACGTTGACTTCAGATAATGGGGTATTGTACGGAGGCTGCTCTGATGGGTACATTCACTTTTGGCTTAAGGGTTGGTTTTCAGGACAATTGCAATACGGTGGCGCACTTCAGGGTCACACACATGCTGTAATGTGCATTGCTAGTGTCGCGAATTATGTGGTTAGTGGCTCAGCAGACTCATGTAGTAGGGTTTGGGCTAGAGAAGTTGACAGTCAGCATACCTGCCTAGCAGTTCTGACCGGGCACAGAGGACCTATTAGGTGTGTTACAGCTTTCGCGGAGCGATTTGGTGATGAGAATAATGAAGATGGATGCACAATCTACACGGGTAGCCTTGATGGTGTGTTGAAAATGTGGCGTGTGATGCGCACGAGCAAAGAAAGTTCGTGTTCATCGAAACCTGGTTATGAGTATTCTGAGCTGCAATGATTAAGGGCTCCTTAGTTTTATGTTGCAGGGTGTACAGAATGCTACAGATCAGGGTTGCAAAGAAACTCGATTCGCTCAGACAAAATTGATGCAACTTGATTTGTCTATGGAGTAATGGCAATGATGAGTTGACAATGCATTTGAATTATAAGACATATCATGCTCAGATATAAGATATGAAATTCGACCTTGCTTTTCTGCAAATGTTGTGTTACTTTAAGCAGATTAATCTCTGCATCTCCATGATTAACGAAGAACCTAAATTTGATTATTGTAGCAAGTTTGTTCGCCGCATAGGTTGTTTTCTGCAATGTTTCAGCAATTAATATTAGCCATTTTGGACCAATCTTGCTGCAAAAAACTATATGAATGAGAATAATACATCACATATAGGCCACAATTCACGAACTCGAACATAATAGTTTTTTTTTAGTTTGAACTTGCCGAGTTAATAATTACATATCCAAATCAAATACAAGTTACTGGCCTGCCTAAGGTGTATTATTAATTAATATAATGGGCAACACAATTAGTTGCATCTTCATCTCCACCCAAGTTCACAAACTTTCTATCTGGCAATGCCGGCCCTTGGCAATTCCTATGAACATAGCTTGTGCCCTCTTGCTGCTGCAATTCCAGCCCACCTCCCCAATCCTGATCACCACTTGTGCGGCGCGGTTGTTGTTGTTCTTCAGGCTTCAACAACCGATGAATGGTGTAACAAAGAATTCGCAAGCAGATAAGAACGGCCATGATAATCAAACCTGATAAAACATAGTCTTTGAGGCCGCACCTAAAGAAAATTCCTAGACACACCATGGCTAGCTAGCTAAGCATGTTTCAAGATCTTGGACATGGTTGATAAGAGGATAGGAGTTGGAAGATGAACTTGTTTTTGGTTCTTTTCTTGAATAGGATGCGCATGTGTTTATGTAGGTGACATTATCACTTTTGTGTCAAGATTGGTATAGTTTATTGCTGGGGTTTAAGGAAAAGGAGGATAGAATAGAACCTCCCCTTTTCAGAAAATTATAATTATTAAATTAATAATTAATAATTATTGATAAATATTAAATTATTTAGACTGTTCTTCTTTTTTTTGACTTTTAATTTATTATAGAGTTATTAGTTTAGGCTAAGGTCAATTTATAATTTATATATTTGTAATTATTATTACTCTAATAATAATAATTAAGTTCAACAAAATATACAAGAAATATATTAAATTGTAATATTTCGATATTTTCTTTGTTTCTGTTCGTTCAGTTTTCCAACATTATACTCATTCCTTGCCCTAAAATTCATTCGGTTCTCTTCTGAGGCTTCTCTCATTAAAAATTATACAAACAAGGATCAACCGCTTATTCTCTAATAATACTCTAAAATATTACACACGTGCCATAACCGACTTACGAGAGAAACCAAACAAACGTAACATACTAGAGTACGAATGCTTGTTTGTGGAAGCAGCTCCAGGTCTCTTCTCAGGTAACCAGACTCTGCTTTGTGCTTAACTCTGTAAGGTCTTCTGTTATTTCTTTTAGAATTCCCTCTCTACTCCAATGTTATTGCATCTTTCTTTTTGCTGTTCTCTTTGCAGAAACGATCGTTTGCTGCTCAAGTTCTTGAACTCTTATGTCAAACCGAATCCTCTCACTTACTTTCAAGTTGGGTTTTTCTTGTTTTCTTTAGTTCCCACTCTTTGAATAGAAAAAGATTAATTATTTTGTGGGTTCTGCTTTTTTTATGTTAATTTTGTCTGATTTATGTAAGGAGAAAGTAATTGTTTGTGATTGCAGGGGCAGTGTTCTTATAAAGATTTGAGCTTTAATAGGTGGATGATGAGTGGGGTTAAGGAAGGGGGATTAGGTGGTCATGGCAGGGACAGGAAGCAAAAAGGAGTTGCTGGTGTGTGGAGACCTGTCTCTACACAGGCTACTAGTTCTGCTAGAGGTTTGTTTCTTAGTTGAAAAAAAAAGTCTCATCCTAATTTAACATGACATGGACTTGTTAAATGTGGTATTGGTAGGATATGACTCATTTTATAACCAATTTGTTCTGTTGGTGTTTTGATAGACAAATATGGGATTTTGATTAGTAGTTTTAGAAAAATAATAGAAAATATAGTTGGCATTAACATGACTACAGTGAGGGCTGCCTCCCATAGGATCATCTAGCGTTGCTGTGAATTTCTTCTTTCTGTTGATTGATATGAGAGACAAATATTTTGTTGCTCTTGTTCATGGTTTTTACTTTACTTTTCCTTTTTGGTTATTGTATTGATTGTGTAAGTTGACAACATTCCTGTATGAACCTTACAACTACTCAGTGAACAAGCTTCTACATAAAAACACTTTTCTTAGGGAAATTTTCTAATCCCTACATTAATAGTGATCTAGTTTTAATTTTTCTTTTCATCTTTAGAAATATTCCGTGCTTTGGGTGCACTCAACCGAAGCCTTCTGTCCATAAACATTCTTTCTGTCTTCCGTTGTTTGATCATAGACTATGGATTAGCCTCAGTTGCTAGATGTCAGTTGGAAAACTACTTCCCTGATATTTGGGATTTACTAATTGGAGCCTTTGTTTTCTGAAAGTAGCTTTAATTATAGTGTTTCGGATTAATTATTTTATCTCTGCAGATTACCTAGTAAAGGAGGTGACAAATGAGTCAAATGGAGTTCAGGCTCAAGAAGTCGTGAAGGTTGCTGAAGCAGTGGCTGAAGTAACTGACTTAACTGAACCCCATAACATTGATCATGGTGCCTTGAGAGGAGAGTCTGAGCTTTCTTCTAGAAAGCATTCACTTTCGCTTGAGGTAGTATTTACTGCTTTATATGGGTACCCTGTTAATGAGGCCCATTCTAATAATGGGTTATACTTTCTCACATGGTTATTGGTGATATGGTATTTATGGGCATGAGTTTTAGAATTTTTTCCGGATAATCCTTTTCTTTTAATAGCATAGGGAAGTATATTCTGTCAATCTGCTTGAGGTTTCTGTTGTGAGGTCTTATTCTCATTACACCAGTGGCATTTTTATCTACATTCACAATACCCTTAAATTCTGTATTTGGTGTTTGATTATGTTCTTTTTAGTCTTTTCTTAAAGCTAAGCTCTACTACTGTCTAAATGATTTTTAAATTAAATTTCTTGTTTGAAATTGGATATGTTCAAAGCACACGATGAAGCAATTCGATGTGTAGAATTTCACTCTCTGTTTTCTTCGTAGGTTGGTGCTTCTTTATTTAGATTCATCAAAGGACAAGGGTACGAATTCAAGATATAATTTTCTTTAATGTAAGGTATATATCTGTAGTTCCTTATTCCTCTTTTTCATGTTCTCCTCAGAGGGTCTACTCAAGAGAAAATTGAAGAGGAGATGGGAGTAAAGATTTTCTTTCCATCATCAAAGAAGGAGGAGTCCATCAGTAAATACTCTCAATTTAACTAAGTTGACATTTGACTTGTAAATTTGCAACAAAAAAATCATTTTGAAATCTCAGGAAGGTTGTCATTTCTCTCATATTCATAACACCGACAATGGTAATGGATTGATGGTTCCTCTAATTTGGAAATGTCAGCTTTCTGGACATGAATGTGATAGCTTACGTTAACCTGCTGATGCAATGCAGTAATTGAAGGCATTTCCGTTGACAGTGTAACTAGAGCATCGGAAATGATACAAGCTATTATAGACAAGGTTATTTACCAACCAATGCTGATGTACAACATTTTAGTTTGGTGGTCAACATTTTCTGGTTGATGAACTGAATATAGTATGAGCTGTAGTGGAAGTAGTAAATGCTTTACCAATTTCAAGGAGAGGAAACATATGGAAATGGAAACCAAAAAAAAAAAGCATCTGTATTTTTATGTAAAGTTAGAACTTAGGATTAACTAGTAAGCCTGGAATTTTTCTGCTATAAGCTTTTATTCACTTCAGGGTATCTTTTCCCCCTATTGTCCTTTTATATAAAGTTAGAACATAGGATTAACTAGAATCAGCTTTCGCGTAGCATCGGCTATTATTTATTTATTTTCGACATGTATGCTAGATACATCATTGATGTTTATTTTATTGTTGTTGGTTAAAATACAGGCAGTTAACAGCAGAAGTCTGGATTACACACACTTTGTTTCTCTTCCACTAGCCATACACCCTCAGTTGGTTCAGAAGCTTTTTGATTTTCAGAATTGGATTCTGGGAGCTAGTGGTGCTTCTGTACCTGAGAACTTGGAGAGTAATGCTAATGACGATACTTTAGAGGATGAAGCAAAGGATCAAGAGTCAAATAAAAAACATGACGCTGAAGTTGAGCTTAAAGTTGAGGATGAAGAACATACTAAAGTAACTGGTATACCTTTTGTTAGTTATGGGCCTAAAACATCAATGGCTCCCTCTCCTCTGGGTAGGTGTTAACAAGCTTCTCCAATTTAAGTCTTGCTAGTATGGAGCACTGTTTATTCTGGTGATCCTTGTTGTTGCTCACAGCCCATTACACTCATCAATATCTTCATTCTATTTTTCCTTTAGCTTACTTATTGGCTTTGTTACTCTAAATTTACTGAAGTTAATGTCTCTATTCATTCCTGAAATTTATCACGTCTTATGTCTTATTCTTCTTTCTTTTCTTTTACTCAAATGAGGTCTTGCTGGTTTATGTTTGTTTGGCAGAGTTGCGAATAGACAAATCCATATTTCTTAGTCCAAAAAGATTTCACCTAACTGTACTGATGTTGAAGCTATGGAACAAGGAGAGAGTTAATGCAGCCTCAGAGGTCCTGAAGGTACTTTCTGTTGCATATAGCTTGGTGTTATGCCTACTTGCTAATGATTCCACGTTGTAATTATGATAATTTGTTGTATGTTTAGAGTATCTACCCAAAAGTGATGGATGCCTTGAATAGTCGGTCCATCTCCATCAGACTGAAGGGACTGGTAAGCTGAAACACGACTCAGTTCTCTTTTGATCATGGTCCATCTACTTATATTATGCTTACATACTTCTTAGCTCTAGTGGAGTGCTTTCTGAAAAAGGCTATATACTTGGTGGCACTATGTTAGAGTTGGTTTATCTGCCAACTATTGCCAACTAAGGATCATATCCTTTATTTCCATGCAGGATGTCATGAAAGGTTCTTTTTCTAAAGCCCGTGTTCTCTATGTTCCTGTTGAAGAAATTGGCAATGAAGGTCGGCTTTTGCATGCTTGTCGTATCCTTGCGGTCAAACCATATTTATGTACTACCACTTCACTGAAAGCTGAACTTTAAAGCACCCAGGAACAAAAAAAAAATTAAAAAAAAATTGCTACCTAGCTAAATTAGGTGTCAGGGTGCTTCCATCACTTGAGATAAAGACATTGCCATCATCTAGTTACTTTGCTATTTTCTTGAGAATGTTATTTTCTTTTCTTATTGTTATTGCTCGACTCTTTCCTTAGCTGTTGTAGAGGTCATCATTGATGCATTTGTTGAGGCTGGACTTGTTATGGAGGGAGATGATAATCTAAGATTGAAGGTACGGTGCATAACTTTCAGTTTCCACTTTTGTCTTTGCTCGTAGGTGTTCAGTTGATACACCTAAATCTATGCACAGTATTGGTGCCTAATTGCGAATGAGTCCTCTGTATTTTTTGTTTTTCTTTTGGTACTTTGGTTGCGTAAGAACTAATAACAATGGTTTGTTCTTTCTTTGAATTGCAGTTGCATGCAACAGTAATGAATACAAGGCAAAGGAAAGGGTAGTGACATTGTTTCTTTTTGCTCCTCTATATGCATTTCACTTGCACTATCTTTGTACCCTCACGTTGCTTCTTTTCCTTGTGCCTGGCATGTCTAAGTTGTGGAACTGGAAATTTTCAGGATGTTTAAGCTTAAGGGTAGAGCAGGGAAGTTTGATTCCTTTGATGCGCGTCCAATTTATCGTCAATTTGGATCTGAGGAATGGGGGGAGTATGTTATCCGTGAAGCTCACCTTTCGCAACGTTTGGCGTACGACGAGAATGGATACTATCATTGCTGTGCTTCAATACCTTTCCCTGAGAGCATGCAACTTGAATGATCCGTACTGGCGGAATTCAGTTCTAAGCGCTTACCTATTGTCACGCCCCGAACAAGAGCAGGAAATGTTGAAAGAAGTTGGAGGTTGTATTTTGCAAATTTGATGTTCTTTGTTTGGGGTATTTCTAGTTAAGAATAAAGATTCTCAATCAACCTTTGCTTGAGTAGGATTTCTAATAAATTTTAAAAACATTAAAAATCTCCAAATTAGAGATTTTAGAGTTTTTATTTTATTTTATTGGAAATGTTATTTTCTTAATTTAGTAGTAAATTCTTCCTAATTTAGCGAGTTTAAGGATACATATGGTTGATAGTTAAAAAAATAACAAGAGATCTGAAAGAGTATGATGTTAATGTTTTTGTTTTGATCCATATCTTAAGGTTTTTTCTTATTTATGTAAGATAATGATTTTAATTTGCAAATTATTATTTGAGTGAGGGATAATATGTTTTTAAGGGCTCAACTTGCCCAATCCATGTTATCCATTTTAAGCCCAAACTTTATGGGCCGAAGTGACGATTTTATAGCCCAACAATAAGATCATCCTCCGCCCTGCCATCCAAGCCTATCTTTGAGGAATGTAGAGCTGCTACCTCTCTCTCTTTCCTTCTCTTGTCTGATCACTGATGTTCTACAAAATGATGCGATCGAATGTGTCAAATCTTCAACGTTAAAGCTCAATTATGGCGGCAGCAACTGTAGCTATTCACTCGCTTACTTCTTCTCTTAGTTGGAAACGTCACAGAATTTGCTCGCAGAAAACAAACCCAACAAATAGAGTTACAGCACGCAAGGTACACCATTTTTTTCTGCAAATTCCTCTTTGCTTGCAACTTCAATTTCCTTATTCACTTTGGTTTTTCGATTTCTTGAAATATTACTTGATGGGTATTTCTTAACTGTTTAACGATACTGAATGCAAGATTGAAACTTTCTGGAGCTCTAACATTAAGTTTGTGGAAAATAATAGAGATACTGATTTGTGATTTTCTTTTCTTTTGTTTAGTTAAATCAATATTTGCTGAGCGATTAAATGTTGATTTAGTATTGAAGTTGGTCGGATTGTTTATTATAATTTATAAATGATAAGTGGTGATTAAATCAACTGGGAAGTTTCTGACAACTTAAATTGAATGTTGTGTGTTCTTAGAGGAGATCTCCTTACCCTAATGAATAGCCTAATCCTCATTGCAAATTGTTAATGACACTTTATTTATTTAAGGTTATTGTCCCATTTGATGACTACTGATAGTATTGCCTTTTCATATTTGAATTACAGTATTCAGTACCACTCTGGTATAAGTTATTGCTTTACCAACTTATTTTCCATTTAGCGAAATCGATAGTATCATGGACTACAAATTAGCACGTCAGTTAGTCTATTAGTATTACAGTTTGAGTGAAATATTTTATTAGTTGTTCTGGTCTTACTGTTTGTAGTGTAATGTGATGTTTCTCGCGGGTCTGTTTACAGATACTTAGGAAGTCGAAACAGGAGCGAACTGTCCATGGCAAGCCGTCTCTCGCCAATTATGCCTCCTTAATACAAAGATTAGGTCATCAAAGAATGCCTCAAGTAGCTGAAAAGGTTTTGCTAGAGATGAAATCTAGAGGCATTTTGGTTGACAGTGTCACCCTCTGTTCGGTGATGCTTTGTTATGCAAATAATGGCCTCTTCCCTCAAGCACAGGCAGTATGGGAAGAAATCTTGAATAGCTGCTGGGTGCCTAGTGTTGAAGTAGTCTCGGAGTTAATTGATGCTTATGGGAAGGCGGGACGTTTTGATGAAGTTAATAAAATTCTTGAGCAGGTAAATTTAAGGAATTTTGACATTTTGCCTGAAGTTTACTCATTGGCCATCTCTTGCTTTGGAAAGGGAGGACAACTTGAGTTGATGGAAAATACATACAAAAAGATGGTATCGATGGGTTTCCAGGTAGGTTCCACGACTGGGAATGCCTTTATTAAGTACTATAGTATTTTTGGTTCTTTAACAGAGATGGAGTCTGCTTACGGTCGTCTTAAGAGGTCTAGACATCTTATAGAGGAAGAAGGGATCAGAGCAATGTCATTTGCCTATATAAAAGAGAAAAAGTTTTACAAGCTAGGTGTATTCTTGAGGGATGTTGGTCTCCGCAGGACAAATGTTGGAAACCTTCTGTGGAATCTGTTGCTGTTATCATACGCGGCAAATTTTAAAATGAAGAGCTTGCAAAGGGAATTTACGAGTATGTTGGAAGCTGGTTTCCGCCCTGATCTTAATACATTCAACATACGAGCTCTCGCCTTTTCAAGGATGTCTTTGTTTTGGGATCTCCATCTAAGCCTCGAACACATGAAACACGAAAATGTTGCTCCTGACCTTGTAACTTATGGATGTGTTGTCGACGCATATTTGGATCGAAGATTGAGTAGAAACTTGGACTTTGCTCTGAATAAAATGAGTGTGGATGATTCTCCAGAACTATTGACAGATCCTTTTGTGTTTGAGGTTCTTGGCAAAGGCGATTTCCACTCCAGCTCCGAGGCATTTTTGGAGTTTTCAAAGAGGAGATGGACTTACAGGCAACTCATTGCAGTATATGTTAGGAAGCACCATCGACGAAATCAGATCTTTTGGAATTACTGAATGGTACGTAGCCTAATTTTTGTACAGATATTCGTTTAAGATGATTGCATAATAATAACAAGTCAATGAGAAATAACAAAGATCTTTTATTCCATTTTTATTTAACGTCAGAACTACTTTCCTGAAAAGCAAACAGAAGCTAGCTAGATCGCATAATCACTTAATTAATTTCTACCACAATGTTGATTGAGATCTTATTGTTGGTTTTGAGTGGTGTTATTTTGCAAAATCTGAACTTGTTTTTTTGATATTTCTACTCTTAACAAAAAGATTATAGGAGCTCTGTATATAGAGCAATTATGCAGCAACTACTGCTGCACTTTTTCAATGCAGCCCATACTTTTCTGTACCAGCAACCACCTAACACCACATATATACAAAATACAAAATACAAAATATTAGTACATTTAGCTTTATACTTTTGACAGTATTTTGGAGTATAAAGCAACAGTGCATACTTCAACACTCCTCCTTGACACTTTACTCCAAGCTTTGCACGGTAGTTTTCAAATTTATCTCTTAGTACTAAGAGCCTTTGTCAAAATATCAGCAACTTGCTAATGTCCATAGCAATGTTGCAGATCAACTTTTCCTACATTTTCAGCTTCTCTTATGAAATGAAATTTGACTTTAATGTGCTTAGTTCTCTCATGCTGAATTGGATTTTTGACAATAACTACAGCTGACTTATTGTCCACAAAGATAAGAGTTGCACCATCCTGTTTCAGCTTCAAATCTTCTAGGATTTTCCTCACCCAAATAACTTGATTCACTGCTGCAGCAGCTGCAATATATTCAGCTTCAGCTGTGGATTGAGCAACTGTCTCTTGCTTTTTTGAGTTCTAAGTAAACATACCAGAACCAGAAGAACAAGTGTAGCTTGAAGTGTTCCTCATATCTTCACACGATCCAGCCCAATCACTATCCGAATAGGCCTGTAACTTAAAATCCGAACATTTATTAAATCAAACTCCATAATCCATGGTCCCTTTGATATACCTTCGGACCCTTTTAACAGCAGCAAAATGATAAGAGCTTGGAGATTGCATGAACCTTGACAAATAACTTGTTGCAAACATTAAGCCAGGTCTTGTTGGTGTCAAATACAATGGCACTTCTATACAGCTTCCCATCAACCTTTTCTGCATCATCTTCCTTTTGCGGCTTCAAATTTGCGCGGCTTCAAATTTGCAGCAAGACCTCCACCAGCTGATGTGTACATGTGGGGCCACTCAGATTTTTTATTGTAATGTATACGCCAACTTTTGCCACATAGGATTTTAATTTTTTTTATTATTGTTGGTGACGTGTCATTTTGCCACATAAGACATCCATTTATTGGAATTTTTTAAAAATCAAAATTGATTTAATAATATCAACTATTAATGCAAATTTGAAAATTAATTTCAGAATTTTTGACAAACTTAGGGGACTAAAAAGGGTATTTAGTATTTTTTTTTTCTCGGTAATTTTCTACTCAAACAAATAAAATAATACAATTTTCATTTCATCAAAAACATATTTATGAAAAATCATTTTCCATTCATTTTTCTTCCTCTCATATCTTTTTCTACCAAGTAAACACAATGTTGCTCAGATTTTCCTTAAGTATCATAATAGCTACCAAAGTAACTCTGGAGGTACTTAGTAGCCGTTTGGCGTTCAAATTTGGGCACAGAACCAACTTTTCCAAACTAAAAAATGCATGTTTGGATGTTTGGCAATTGGAATTGACACTGGAAGCCCAGTTCAAGGCAAGGCCAATTGGCCTTGCCTCCCACTAGAGCAAATTGCTCTAGCAGCAAAAATGCATTCCAAACTCTCCTCTCTCATCCTTTTTTCTTTTTCTTTTTTTTAAAATTTAATTTTATAATGAACGAAATAAATTAAAAATTATCATAATATAATCTCTATCTTAAGATGAGTAATTCTATATCCATTTTTCTATTTTTATTAATTTTTTAGAAATGAGTTTTATACCATTTAATTAAATATTTTTGTTAATTATTTGTTTTAAAAATAGATTAATTTAAATAATTTATATAAATAATATTTGAAATAAAACTATACATTTTATAGTCATTTTACATTCAAATCATAATTTTAACCGTAGTGTTTACCAAACACCAAAAACAACTTCTCGTTTCCCACAGCATTAGCTTACTCATTTTCTAGCTAGTCATTTTCAAACAGAATTTCTTCTTGCAAAACTTTTCGAGCTAAAACCGAAACGTTAAATAGACCATTTTAGTGGTCGAGAGATGGGATGGCAAACCGGCCTCCGCCCTCAAATTGATTATGGGAAAGATGAATGATTAAACAGTAATCAAATTATGGATTTGGATATCATGATGACTACAAAACAATAAATTTAATGTTGTGCAATATTGATGCTTGATCCATTTTCAATTTCAAGAACTGAAATGAAATCGTGGGTTGGCAAATCATGATGATGGTTTTCAATTTTCAATTTCTAGTCACACCTCTCTTTTTCAAATGCTAACAGAAAAACATACTGTACCATGGATTCAATTTCATGGTCGGTGCATTTTGTGGCCCTGAACCTAAAGCTATAGTCTGCCCTGTCTAGTCACACTCACACCTCTCTTTTTCACTTCATGATTATTTCTCCAAAAACATATGGCCCCATCCATCTCCTCCATTTGATCATCGATCTCTTAACATGGCGAGGAGGTGGTCACATGGAAGAAAGAATACGCTTGATGTGCATCCAGACACTTCTAAAGCAGGCAAAATGACAGCTAGGAATTCATTTAAAAACCCAATTGGCATTTGGACACGCATGGCCCTATTGTCACATCCATATTCCTTTTTATCATCAACATCAAATACTATATACTATATAGTACTACTATACTATGCAACTCATGACTTCATTTAATACCCTTATCTCACATTAATTATTAATAGCAAAATAAATTAAAATATATCTTTATTGTGTCAATATTTTTGCTATATATATATACTTGTGCGCTAAAAATGGCATTTGTCCCTTATCTTCTAGTCCTCTCCATTTTTTTCCTTCTAAGAGTTCCCCTAAATTAAACTCTTGCAAAAGAAATGGCAGGAATTGCCTTTGGTCGTTTTGATGATTCCTTTAGCTTAGGCTCTTTTAAAGCCTATTTTGCTGAATTTATCTCCACTTTGCTCTTTGTTTTTGCTGGTGTTGGTTCGGCCATAGCTTATAGTTAGTATTCGATTGACCCTTATCATACGAGAAATTATATACTACTCCTGAAGTCCTTATATCAAAAAGATTAAAATTTTAGTGTGCAAAGTATAATTTTTTTAATTCCATTGGTGTGTTTTTTTCTTCTAAAATGAGTTAGTTTGTGTGTTTAACTTTTTGTTGTAGATAAGTTGACGGCTGATGCAGCTCTTGATCCTGCTGGGCTAGTGGCAGTTGCTGTGTGCCATGGTTTCGCTCTGTTTGTGGCAGTTTCAGTTGGTGCTAACATCTCTGGTGGCCATGTCAATCCAGCTGTCACTTTCGGGTTGGCTCTCGGTGGCCAAATCACCGTCCTCACCGGCATCTTCTACTGGATTGCCCAGCTTCTTGGGTCCATTGTTGCTTGCTTCCTCCTCGTATATGTCACAGGTGGCTTGGTAAGTAGTGCACAATTAATCAACGTTATGAAAACGTTTAAGAGATATTTTAAAAAGTATACGACATTAAATTCCATATACTTAGAAAGGGTAATTATGACATTTTATATTTAGGTCTCAACATACTTATTTTTTTGGTTAATTTTAGGCAATCCCAACCCACGGTGTCGCGGCTGGAGTAGGAGCAATTGAAGGAGTTGTGATGGAGATTATCATCACATTTGGATTGGTGTACACTGTCTATGCCACAGCAGCTGACCCCAAGAAGGGATCCCTTGGCACCATTGCTCCCATTGCCATCGGTTTCATTGTGGGTGCCAACATCCTGGCCGCCGGCCCATTCTCCGGTGGATCCATGAACCCGGCCCGCTCCTTCGGGCCTGCCGTAGCCAGCGGTGACTTCCACGAGAACTGGATCTACTGGGTTGGGCCTCTCATCGGTGGTGGGCTTGCTGGGCTCGTCTATGGCAACATCTACATCACTGACCATTCCCCGTTGCCCAGCAGTGGTTTCTAATTGATTGTTGAGTTCAATTTCTATTACAAACGTTGATCTTGTAATAAAAGAGAAAGCAGCAGATATTCATATGATGCTCTTTTTTAACTGTTTCACTTTTGGGTTTGTTGTTCTTGTCATATATTGCTTTTATGAGAATGAATGTTGGTCTAAGATTGGTTGTAAAATTGTAATTAGCTTGTTAATTACTTGCATGGCTCTATAATTCATAGTTATATATATTTGAAATTTCAAAGCTAATTATTAATTACAGAAAAAATGTCTTATTCATTAAAAAATGATCCATCAAATATCTCTGAAGGCGATTTTCTTTCAGAACCCCATTCATGAGCTTTCCATTCGGGCAGTTGCTGGACAACAAGCTGCATCACAACACAATATATAATGTGATCTTTCTTAAATTAAAAAGAAGTAAAATATAAAATTTCATGATTAAGTTCACAAACCAGTCCTGTAGAATCTGGATTTCCTACTGTGATTTGGCAAGCAAGTCTCCAGTCTTTTGGTTTCTGCAAAAACAACAATCACAAGTAAACCCTAGTTAATATCGCTCTACCGCGGATCCAGCTAATGACATTTCTCATAAAGAACCCAAGTGCTAATCATTGTACGATCGATAATTTCCACAAATGATGAGCATAATATAACCTTCTTCAGATTCTCCTTCTCTTTCTTTGTACGAGGGTTAAGAAGCTCCTTTCCAGCTATAATCTGACATCATGAATTGTAAGAATTATTATTATTTTCTTGTACCACTTATATTTACTGCAGTATAAAATAATTACCTCCACCATGCATGTAGCACAGCTTCCTCCTCCTGCACAGTTAGATAAAGGTTTGTCCTGAAAATTCAACATTATTTTTAATAATTAAGCAAGAAGCCATTTATGTACGAATACCAAATTTCATTAATTCCCATCACGATACCAATTATGTAAAAGAAATGATACACTTACATAAGGTCCATACAAGTCAATATTAGAATCCAACATTATATCCCTAAGCTTTTGCCCTCCAGGAGTAGTGCGAAAGTGCACATCAGGAGTCCCATCTGGAAGAAGCACAGACTAAAACAGAATACAAACTACCATTAATTAAATTGGTAAAAATACCTGAAATTTCTCACAGCTAAACCGAAATGATAGAAAAGATATCTAAAAAGATCAGAAACAAAAATATAAATCGCTGCACTTGTCAAAACCGTACGTATAGAGGAGAAGTGGATTACTTACATGAACGAATGCCAAATTGACCAATTTTGGTTCATCTTCTTCAGGCTCAGGCTCAGGCTCCTTGACCTCTGATTTAGAATCTGCAGGGATTGTATTTGTGCCAACAGCAGCTCTTATTTTTGGACATTTTCCTTTCCGCAACTTGATTAATTGGGTTGAGGGTCTAATTATAAGGTTTCTGTGAGTTTTAAAGGAAGCCAATAAACCATTAGAGTTCAGTTGGAGACTGCTCATTTCTTAATTTTTTTAGGATAAAAAAAATAGAAAGGTGAGTTCCTTCAAGAAGAGGATTTTGGATATATTTGCATTTGAATAATTTAAGGTATGGTGCGTGTGTGTTATGTTATCTATTTGCCTTATCTTATACGGTGGTCCGTTGTTGGATAAATTGAAGACATGGGCCCTGCTAAGCCCATGGGCTTCTTGGGCAAGAAAAAATATAAATTAGAGAAAACCGCTAGAAGGAGGGGTCGAACCTCCGACCTTGTGGTTAACAGCCACACGCTCTAACCAACTGAGCTATTCCAGCTGATTTGATTTGCTATTATTTAGTAATATTTTAAAATAGAAATAGTAGAAAACATTTCCTGATTGAATTTTATTTACAGCAACAATAAACTTCCATTTTAAAACAAAAGTACAATCTAGATTAAAAATTTATTGTGAAATTATATTTAATTAGTAGATAATAAAAACTCTCTCATAAATGATTTGGGACGGAAGGAATATTTAAATAATTAAATAGAATGTTTTTCTTCTTTTACTATTAAACTAAGCTGAATAATCGAGTAGTTTTAAGGTGAATAATTAAATAGAATGCTTTTGGCGAGAGACCTTTGGGTAGAATGAGTGAGGTTTACCTGTATCATACTCTAATATCAAGTCATCAAGACATCTAGTTAGGACCGTGAGACCAATTTTTTTTATTCTGGTCAAGTTCAGAAGTGGACGATCATGATTAGGTGTCTAGATTCTCCTCATTTTCTAACTTTGTTTCTATTATAGTGGAGTACTCCCTCCGGCCTTCCATTAATAGACGCCCGGATGGTAAAACCTAGAGTTGGGTTTTAATTGACGCCCTATTTTTTTTTTTCATTTTTTAATATTATTTTTTGACGCAGGTTCCATCTACACAGTAATTTTTTTATTTTTTAATATTATTTTCTGACAATGGCCCCACCAGTATAGTAATTTTTTTAATTTTTTAATTTTATTTCTAACGTGAGCCCACTAACATAGTAAATTTTTTAATTTTTTAATATTATTTTCTAACGCGGGTCCTATTTTTTTTATTTTTCCAAAAGTTAACCCGTGTCTATTACTCCCTCCGTCACATTTTAGGATAGTAAAAAAGCGTAAGACAAATGATCTTTGATTTTATTTTATTTCATATTGTTTTATTTTTACCTCTAATTTTCATTCAAATTACCACACCATCATTAAATTGGTTGATTCAAAAAAAAAATATTGTCATTTGCACAAAATATATGCTTTGGAAAAAATAAAATGACAAGTACTCCAAATTGTAGAAAAACGTAGAAAAACGTCAGTTATTAAAAAAGAGAGGGAGTATAAAAAACCGGAGGGAGTACTCCATTACCAGACTGTTACCTGTCATTCTGTCACTTGTCAGCTCAGGCAAATGGCATTGCTTACTTGGTTTTAGTGATTGCACAGCAAGCTGGCAACTTTTAAGGACGTATCAATTCCATCTTTTTGTTTTGCTCCAGGAGAAATAGGGTTTTGATTTTTGAAGAGAGACGAAGGGTGGGTTGTTTTGGTGCCGTCACTGTTGGTTCAGGTAAAGAGACCTATTACCTCCTCTCGTTTCTGGTTTCCAATGTCATGCAATGTCATGCAATGCCCGTTTTTTTTCTCTTCAATGGTGCTTCATTTTCGGTGCTTTTCTTTAGGAAAGATTCTTACTTGAGAAATGGGTTTTTGCCACTATGTGTTTTGCTTCTACTACATTCCTCCGCTGATTTTGCTTTGGTTATATTTATAAGTACGGATCATGCATCCTCCTTCTCCTGCCTTGCAACATTCTTCTTTAATTTTAGCAATTTAGAACTGGGCGTTAATGTTTCCATCTGTTGTTGCTTCTTCCAGCTTTGTTCGTGGTTATCGCCTTGCGAACCGAAGGGGAAGAAGGGCTTTTCATCATGAGGGCTTCTAAGTTGTTATGTGGAACAGAGAAGGAGGTACTATAAGGGGGTCTTGCCCTGGTTCATAATCTTTGCATTTAATGAGTTTCTTAGAATTGTCTAATTGCTGAATTTATATATTATTTTGTTAGATTTTGCTTTTCTGGGTCTATGCCTCCAATTGTATGACATATAGCCATTTGACTGTGCTGAAATGATCAGATTTCAAGATATTCATTATGAGTTTTCCCCTCAAAATTATACATACAAAAGAAGTGCTGTAATTTTTTCAGATGTTGAGTAACTCCAGATGAACTCTGCTTTTGTAGAAGATTTCATGCTGCCTATTTTGTGAAATTTGGCCTCTTTAAAAAAGTAATTTCCATATTTGCGCCAAAGATTAATAGCTATATTGTGTTGTAGGGAGGTTCTATGTATATGTCAGACTGGAAAAAAGTAATTGAAATGCCCCAGTTAAACAGGAAATGAAACTAAATGAATGCACACACTATGTACTTTTCCTCGTGTATTTTAAAACTAAGTTATTACTATTATTATCATCATTTTTAGATCATGGGAGTCTGTTTGATACAAGATTTCATGACAGTATTCTTTTTTCTTCGTTTTTAATTTCCAGACATTTGGATGCTTGAATACCGACGCAGCTTTCGATGTGCTTGCTCGATTTCCTGTCAAAGATTTGCTTGTATTGAAGTCTGTTTCTAAAGAATGGCACTCTCTTATATCTGACCGGACCTTCCTTAGGGCTCAGTCACAAAAGGAAGAACCATTGTCAGGATTCTTCTTCCAGCAGAGGTACCAGTTGTCCCATGATGACATCAAAACTATCAGCTACATCCCTGTTGAATGGAAAGGAACTAAACTACAACAGGAAGTATTTAATTTCCTCCCCGAGGACATTGTGGTGCTGTCATCGTGTAATGGGCTTGTCTGTTGTCGAAGCTGCATCCCGTTTGAAGAGCCAGCTATCTATGTTTGTAATCCGTTGAAGAAGGAATGGAGTAAATTAGACTGGTCTGAACCTCACAAGGAAGACAGCGTTGCTTTGGTGTTTGACCCCTTGCAAGATTTTGCTGAGACTACAAATTTCAAAATGGTTAGACTAACCCAATGTATGACTGAGCAGGAGGAACTATACTTTTCATTTGATATATACTCTTCAAAGACGCAAAAATGGAACAAATCAAAGGAGATTTGCTGGTGCAGCAACGATCTATACAAGAACAAAGGCATTTTCATTGAAGGGGTCTTACACTGGCTTACAGATGGTAATAAGATCTTGACGTTTA
This sequence comes from Viola odorata, assembly GCA_963691705.1. Classification (NCBI taxonomy): domain Eukaryota; kingdom Viridiplantae; phylum Streptophyta; class Magnoliopsida; order Malpighiales; family Violaceae; genus Viola; species Viola odorata. The sequence goes on from OY829540.1 coordinate 70,393,531, forward strand.
ATGTAGAATCTGAGCTAGCATGGTCGATTCCAGGTCCATTCCCTGTAGCAGGATTCAATAGTGTCCCAGAGGCATGCATTGGAGAATCAGGAGGAAAACTGCATTATGTAATGATCTCTGAAGAGGGACTTCACATATGGTCACTTGACGATTACTTTGACTTCAGTTGGTCTCTCAAATACTCAAAGACATTGGCAGAGATGGAAGAAGAACATCCTAAGTTCATGTTCGAGCTACATACTAAAGTGGCAGTGCGTTTGACAGCTAATAGCTCCCCGTGGATGGATCCCTTGGCCTTCAAAGATGGGATTCTGTTGTTAAGGGTATCATGCAAAGTCTACTTATATGACATTAGTCGTTCTGAGATGAAAGAAGTCTGCTACATTTCAAAGTTCGGTTCCAGCTTCATGTTTTCTCCTATTGTGCTTCCGTATCAGATGAGTTTGGTTCCTCTAAATCTGGAATGAACAACACCTAGATTCAAATCCTCTGCTGCTTACACAACTCGGAAGAAATGTTTATATTTTGGAACATCAACAGTGTTTATACTTTTGTTCTGTTTGGTGTTTGATATAGGAGAAACATATAGGACTATAGACCAGAGACTCACTAACTACCACAGCTACTGTTTTTGAATACCAAGAATTCAGATGGTGGAGATGGCAATCTTCAATAGGTAATATGAATTATAGGTGGTTGGCACCAGGAGGATGATGGACATTTTGTGTTGATTTTGTGGCTGGAAATTTGAGAGAATTTTATGTTTGGAGATGTTGCTGCTGCTCTTTTTTATCTTTGTGGTTCTGTCCATTTGCTCTGTTTTGTCTTTGCACTGATGGCTTGTTAGATTCCATTAGAAGTAGAATTCTTGGATGGACATCTTGTTTGTGTCCAATGATTATAATAAGTCAATATCTATAGGGCAGTAAACAGGTTTTCTATTACCATTTTAATGATTAACTCACATCCTTTTTGTTTCAATCAACTCATTAATAACAAATAATATCTATCAAGGTTTTCTAGCATATCCCTTCAAACGTTTTCCCCAAGAAAGATGTGCCTATAATCTCATTTTCTATTGAATTGAAACTAATTCAATTAAACGAGATATTATAAAGTTAATATTAATCATATTTTAGATATGTGAGCGTGGAGTTGGAGCTTGCTATTAATACATGTATTTTGAAAAGAAGTTGCCAATATAATTTATTTATTTTCGATCTTTACAAATATCCTCTTTGCTTAAAAAATTATTAATATAATTTTATTCGACTATATTAATGTTTTTATCTTAACCGTATATGTTTCTTATGCTATTTTTTTTAATGGGAAAGTTTATTTTTATTTCATTTTATTATTTATTTATAAGAGTATTTTCTTAAAAACGAGGATGGAAAAGAGAAGTTGCCATCCAAAAGGACCAAAACGGCAAAACCTCTAAAATCCCTCCTCTCCTTTTTCCTCTCGTCAGTCTGCTCTTCCTTCTTAAACCCCAGCAAAATCTCCCCAAAGAAATAAAACGACCAACTATTTATACAAATGCAAGCATGCCACATCTCTCTAGTCTCCGCCTCCTCTTCTCTCCTTTTAAACCCTCTCCTGCTCTTCCTCTCCCTCTCTCTCTCACTAAGCACACACCTTACTACTCCCTCTTCCCTATCCTCTCCTCTTCCTCCTCTCCGAAACGATACCGTTCAGCCCCCAAGACCTTTCGAACCAGACACAATAGTACTTCCCCGGATATTGATCAAAGAAAACAGTCAATGGAGGAGAGTGGAGATGGCAATTTGGGGTTTAATAGAAAGAGAGCTGAAGGAAGAGATAAAAGTGATAAACCCAAGAGAAATCTCCAGTTGAAAGTCAGAAAACTTAATCCTACTAATACCATCTCTTATGCTCAGGTAAAATTTCTAAATTCTAGTGCTTCTGGATTTATGGGTTTTGCTTTATATGGGGTGTTTTTTGTTGGTTGATGTGTTCGTGTGGTGCAACTAGAGAATTCAGTTGAAGATAACAGTCATTTTTGTGTTTCTGATTATTGTTAATTTGGTGCTCTTTTGATATGAACTTACTTTGGTTTTATGTGTTTATTTTGGAATTATCAAGAATTTTATTGGAGTCTTATTACTGTTTTGGTTGTAGCTTTCTAACGTTTTGTTTCTGCATTTAAGTGTTAATGTTCAAGAATTCGGTTGGAGGATGAGTCTTGCACTGTTTTGGTGCTTATAATTGTTAGATTGTGTTTTTGAAATACACAGTTTAGGTGCGATAGTTTATTTTGTATTGTTATTTTGGTTTTTGTGTTTAAGTGATGTGAGGAAGCAGTTCTAAGAAAGGCGGGTCTTTAAGGTGTTTGGTGCATGCATTGTTACTATTTTGTATTGTTTCTTTGGTTTTATGAGTTTAGGTAGGAATCATCAAGAATGTTATTGAAAAGGTCTTATTACTGTTTTGGTTGTAGCTTTCTTGTGTTAGCTGTATTATGGAATTTGAATTCTGAAATTTGTAGTTTGTATTCTTCTGTTGGTGTTTAATTTTGATTTTTCTTATTGGTTAATGGCATTGACCATGTTATATTTGTTACAGATTCTTGGTACCGGAATGGACACTCAGGACACTTCACCTTCTGTTTTGCTCTTCTTCGATAAGCAGCGTTTTATTTTTAATGCTGGCGAGGTAATCATAAAATCACAAGGTTGTCATTTTTAGTTTTCTTAGAAGATTTAATTGGTCCTTAAGTCCAAAATTAATGCTATATCGTGGATGTTATGAGGGATCAATTTTTCTTTTTACCATAGAAGAATCATCTCTCCTCTGCTTAGGATTTTGTATGTGTTTCGCAGTGCATTGCAGTTAGGTGTTTTCTATCAAATGTTTAACATATTTATGACCTGTCAAACAGCTCTGAGGATTTTGTGAAAAAAATCTTATCGAACATATGGCTTTGTCCTTCATAATAAAAGGAATAATAATGAGCCTGCCAATATGGCCGCCACATTGAATACAGTTCATTGAACAATTATTTTGATTTCTAGTCTTCATATTCTTCATAAATCTTAACTGAAAAAAATGTCTGTAGTGTTCTTTTGAGATTTAGGCTGACTTAAAATTCTAACAACCCATGGTCTTGTGACGTCTTGATGTGTTCAAATTTCAAATTTGATTCTACTTTTTAGTTAAAGTAAAATATTTTTCCACTTTTGATTTGTATTGATTTTGTCACACTACTATCTTTTCAGGGCTTGCAACGATTCTGCACAGAGCATAAGATTAAACTATCAAAGGTAGGAGATATCTTTTTCCTCTAAGTTTCACAAGTCTTCGGTACATGAACTTAGTCTTGAATGAACTACAAATTAATGGATCTTTTTCAGATAGATCACATATTCCTGTCTCGTGTCTGCTCTGAAACAGCTGGTGGGATCCCAGGTCTGTACCTATAAAATTCAGTTGTCATTGTATCTCCTAATATTTAGCTGGTCATCTTCTAATGTTGGCACTCCAGAGTTCTTAGCGTTTATTTTGCCTGACAGGTTTATTATTGACTTTGGCGGGCATTGGAGATGAAGGAATGACAGTAAGTATCAGATTGATTTAATGCATATCCCTCCTTTCTGGCAATGCTTTATTATATAAAGTAAGCATAGCACCCGTTTAAAAGTGTAGTTTATGCTTTTATGAAGGTCAACTTATGGGGCCCTTCAGACCTCAAGTATTTAGTTGATGCAATGAAGTCCTTCATCCCACATGCTGCCATGGTGCACACAAAGAGCTTTGGTTCTGATGCTGCAGCTCTGCCAGTTGCAAACAATGTTATGGAACCCATTGCTCTTATTAATAGTGAGGTTGTTAAAATATCAGCTATTATTTTACAACCAAGATGTTCGCAAGAATCTTCTGTCAAGCCTGGCGATATGTCCGTTGTATATCTTTGTGAGTTGCCAGAAATTATGGGGAAATTTGACCCGGGGAAAGCTAAAGCTCTTGGGTTGAAGCCTGGGCCAAAATACAGTGAACTTCAATCAGGCAATCCAGTGCAATCTGATCGCCAGAATATAATGGTGGGTTCCTATGTAAATGGATATGTTCTACATTTTCACCCGTAGTATGTTTTTCTACATCTGACGTATGTATAATTCTTGTGTTCCTTAGGTTCATCCCAGTGATGTAATGGGTCCTTCTGTTCCTGGTCCTATTGTGTTCCTTGTTGACTGCCCAACAGAGTCTCATGTACAGGAATTGTTATCCATACAATATTTCAATACTTACTATGAAGATCCCTCTGGGAATCCCCAAAAGGGTATGAAGAAAGTAAATTGTATCATTCATTTAAGTCCTGCTGCTATAGTAAACAGTCCCAATTACCAGAAGTGGATGAAGAAATTCGGGTCAGCCCAACATATCATGGCTGGACATGAAATGTATGGATTTCCTTTTTTATTTATGGTTCATATTGCGAAAGAAAGATGGGCTTGCTTCACAGTAAATTCTGTTTCTCATTCTCTGCAGGAAGAATGTGGAAATTCCGGTTCTAAAATCCAGTGCAAGAATTGCAGCACGGCTTAATTACTTGTGCCCGCAATTCTTTCCTGCTCCAGGTTTTTGGTCACTTAAGGATCTTAATTACTCAAAAGCAGTTGAGGTTTGTTTTCTCCTTCTGTACGAACTTGTGGACTAAAACAAGTTGATGATTACTATCTGAAAAAGCTTTTCATGGTACTGAACTGGTTGTTCCGTTTTCCTTTACCAGGACAGTGTTGCAAATCTTTATGAAAGCATGTCTGCTGAAAATCTCCTAAAGGTGTGGAAAACTTCGTTTACTTTCTCTTCCTGATTATTTTCTACTACTTAGTGTAATAAGCATTTAGTTATTGACCTTGATTCAAAACCTCACTCCAATTTATGTACTGTGAAATGTGTCCGCACAAAGTGCTTAAATTTTCAGATTATAAATGCTTTTTTTTATTTCATGTCCCAAGCTCTACTTGAGACAAGTAGTTTCTGTTCCATGGCATTGGCAAGCTGTTCTTGAATTTTATAATTATTTTTGCAAATTTTATTTTGATGCATGGAATTACGCTAATTCCCCAATGAAACCCCAATAACTCATTAATACTCATCTTAAACCCTGTACTGTTGATAAATTGCTTTTGCAAATCGCATCTCCCAGGACATAGTTTACTTCATCTTTGTATAATTTTGTCCCTGATGACATAAGTATGGTGTTTCATGTCTCATTGTTGAATACAGTTCACCTTGCGTCCTCATTCTAATCTTGGATTGGACAAATCTAATATTCCAAGTTTGACGGCTCCCTCACAAGTCATCAATGAGTTACTGACCGAGATCCCAGAGATTGTACAAGCTGCCCAACATGTACAACAGTTCTGGGATGGAGCTGGTGAAATGAGAGGAGAGACAACCCTTGTACAGGATAATAAACTAATGATTGAAGAGCCTTGGTTAGAAGAGAGTACTCTTCCTAGTTGCTTGGAAAATATAAGGAGAGATGACATGGAGATTGTTCTTCTGGGGACTGGTTCTTCCCAGCCCTCTAAATACCGCAACGTCACTTCAATTTTTGTTAATCTCTTCTCCAAAGGAAGTTTGCTCCTAGATTGTGGCGAAGGAACCCTGGGACAGCTAAAAAGAAGGTAATACAGTATAAATTTATGATAAGTAATGATAAGTTATGTTTCTTATCGTAGCTGATTAGAGTCCTTTGACAACAGGTATGGTATGGAGGGTGCTGATAATGCTGTGAGAAATCTGAGATGTATTTGGATTTCTCATATTCATGCTGATCACCACACTGGATTAGCAAGAATACTTGCCCTCCGACGTGATTTGTTGAAGGGAACCACCCATGAACCTGTACTTGTCGTGGGACCAAGACAGCTTAAGAAATTCCTTGATGCATATCAAAGACTGGAAGACCTAGATATGCAGTTCATTGATTGTAGGAGCACTACTGGAGCTTCATGGGATGCTTTCGAGGAAAATAATGAAAATAAGAATAACTCGTCTGCTGGAAGTCCAAATAATTTAGGAACCCTTAGCAATACACCAAATCCTGGATCTACTCTGTTTGCTAGAGGAAGCCCCATGCAGAGCTATTGGAAGAATCCAGGCAGTTCATCTGACCATGGAACGGCTTTCCCACTTCTAAAGACATTGAAGAGCATACTCACTGAAGCAGGATTGGAGGCTTTAATTAGTTTTCCCGTCGTGCATTGCCCTCAGGCGTTTGGTATTGTGTTGAAGGCAGCAGAGAGAATCAACAGTGTTGGAAAAGTGATACCTGGATGGAAGATAGCGTATTCAGGCGACACTAGGCCCTGCCCTGAACTAGTAGAAGCTTCTCGTGGAGCAACAATCCTTATACATGAGGCAAGTTCCTGAATTTATTGCTTGGTGGTTGAATATGAGAGTGCTAATGCAATTTTTTTGAAATCTAGTTGGCTGATCATTTCTTACCTAACTGCAAGCGATCTAATTGATGGTGATTGACTCATTAGTTGTTACCTATATTTCCAGGCTACCTTTGAGGATGCCTTGGTGGAGGAAGCTATTGCTCGAAACCACAGCACAACCAAGGAAGCTATCGAAGTGGGAGACTCTGCTGGCGCGTATCGAATCATCCTCACCCACTTCAGTCAAAGATACCCGAAAATTCCTGTATTCGATGATGAGCACATGCACAAAACATGCATTGCTTTTGACATGATGAGTGTTAACATAGCTGATTTGCCCGTACTCCCTAGAGTGCTTCCATACCTTAAATTACTCTTTAGAAATGAGATGATGGTAGATGAATCAGAAGAAGCTATAGATCTTGAAAGTGCACTTTCTTAACTGTTAACATATTCAAATATTATTATTTTTATCACATTTTTTTGCTCCTTTCTTCCATATTCACATTTCAGCTTCATTTGAATTGTGTCTGGTTGAAGAATTCTCATAACAAACCTTTTGCGCAGGATTTACAGTTCGATTGGCTTAGATAATGTACTTTGTTGCTCGAAACGAATCTAACATTCTAGAGTTTGAAATAATTCGCTAAATCTAAATTACTTGATTCGGTGATAGCTCACTTGCAAGCATATTCCTACTGAAAGTGAAAACATATATTGAGATGTATCCAACTTAGGGTTCTTCGCGCTCTAGATGGTGTGCAACAGAACAGTAAACCTCATGCGCAAACCTGCACATATGGAAGAGGTGATCTGTCATTCCCAGCAGTGTAAGGAAATCCAGACTAGCTAGATTAATACTAACAATAACAAAAACAATATATAGAATTGACATAAGTGGTCGCTGCAATATCGTCACGTGTTAAATAAACAACATTGTCTTTAAACCAACAACTAATTAAATTAATTAATAATCAGCTACACTTTATAAAAATAATTACAAACAAATTATTATTTATATGTTATATTATTAATTCACTATAATGTTTTATTTAAATAATTTATATTAATAATCAGTACTAATTTATTTGTACTTCATGATAACTTTATTTTTTATTTAAATACTTTTTCAATCATAGAATCGTTCGAAGCTCGTTTATTCAGCTAGTAAGGATTGGTAGCTTGAAATTCAATCGAGGTGGGAAATCAGCTGCAATGGAAGCTTGGCTACTTAACTTAGAAGCTAGTAAGGATTAAAACAAAATTAAGACCGTAAATTGAAGTAGCCATAACTACCACATTTGTATTATTATATATTTAAAATTAAAATGAAAAAAGAAAAATAAAAAGAATTATAAAAGAAAAGAACAAAGGAAATAACAGACACGTAGGTGAACTCAGTTCCATTCACTCGGCCCCGTCATTTGTTTCCCAGACCAAATCCTGTTCATCACTCTTTCCTTCTTCGTCGTCCTCCTCCTTCCTTCTTCATCAACCCCCTCTCTTCTCCGTCTTTGAAAACCGTACCAATTCTCTGCTTTGTAATCCAAATCAAGGATCCACCCACTCTTGCAGCCGGATTCAGTGTTGATTCTTCATCAATCTCTAGTTTCGATTTCGGTAGGAGCGCACCCGGTTGAAGGTCTTTTTACACGCAGATTGAACAAAATTCTGCATCTTTGATTTCGGTTTTGATCAATTGGTTGATCTGGTTAGAAGAAAGAGGTCCGGTTTCCAATCACAAACCCAAAGATCAAAACTTTAGAGGTGTTTTGATTCGGTAACTGATTGGTCTGTGTTGGTGTGGAGTTTTTTCAATTGAGTATTAAAGCTTGGGTCATCTCTTTAGTGCTTTCTGAATTGGGTTTTGATAATTTGGGAAATAAAGTTCCAAATTTAGGGTTTTTTTTATAATTGGGTTTTGATTGATTTGCACGAGTTGAGGTGTTAATAAGTTGATTAAGCTGCTTTCTATCTGAATTGGGATGGATTCGAGTAGAAGGGCAGTGGAGTCGTATTGGAGGTCAAGAATGGTGGATGCAGCGACATCTGATGAGGATAAAGTGACCCCAGTTTATAAATTGGAGGAAATTTGTGAAATGCTGAGATCTTCCCATGTTAGTATTGTGAAGGAAGTTTCTGAATTTGTGTTGAAACGGCTTGAACATAAAAGCCCCGTTGTTAAACAGAAGGTATGCATGTTTCAACTTGAACTTGTTGTGCTCTCTTTGTTCCTCTTTTCCTGTAGGTTTCATGTACTTTTGCTTTTACAGTTTGGTGTTTAATGGAGTATGTGCCCGTGGCTTCTGTAGGATGTGCATAAAAGGGAGATAATTTAGTGAAGATGATTAGGAAATTAGTATATTTAGATGTTGCTAGGTTTGACACCACAACCAACCTTTAGAGGTAAGTTGTTTGCTATATTTGAGGTTGGCTTCTTGTGGTTTGGGGGTGTCCATGGAAGTCTGGTGTGGGTAGAGTCTTGTTCGTGTATGGTGTTTATTTGCTTGTTCAAATGTCATTATGAATGCTAACAACTCCTTTGAACAGTTAATGCGTGGTGTCATGACTTCATATTGTTTATTTTGCATAAATGAATCAAGTGTCATCATTTTCTTGGCACAATTTTTAGTTTTTTGTATCTACACTTTTTTCCTATTTAGTTTGGGTTGTGTCAAAATTGCCTGGTCGGAACTTGGGTTTTGTGAATTGTGTATTTATCGCCATGAAGTTGTTATCTCCCCCCTTAGATTTTTCTGTTTTGCATGAGCTTTGTAAGCTGAATGACAAACAATATCTTGTTTCTATTTGTTTTATTGTGGCATTAAATAAATGTATGATTTCTTGTTAAATGGTTGACTTCTAATCTCACTTGGCGGGCTTCTTACCTTTATTTGAATATTGTCTAGGCACTCAGGTTGATAAAGTATGCAGTGGGAAAGTCTGGTGCGGAATTCAGAAGGGAAATGCAAAGACATTCTGCAGCTGTGCGCCAGTTATTTCATTACAAAGGGCAGTTGGATCCTTTGAAGGGGGATGCGCTTAATAAGGCTGTTAGGGATACAGCTCATGAGACTATCTCTGCTATTTTTTCAGAGGAGAATCAGAGTAAGCCAGCTCCTACAGAAGACCTTAACAAAAGAATACAAGGGTTTGGGAATACAAATTTTGAAATGCCATCAGAAGATAAGAAATCATTCCTCAGTGAAGTTGTTGGCATTGGAAGTGCATCTATCAAGCAAGGACTTAGTAGTTTCACACAGGGCCATTCTTCAAGGAAAAATGACAACAGTAGCTACAAGAGCCCTAACCTTCGTAGGTCATTGACCATAGAATCTGACTACTCAGACAAATATGAGCCAGCTCAGTTGCCCAATGAAGGTCAGAATAGTTTAGGGAAAAATGTGGCTGATGGACCTTGGGGCCAGGATTCCAAACTAACAAATCCAGAATCAAACAATGAGCACTCCAGTTCTACTTATAAAGGGAGTAAGACTCGTGAGGAGAAGTTGTTGGAGACCATTGTCACGTCTGGTGGTGTGCGTCTACAACCCACACGAGATGCTCTTCAAGCCTTTCTGGTGGCGGCAGCAAAGTTGGACGCATTGGCTCTATGTCATGCCCTTGAATCAAAGCTTCAGTCTCCTGTGTGGCAGGTATGATCTCCTTTTCATTTTTCCTTTTCCTTGCTCTACGCACTTATGTATATTCACAATCTCTGCTAAGTGCATGGAGTTTTTCAAAACTGACTGAAAAATTGAATTTTGTTTTTCATTTAGTGATGTCTTCCTGTATAATTTAGGTACAGTGTTTTAGTGCTTTTGGTTCTGCACCTTCTGAAAGAATAATCATACTGAGAATGATGCTTTTGTTTATTTATGGATAATTTTCCTAAAAGTTTCTGTATTTTTTTATTTTTCAGGTTCGCATGAAAGCTATATGTGTACTTGAAGCAATTCTGAGGAGAAAGGATGATGAGCATTTCTCAACGGTGAATTCTTATTTTAGTGAAAATACAGAAGTTATTTTGAGATGTTCCGAATCTCCTCAAACTTCTCTTAGGGAGAAGTCTAACAAGGTAAATATCCAAATTCTGCTTTTGCTTCCCTTTGTTTTCTCTTTTGCTTAACTGGGGTAAAACTGTATTGTGTCGTGGCACCAAAATAATGAACGTTTCTGCAAGTAGTATGTTCACTTTTTGATTATCATGAAAATGTCAGAGCGCTCAACTGTTCTAATAGAAAGTGCTAGATGATGTTAGTGACAATATTGATGATGTTAGTGACAATATTGTCTGGACTTTTGGAACAGGTACTGAGTCTTTTGGATGCCAAACCGGTGGGTAGCTCTGTAGGTAAGTTGGCAAAGGCAGTAATGGCTGAGACAGCTTCTGGTCAAATGCCTGATTTGATAGACACCACAGATCCAGATGGTTTTCTGGGAGCAGATTCTACACAGCTTTCAATTGACAAAAAGAATGTGAATCAGTCTACAGTAGTGCCTTTGATTGATGATTTATTTGGAGATGGTCTTAATGCTGCTGAGAGTGCTGGGGATGAAAAGAATGACGATGACCCTTTTGCAGATGTTTCTTTCCATGCTAGTGAGGGTAGAGAACAAGTGGATGATCTATTTACTGGCATGACTTTTGATGATAAACCCCGTGCTAATGAAAATCCTGCTGCAGCAAATAAAAGTGGTCCTGAGCTATTTGATATTTTTGGGTCCCACTCCGAAGTTTCCCTGGAGCAAGCACATCAGAAAGAAAATGTGAATGATTTAATGGCTGGTTTATCTATTGATGAGAGTGTACAAAATAAGAAGCAGCAAGGAACCTCTCCTGGGGTGCTTCCAGAAAGCATGTTCTCAGATTTAAGTGATAATTCAGCCAATCAGTTCTCAAACAATTCATTTAGTAATTTACTTGGCTCTCAAGTGGCTGGGATGAATGCAAATCAAGTGTTTCCTTCTGGTACCTTGCCATATAACATGCAGCCTGGCATGATGTTGAATCCAGCATTTCATGCTCAGCCAATAAATTATGCTGCGATGGGGAGTTTTCTTGCCCAACAACAATTTCTTGCCACAATGTCCAACTTTCAACACTTAAGTGGTCTTGATACACAAAATGCTGGTGTCAATCATGCTGCTGGGGCTAATGGAGGTGGATACGCTGCACCACTTCCTGATATTTTCCAACCAAATTTTGCCAACCAAGCCCCTACTTCATTGATGAACAATACAAAGAAGGAGGATACAAGGGCATTTGATTTCATCTCGGTAAGTTTAAGTTACAGCATTTGGTCTTTTGAACGTTGTTTGTTTTTGTAAGGTTTTGTGGCTACTCCTTGAAGTTAGTCTAATGATCCATAGAATGCATGATAGACCATGGAGCATTTGAGGGAGTGTAGTTTTCTAGATTGTCAGCCTCATTATGTGATCAATGATGACATTGTCAGAGCAAATTTATTATGGCATTACTGAATACAATGTGGTTCACTTTACACACTTAACGTGATGGAATTCTCATTTCTCCCTTTTGTTTATGAAAATTTTAAAACATTGGTTGCTGATTACTGGGATTGTGAGAGGAGGATAGAGAAAGAGGTGATGGGGAAGCCCTGAGGTTATCATTGTCAGGTCTGTCCTTTAAGTTAGGGTTGTGGGGAATGGAAGTGTGGTGGATGGTTTTTGATTTTTTGATAAGAGTTACAAGTAGTATTTTGGGATATAGTTTAGCAAAGGACAATTAGGGAGCAAAATGGAGAAAATTAAAGATACTTGAGCATGTTACCTAGAATTCCTTGGAGTTACACCTAAGGGGAGAATTACCCCACACAATCCCATAAACATAGCTGCAAGCCTACTAGAATAAGGATCTAAAGATAGCAGATTGTTTTATGTTTCCCTTGTTTACTTCAATTTTATGTATTACTACCAAACAGATTGAAATAAAGTATCCTGATACTTGATAATGCTGTTGTGCCATTCGGAAGTAGTGTGATCCGGATTGTAGTTATTGATGTGTTTTTTAATGTCTTGTAGGACCATGTTGCCACAGCTCGCGATCCAAAAAGAGTGATCTAAATCATAGTCTGTCCCTGAGGACCTCATTGGTACTTAGGTTGAGCCTTTATTTGTTTGGGGAGAACAGATGAAGACAGTTTAAACATTCTTTCGTAATACCAGACTGTCAGTACAATGGCATGTTTCTATAAAAATAGGATTTCACATGGAGGGGTGGGGAAATCCCGGAACTAGAATCTGTATTTGAGATTTGAGAATTGTCTTGTCTCTTTTTTTTTGTTGTTGTTGTGGTAATGCAAGTATGAAATATATGTCCATGACTCAAATGGATTTGTAAAGTGTTTCTGTGCTCTTTTTGCCCTTTTATGTGTATTTCCCCACAGCCATGACAGCATTGGCATGTGTGCTAGCAAAATCAATAAAGAGAATCCTTTTCCTCTTTTTTTGTTGGTATATTGTTAGTTATGGTGTATTTGGTGAATCGCTTGGTGTATGGTTGAAGATCTGTCATTTCACCTACTACTTATACGAGTTCAAAAATCAGATCAAACCGTAATCAAAATCCGACCAAACTAATTTGGGTGGTTTGATTCGTTTTGCTGTCTTTCCGTGGTGTTTTTGTTTATTTTATCTTAAAAAAATCTTCAAACTATGAAAAACAAAAGTAGCTAATTTTAGACTCCAACTACATCTTGCCATTGGAGTCCCCCCTGAGTCGGATCACTAAGAAGTAAACTGTAAAAGTGCCCTCAACAAGTCAGCAAAGTGATCTCTTACTTAAGAGCTAAGAGCATAAAATTACTAACACTAACCATTCAGCGATTTCTGTCAGTCTTGTGTAGAGATGGATGCACAGGTACAAATATGAGCCAGAGCTACTGAAGATTTTGTGCAATTACAGGGCAAAAGGTAAAAGATATCTATTTATTAAGTGTACAGTACACTGTAAGATGCTTGGTTACATTGTGGCTCTTTGAGTAGTCTTTTTGTGCAACCATGTATTTACAAACTCAGAATATGGAAGCAAGTACTAAAACTATTCCAGAAAAAAAGCACACCTATCAAACAGTATATTACACTATTACTCAAGCTAGCTATCTGGAGGAAGGGTCTTCAAGGTTCATTTTAGAGGACACGTCTTCAAGCTTGCTCCATGCTTCGACCTCCATCTTCTTAGTTCTCTTCAGTTGTTTCACCACATCTAGCCGCTCATCCGAATATGGAGAAGGGATCTGACCGTTTTAAGTAAAAGTAAGATTAGTTGGAAGAGCCAGAGAAATGAACCAGACAGTTCAGAGATGCATATTAGCCACATACCAAGAATGGCATGTATTTCTTGACAGCTGCTAGCATTGCTGCATGGCCGATGGCAGAAACCTGATTATACAGGAAGGAAAAAGACTTGAATCAGTTCTGAATTGGTGAGGAGCTTATAAAAGTAGAAACTTCAAGGCGAACACGAGAAGTCGCGAGAGTTAGGCTTACAGGAACCAGCATCATAATTGTAACCGGCACAAGTGTAGCCATGTCGCTAAGTGTTCTTCTCAACTTCTTTCTCTCTCTCTCTGTAACTTTGTGGCCATGCAATTGCTTTGAGATAAGCATCAGTGCGGACATTATGTCTACAAAGAGCAATTGGGTTCCCATCAATACATCCTTCAAAACATTTCCCTTTGCAATGTTAGCAATCCTGAACTCAAAACCTGTCACGTCCATTGATAAAAAAGGGCATTGGATTGTTGTTTTTTACCGTGCTTGTGGATGCCAATTTGAGAGTGTATTTCTTAAGCAAGCTTTCCTGCACACGAGTTGGTTTTGCAGTAGTCACGTTCTCTTCAACACTCTCTGCTTCTGCCTCATTTGAGATGCTACACTGCTCGTAGAGGTAGATTATGTTAATGGCGACAAGGTGTACATCCTTGCATAACAGCACAAATAGTTGTTACAGTCGCGAGGTCTTACCTTTGATAGTTTGAGACCTTGTTGAGCTGTTAGGAATCCTTTCAGCATCATCCCAGTTGGCTTCTGTTGTGATTCCAACTCTACAGCAAACAGGTTCTTGCATTCTGTTGCTACAGACACCATGTGATCAGATTCACCTGTTTCTGCAATCTTTAGTGGATCACTGCAGGAGTCATTCAATGCATGCGCAATTATTTCCAACTCTCCAAAAGAGGTCAATATGGAAGAAATGTGCAAAACAGACGACATACCAGGACCGATCATAAACAGCCCAGAGGTCTTCTAGACAAATACTTAACAGGCTCTGGCTGGAAATTTGCAAACAAACGGCTTAAAAGTCGATTGATTATTTTATCAGACAAAAGTTAAAACAAGTAAGCTTTGTAACCGATGTTGATATTCTGTTTATCACCTTCGGAGCAAGAATGCTAGCAATTGTGCATCCAAGGGTTGTTGGGTTGAGCGGTTGAAGTGCGCAAAGCCTGAGAAAACATCATAACAGACTGTAAATACTCTGTGTAGAATGATCTCCTTTTCTGCTTGAATGGTCCTTTCCCTCTCTTGGTTGCCAAGATATGAACCCGAAGCATAAAAATCAAGCCACTCTATTTCATAAGCGACTACCTACAAAGATGAGTATTACATCTTAGGACTGTCACCATTTCATATTCCCAAAAACAATGGTGGTAAAGACTTACATCCATGAAGCATTGATATGCTGATACAGAAGCGAGTTCAGGGTAAACAAAAATGCTACCACACTCCAAGTAACTGCAAATGAAAAACTTAATTATTTTTGTGCTGATAAAAATGGATTAAACACTCAGCATTCAATGAAAATGACGAGCTGATCACCTGAGGAAGTCCTTAACCACATCATCAAGATCCTTTATGTTCATTACTGACAAATGTAATCTAGTTTTTCTCCCCAGATATGAGAAAAGACCGAGAGTAGCCAAACTGCCAGCAAGATCCTGTTGATTTTATGACTAAACCTTAGTCCCACATCCATGCACGATAAGCTATAATATCTAGCAACTCTCGATAGATAAAAGTTTCCTAATCATATAACCATGACAAAACAATAGTTATATCCATGATATTTATCATTTAAAATGTTGAATGAAACATGTCATATAGTTATAGAGCTCTCTCCAAGACAGACTAACTTTGTGTGCAAGTAAGATTTCTACTAAATACAGCAAAAGAAGATTGATACTTTTGTTTTTGCAACTAAAAATCATGAAACACAGAACTGACCTTTTCTTGACAGCTTTCTGTGCCCTTTACAATAATTTCTTTTTCGAATGCAGCAGAGAGTTTTTGATGAGCTAACCCAATCCACAATTCTAGCTCTTCAGTTGTGTTGCAAGGAAGAACTTTAGAACCAAAATGGAACAGGAAGTTCAATTCAAACCCTGCTTCAGTTGCCAGTTTGTGGAGTTTGTCCACTTGAACTATACCATGACAAAGATCCATGAGCTCAATTAATACATCCTTCATTGATGATGTAAAACTGGAACTTGAAACTCTTCTAGGACCTAGTTTCTCAACAGCAACACAGCAACTTATTGCTACAATGATCCCTGCAACACCGCTGAATATATGTGTCTTTAGTTCAACTTCATAGCTTATGAACTTTTTTTAATTTTAACCTAAAAGCAGTATTCTTCAAGAACAAACCTTCCAGCATAGTCTATCGACCACTTCTTTAGCAAGGGCACAAAAAACCCAGCTATACGGGGCAATTCCACGACTCTAAACCATTGTACTAATTCAGGATGCTTCAAGCTCAATTGGCTCTCAATGTGCTTCTTGAGCAAGTTTATATTTGGGGTCAAACTGAGAAAAAGAGAGGTAAAAGCATTAAACTAAAGCCAGGCTGGATAAGGAAATTGCGATACTTAAGTGGACACGAATTACATCTAAGTAAAGGTCTAAGGTTTTTTTTTCCCGGAAATTAAGGTTTAAGGTTAAATTTCCAGTTATATTTACCCAGCAGCTAGCATTCTAGAATCGGAAAAGATTCCTTAGAGGTTATGTCCAGATTAAAGTCATTTACAGTTATTAAATAGGCCAAATAAACCCCACTACACCGGTCACCTTGAATCATAACTTTTTTAAGATTGAATCTATTTGAACAGAAACAACTACTTACATTTTCTTAACTGGGGATGGGTTGTTGTGACGATCATGAGAAAGCAAAATCTCTACTTCAATTGCCGTTTTCAACAAAGCATAAACAGCAACCTGAACAGCCATATTAGTCAATGATTGTTGTTTTAATCTTTTTGTTTCCTCGATTCATTTTCATAAATAATGTGCACCTCCACACAGCTAAAGTATTTCTGCAATAATCATTAAATGCAAAGAACAACATATGGGAAGAAACACATCAACTAATGCATTAGACATAAAAGTGATTATATTTGCTTAAATTATCAGCATTAACAGCAATTAGGGTGGTTCTAAAACTTGGAAAGCAAGTGATTTAGTTTGTTTTGTGAGTACCTGATAAGCAATACATTTGTGCCATTCATGGACATCCTTACCATTCCAAGCTGTTGCAAGCCCCATGCCACTTCCCACATGTTCAAGTGATTCAGCAGCTAAAGAAAAGCTTGCCGCAGATTTGTGTAGTACCCATACAAGACAGTTTACGCGGTTGTACTCCATATCGTTATCAGCACTGGGTGCAACAACGGCATTCCCACTACCAGTTTCCTCGGAAGGAGCTGTAGATGATAATGCCCTTGAAGAAAGACAATGTGAAGACTTATAATATGGAACAAAACATTCCAATTTCTTGGAAGAGAGAAATTTCCCAAGTTCCTTCCCATTTACTTTTGATAAGTAAGCTGCATCAGCTATTGTCAATCTTTTACCTCTCGACCGAAAAGATTTTCTGCTACACCAAAAGGACAACCTATCAATAAAGAACTTCTTGCTTTCCTATTTACAGAGAGAACAGAAATGGTACAAACAAGCACAAATATCTGATCCTTAATTTTCTTGAAATGTTGGATAGGCTGTTAAGAAACACAAGTATCTAATTCGTAACAGCGATATGAACTGCAGTCTGCTCATTGTCTAATCTACCAATGTATATCCAAAACATTGTAACAAAGTTTCACGCATAGATGGCCATATACAGCTCCTAAGAGTTCAACTCTTACTACAGAATCCATTAGAAGACAATTCCCAACAACAAAAACGCTCCAGCACAGATCATGTACCGTTTCTTTCGTAGTTTTGCAGGAAAACCCTTTTGGGGTAATTTCCTATGCAAATACAATCTGGATCCTTTTACACCAATTAATGGGCAGGACAGTACCAACTTCCATAAATCTCCAGAAATTAAGAACTACAAATGTTTCAGATCTAAGCTTATTAGCACATTCATTTGATCAACAGAGTTCAAATACTTCACATAATCAATCAGCAAGAATATTTTCAATGGAAAACTTAATGCATCACAATACAAGAGTATAAACAGATGGCATAGAACTTGCCTGAAGTGGGAGTGATTGAGGGATCGCAAAGACAAGTGTGACGCCATGGGAGAAGAGGACAGGTACAGAAGGAGGGGAGAGAGAGGAGACCACCAAAATGTGTAGCCATTCAACTCCTTTTAAAACAAACAAGTGGAGAGTTTGTGTTGCGTTGCCTTCGAGGTAGGGAGAGAGAAAGAATGAGCTGGTTTTTTTAAGGATAAGATGGAAATTACAGTTACTATTATAACATATTCTGTCAGTCTTTGGTTTTGCCTCCCGCCAGCCATTTCACTCTTAAGTTTCTTTCTTTGCTATTTGGATTGTGTTAGAAATGGAAACTAAGGACTATTGACGCGGATCCTAAGAAAGCAATAATGTGAAATCAGTTTTCTTTTGGAAACCACATCAGTATAATTTTATCACTAGAAAGTTCAATCCTAGAGTGGATTGCCATTGATCTAAAGATATTCTCTTTCTTCTTCCTTTTTTTTACATGTATGAGTTACATGTATTCTTAAATTTTCCTGATCGTACACAAAAATCAAACCTTCAGTGCCCACCAACAACATTTTTGTGTTAGATTACATCAACCACCAGGTAAGAAAAGGGAAAGCTAAAAAGATAGAAAGGTAGTACATGCTAGGAAACGTACATGACTAGAGAGATTTTGTGAGGTCATATCCTGTTCCAATAGGTGGGATTAAGAGTTAAGAGCAATATTTACTTACTTTTCACCAAGAAAGGAGGAAACCTCTCTCTGTCTTTATTTTGCTGACTTCACTGATTTTGGGAGAGGTAGGTTGGTTACAAACTGAACAAAGGAGCAACTTAGAGGAATCTCTACCTTTTAGCAGTAGCTACATCCATACAACTGTAGGTTAAAAATACACAAAAATTTTACAGCTTCCCTCATAAATTTTACCACTAGTGTGCTGCAATATCCGCGTTTGTTCACAAACAATGATCACAAAGAGCAGTGCACCAGAACAGGAAAACAGAACTAGACATTTCTTCCAACTTCATGAATCTTCAGTCTTTAATGCCAAGAATACATCAGTGATCAATTACCACTCAGTTAGCAATCCTCTCGTTTCGATCTTCTTTGGGAGCTTCTGTCTCAGAATCCTTCCCAAAGCCGAGTTCCGACATGTCTTGCTTTGCCATCAAGTTTCTGAACAATCAACCAAAATTGTATGCATTACTTCCATATGTACAAAGAAATTAGAAAACCAAATGCTTAATGCTTCGAATCATATGATTACGCTAAATGGTTCCTTCCCTGCCTTTGGACAGTACTAGTACAGGCTTGGTAGGTTTTCTGTTTGCCAAGTGGTGGTTCAATTTCAGTTCATGACTATTACAATCCACATTGCTGTTAGAGATTCATGCAACGGTCAATGGTGTAGAACAACAATTGGCTTAAGAAAAACATCTTTGGACATGTTGAACTGTGGCATGAATAATGATTTTGTTTTTTCTCAGCTAGTTAACTAATTAGCACAACCATGTATTATGATGTTACAGGATGAAATCTGAAGACTCACTTTTCCATACGGCACTGCAGGTACTTCTTTGACAAATGTCGACATTTTTCAGATTGATGGCGAGAAGATTTAAGGCAATCGAGGTACTCTTTCTTTTCCTGAAACAAGTCATTCCAGAAACTTGGTATTAGCTAGAATCTAAAAACATTATACAGTGTTTATTTCAAATCCAAGAAACTAACAGCAAAACATTTTCCAACTGAATGAAAAACAAAGGAACTAGCCTCCTAAAAGGAAGCACTAAGGAATCGTTCCAACTGCTAGGATGAAGGCTTTAAAAGAAGCGCTACCAAGTCACATTGGTGCATGTGGTCCAAAGGGAAAACTCCTTTCTCTGGTGGTACTGGTCTTAGTCCTCTATTTCCACCAAATGCACCACCTGCAGAAATTTCCAACTTACATAAGAAAATGGAAAGAGCCAACCAAATATTGCCATTGATAAAGAATCATTGTTTTCAGCTTTTCTATGCTTTGTTCAAGAACGAAGTTGGAGATTAGAGGAGTGTTCAATGTTATCCCATAATGTAAACAGATTAGGGCAGCAGAAGAAGCAAAACAGGGAGACATAAAGATGGATTTAATTTTCAAAATGATCCAAGTCCTCATATTTTAAGATCATGGACTAAGAAATAGAGTTCTTAACATGGAGTAGCAGAATAGGCTATCAATTCTTATCTAAAGAGCTTTATTACTATTATAGTTTGACAACCAACAGCACACATCATCCCGGCACATACTTCTTGATAACAAGGCACTCCCAGCATCACATTTCACCACTTTGTTCAATCAATAGACAATAATTCCTTCATTAGCTACTAGTCCTGTCAGCTATAGTGAGTTCCTTCTTCTGCTCTTCTTCATCAGTAACTACGTCATCAACTGTCAATGGCAAGCCACAAGAGAAATTGAGATGACCGTTAAGGATTTGAAGCACTGTCCTCATGGTTGGCCTCTCCCCACTATTCGGGTTCTCACAACTCAGTCCCACAAGTAGCAGCTTCTTCATTGCTTCCTCCTCGAACTCACCATTCAATCCCTTGTCAGCAGCTCCTGTGATCTTCCCACGCCACACACTCCCCAAAACAAGTCAACCAAATTCACCATTCTAACGCTGTATGGTTCCCTCTCAATCAGCCTTCTGTCGCGTGTCAATTCAATAATCACAACTCCATAGCTGAAAACATCACTTTCTCAGTGGTTTTTCCATATGGAAGATAGGAGCTAAGTATCCCATCGTTCCGAAAGTGAGTGACAGGACTCTCTTATCATGCTCCATTATTCTTGCCAATCCAAAATCACCCAGTTGAAACTGGCATCCAACATTATATTACTAGTCTTTATGCCCCTGTGGATGACTTGCTGCTCACACTTAATGCAGAGCCAAACCAACAGCTATGCTTTGCCTCAAGGACCAACTGAAAACTGTGCCCTTCTCAGGTTCTTGGTACAACAACCGGCTCCCATAAGGCATAAACTCAAACAAGCAACACTTCCAACTTCTCAGCACACCAACCTTGTAGTTGAGCGAAATTCTTGTGCCTTAAACATGCCATAATAGACAATTCAGGCAGCAACTCAGATTTACCTTCACCGTGTAATGATTCTGTACGCAACTCATAACCATTCCTATTTCGTTTTCACTCTTCTCTGTTGCTCATAGAATGTGTCGAACTCAATAAATGATAAAACTTCACATTCAAATATTCAATACCTTTAAGCCTCTGGTCCTTGACTGATACAAATAAACACCAAAGCCCGAGACTCTACACCCTACAACAGTACATAAAAGCAATCTCAACTATGAAAAGAGTATCTAACATGGTCTATCTTTATATCTTACACCCCATATGTCAAAATTTGTGTCATGAACTAATCTAATAAACTACAGATAAACTACAAAGAATCATGGGTCATAACAATTTGATGCAAATTAGATGCCACATAGAGTGAAAGACGCTTACTTTAAACCCAATTTGCAATGAGAAGAAAATAGAGAAAGTTATTGATTAAAAGAAAACAAGAGAACCCAATACGAGAGTTACGAACCTGCACTCATTTGAATTGCTTTTGTTTTGATTCTTTTAGTTGCCGTCTCTTTCCAGCTCTGTGCTATACTGCTATGGCTGGTTTACACTTTGCAGAGAAGTTTTTGTAGTTTGGTTTTTGACCAGGGTGAGTTGATCCGGGTTACATTAGGCCCAATAAAAAACCCAGCCCAGTTGGGAAAAAAACAAAGGAAAAGGAAAAATTATCATTAAAATTAAAATTGAAGAATAGATGAAGCGAAAAAAGGAAGTTTTTTTTTTCTAAAAACAAAAAGTTAATGTGGTAACAATAATATGTTTAATTTATCCAACTTGGGATTAATATTGGTTTCCAATGGTTTTACTTTTTTTTTCCTTTTTAATTTTACAACTAGAAGTATTCATAATTTTTCTATATACAAGCATCAAATAAGCGAATTCACATGTACTTTTTTACGAGTCTATCTGAATTTAAAAAATTTCGCATGAGAAATGAACAAGTTCCAAGGGAGAAAAAAATTTGAATTCCTACCTCTCATATTGATTTAAAGTTGAATCAGAATCAAAGCTTACATTTCCAAGAGATGGGCATCACATACAGATGACCCAAAAAAAGAATGTAGACAAGATAGATGGAGAATATATACATTTTTTCAGAAATAAATGATATTTCCATGCCTACCATCGTGTGGTGCAGCTAGGAACTCAAGTAAATAAACCGTTTGTGGTCTTTCTGGATGTGCAAGACCGATTGAATGCTTAGAAAACAAAATGAATTTCTTTGCTGGACCATTCTCACACAAAACTTGGATGGTCCAGAAGCCATTTTGCTGCTAAAGTGATGCCTTGCCGTATTTGTTACGTCGGCACGGTGACTAATCTGTATTGGCCTATTGGGGAATCTAAAGTGTCTGAAGTTACACAGGCTGCAAGCTCCGCGATGACATTGATGGTATCCGCAGCCTATGTGGATGTGGATGCTGAACAACAACTATAATTGAATCCCTCGAGGTTTCATCACAAGACGCAGAAGTGGGCTGCACACGTTCATAACACAGTTCACCATACAAGCCGACGAATATAGAAACATTCAAACAGTACAGACAGTCCACTAACGTGTGGAAGTGACTAAATTCATGGTTCTCAAAAGCAAAGGCAGATGTGTGCATAGGTAGGGAATCAACAGAAAGGGAAAATTCAAGGGTGAGAAATGTCATTGCAGGCAAGTTTTTGATTTGCTTGACCTCATACAGGGATTTTTTATGAATTGGCCGAAAGCAATATGTATGTGAACAAATGTAATTTGCTTACCACTCCAATGTGCCATTCACTGCAAGAAAAATCTCTAAAAGTCGCTGCATCCATTTCCTGCAGAAAATTACCCAAATTATTAGACAACATGAAGTATAAGTATCGAACTCAACTCAGAAAGGCAAATAGTTTCATCATTTTTGCACTTGGTGTAGACATGTACTGCAAATCTAATGAACTTCTTTTTCCACGCAAGTTTGATCTATGCCTCAGAAAGAAAATTGATTTCGCATAGTATCCAAATATGGAAGTCACTTACTATACTGTAGATGGGAGGCACCACCATCTCTGCTTTAGATTTTACTGATGGCATCACAGAGAACCTTGGCGCCAAATCCTGTGACCTAAAAATCCATCTGTTACAGAGAAGCAAATGGACAAAAAGTTATTACATCGCAATGGCTTAAAAGAAAAACCAGAAAGCTGATAGTGCCGATGATACATACCCAATGTACAGAAAGATGCAGAACTGTGCCCATTCTCTAACCAACAAGCGTAGCCAGTAAGTTACCAAAGAGTTATCCATGTTAAAGTATATCTGAAATCAACCATGCTTAACTTTGTCATCAATCGTATGCATGCAGAACGGAGCATAGATAAAAGGTATATATATTCTTACCATAGTTTCTGCCATTGCAACTATTTGCATTGCGCCCTGAAATTTCCTGCAGAGAGTTTGGTAATTACAACATTGTTTTCATTGGAAGTCGTAAGAAGTATTACAATATTATGCAATTGAAGATATACGAGCTGAAAAGATTCAATCACAACACATACTTGAACATAATGTACTTTGTATAGACTGCATCATGCATTGCTTGGACATCCTCATCCTCTATAAAAGTTAACTGATCCCTTAAGGTTGAAATATTTTGAGATATCTGATGGAAAATCAGAGAGAATGATATCAAATAATTCAGCAGCAGCAGCACCTGCATGACATGTTACCAAACCAAATTAGTCCTTACTTAACGTAGAAAAGCTACAGGCAAATGGTTATCCCTTGAAATTCTAAATTTAGCAGAAAATTACAGTACAAATAAAGAAACATACTGTGAAGTATGGTACAGAAGCTCTGTACCCTACAAGCGTCAAGTAAAAGACAAAACCAAGTGCAGCTGTGGTACGACGCTCAGTTGCTGAAAGGCGCTCATACGTGATACAGTAACCATGAGAGATGAGCAGGAAGGAGACAAAATAAGCAGTCTGAAAAAGCACTCCGGTCACATACACTCCAAATGACATCCACAGAGAGCATATCTGATTATAAAAGCAGGAATACCTGCTTGACAGGAAAATCACACAACCCTTCACAGAGTTACACAACACAAGTCGAAATATGTAGAAGAGCTACAAGTAATATGTTGTTTACTTCACAAAAGATGTCAGTGTAAAGTGCATCCTATCATATAAGTCAATCATATATCTGGTTGGAAAAAATGAGAGAGATGCAGAGTTTTTATTTATGAGGCACACACTTTATTGATTTCATTGTAGTAAATAGCTGTCAAACTTATCAACAATATCCTGTTATGGCTGTAGCTGTAAGCATTTATTATTTTCTTTTTTTCCCTTTGTAACATCAAAAACACCAAAGGGAGATCTACAGCTGATACAATGCATGTAAAAGTTACAAATTCCAAACACAACCTACTGTGCTGAAAAACTGGTTGTTCATAATTTCATACATGCTTTAGCCACCTAAAAGACAAAATGCCAATTTGTCAATGAGCAAACTTGGCAATTATTCACAAGATTGGCAAATTACAAGAGTAGAGAAGTTGGAAAAATAAGAAAATAGAGAGAAGAGAGAGTTAACCCCAACTTTGAAGTTTCAGAGTTTTGGAAAGATTAGGTACAACAAAAATATTATTTAGTCAAAGAATGGCGGAGTTGGTTATCCATTTTTCAAGAAATAAAATAATCTCATTCCAAAATAAACAACAGAGAGCAGATGCATGCTACAAATGCATATCACAGATAGAATTCAAACTATTAAAAAGGAAAAGCCCAAATTGGAACAAAAAATCTTTCTCAGAAATCCGAATAAAGCACAAACCCTTATCAAGCATTGTCCAGTCTTCAAAAATAAAGAACAAATGAAGCAAGCCCAATCGAATCGAAGGGAAAACCCCACCAGTGAATAAACACTACATATTCAGTAGATACTCCAAAAACGTATGTGGTATAAAACCAAGCATTGATCGACCAAAGATTAATTCTTTCATGATTGATTAACAACCAATTGAAGTATCTAGTGAACTAGAAAATATCCTTAAAGTTATCGTATGAAAGTTCACCAAATGGCAATGAGAAAACTTACCAGAAGAGAAATGACAGAGTGAGTTGCAAAGCCTTGATGAATGGGACAGCCGCCAATGCCCACTGCAAATTGCTGGTCTGCTCTAACCATAACCATAATGATACCATCCAAAACAAAACAAAAAGGCAAAAAATCAAACAAAATTCAGAAACAGGAACAACCCATGAAACGAAATCTTGTCCAAATCATAAAACGTTAGAAATGAAATAACTTTAAGGATTAATGTAAAGAAACCTGGGAATGTCTGTTTTTGTAAGTGTTGACAGTCCAAGAACAGGCAGAGAGAAGCCAGAGAAATAGTAAGGCGAGATAAACAGAAGGGAGAGGGCGGTACGACTCGTCTAGGGCGAGATGGTACGGTATTGTAGTTTCGGAGACGCCCATTAATGAATCGAGAGAAGAGATGGATATTTCAGTTCAGACTTGAATTCAAAGCGTTTCAGTTATGCTTTTTATTGTTGTTTGTTGCCTACAAGGTTTTGTAATCGTCAACTTTTTATATGGGCACTGGGCAGGTGGCTGGTTGTTTGAGACATGAGTGTCTTGTTATGGATTTTTATTTTATTTTTCTTCCCTATTTATGTTTTTAAGAAAAAAAGAAAAAATAACTCTATTTTTTTAAGATATTATTATTTGAAATGCATTCTTATCAGGGTCCTTAGAGTTTTCTTTTTCCTTCTTTTATATAAAATTTCGCAACTCGAAATCTAATATTTTTTAAATAGTTAAAAATATTACTGAATTACATATTCATTTCCGAGTTATTATCCATCTTTTGTTTTCAAAGTTGATGTGATCAAATTCTTTTATTTTTTTTTTTTTAGGTGTTAATGCAAAGTTGATGGGCCATGTTTTATGGAAATGAAGTTAGTGAGAATGGAACAAGTGCACGATGATCATGCATCAAAACAAACCACTCCCCCATCTACATATAAGTACTTAATTAGTGGCTACGAATTTGGAGGATCAGTTCAGTAGCGATCATCAAAAGACTATGTACCTTTGGATCTCTACTATCATGAGCTTCAAAATATAGATTAAAATACCAAAAGTTTCATCACATCATGTAGCCCCCCTAGTTGTTTTGAACGAGCATTATAGTCCCTAGAAAAAGTCAATCCACTAATATAATTAAGTATGCATGGACCAACTACTATGCAAATTGCAATGTTTAGGCGTCTATCTACCATTGACCATGTTGAATACGTTCAAAAAGATGTCTTGAATAAAAAACGAGCAAGGAATTAGGAAAACAATTAGTTGGAGTTAGATATCAAAGCAATTAATTATTTGGTGAACAAACTCATTAGCAAATTTAGTTTCCATTTATCTAATTACTAGATTTAGCAAGATGCCAAGATTATTAGATCAACAATTGCGTGAAAATGTTTTGGATTATTAATTTAATGAAGGATGAATATTGACTAAAATATCATGATGTTGCTGAGTCGATGAGCATGGACCTCCATAATCATTCTCATTAATTTATTTTAACATATCATTCTGTTTAAATGTATGTTGTGTTGACATGTGGCATTAGTAAGATTAATTTATTATTATTATTAAGATTTAAACGCAAATGAACATGAATAGAGTTGTTTGATGGTTACACTTTAATTACCATGTATTAATAACTTATTATTATAATTACTTACCTAATATTTTTATTTAATAATTACAATCTTACAATTAATTATCCCTAAATTTAGATTATATTTCATATAAACATCATACATGTACTACAAAAATTAATATATAATACAATACTTTTTTTAATAAAAATAAAAAAAAATTGTTAAAAAATTAAGCTTTCTATAATATAATTAATAATTATTATTTTAAAACTATATTGTATACATACATACTAAAAGTTTAATAAATTAAGATAAATAATGTATTATACTAATAATATGTTTTTTATTTATGTAATACAAACTAAAATAATAATATACCTTGTTAGTGTTACTTGAACCTCTACCTTGTTGGCTTCTTCTCTCCTAGCAAACCAATAGGGATATTAATTGGTTTTCTAGCAGTTGGACTTTTGGGCTTCTCTTAGGCCCATTTTGGGTTTTATGGACTTTTCTGGGACAAGTAGTAGTGACAACCGTCTACTGCATTTCTAGACTATGAGCATTTTTATTTTTATTTGGGCTTCAACTAAGTTGAATGAAGCCCAAAAATTATTTAAAAACAAAAAGAAGAAGGGCACAATTTACAAATTATCTACCAAGAAGTAAAATGACATTCTTTTATAAAAAAATAAAAAATAAAAATTTAAAAGATATTTTATCAAAAACAGAAGGAGTATTATGTTTATCTATCATTAACAAGTTATAAATGACTCTCTCGCTTGTTCTTTTACTAAAAGAAACGTTAATTTTAAGGTAATAGAGAATAGTATTTCTTCTATTTTGACAAAATACTCCCTCCTTCCTTGAAAGAATGTCATTTTTCTGTGGATTTTTACTGTTTATAATACTTGTTATTTTATTTTTTTCGAAACATATATTTTGTGCAAATGACACAAAAAAATTATGCATCAACCCAATTTGATGATGGTGTGGTAATTTGAGTAAAAATTAGGAGTAAAAATGAAACAATGTGGAATAAAATAAGATCAAAGATCACTGTCCTACGAATTTTTACCATCCTAAAACGACGTTTATTCAGGGAAGGAAGGAGTATCGTTTAAGGGATACAAATTTTATTTTGAAATACTAGTCATTTTTACGTTATTAGGTATATCTTTCCTAAAAAGTGTATTAAAGTTTAACTCAATTAATGTCACATTTTTTCCCTTAAATTGGTCAAATTTAAAATTGATTTAATAAAAATAAAAGGAAAAAAATAGTAGTATGTGCATTTTTTTTCTAAAAAAGACACCCGGTAAAGAAAAAACATCATTTTCAGAAAAAAAACATGGGAAAAATGATTCCATTACATTTAACGGTTCCCTGTCCTGTCCTCTTGCCTGGCCACCACATTTTCAGAGAATTATTTAGCTGTCTGCTTTTTAAGCCCATTCTTTTTTGAACATGGTCACCTCGAGTTGTTCCTTCATTTTCTTGTCTCGTAGCCTTGCATTTAATTTCTTGCGACAAACTTCTCATCGATCAGCAACTCCCGACAGGTCAAGTGTCAATGGTGTTTTTAAAATCGGATCGAATCGACTGATATGACTGATAAATTGGTGATGACCTGGATATCTGATTGCTTCGATTCTTTCGTCAATTTTTCACAAAAACAGTTGAGTTGGAAAAAAATGGTCGATCATATGATCAAGCTGATTTACTCGACAAGTTGAACTATTTCGACCTAACAATATTTACCCTTTTTCAGTTTTCTAATTATAAGTATGAATTATTATATTCCACTGATTATATGAGACACGTAATCCAATTTCATTAGTCATGTTTCATTATGAAAAGTGGTGTTTAACTCGTGCATGTTTTTTTGGGACCGCATGACTCACACTTAAGATCAAGTGGATCCTTATGAAAAGTACACTTGATGCGCTAAACCCATAGGTACTGAAAGGATTTATTTAACAAAAAAAGACAAAAATAAATGATTAAACCATACAATAATGTGAGATCGAACCAAGCAGCAAGAGGAGTTAGGGGAATCCATATAAGTCTGGATTCAATCAAAACAGAATAATCATCAAAGAGTTTTTTTTAGCCACAACATACTATTTTATTTATTTATAAATTAAATGAATAATAAATTTATAAAATTTAATACTCCACCCGGATTCTTTTAAATGACGTTTTAGGTTAAAAAAATTGGTCTCAAATAAATAACGTTTTGCAGTTTTCTAAGTATTTTATGATTAATTTATTCAATGTAAAAGAGAGAGAATAATGCTTATTGATCGGAGTATTTAATATAGAAGAGAGATGATTGTTTAATAGTATTAAAAATACTCTCACTAATCATTACTTTAATTTTCGTGTCCGATTTTAAAACGTCATTTATTAGAGTCTGGATGGAGTATTATTTAACGCCTTAACTATTTTTATTTACATTTAGTTTTAAAATGGGACAATAATTAATATACCATCTAACAAAACTTTGATGGTTTAGTGACATTATACCATCTAAAAATTCTAATTATTGAATACTAGATTCAATCAGTATAGCAACAGTAACCACTTGAACGTGAAAAGGGTGGTGCATGAATACTTTTGATTTTTCAGACAGAAAATCAGAATGGGCGATGCGAAATCTAATAATTTGGAAAATGGACCCATCCAATCATAAAATAAATCTGACCCTATAAATAATAGTATCAACACACTAGAACTAGCTCCTTGTACGCTAGCCGTCCATATAGTTAATAATATATTATTACAATATTATAGAGCGAACTCATAAGTTATAACTTACCTCATAAAAAATATATGCATTAATCAGTTATACTATAGTTTCACGTGCATCGTAACTTTTTTTGTTCTTCAGTTGTTATTTTTCATCTTTATATATAATGCCTAGTTGAATTGAACTTTCTTTTTGGGTAAAAATTAAATTGAACTTTACCATAAGGTAGTGCTGGTTTAAAACATGCAAGTCTAAAGACAAAAGCACGTGTTGAAATAAAAGCGTGTGTTGGTGAATCAATTGATTAAACACGTGCATAGATGCATATAGTTAGAATATAGAACCTTCATCCTATAATCTTGAACACAGAAATTGATGTAACAATAATTATGTCTATAATTTCCTTACTGAGAATATACTACTTCCTCTACTTTACAATATCTGTTGTTTAAAATTTATTTACCAAAATTTTGAAAACTACATTAAGAATATACTACTTCCTCTGAAGTTGGATTGCATTTTTTAAGTTTTTTCTTCTTGCAGGGACTTAACTGGAAGAATTGGAGAAATATATGGATGGACTTGGTAGTTAAATCAAAAAGAATGGAAAAGAGTAAACCGCCTGGTTCCCCATTCATCGATTCACAAGTTCAACTAGACCAGCTCGTCGGTTCAATACCGGTTTTTTACATAAAGGTTTTTTTGACTAAAAATGGAATGAAAAATCAACCGGTTTCCAATTTTCACGGTTAAGCCAATCAGTCCGGTTCCAAAACTATGATTCATACGGACTAAAGAAATCATTAACTAGCCTAGCTAGCTGAAAAATAGTGAAAATAAGATAAATTGACTAAAGTACCAATCTTAATACTAGTTTAACACAACTGAAGAGACTGGTTATAATTAAAGTTCTACCGACATAAATTAAAAAGAAAAAAATACATCCTTGATTTTCAAAAATAAAATATATTTTGAAGAAAAATTTAGTATCTTAAACGACAAATATTATAAGTTGAATGGGGTAATCTTAATTTTATTCTTTATCTGATGATATATTAGTCCATTTATAGTTTTTTGTCTCACAATATTTGTCACTTCACTCTTATCATACTAAATAATATTGTTGATTATATTCCCGATTTTCTAAATGTGTATTTTTGTAAAGTTATAAAAGACTATTAATTAGGTTTATAAGTTTGGGTAAATAAATTTAGGTAGCATTTGGTTGACGAAATGTTATTTTCTCTCTTGAAATCACTCTCCTAGGAGAGTGATACTTGGGAGAGTGATTAAAGAAAATGTTAGTTTTTTGCGTTTCATAATTTACAAACAAGTCAATTGGTGTGAGTGGAATTGATGTGTATGAATAAATTACCAATATGTGGGTCGATGATCACTTTAATTGTCATTTAATGAACTAATATATTGCGAACAAAATTAGTCAATGTCCAATATACTTTAAAAAATAATTGTGCTTAGACCTGAAAAAAATTAACTTAATTTTCTCTAATTTCTCTTACTTAATTAGGAGAAAAAAACAATAAATTTATTGTAAATGGAATGTAGTAATGTGTTTTTTTTTCATAAGCTGAAGAGATTTTATTAGCCACTATCAAGCAGATAGCAGCAAGAAGAATAGGAAAAAGAATGTACAAGAGTAGCACTTCCTCAACAGAGGAAGCACCAGAAAAGATAGTCAAGACACAACAAAATCCCTACTGATACAACGCGGAAGACTATCTATTAACACTATCCCAAGACAATAACCAAGTCGGCGACAACAGCATCATGCCCAAACTGTATGGGAATGTGGGCTCCTTACTCTTTACCGATCTAAACCACAACGAGAATGCTGAATTTACTGTATGTCTTGCGTAGTGCGTGGCATTTTGGAAGATCACCTTATTTCGCTGCAGCCATAAGCTCCACATCACTGCATAAAATAAAGCTCGTCACATACCTCTCACTTGTTCACCCCTGTAAGGCACAAGACTGTCCCACATTTCCCAAATATCCCCAACCGTCCAAGGACAACACCACACCGTACCCAACCATTGCATCACTATACTCCAACATCCTGTAGTCGTACTGCAGTGAAGAAGCAAATGGTGCATTGTTTCGCCAGCCCGATCACACATAGCGCACACATTACCCTCGGTATCTAGCAGACTGCGTCTCCAAAGAAAATCTCTAGTCACTAGTCGCTCGCGAAATGCCAACCACAGGAAGAACTCAATTCTATATGGAACTAGCTTAGTCCAGCAAGATTTCAGCAGAGGCGTGGGCTGGAATTGCTGACTTTCAAAACCCCTGCACCAAGAACCCACAGTATACTCACCTGAAGAACTCAACTGCCAGGTGATGCTGTCTTTCCGTTGCTGGACAAGCAACTCAGGAAATTGCATAGTCAAGCATAACCACTCGGCGCTTTCCCACTCAAAAAGCTCTCGACGCCAGTTATTGGACTAGGACCACCGCCCCTCATTCCAACTTCCATGATCAGCTATACTCCCCTGCTTATTGATCGTAATATTAAACAACCTCGGGTGTGATAGAGCCAAAGGAACCCTATTATGCTAAGGATCCCACCAGAAGGAAATATCCTGACCATTACCAACACCAATCGCTACGTGACCAGCCCAAAGATCAAACCAATCGCCTCCCCTCCCAAACAAGCGAACAATATCACCCCATACCTTGGAATATTTATTATCTTTATTACTCCACAGATCCCCAACCCCCTTGAAGTTATACTGCCTCCTGACTATGTCAGCCCAAACTTTCTTGCTCCCTCTACTTAAATCCCACTCCCACTTAAATAAATAAGCAGCATTTCGAACCCTTAGATCACCAATCCCCAAGCCGCCACACTCTATAGAGCGAGTAATATCGTCCCATTTAACCTTGGCCAACCCATGTTTGTTGTCGTCACCACTCCACATGAACCGCCGCATAATCCCTTCGCATTGACGACGAGCACACTTCGGCATACAGTATATCGACATATTGTATATAGGAAGACTCGAGATCGCAACCTTAATCAACGTCACCCTTCCACTAACAGACAGAAGATGCCCCTTCCAAGTGGCGAGCTTTCCCCTCATTTTTTGCACAAGAAATTGCCAGCTAGACTATCTCCTAGGATTTAGTTCCACATAGGAACCAAGATATTTGAAGGGAAGCACCTCATACTTACAACCCGCTCTTCTAGCTAGACAAGTCCCCACCTGATCACAGAGATTAATACCTACTAACGAGCTCTTATGAAAGTTGACTCAGAGACCTGAAAAAGCCTCGAACCAACGCAAAGTCCCTTTAATGTCTTGTATCTCATTCTCGTCGTTGTTGACGAATATAAGAGTGTCATCCGCAAACTGAAGATGAGTAAGCTGCCACCCTGCTCGGTCATTACCCACTCTCCAAAGCAAACCCACGCTCGCAACTCTAGCCAGAAGACAATGTTAAAGAGGAAAGGGGACATCAGACATCCCTGTCTGAGGCCTCTTTCGACCTCGAATTGCCCCGAAGGAGATCCATTTATCAAAATCGAGACTCTGGTCGTACTAAGACATTGCATTATCCACCCCCTCAATCGATTCCCAAAACCCATAAGGCGCATAACATCATCCAGGTACCCCCAATCCACCGAGTCATAGGCCTTTTCAAAGTCCAACTTAAAGAGCAGGCCCTGCTGCTTCGACATCTTCAAATGGTGGACTACCTCATTTGCAGCCATCACACAGTCCAACGTCTGTTTGCCTGCCATGAAACCATGTTAAACCTCACTTATCACCTTCCCAATCACGCTACCAAGCCTCTTAGCAAGAATTTTCGCTACTATCTTATAGTAACTGCTCACTAGGCTGATAGGCCGAAATTCACTAAACCGCTTAGCATTAGTGGTTTTAGGCAAAAGAGTGACTAACGAAGAATTGGCCCTTAGGAAATACCCTTGTTCTGAAGAAGCCTGCTATCATCACACAAAATTCAGAACCCATAATCTCCCAAGCTTTCTGAATGAACCGGAGAGAAAATCCATCAGGACCAGGCGTCCTCTGGCCATTGCAGCTTCTTACAGCTTCCCAAACTTGCTCCGCTGATACATCCCTATCCAACATGCACGCCTCAACCTCGTTCAACCTCTTAAAACCCAAATCCTGGATTTTCGGGCGCTCCCACCGATCTGATTTAAAGAAAGTAGAGTAGTGGTGGACCGCGGCAAGTTTAATATCTGTAGGATCAGTAAGACGACTTGAGGAAGTAGCGATATCTGTAATATTCTTTCGTATCATACTCGTCTTTACTATGCGATGGAAATATCCTGTATTTTGGTCGCCCTGCAGGTCCCACTGAATTCTACTCTTTTGCCACCAAAACCTATCTACTCGACCTTGCTGATCCCAGATTTCATTACCGACCACAAGCCTCTGCCCCTGTTCTTCTAAAGACAACGGTCTCTCATCTGCTACCCTCTCAAGAGCATCTGCCTTCGCCTGTAATTCCTCAAGGCATTTTTCTAAATGTCCAAAGACCTCAATATTCCATACTTTTAGCTTCTTCTTCAGGTACCTCATTTTCTGAATAACTCGACATACCCCCAGATGTTCAATAGTAGCTTCCCTCCACCATTCAGCTATCAGGTTCTTAAAACCCGCTACCTCCCACCACGTTCCCTGATCTCTAAACGGTTTCGGACCCCAGTCTTTACCATCTTGGGTGAGAAGCAGAGGAGTATGATCAGACCCATGTCTATGCTAAGCGACTATCCTGACCCCTTGCACATACGACTCCCAATCAGCCTGAATAAAGACCCTATCCAACCTGCTTCTACACACCGCGTTGGCCCAAGTAAAGCGTCTGCCAACTAACACTAAGTCCTGGAACCGACACCTCACTACCCACTCGTGAAATTCCTCCATACCCCTAATATTCCCTACGTCATTCAACCTTTCTGAAGATGATAAAATTTCGTTGAAATCACCCCCCACAAGAACCGAGTACACACTATTCTCAATAAGCTGGGATAAGGTGTCCCACAATTGACTCATTCGCGTCACATCATTATACGCATAAACATTCAACACCACGCATCGAAAATTCCCATTCAGCATAATTCCCTCTAACCAAATGTACCTGTCACCCACTAGCGAATGATCCAACATGAAAGCACTACTGTTCCATATCATTAATAAACCACTTGACCGGCCACTCGCAGGAGCACAAACCCAACGCGCCTCCTGATTTCCCCACAAGGATTGCATAAAGAAATCATCTACTGATTCTTTCTTAGTTTCTTGAAGCAGACAAAAATCTAATTACTCTCTACGCCAACATCTCTTAACAAAACCCCTCTTCCTAGCAGAAAGTAATCCTCTGCTATTCCATGAAAGTCACCGAACCATAAGAAGGTTGTGATCATGCGATCTCAGAACCTAATCAAATCTGGTTTTGTAGCTCGGCATTAAATCTCTCTTTATCAAAAGCACGTAAAACCGCTTCGTTGACTTTCTCTGTTATGGAGAGTAATCTACCAATGTTCCACGTGTCCGGTTCAATCGTTGTAGCACCTGACACACGGTTCATACGAGCAATATCTTCATCTCCCACACGCCAAACATTATCCTGTGACCCTACAACAGGATGCACAATTTCCAAACTACCAGATTGCCCAATCAATTTCTTTACTTTGTTACCTTTTCGCCTCACCGTAACAAGGGAAAGATCTCCCTGTTGCTCTCTATCCATTCCCGCTGATACTTGCGCTCTATCTCTCTTAGCCTTCTCACAATGGTTATCTTCTTCCTCCATGGCTGCCTCTGCTTCGTACACATCTACCGCAGAGTTTCCATCAGACCCATTAAACTCTTTGTGCACCCCCACCATCCAGTCAATATTTGAGATGGCCCCCTGCATGGGTTCTTCTTGACAGCTTACTTCATAAATAAGACCGTCCACCTTCACCTGCACAGTCTCATGGATACTTAATCTTTCTGTAGAAATGAGAAACCTTGCCACATCCAAACGTTTCCTCTCTGTGGTGTTCTCGTCCACAACTACCAGCGACCCTATCTTATTCCCAATCTTCTCAAACGTTGAAAATCTCCAAGTCTGAACAGGAATTCCGACGCATTGAACCCAGCATAACCTGCCTCCCCTAGCAATTTCATCTTCCCAAGACATTACCTTAGAGAATAGCCTATTTTGAGTATCCGACATTGCCCTTTCACGGTCTGTCTGCCTGTCAAATTTCAGCCACACTAAACCCCGACCCATAACTCTTGTCTCGCAAATCCACCCTGATTCCAATACCAACTCTTGAATTTTTGGAATATATTCTATCCTTCGGATAATACCCACCGCACTTCTGGTTAGCCATTCCTCATTTTCTGCCGGAATTTCCAACCCAACAACATCCGATGCAGAATCTCATTCCTCCTTGTTTGTGGTACTAACCTCAGTATTTAGAATTCGTGGAATCCCCTTCACCACGTCAGCCAAGGAATACTCCCTGTTATCCCTAATTGTAGACTTACTCAATTGGGGTTTTGGTACAAATTTAGCAGACTTGCGTTGTAGAAGCCGTGCATGACTGTTCAGCCCCGACCTCCCAATCTCCCTTCGACGCCGACCTAGACTACTCCTAATGGCCGACGCTCCGATGAATTGACGATCTAGTGCAAGTTCCATATCAATTCTATTTTCTACCCAATCAAAACGGACAAAATCAAACCTCTTTACATCTCTATTCCTACGGTTTGGAATGAAGACGTCAACCAAACTACCAAATTTTGGTAGTCTCCACCGGCGAGTAATCAGATATCGTAGAGCATTATGATCCACGTGGTGAGGCAAGTTTTCTACGTAATAGGAGATTGAATCAATTTTGTGCTCCGCCATAAGTTAGTGAAGGTTTTTTCACGCCTGCTACAATGGGTATGCAGGTGTTATATCGTCAACCGCGAGAGGCGTGTTGACACTTTGCACTCCGACAACAGTGGGCTGGTCGGAGGGGGAGTCTCTCTCAACCTGACGGCGGCTTAATTATTCTAGTAATGTGTTATTAAATGCAATGACCATAAGATGCACAATAATTCTAGATATCAACTTTAAGGTTAGGTGTTGATGTGTAACCACATAAATGTTGTTAGCTACAATAATTTAAAGCTATAGCTACAATAAAAAAGGTCCTTCTTAAAAGCTGCCGATGGTTAATGTTTACATTCTTTTTTGTCTTTTGATAAGTCAAACCTTTTTATTCAATAGTATATCAGTAGATAGGAATGTACAAATCAAGCCCTGGGCTATTAAGAAGGACCTCGGGCTAGCAAAATTGCTACTCTAAGTTGTACATCATTTCATTCTCGTGTCACATTTATACAATGTCAAAATCACTACACATTAAAACTCTCCGTTTCGTTATTGCGTATATCATGTAGTTAGCACATGGAAGAAAAACCACTTGTAAAAAGAAATATATATTGACAGATTAAGTTCATGTTGTATTTGATAAATACATATAACTAGCTAGCTAGCAATGTAAATAGCAGGATGGGCATATATATATATATATACTGGTCACATTCTTCAAATCCGATTGTCCCATGCCTATATGGATTTGATAGGTCCAACGATCTGTCGTGCACTATTTCATGATAATATATATCAATGCCAACCAATTGAATAAAAGTGCACGATGCGAAACCGATCGGGACTGAAAGATTTATTTAACAAAAAAAGACAAAGAAATGATCAAACCATCCAATAATGTGAGATCGTACCAAGCAGCAAGAACATTCTATTTTATTTATTTATAAATTAATAAATAGTTCTGGATTCAATCAAAACAGAATAATCATCAAAGAGTTTTTTTAGGCACACCATACTATTTTATTTATTTATAAATTAAATGAAAATTAAATGTATAAAATTTAATATTATTTAGCTCCTTAACTATTTTTATTTTAAAGGATATCAACCACCACATTTATTTAAAAAATGAGCGAGTTATAATCTCCTAACAAATAATTAATATACCATCTAACAAAATTTCAACAATTTAGTGACATTTTACCTCCCTAAATTTAAATATTTTATTTAATTAAATATCCTTTAAATAATAATTTTATATTTTTTTATTTAATTACCCTATCACGATAGAAAGCTTGCGTGACAAAAATTATAATTATTGATACCAGATTCAATCAGTATAACACCAGTAACCACTTTAACAATTTGGTTGGACCATGAAAAAGATGTATGAATACTTTTGATTTTTCAGAGAGGAAATCAGAGTAGGCCATGGGAAATCTAATAATTTGGAAAATGGACCCATTGAAACATAAAATAAATCTGACCATATAAATAATATCAACACACTAGAACTAGCTCCTTGTACGCTAGCCGTCCATATGTTATTGAACGATGTATCAAAACTTTTTCTTAAAACTAAAATTAAAATAATTATACTATTAACTATCGTTACAATACTATAAATTGAATTCACGAATCATGACCTACCTCACAAAAAAAGTACTCTCTCCAGAAAGAATTAAACGTCGTTTTAGGGTTGGACACGGAAATTAAGGAGAGACTGTTAGTGAGTAGTATTGATTACCATAATGCCCACTGCCCTTCCTCACTCTTCAACTTTGATGAAGCTGACATCTCCTTCTACCTCTCGTTTTTCAATTCTTCCCGCTAAATATTTTCAATTTTTTCGTTCATCCCTCTAAAAAATTCAATTCCTTCCGCCCAAAAGTTAAAAATCCCAATTTACAGTGCTCTCTCACTCCCTCTATCCATATTCCCATTTCTCTTCAACTCTTAATTTTTGGCATCTTCTCTCAAGCTCTGTTTTCATGAAAAATAATGGACGGCATCAAATGCGACCAACCAAAAAATATACGTGAAGAAGACGAAGTCCATGAAGAAATGCGAGACCCAGTACCTCATAATGGTGTTCAAGGTTAAGTTACTTCATCTTATAGTAGTATTGTGTAGTTTTAAGGTGTTCCTCTCCTCAATTTCAATGATGTTGTATTATGTTAATGTTAGGTCCAAATCCGGGAAGAAGAGAGCTCAGTAATGAGGATAAACTCTTAGCTTATAATATGATTTTGAAAAAAAACGTTGATGGAAAGCTAAAGAAGACAACAACAAAGGAAGTGGCTAAGTTTTTCAATGTGAATATTCGATCTATCCAGCGGATATGAAAAAGGGGAAGAGACTCCAACAACCACAATATTTCTCTCAACAGAGTAGAAAAATTATGACAGAAAAATTATTCAACTTGATTAGCAGAAGATTAGAGAGATTCCTTTAAGGGAGAGATCAACTCTAAGGTATCTTGCCTGTGCTTTAGGCGTTTCCAAAACCTTATTGCATTCGAAACTGAAAAGTGGAGAATTGAAGTGTCACAGTAATTACATCAAACCAATATTGATAGAGGCAAATAGTGTGCAAAGGGTTCAACATTGTCTATCAATGATTGATCCAGACTCACTTCCAGCATCTAATATTTTTTACGACATGGAGAATGTGGTTCACATCGATGATAAATGGTTCCAAATGACAAGGAAGGTCCAGACTTACTACCTTCTTCCTAATGAAGACGAACCTGTAAGAATCATCAAAAGTTCCAATTTTATTCCTAGGATTATGTTCCTTGCGGTTGTTGCTAGGCCTAGGTGTGACTCTCATGAGAATTGTACGTTTGATGGTAGGATAGAAGTGAGTCTTGATCACTTTAATAGTCCTTTAATGAACTAATATGGTGCGAATAAAATTAGTCAATATCCAACGCACTTAAAAAAATTTGTGCTTAGACCTGAAAAAAATTAATTTAATTTTCTCTTACTTAATTAGGAGAAAAAAACAATAAATTTATTCCAAATGGAATGTAGTAATGTGTTATGAAATGCATTGACCAAAAGATGCACAATAATGCTAGATATCAACTTTAAGGTTAGGTGTTAGTGTGTGGCCACTTAAATGGTTGGCAGCTACGAAAGCTATAGTACCAGCTGCCGGTGGTTCATGTTTACAGATTCTTTTTTGTCTTTTCATAAGCCAAACGTTTTTATTCAATAGTATATGACTCGATAGGCATGTACAAATCAAGCCCCGAGCTATTAACAAGGACCTCGGGCTACCAAAATTAAGTTGTACATCATTTTCATTCTAGTGTCACATCTAGGACGACAACAGGACATGCTCCTTTCCGAAAACTGGCCATCTACAACTTATAGGATGTCAAAAAATCACTATAAGTCAAAATTCTCCGTTTCACTACTGCGTCCGTCATATAGTTAGCCTCTTTTAGCACATGCACGAAAAACCACTTGTAAAAAGAAGTATATATTGACAAATTAAGTTCATGTTGTATTTGATAAATACATATAACTAGCTAGCTAGCAATGTAAATAGCAGGATGGGCATATATATATATATATATATATATATATATATATATATATATATATACATTCTTCGAATCTTGTCCCATGTCAGTATGGATTTGATAGGTCCAAGTATATGTCGTGCACTATTTTATGATATATATCAATCCCAACCAATTGCAAAAAACCTCAAGGATTGGACTTGATTAATTTCTTGAATTGCTGTTTTAATGTTTTGCAGAAGAGGATAAATAATTAAACTTTCAATATTTGAAAGACCTACTGTATTACTATCTCCGTCCCATATTAAGTGATACTTTAACTTTGGACACACATATCGAGAAAATCGGATGGCGTACTATTTGATTCTAAAAAATTCCGTACTTTTTTTCGAACATACTTTAATCTTTAACGTACGTCTGAGAAAAAATTCGAATTTTTTTGAGGTCAAATAGTGCATCATCCGGCCTCTTCAATATACGTGTCCAAAATCAAAGTGTCACTTAATATGGGACAGAGGGAGTAGGCTATAGCCAACTTTAATTCTGATCGCCCAAAATAATGTAAATTTGCCCATATGATTTACATAAATATTTTATTTATATTTATGCTTATTAATGATTTCAGTCCACCACAAACCCTTTTGACCTTGTGAACTGTGATGGTTATTTAATATTTAATTTAACGACACTTAATTTAAATTAATTCTACTATACTAGTTAATTATAATTTAATCATCAGCATTAGTTGACATAACCGGCCTTCAAAATATAGAGTTAAAACGGGCCGGTATTACTTGATTAATTTTTTGAGTTGAAAATCGAAATATATACATGTGCAAACGAACGCAATGGATGGTTATCAAAGCGCCACAAGCACAGAATCTTTAAACTATAGTACTCTCGAGAAGGTGACGCGTCCCCACTTTTTCAATATTCCTCTCCCGAAAAATAGAGATGACAATGGGGTAAGTACTATTCATACTCGCACTCGTAAATTGTATCTATATGGAACGGGTAAAAAAAAAAATTATACCCTCAAATAACTCGTAGATACCCGCAAATTTGGTTGAATTTCAAATTTCAATCAAATTAATATATAAAAAAATCAATTTAATTTAATAACAATACCGCACAATAATACAATACACTAATCCAACATGATAATCTATAAAAAAATGTTATATATTATGGGGTGGGCAAATAGGAATTTCGGGTATTTCCGAAATTTGTATTTCTGGTACGGTTATTCCGAATTGACCAAAAACTTTCCCGACTCCGTACTGCACATGTCAACTAGCCGATCCCGAATTTTCAAAAAAAATTCGGGTTCGAAAATCGGATATCCGAAATAATCACCCAACAAGTTGTATGAATATATAATGCACAAAATCACAGCAAATGAATCGATGGAGAATACAGTAATTTATGCCTTATTACAAACAGAAAGGAGTAGATGACGATGATGATGAATAAGAGTATGCAGGAACGAGGGGGAAATCACTCTTCTCCTATGTTTGCGTGGCTGCCGAGAGAGAGGGAGGGAATCGGTAATGGTGAAATTGAGAGCGAGAGATGGTGATTCGGCGGTGAGGAGAGAGGGATGGCTCTACGGTGATGGTGATTCGGCGTTGAGGGAAAGGGATGGCGCGGTGGTGAAGAGAGAGTGATGATGGTTGGTGGCGGTGGATGGAGGCTGAGAGTTGGTAATGCGGTGAGGGTGAGGGTGAGGGCGGTGGGAGATGACGATTGAGGCGGCGGGAGATGGTGATTGAAGTGGTGATGCGATGAGGGTGAGAGATTGAGAGTGGTGATGATTTGAGGGAAAGACTTGAAAGAATGAGGTTAGGTGAGAATTTTAATTAAGGGAGAAATTTTTCGAAATTTTCGGGTCCGAAATTTACTTACTAGATCTCGTTCCGCTCCGAAATTAATTTCGGATATTACCTTTCCGATCCGAAATTAAAAAAAATCGGGACGGAAAATCAAAATTTCAGGTAACGGAAATTTTACCCACCCCTAATATATTTAATTAATTATATATTAAAATATTATATATATATATATATATTGCGGATATCCATAAACGCGGGCGGAATTGTCATCCCTGCCGAAAAAGGTATCACATGCGTGACAGCGTTAGCAATACATCTGCTCTAAATTAAATTCTTACGTTTTATTTATTTATTTATAAAATTAAAAAAATGAGTTCGATTTATAATAACGTGAGTGATTAATATTTTAATTTAAAAATCTCATATAATTTATTAATGAATGAAAGAAAGACCTTTACTCAAATAAGTGGGTGACTAAATGTGGAAAAAAAATGTTTTTCAAGAATAAATTTAAGAAAACAGGTAAGTCACATTTTAAAAATTAATTTCTTCAGTAGTGGTTAG
Organism: Viola odorata; assembly: GCA_963691705.1. Lineage (NCBI taxonomy): Eukaryota > Viridiplantae > Streptophyta > Magnoliopsida > Malpighiales > Violaceae > Viola > Viola odorata. The sequence goes on from OY829540.1 coordinate 70,435,747, forward strand.
TTTCTTAACTCATCTAGTTATTTTCCTAACTCATCTCATTACGTAATTATAAATAATTAGTAAGTATTAAGTTTTGAGTAGTTAGTTGCTTGTCATATATAGGTTTATCTCAATATTTATAGGCGAGAATTTGGTTACAATAATTAAACTTTATTAATGCACAAGCCATTATCATTTAGTGGTGAAATACGCATGTGTATAATGAAGTGGATAAACAAATGTATAGTATAGTCATAAAAATAAAAAATTTAAAATTATAACTAGTACTAAACTTTTTGAAGTCTATTTGGCAATAATTACAACTTAAAATTTAGTGCTCTTTCTTCCTCTACTCTATTCTGATGTTTCATTTTTTATTACATGAATAGTATTTGGTCAAATGTAGAGCCCGGATTGTAGTATGGAGAAGCGTTCTCAGCGCCGGACCGAACCCAACTCCCATGAAAGGTGCTAAAGAGAGTGAGATTCCCGTCATGTTCGGACCCTATCACATCATAAGGCGCATTCAGCGAGTCGATTTGTTTGGGAATACAACTCATATTGGACGGTAAAATTTGTCTAATGATAAATACGGGTGAGTGTTTGATAGCAAACAACTACCGCGAGTCAAATAGTGTTTGAAATTGTTAGGAGGGAAGTGAATGGGGTTGACAATGCGCCCTAGTTGGTCGGGAAACAACCACAAGTCGGTCTATCGATTAGTTTGTGGTGTGGATCGCCGTGGATTGTGGTGACGGATCTTTACTAAAATTTATAATTTAGTGAGTACACCACTCGTTTAATTGTAATATTTAAATTAGTGTAAATTGTCAAATACAAGGAGAGGAAGGACACAACTATTGACCTAGCAAGACTAATAATATTGGGTTAACTGAACTACTGTTCATTTCTTAACCTATTAGATGGTTAAACAAAGACTGGTAATTAAGTGGTAAATCTGGGTTATATTATATGATTGGCAATTTGACATATAAATAATCAATAATAATTAATAAATCCAGACGAAGACGAGAAAACAAACTATTCGGAATTAGTCGGAACCTAACGGACAGAAAACCAACAGCGACGTGGACACAGACAATTAACAGAAAATATAATAATAATTTCTTCTGGAAAGATTTAATTAATCCGAACGTTACTTTGTCACACTAGTCATTAATTTATTTATTTCAAATAAAAAACAATTCCGTTACAGGTGTACCCATTTCTACAGTGGGTCCTACCTCCCCGATCTCTTTCACTATTTCTTGTCTCTCTTTTCCATTGGCGTGGCGTGGCACTGGCTACGTGTAATTCTGTCACTAAACTTCCTTTTTTCTTTTCTTTATTTATTTTCTTCTCAACTAACGCCAATAGATATTTTTCTTTATTTAATGAGTCAACTAATAACAATAGCAAAAAGTTTCCCCTCTCCCTATTTTATTAAATATTATTTTGGGTGTTAAAAATTGATTCAAATTATATGTCGTTTTTATCTTCTAATGTAAATTTGGAAAGGGTTCACCGTTCTGTCTTTAATGCAAATTATATGGGTGTGCTGACTTCTCGTAAATAATGAAAAAAAAAACTTTAATTTTTTCAAATTATTAAAAAATATAAACTTTTAATAAAGTACGGATTGTGACCCCACTTCAAAGAAATATGAAACTTTAACCAATTATAATCCACAGGATAAGGAAATGATGGATTTAATGTTCTCGTTGAATGGGTAAATTTTGTGTAGTGAATTTTAGTTTTGGTAGGTTAGGGGTCACTATAAAGGAGCGCGTATACTCCATTGTTCTCGTCTTCACCTCCTATTATATATTTAGCACATGCCACACAGCTAATGCTAAGTATATACTATATACCTCTTTTATTATTTTAGGTCAGTCCATAAAAATATTGTCCAACACATACAAACAACATTCAAGAAATCACCTACTGCTTCTAAATTATCCTTTCTCATTCATTCTTTAAAGATTGCTTCACCATCAGCAGAGCGCACTAGCAGCAAGCCACACCAAGAAAGCTCAAGCGTCCAAACACAAAATGGTCAAACTGTCCAAAATTGAAGATGACCCAGGTGAGAAATTCAAAAGTTCAAGAAAAGTAAGAGACTGCAGCAAGCACCCGGTTTACAGGGGAGTGAGAAAGCGGGCGTGGGGCAAATGGGTGTCTGAAATCCGGCAACCGCGAAAGAAGTCTCGAATTTGGCTCGGAACATTCCCCACGCCGGAAATGGCGGCGCGTGCGCACGACGTGGCCGCGCTCAGCATCAAAGGTGACTCCGCCATGCTGAATTTCCCCCAACTCGCTGACTCATTGCCCAGACCGGTCTCGCTAATGCCGCGTGACATTCAGACCGCGGCGGCAAAGGCCGCGGCGATGGTTGAGTTTAATCCATTGGTGTCTTCTGCTTCATCGTCGGAGACAATATCCTCGCCAGCGTCTTCTTGTGTGTCTGTGTCGGATGACGTGGCAGAATCCGAGGGATTGACTGAAATTGTGGAGTTGCCGAATATAGAAGGGAGCTTTGACTCGGCCAAGTCTACGACTGAGTTCTTGCTGATTGACTCGGTTGATGGGTGGGTATATCCACCAACAACGGGTATGGGTGGTGGGTTTTCGGATCAGTACTTGATGATGGACTTGGAAGGTTTGATTTCTTCCAGCAACTTTGGAGATTCTTCAGTTTGGGATTGATACCATAATTGGTGTGTTTAGTTTTATCCTTTTAGTTCCAAATCAGTTCATGTTCTAAAAAAAATTAAAAATTAAAAAATTGATTGCCTACTTTTGCTGACCGGTCACTTCTGTTATTGCAAAATGATTAATACAGTTTTTTTTTACCAGAAAAGTGATTAATAAGTTTAATTACTAGAATTAGTTGCTTTAATTAATCTTTTTTTGTTCTTAATCCATAGTTTATTGTTATAATATATAGTTTTATAGTATTATATATACCACAAGGCATCTTGTACATACAGAATCATTTGAGTTTTAATTTCTCCTACTTTCTTGTCCTCTTCTCCTGTACCGTTTCATGTAGTTGATGATGAAATCTTATTTCAAGTTGCATTAATTATTTAATTAGCTCATTAATTAAAAAGTTAAGCTCTTTTATTTACAGAACAATCAAGAATTTTCTTTTCTTCATTATGCAAATATAATAAAGAATTTTTTTCGTGCACGATCAAATTTAAGTTAGTAATGTGGTTGGTAGCGTTTGCATTATATTCCCTCCGTCCCCAAATAGATGTCGTTTACTATTCCGGCGCGTATTCAATGCGGCCGGAATAGTAGCTATATGACTCCGAAAAATTTCGTACTTTTTTTCTAACGTAGGTACCGGATTTATCTACGTTAGAAAAAAATTACGGAATTTTTTGAAGTCATATAGCTACTATTCCGGCCGTCTTGAAATACGCACCAGAATAGTAAACGACATCCTTTAAAGGACGGAGGGAGTAATTATCTTAATTGAATTGTGTATCAAACCGCTCAAATTTTTGAATGAATGATTCCACCAAATTTAATCATTGGGTCGAACTATGTGCATCAGTTTCCATTTTTGTTAGAAGGGAAGTGTGAATTGAAGAATATGGCGAATTGGCGATGATGAAAATTGCAAAATGTACCGTTGGTCTAATTATGTACTTTTTGACGTGGCATGATATGACGTTTGGAGAGTGTACCGTTGCAAAATCTTACAAACTTCTATTCACGTCCTCTAATTTTATTTTTCTCTTATCCACGTCCTTTAATTTCATTTTCCCAGATGAAAATATCTGGTGACACAATATTAATTAATTATGTTTGATCATAATTCTCAACTAACGGAGCTTACGTAAATACACTGATCAAATTTTATTTTAGATGTTTAATTAAAAGTTTCGAAAAGGTTAGTTAGTTTTTTTTACCTGTTTTATATTTTTAATAATTGCATTATAAAGAATTACCAATATTTATTTTCTATTTTCAACAATTCCAATCGCTCTCTCCATCTATCTCACTGCTTCCAATAGAAATCATTATCTCATCGCTCTCTGCTTTTTTTAACGGTCGTTTTTTAATTTTGAAGATCATTTTTTTTAGTCAATGATAAAATTAACCCTAAATAATTTTAAATTAATCACTTTTTGGAGGAAAATTAAAAAGGAATGGTTCATAATTTATAAGGGGTAATTTAGTTAAAAAGTATATAATAAATGTAATTTAATGATTATATTGATTATCGTAAAAACTGGAAAAAATGACACCTAAAATTTACTTCATATTTGACAATCTTATTACAATTGATGAGTCTCTCTTTTTATTTATTCCAGTGTTAACATTTCTAGATATATCATAAAAAATTAAGAGAAATTTCAATTTCATCCTAAACATATTGCGATTTTTATCATTTCGTTCTTATAGTGGCCAAGCTTGGTCCTTGCCGAGCCTGAATAAACTTTCTGAGGGGTAAAGAAGATGTTGGGTCCATCATAGTCCTTAGAAAGAAAGAAAAATTATTTTTTTGGTTATGGAATAATTAGAAATTTTCAAAGTTGGCCATGTCTCCCTCTGGTCCACGAAAGGCTCCGTTGTTGGGACTGTAAAGTATTAACATAATACTGCAGTCCCATATGGTTTCATAGTTTTTCGATTTGGTCCTGCTACTAGTTGTCCATTAATTTTCGCAACTATGTAGAGCTCGAAGTCGGTGGGCCTTGTTGAGGACTATGTAGGTTTCATTTTAGAGAGAGAATGTTGAGCTTAGATTGAGGAGAGATTGCTGCTAAAGTATCGCATCGAAAATACAAGAAAAATAAAAAGTAAATATAAAAGGAGTTAATTTTTTAATAAAATAATGTATTTTGAAAAAATCATGAGGGGCTTTGGCTCGAACCGTATAAGATAATGAACTTTTATTTATCTAACACACATACACTCATACTAATTCAAAAACTTGACTTAATCTAGCAGGAGAAGCATAGATGGCTGTATCAGTCCTCCAAACAATACTAAGCTCAATATATTTTTTTGGTTTTTTTGTTTTTTTTCCGTAAACTAAGCTCAAATTTTGAATATTTCACTATCATAATGCATGCATATTTTGCAAGATTAACTAACAAAACAAATTTCCCTCAAAGTTAATTTGGTCTTCTTTTTGAAGGTGGTTGGATTCGGAAGTGATATGATATGAGCCCCATTTGCTTTTAGGGCAATGCCTATGTATTAGAATTTAGAAGTGTCCCCTTGATTTTACCTGAATTTCATAAGTGACAAACCAAAGAAGACTTTAATTGCACAATTGTAGAGTGAAAATGACTCTGAAAAGTGGACAAATTATGAGTAGAGGAAACTTGGTGGGTAGCTTTTGTTTTTTTTAAATTGAAGAATCTAATTCACCTTTAAATCGATACACATTAATAGAGTTGTTCATCGGACGTTATTTCGATATACCGTGCGAAATATTTTGATATTCGGTTTACCGAATGTCCAAAATTCAATATCGTATCGTACCAAACTAAATTTAATATCGTACCAAATTTATCAAAATTAGTTCGGTACGATATTTTTGTATACCGATTCTTGATCCAAAATTTCCAGTTTTTTCACATGAAAAAATTGGATTTTCAACTGTAATTCACTACTTTGAACATTTATTAAGCTATCCATTTATAAAAGTACTAAACAAGTTACATTTACAAAACTAACAAATATTCATAACATCCATTAAATCCACAAAGCTAGCAAATATCCATAACATCCAATAAATTCATAAATTCATAATAGGTAATTATGTAAGTAATAATTCGGTACGGTGGGTTTGGTAATACCGAATCTAACAAAACCAATACCGTACCGTACCGAAATTATTTCGAACAGGTATTTCGGTATACCGCACAGTAAAATCTTATAAAAAAATATCGACCGAACTTACGTAATTACGGTACGATATTTCGGTGAACTACCCATTAATAAAGAACACGCAAAAAGAAAAAAAAGAGTAAGACGCTCTATTTTACGCAGTTTTGCGTTGTGCCTACTCCACGGGCGAAACATCACACGTAAGCTATGTGTTTCGCCTTGCTCTCCACTCAACATAAGCTTGCTATTAACTTGGGCTTATTTGTAATTTCTTGCCAATATTTAACATTGTTATTATTGTTTTTTTGTTATAAATAATCTATATCTAATTACTTTTAGCATCACATGGTTAGAACCGAATTACTTTTCTTTGTTTTGAGTAAAAAACTACTCCCTTCGTTATACAAAAATGACTTTTTAACATATTTAAATTGTTATAAATAAAATGTGGCACTTATATTTTGTAGAGAAAATTACAATTAATAATATAAGTAACACTTAATATTTATTAAAGTATTCCAAGACACTTATAGGGTGGATGATTAGAGGGACAATGGTTAATTATAATGAAGCTCTCCCATCCCATCCGTAACCGTCGATCCCGCTGGCACTGGTCCCAAGGAGAAATAAATGAAATTAAATAATGCATGAAGCACGGACAAACTCACTTGACAGTTGACACAGAAGGAATCAAGGTTCACACTTCACACGTGTGCCATTTATGTTGCAACTGTGCAAGCTTTATTCCCTCCATTTGATTCCTAATATCATTTTTTAAAAACCAAAATATTGATTGGCCCTCCAATTTTGATAATAATTTTAAATAAATAAGATTTTGTAATTTTTTAGATAAAAATTTAAATTTAAATTCGAATCATACCCTTCATCTATTAAAATCATAACTACACGATCAAAATTCCTAACATTCATTTTTCAGTAAAAAAAAGGATCAAAGTTCCAAGCACCTATGCTAAAATCCAATTAAGTTGATTTTGGTGGTTAAGATAGATTAATCGTTGTGACCTTGAAGCTACGTATAGATGGAATATATGATGTATGGCTGTAAGCCTGTAACCAATTCAATGTGTTTTTCCTTTTAAAAAAATTCAATGTGTTTTTTTTTTCTTTTCAATTCAATGTGTTGGCTTGATAAAAATCTATTTTTAACAAGGCTACCTAATTTAGAGGGGGAAAAATCCTTTTAATTTGAAAGTCAACAGTTTCAAAGTCAAACTTCATGCCTAACATTTTTTACTTTATAATATATGAAATTATAGTTCAACTAATTAGTACATGTCATTTTGGGTTCGATCCTTGCTATCTTAACGATAATCAATTATATAATCAATTTTACATCATATGTTGGTTCGGTGACATTGGTCCTGTTTTTTTCAATAACATTAAAGATACTAACTTTATTTTTTATTACTAATAAGGTTTTTTTTTAAAATAATATAAATTAAATTAACTCAAATCAGCAAGTACAAAATCACTTCGAACATTTCCCTATCCAAATATTTTCTAAACCGGAATCAAAGCAAATTGACCCAATTCATGATTCATGCTAAACTTAGTGTCTACAAACGAGCAACTAGCAAAAGTAGACGTCAAATTAGCCACCCCTTTCAGCACCAAACCCGTATAATTGAGCGAAAAATTCCCATTAGTTAGAGCCAAGATATTCAACAAGCAATCAAACTCAACGATAATTCTACTACAACCTCATTAGCGGGCTTGCGTAATGACATCTCTTAGCGCTAGGGCCTCCGTTATTCGGGCCTCCGACATGTGCGGAAGGAAAAAGGCACCCGAGAACACCGACGAACTCCTTGAATCCCGTGCAATAAATTTCAGACCAGTTCTCGTATTCCCCACCACCGCAAGACACCGAGGTAGATGTCTTTAGGGTGGATTATTAGAGGGACATTAATTAATTATAGATGATGAATTTGGAAGAAAAATAAATAAATTTTATTTTAGATGTTTAAGTTAGAGTTCCAAAGAGGTTAGTCGGTTTTTTTTACCCATTTTATATTTTTAATAATTGTGTCATATATAATTGCCAATATTTCTTTTCCATTTCCAACAATTTTAATCATTCCATCCATCTATCTCACTACTTCCAATAGAGAGTTATTATTATTTTAATATGTGAGATTATAGTTAAAAAAATATTTAAAAAATCGAAAAAAGTAGTATCTTAAAATTTACTTCATATTTGACAACCTTATCACAATCAATGAGTCTCTCTTTATTTATTTAAGTGTTAACATTTTTAGATATATCATAAAATTAAGAGAAATTTCAATTTGATC